>JAPXFY010000014.1:20290814-20323314 GCA_030674185.1 Monoplex corrugatus | reverse complement strand
GATTTCATGTTTTTTACTGATCACCATGACTTCAGTCATGCACGTAAAAATTACAACCAAGAATACAAGAAACTTAAAAGAAATACAAACCAAAGTCAGAAAGGACGGGACAACATGGCTTGAGCAAGAAAGACAGAAAATCAAGAGATACTGAAACAAATAAGGAAAGTGAAAACAACGAAATTTCAGCCACAAAATCAGTGTACCAACAGCAAAGATGGTGCCACTCTAACCAAGACAGAAGACATTCTCGCAGGATGGCATGAACTTATTCTATGACACCATAGCATAAATACACAAGGTATTCATCATTATTATCATCAGGTGCCCTGCCGCATGGCGTTGGCGATCATGGACTTCTATTTGTCTCTATCTCTCGTTGCCCTTAGCATCTTTCCCACCCTCCTCGTCCCCAGCCACTCTGCAAGTCCGTCCAGCATTTTCTCCCTGGGTCTACCTGGTGCTCTCTTTCCCTTCAGCTTTCCCGTTATGACCAGGTGCTCCAAATCTCCCTTCCTCATAAAATGGCCTGTAAATGTTGCCTGTCTTTTCCTAATCTTCCTTATGAGTGATCTACTTGTGTTTGCCTCCATCAAGACTGTCTTGATTTTCAGCATTCTGAGCCAAAACCTCTCTTAAGTGAAATGACTGCAGCCACCAGTCAACTGAGAATTGGAAAATCATCAGGACTAGACAGCATTCCTGGACAACTGCTGGAAAACACTGGTGAATCAGGAATTTAAAGCATTGCACCACCTACGCTATAAGATACGGAAAACATGTGACTGGCCAACAGACTGGAAAGTATAAGTTTGTCATTTTGCACAGGAGCGGAAACATCAAAAACTAAACCAACTACGGAATCACTGCTCACGTCAATTGAGCCATCAAAACCTTGCTCATCATAATACTAAACAGAATGAGATCAAACATGGAAGAGGAAGTGTCAGATCGTTAAGCAGGTTACTGGGCCTACAGAGAAACTACTGACATGTTATTTGTTTTACAAATCATGGCTGAGAAAATCAGTGCTAGCGAGCAAGAGACCTTTATTACTTTCATCCACTGCAGCAACGCGTTTGACAATGTCATATACCATCATCTTTTTGCGGCCCAATACAATGACCAAAAAGCAACAATTAGATGGAACAGCCAAAACTGCCAATATTTCAGCATCTAGAAAGGAGTCTGCCCGGAGTGTATCTTCTCACCTCATCTCTCCGACATATACAAGGAGCATGTTGTGAGAGAACAGATATCAGAACACATGAAAATAAAAATCGCGGTCAAAACATCACAAAGCTATGATATGCTGAAGATCTGCACTGTGTCGGACAATATCACCAGCATGAAAAGAATTCTGTTTAAACCCAAATTTACATTATCGGACAAATCACCAGCATGAAATGAATTATGTTCATGTTACACAATATCACCAGCATGAAAGAATTCTGTACATATGACAATATCACCAGCATGAAATGAATTTGTCTTATCGGACAATATCACGCATGAAAAGAATTTGTACATAGTATCACAATATCACCTGCATGAAAAGAATTGTGTACATATGTCACACAATATCACCTGCATGAAAAGAATTGTGTACAATGTCACACAATATCACCTGCATGAAAAGAATTGTGTACATATGTCACACAATATCACCTGCATGAAAAGAATTGTGTACATATGTCAGCAAAAAATATCACCATCCAGCATGAAAAGAATTGTGTACATATGTCACAACAATATCACCTGCATGAAAAGAATTGTGTACATATATCGGACAATATCACCAGCATGAAAAGAATTGTGTACATATGTCACACAATATCACCTGCATGAAAAGAATTGTGTACATATGTCACACAATATCATCTGCATGAAAAGAATTGTGTACATATGTCACACAATATCACCTGCATGAAAAGAATTGTGTACATATGTCACACAATATCATCTGCATGAAAAGAATTGTGTACATATGTCACACAATATCACCAGCATGAAAAGAAATGTGTACATATGTCACACAATATCATCTGCATGAAAAGAATTGTGTACATATATCACACAATATCACCTGCATGAAAAGAATTGTGTACATATGTCACACAATATCACCAGCATGAAAAGAAATGTGTACATATGTCACACAATATCATCTGCATGAAAAGAATTGTGTACATATATCACACAATATCACCTGCATGAAAAGAATTGTGTACATATGTCACACAATATCACCTGCATGAAAAGAATTGTGTACATATATCGGACAATATCACCTGCATGAAAAGAATTGTGTACATATATCACACAATATCACCTGCATGAAAAGAATTGTGTACATATATAGGACAATATCACCAGCATGAAAAGAATTGTGTACATATATCACACAATATCACCTGCATGAAAAGAATTGTGTACATATATAGGACAATATCACCAGCATGAAAAGAATTGTGTAGATATGTCACACAATATCACCAGCATGAAAAGAATTGTGTACATATATCGGACAATATCACCAGCATGAAAAGAATTGTGTACATATATCACACAATATCACCTGCATGAAAAGAATTGTGTACATATATAGGACAATATCACCAGCATGAAAAGAATTGTGTAGATATGTCACACAATATCACCAGCATGAAAAGAATTGTGTACATATATCGGACAATATCACCAGCATGAAAAGAATTGTGTAGATATGTCACACAATATCACCAGCATGAAAAGAATTGTGTAGATATGTCACACAATATCACCAGCATGAAAAGAATTGTGTAGATATGTGGGACAGTATCACCACAGTAAGACGCAGCGTGCCAGAAGGCAGGCGTAAATCTAAATGCCAAGAGAAGGCAACAGTGATACACCATGAAGGAAAAGCAATACAAGCATATGGAGGTATTCAAATCGACAAGACTGCACTAGAAAACGTGAAATATTTGGCTCAGTGAACGTTCATGATGGCACCTATACTAAAGACATATACATAACACTAGAAATGGCAAAACAGCAAATGATCCAACTCAAACAATACACGCATTTCGAAAGACGGAAGCATACCAACAGGCCTTAAAATCAAAATTCTAAAACATTTAATCTGGCCAGCGATGCTATATGGCTGTGAAGTCTGGACGTGCAGAAAAGCAGACGAAAATAAAATCCAAGCAACAGAGATGTGATTCTACAGGCGGCTTGTTAGAGTCAAATGGGTCGATACAAAACAAACAAAACAAAACAAACAAAAAACAAACAAAAAGAACAAAAGAAAGCATGTTAAAAAAAAAACTGGTGATGTACGTTCTCACTCATAACAAAGATCGTCAGCTGAAGGAGGGCAGCCTACATGCCATTGACAAGGCCATGGCATCTACTCCAGCTCCAGACATTATATCTGAAGTTCGCGTTCTTCCGATCATGTCCGAATCACCCCTTCAGCATGCAGATACCCTGTACCACATCGTGACCTCTGTGTCCATTACCCCCGGGCAACGCTCCAGTTACACACGTGCACGCCGTAATACTACATGTACTGGTACCTCTGGTAAAAGGACCCACTAGCCACGAGAGACTGCCGTCCGCGTGACAACAATACTGAATGCGTGGAAGTGAAGACGTACATCTTTGACGACAGCTGCACAGAGAGAAGGCCAGCGACAGTCACCTGTTGTGGACACAGTATACAGGCAAGTGACAAAGGAGTGGAACAAGATATGCTAACCGAAGAGATGAAAAGTTTGAGTTTCAGTTTCAGTTTCAGTTTCTCAAGATGACGTCTCCGCACTCGGAACGAATTCCATATGCACTAACGTCACAGGTGCCATGTGTGTAGTGATCATGGCACAAGCCTCAAGCCTGCACATAAACCCATAAGCTGGCCAGGTCCTGAGGCCCTACCTAGACTGTTTTACCTAGTCTATATTTTATACTGCTATTTCATCAGCCTACCGCTGAAAAGTATGACATATGTACTATTGCTTCTGATATGAAGGTAATCTGCATGACGCTTAGACTATTCTAGTCTTCAATGTAATGATTACGCGACTGCCCATCCCCTTTCTTCCCAATTATTGTCTTACATCCACCTCGCTTCGCTCCCTTCAATGTTCACAGTATAATGACTTGTGTTGATTTGCGCCTTTGCCTTCAGGAACAGAACGATAGGTATCTGCTCTATGGCATGGACGGATGAACAAACGGAAACGAACTTCTAACAGTGCTTGTTATGAGTTACAGTATTGATTGCATTGTGTTATATATTGCCAAAGGCACCACCACCATCCGCTCGTCACTTTACTGTAATGCGAGTAACAAGTAATAGATCCGTACACTATGATACAGAGATGACTTAACTTTTAAATGTCACAACATACAGGATTTTAAACATATTCTGTTGGATTATGTGTGACGTATGAACTCGTTGTAGTTATCTGGAAAAACACTTTATAAAGAGAGCGAGGTGAGGTGGGGGAGATGGAGGTGAGGTGGGGGAGATGGAGGGGATGGGGTGAGGTGGGGGAGGTGGAGGTGATGTGGGGGAGATGGAGGTGAGGTGGGGGAGATTGAGGTGAGGTGGGGGAGGTGAGGGATGTGGGGGAGGTGGAGGTGAGTGGGGAGATGGGGTGAGGTGGGGGGTGAGGTGAGGTGGGGAAGATGGAGGTGAGGTGGGGGAGATGGAGGTGAGGTGGGGGAGATGGAGGGGATGTGGGGGAGATGGAGGTGAGGTGGGGGAGATGAGGTGAGGTGGGGGAGGATGGAGGTGAGGTGGGGGAGATGGAGGTGAGTGGGGGAGATGGGGGGATGTGGGGGAGATGGGGGTGAGGGTGGGGGGATGTGGGGGAGATGGAGGTGAGGTGAGGGAGATGGAGGGGATGGGGGGTGAGGTGGGGGGAGGTGAGGTGGGGGAGATGGAGGTGAGGTGGGGAGGTGAGGTGGGGTGAGGTGGGGTGGGGAGATGGAGGTGGGGTGGGTGGGGAGATGGAGGTGGGTGGGGGAGATGGAGGTGGGGTGGGGAGATGGAGGTGGGTGGGGGAGATGGAGGTGGGTGGGAGGTGGGTGGGGGAAATGGGGGTGGGGGAGATGGAGGTGGGGTGGGGGAGATGGAGGTGAGGTGGGGGAGATGGAGGTGAGGTGGGGGAGATGGGGTGAGGTGGGGGAGATAGAGGTGGATGGGGAGATGGGGTGAGGTGGGGGAGATAGAGGTGAGGTGGGGGAGATGGAGGTGGGGTGGGGGAGATGGAGGTGGGGTGGGGGAGATAGAGGTGAGGTGGGGGAGATGGAGGTGGGGTGGGGGAGATAGAGGTGAGGTGGGGGAGATAGAGATGAGATGGGGGAGATAGAGGTGAGGTGGGGGAGATAGAGGTGAGATGGGGGAGATAGAGGTGTGATGGGGGAGATAGAGGTGTGATGGGGGAGATAGAGGTGAGGTGGGGAAGATGGAGGATGATGTGGGGGAGATGGAGGTAAGGTGGGGAGATGGAGGTGGGGTGGGGGAGTGGGTGGGGGGGGGGATGGAGGTGAGGTGGGGGAGATGGAGGTGAGGTGGGAAGATAGAGGGGAGATGGGGGAGATGGAGGTGAGGTGGGGAGATGGAGGTGGGGTGGGGGAGATGGGGCGAGGTATACATGTACTTCTCTTTCTACTTGCTCTTACTTTAGTCTGGCGAAATTGTCGACTGCTTATATTTGGCTAGTTTCACGTCAGACTCCCCCATCGTTAGCAAGATATTAGAAATGTGTATGTCATATAGTTTTCCTCTCCTTGTTTGTCTTGACTTAGCTTATCAACACACATGTAAACAACTAACTATCCGTTTAGTTAGTATTGCATTAGACAAAATCCGTCGTCTTTGTGATTGTATCCGTGTGTACTTTACTGCAACCTACGACAGTGTTCATACAGGGTTTACCAGTTTTAAGACAGCATTGCTTATATAGCTTAACAATACTCAAACTTATCGTCAGGAACGATTTCTGTGGTTACTGTTTCCCACAAACTGAGACGAGGTCTGGGAGGAAACATTTTTTTTAATATTGGTAATTACATTGTTGTCAACGATGATAATGATGGATACATACAAGCACACTATCCAGGAAACTGATCTAATAATAATAATAATAATTACAATATTTATATAGCGCAAAATCTTGATAAAATCAAATCTAAGCGCCGAAACAGACACACACGCACGCACGCACCACACGCACGCACGCACGCACGCACGCACGCACCACCACACACACACACACACACACACACACACACACGCATGGCTATAAATGGGGAGAAAGAATAAATGCAATGGAAAATTATAGAGAGCATATCATATACAATTATATATTACAATGTGATTCCCCTCCGAGTGGAGACAGGCTGCAGAGGGGGTTGAGTGAGGTCAGGATTTTATGCAGAGGAGAAAAGGTGAGTTTTGAGAGCGGACTTGAAGGAGACAAAAGTAGGTTGCTGACGGACTGGAGAGAGGAAGTTTGTTCCAGGAGAGTGGACCAGAAACAGAGAAGGCTTGTGGACCATAGGTATTGAGCTTAGTGCGTGGAAAGCGAAAAGTCAGAGGATCGGAGGCAGAGCGGAGGGTACGTGAGGGAAGATAGATCTCAAGTAGGCTTGACAGGTAATCGGGGGCTGCGTTATTGAGGCTTTTGTAGCACATGGTGTCTAGTTTGTACTGTATGCGCTTTGATACAGGGAGCCAGTGAAGTTGTGCCAGGAGAGGAGATATGTGGTCAGTTTTTTCTTTTTGAGTACAAGGCGTACAGCATTGTTTTGAATGCGCTGTAGGATGTGATTGGTGGAGGCAGGAAGACGGGACAGGAGTGAATTGCAATAGTCAATGCGAGACATTATGAAGGAGAGAACGAGTTTTGCAGTTGTTTCGACAGAGAGATACTTCCTGATCAGGCTTATAAGATGGAGGTGATAGTAGCAAGATCTGGCAGTTTGAGAAACAAAGTTGTTCATGGAGAGGGTAGAGTCAATGCAGATACCAATGTTTTTAGCTGAATCAGAAATTGGGACTGATGTGTTACATAATGGGAGAGAAAGAGGAGGCAGCTGAGAAAGTTTCTGACGGGTGCCAATGAGGATAGCTTCTGTCTTGTCGTTAAGCTGAAGTTTATTGTATGTCATCCAGTTCTTAATGTCCAAGTAACACTCAGTGGTGCGAGTCAAGAGGCGCTGTATATTGTCAGGTGAGTCACTGTCTTGAAGTTGGGTGTCATCAGCATAGAAGTGGTGTTTTATAGAGTGGGAGTTGATGATGGTGGACAGGGGGCGGGGTGTAAAGAGTGAAAAGAACAGGGCCAAGGACAGATCCTTGTGGAACACCACAGGTCAGGTACGCAGGTTGAGAGTAAGTGCCATTGATGAGAAGAGTTTGTTTTCTGTTTGATAGATATGCAGTGAACCAGGAGAGAGCAATGTCAGAGTTGCCAAAAGTATGATGAAGTCTAGAAAGGAGAATACCATGATCAGTGGTATCAAAGGCTGCAGACAGATCAAGGAGTGCGAGGAGAGAGACTTTGCCAGTATCAGTTGCAGGAGGAGATTGTTGAGAATGTGTAGAAGGGCAGTTTTAGTGCTATGGCACTGGCGGTAGACTGACTGGAAAGGATTGAGGAGACTGTTGGCAGACAGGTGAGAGTTCAGCTGGTTGAGGACAACTTTTTCAAGGAGTTTTGACAAGAAAGAGAGATTAGAGATAGGCGGTAATTTTTCAGTTCATTTGGGTCTAAATTGTATTTCTTGAGGAGAGGGTGAACAATAGCAGACTTGAAAGAATCTGGGACAGTTCCAGTTTGAAGAGAAGTGTTGATGATGTCAGTGATGAATGGGAGGAGAGTAGAGAGACAGTCGGAGTAGAGAGAACCTGGAAGAGGATCCAGTTCGCAGGTTTTGAACAACATGGATCTGATTGTGTTGAGAATTTCTTCTTGTGAGACTGGGGTAAAAGTAATAAGAGTGTGCCAGAGAAGGAAGGGTCAGGTGGGCATGGTTGACAGGGTGTCCTGTCAAGCCTGTCACGAAGAGTTTGTATTTTGGTAGTGAAATACTTGGAGAATACAGATGTACAGATGGGAGTTCTTCATTTGTGTGTTTTGTTGGGAGAGGTAAATCTTTTCGTGTGCCAAGGAGATGATTCATGGTTGTAAAGAGTTCTTTTGAAGAAGAGGCATTCAGGATTTTGGTTTGGAAATAGCTTGTTTTTGCAGATGCAATGAGGGTGGATACTTTTGTTTTAGAGGCTTGGAAAAGTTGCCTATGTACAGTGAGTTTGGATTTGCGCCAGCGGCGCCCTGCTCTGCGGCGGGCACGTCTTGCACAGGCAATCTCATGAGTGAGCCAGGGGGTAGGGGGGCGGTCAGGTAAAAGACGGGTTGTGGCTGGAGCATGAGTGTCCAGAAGATGGTGGAGAGTAGTATAGAATTCATCGGCAAGGTTATGTGACTTTTCAGAAAAGAGACGGGAGGCATCACATGAAAATGTGGAGAGGTCAAAAGATTTGAGTCACTCTGCGCGTGGTACGGGAAGGAGGAGAAATGTCAAGAGAACAGAGAATTGCAGAGTGGTCAGATGGAAGGGCTGAAGTTAGACGGGTAGAAAGAACTAAGCAGTTGTCAGTAGCTGAATTGTGGTGATCACGAGAAATGATCCAGTCAAGAATGTGACCTTTTTGATGGGTTGGTTCAGAAATGTGTTGAGTCATATTGTGATTGGACAGAGAGTTGATGATATGTCTTGTGTCATAACGGTGAGTGTTGTCATAGTGGACATTGATGTCACCTAGAATGATGAGATTTCCAGGTAAGAGGCAGTAGTAATCAATTAGTTGGTCAAAGTCAGAGAGAAACGTGGATGTGGTGAGCTTGTTGGCAGAGCTAGGTGGAGGTCGATAGACACAGGAGAAGGTGATGGGGTGAGGGGTGGATTGGAAGGATACTTCAAGTGCTCGAAAGAAGGATGGGAGAAAGGCAGAGACTGCGAGAAAGATAGGCGGGAATGGAGTGAGTCGTTGTAGAGGATGGCGATACCACCACCTCGGGATGAGCGATGGAAAGAAGCAAGCCTGTAACCACTCGGAGTGAGACTCGCATGTATAGGTTCATGACCAAGGGGGTTAAGCCATGTTTCTGTGATAAAAGCAATGTCAACATGCTCATCTGCGATGAAGTCAGCAATGACATCGGCTTTGCCAACTTTACATGTTGACTGAGCGTTAAAAAGGCATAGTTTTAGTTTATCAGAGTCACATGGCGGTGGCCGAGGTGGAGATGAAGGCGGCACCGACGGGACAGAAGATGAAGGCGACACCAGCGGGGCAGAAGATGAAGGCAGCAACGACGGGACAGAAGACGAAGGCGGCACCCGCAGGACAGAAGATGGAGGCGGCACCAGCGGGACAGAAGATAAGGGCAGCACCGGCGGGACAGAAGATGAAGGCGGCACCGGCGGGACAGAAGGTGAAGGCGGCACTTACGAAAAATAAATCTCAAGAAACAAAACAGATTTATACAATAGACATGATAATATTGTACATCACACAGTGAATCAATATTACACACATATACACCAAGATGCATTAAACAAAATATTCGTATACACGTACTACAACGCCAGCGATCGATATTTAGGAAAACAAAAAAACAATTACACACACACACACACACACACACACACACACACACACAACACACACACACACACACACACACACACACACACACACACACATACACACGCACACACATACACACACACACATACACAATCAAACAGAAAATAGACCTATCCGCATATACATTTCACTATATTCACACATACATACCTACATGCAAACTTTAATAGTCAAACATACCCAACATGTGCAGGGGCACACAACAGATGGACATGCCACAACCAGACCTATTGTTGAGAAACAGTGGACATGCCACAACCAGACCTATTGTTGAGAAACAGTGGACATGTTACAACCAGACCTATTGTTGAGAAACAGTGGACATGTTACAACCAGACCTATTGTTGAGAAACAGTGGACATGTTACAACCAGACCTATTGCTGAGAAACAGTGGACATGTTACAACCAGACCTATTGCTGAGAAACAGTGGACATGTTACAACCAGACCTATTGCTGAGAAACAGTGACATATTACAACCAGACCTATTGCTGAGAAACAGTGGACATGTTACAACCAGACCTATTGCTGAGAAACTGTGGACATGTTACAACCAGACCTATTGTTGTGAAACAGTGGACATGTTACAACCAGACCTATTGCTGAGAAACAGTGGACATGCCACAACCAGACCTATGTTGAGAAACAGTGGACATGTTACAACCAGACCTATTACTGAGAAACAGTGGACATGTTACAACCAGACCTATTGTTGAGAAACTGTGGACATGTTACAACCAGACCTATGTTGAGAAACTGTGGACATGTTACAACCAGACCTATTGTTGAGAAACAGTGGACATGTTACAACCAGACCTATTGTTGAGAAACAGTGGACATGTTACAACCAGACCTATTGTTGAGAAACAGTGGACATGTTACAACCAGACCTATTGTTGAGAAACAGTGGACATGTTGCAACCAGACCTATTGTTGAGAAACAGTGGACATGTTACAACCAGACCTATTGTTGTGAAACAGTGGACATGTTACAACCAGACCTATTGTTGAGAAACAGTGGACATGTTACAACCAGACCTATTGTTGAGAAACTGTGGACATGTTACAACCAGACCTATTGTTGTGAAACAGTGGACATGTTACAACCAGACCTATTGTTGAGAAACTGTGGACATGTTACAACCAGACCTATTGTTGAGAAACTGTGGACATGCCACAACCAGACCTATTGTTGACAGAGACAGACAGACAGACAGTGATGGATAGATGGATGGATGGATAGACAGACAAACAGACAGATAGAAAGATAGATAGAAAGATAGGCAGACAGACAGATAGATAGAAAGATAGACAGACAGATAGATAGATAGATAAATAGACAGACAGACAGACAGTAGATAGATAGATAGACATATAGATAGACAGACAGACAGATAATAGACAGACAGATAGATAGACAGACAGATAGATAGATAGACAGATAGATAGATACACAGACAGACAGATAGATAGATAGATTTGATTGATAGATAGACAGACATACAGACAGAGACAGTCAGATAGATAAATAGATAGATTGATAAATAGTTAGATAGATAGACAGACAGACAGATAGATAGATAGATAGACAGACAGACAGATAGATAGACAGATAGACAGTTAGATAGATAGACAGTTAGATAGGTAGATAGATACATACATACATACATTGAAAGATAGATAGATAGATAGATAGATAGATAGATAGTAGGTAGGTAGATAGATAGATAGATAGATAGATAGATAGATAGATAGATAGATAGATAGATAGATAGATGATAGATGGATGGATGGATTGATAGACAGAGAGACAGACAATAGATAGATAGGTAGATAGATAGATAGATAGATGGATGGATAGATAGACAGACAGACAGACAGAAGATAGATAGATAGACAGATAGATAGATAGACAGATAGATAGACAGATTGATAAATAGATAGATAGATAAATAGACAGACAGACAGATAGATAGATAGACAGACAGACAGACAGGTAGATAGATAGATAGATAGTTAGATAGATAGATAGATAGGTGGATAGATAGATACATACATACATACATAGAAAGATAGATAGATAGACAGACAGATAGATAGATAGATAGATAGACAGACAGACAGATAGATAGACAGATAGATAGACAGATTGATAAATAGATAGATAGATAAATAGACAGACAGATAGATAGATAGATAGACAGACAGACAGATAGGTAGATAGATAGGATAGATAGGTAGATAGGTGGATAGATAGATACATACATACATACATAGAAAGATAGATAGATAGACAGACAGATAGATAGATAGACAGACAGACAGACAGATAGATAAACAGACATACAGACACATAGATAGATAGACAGACAGACAGACACAAAGATAGATAGATAGATAGATAGATAGATAAATAGATAGATAGCCACCCTGTACCCACCAAGCGAGAGGTACCCGGGCAGGAATGAACTCGGACCTTCCAGTTGGAAATCCTACATCAGTGTGATAATACCCACTTCACTGTCGCGGAATAAAAGCGTGTGCTTCAATAGCTATTCCTGTGTAACAGCACGTTAACTTTCACACACGTGCTGGGTGTTAAGTCACACATACTTGTTGTACATAAACAGCAATAACTCCTTTACATTCTGCACAATCTCCATGAAAACACAATTTGGTCAGTAAAAGATTGGTGCATCTGTACGTATCAAAAATGGATTGCTTGTAGAAATAAACAAAAATGTAATCAAACAAGGAAAATATTCGCGACGAAGTCACTTGGTGACAGAAATTATTTAGACCAGATTCGGTACTTATAAACAGATGTATCCTTGCCGAGCAAAAGAAGTCATTACCGACACATTTTCCACACAAACATACGTAAATACACATGACGACAAACATCAAGAGAGGCGTATAGACATATAATCCTCCCAATCAATAACCCCCCACCCCCGCTTATTTTTTTTAAGGATGTGTATCTGTGTGTGTGTCTTTGTGTGTGTGAGAGAGAGAGAGAGGAGAAAGAGTGTGTGTATGTGTGTGTATGAGAGAGAGAGAGAGAGAGAGAGAAAGCGAGGGAGCGAGCGAGCGAGCAAGATATATATATATATATATATATATATATATATATATATATATATATATATATATATATATATATATATATATTAAAGAACGTTGTAACTGAAAAGAAACCCACGTAATCTCCCAGTTTCCACTCACCCATCTTTCTGTGGACACAAAGCAGTTTTCTGAGCTTTATGTCCAGGCTAAATGTCTGGCATCGAATTAGGTCAAAGTATATTTATTACACTTCCTGCGCAGTTAGACACACCATGTGAACTGGTGAATTTCAACACAACGCAGCACAACAGAAGAGGTGGGATGTATAATAATAAGGTGGGTGAAAAGTAGTGTCACACACACAGCATAACATATGATTGTTCTGTACGCTTATCTCATTTATTTGTTTATTGATGGTGATGATGATGATGATGGTTGTTATTATTACTATAACTATTTTTGTTTATTGATGATGATGATGATGGTGGTGGTGGTAACGATAATGATAGTAATGAATTTTTTGTTTATTGATGATGATGATGATAGTGGTGGTGGTGATGATGATGATGACGATGATTGTTATTATTACCGTTATCATTTTTGTTTATTGATGATAGTGATGATGATGGTGAATGGGACGACGATGATGGTGACGACGATGACGATTGAAAATTAGGATACCGCAAAATTTACACGTGAAATACTTTAGGTGCATTCAGTAAATTAGGTTTCTTCTTTGTACGTGAAATTCTTTCTGAAAGTGAAAATTTCTGGTCAAGTGGTTTAATTTTACATCATTAATCAGTGTCTTGTTGTTTTGAAAATATAACCAAAACCAAACAGAAGAGTAATCACAAGAACAGCAACACTTTCTTGGTTAAAGCATGTGCCTTTTACTGACAGACGCGCCCCATTATTTCAAAATCTGAATATGTCTGAAAGACGCTAAAATGTTTTTGTGAGTGCGTGGGTAAGCTTTTACACACGTTGTAAAGAGAACATTAAACAGATGAGTTAGTTTCGTTTCCCGAGATTGTAAATGCAAGGAGGAAGATGGTCAAAATGTGTGTCTTTGTGAAGTAGTGAGACTGAGCTAGTTTGGTTTCAATACAATACAATACAATACAATATTTTATTTATATAGCGCAAAATCTTGATAAAATCAAATCTAAGCGCTAAAACAGACACACACACACACACACACACACACACACACATGCACACACACACACACGCATACACACACACACACACACACACACACACATACACACACACACGCACACACGGCTATAAATGGGAAGAAAGAATAAAAGCAATGGAAAATTATAGAGAGCATATTATATACAATTATATATTACAATGTGATTCCCCTCCGAGTGGAGACAGGCTGCTGAGGGGGTTGAGTGAGGTCAGGATTTTATGCAGAGGAGAAAAGGTGAGCTTTGAGAGCGGACTTGAAGGAGACAAAAGTAGGTTGCTGACGGACTGAGAGAGGAAGTTTGTTCCAGAGAGTGGACCAGAAACAGAGAAGGCTCGTGGACCATAGGTTTCGGAAGGAAGACACTCAAAACCTCAATCATCAGTTACATTGTTTACAAGCCGAATGGCAAGGTGAAGAGATGACAAAACCCAGGACATAGCCACACAACACGCACCAACCAGGACATAGCCACACAACACGCACCAACCAGGACATAGCCACACAACACGCACCAACCAGGACATAGCCACACAACACGCACCAACCAGGACATAGCCACACAACACGCACCAACCAGGACATAGCCACACAACACGCACCAACCAGGACATAGCCACACAACACGCACCAACCAGGACATAGCCACACAACACGCACCAACCAGGACATAGCCACACAACACGCACCAACCAGGACATAGCCACACAACACGCACCAACCAGGACATAGCCATGCACCAACCAGGACATAGCCCTGCACCAACCAGGACATAGCCACACAACACGCACCAACCAGGACATAGCCATGCACCAACCAGGACATAGCCATGCACCAAGCAGGACATAGCCACACAACACGCACCAACCAGGACATAACCACACAACACGCACCAACCAGGACATAGCCACACAACACGCACCAACCAGAACATAGCCACACAACACGCACCAACCAGGACATAGCCACACAACACGCACCAACCAGGACATAGCCACACAACACGCACCAACCAGGACATAGCCACACAACACGCACCAACCAGGACATAGCCACACAACACGCACCAACCAGGACATAACCACACAACACGCACCAACCAGGACATAGCCACACAACACGCACCAACCAGGACATAGCCACACAACACGCACCAACCAGGACATAGCCACACACACGCACCAACCAGGACATAGCCACACAACACGCACCAACCAGGACATAGCCACACAACACGCACCAACCAGGACATAGCCACACAACACGCACCAACCAGGATATAGCCACACAACACGCACCAACCAGGATATAGCCACACAACACGCACCAACCAGGACATAGCCACACAACACGCACCAACCAGGACATAGCCACACAACACGCACCAACCAGGACATAGCCACACAACACGCACAACCAGGACATAGCCACACAACACGCACCAACCAGGACATAGCCACACAACACGCACCAACCAGATCCAGCCCAGCTACCGACCCAACAGAGAACGAAAGAGCTCGCCTTTGCCTTACTGTAGGCCTTCATCCCTTTATTGGGCAGCCTGTCCTGCCACCAGCTCGCGTGGCTGCCAGCTCTTTCCCCCGTAATATAATTATATAGTCTTGACACATAGCAGTCGGAAGCTTCCTTCGCCGCTTTACCACAACGACAGAGTGTGTGCGCATGTCTACTTACATACACAACGTACATGAACATGTCCCATGACCTGCTCACAAACATAAATGAGCATGTCCCCATGACCTGCACACAAACATAAACGATCATGTCCCATGACCTGCTCACAAACATAAATGAGCATGTCCCCATCTCAATGAGCATGTCCCATGACCTGCACACAACATAAATGAGCATGTCCCCATGACCTGCTCACAAACATAACATAATGAGCATGTCCCCATGACCTGCACACAAACATAAAGAGCATGTCCCCATGACCTGCACACAAACATAAATGAGCATGTCCCCATGACCTGCTCACAACAAACATAAATGAGCATGTCCCCATGACCTGCACACAAACATAAATGAGCATGTCCCCATGACCTGCACACAAACATAAATGAGCATGTCCCCATGACCTGCTACACAAACATAAATGAGCATGTCCCCATGACCTGCCAACACAAACATAAATGAGCATGTCCCCATGACCTGCTCACAAACACAAACATAAATGAGCATGTCCCCATGACCTGCACACAAACATAAATGAGCATGTCCCATGACCTGCACAAAACATAAATGAGCATGTCCCCATGACCTGCCACAAACAAACATAAATGAACATGTCCCCATGACCTGCCACAAACCAAACATAAATGAGCATGTCCCCATGACCTGCACACAAACATAAATGAGCATGTCCCCATGACCTGCACACAAACATAAATGAGCATGTCCCCATGACCTGCTCACACAAACATAAATGAACATGTCCCCATGACCTGCACACAAACACAAATAAATGAGCATGTCCCCATGACCTGCACACAAACATAAATGAGCATGTCCCCATGACCTGCACACAAACATAAATGAGCATGTCCCCATGACCTGCTCACAAACACAAACTAAATGAACATGTCCCCATGACCTGCTCACAAAACACAAAACATAAATGAACATGTCCCCATGACCTGCTCACAAACACAAACATAAATGAGCATGTCCCCATGACCTGCTCACAAACACAAACATAAATGAACATGTCCCCATGACCTGCTCACAAACACAAACATAAATGAACATGTTCCCATGACCTGCTCACAAACACAAACATAAATGAACATGTCCCCATGACCTGCTCACAAACACAAACATAAATGAGCATGTCCCCATGACCTGCTCACAAACACAAACATAAATGAGCATGTCCCCATGACCTGCACACAAACACAAACATAAATGAGCATGTCCCCATGACCTGCTCACAAACACAAACATAAATGAGCATGTCCCCATGACCTGCACACAAACACAAACATAAATGAGCATGTCCCCATGACCTGCTCACAAACACAAACAAAAGTATAAAGAAAATAAAAAGCGTTGTCACACAAACGACACATCACTCTGAACATGGACACAAAAAGCTCAGGAACAGAAAAACATTGCTGGCATATTCATAGTCAGTGTTTTGTTACCATGGCAAGATAGGGATGTCATTGGATTGCAGATTGTGTCTGTTGCCAACCTCCTTTACCATTGTCTTCTTTTATTTGATATCGTTTATGTATCATTCGTCTAAAGACATTGATATCCGGTTGAAATGTATTTTGTTCACATTTGTAGAGGCACTGTTCAGCTGACACTATGATGAAATCAATGAGTGATCAGTTTTTATGCATACTTATATTGCAGCATTTTTTTCTGATAAGTTTGAGTACCTGGGAACGATCATTTCACCAGACGGCAGATGCACATTAGAAATAGCCAGCAGAATCGGCCAAGCCAAAACAGCATTCAAGAAGATGAAAAGCATTCTTACCAACAAATGCCTGTCAATTAACATCAGGAAGAGAATTCTTGAATGTTACATAGAACCGATAATTTTATACAGTTGTGAGGCGTGGACAGTCAACGAGCAAAGCCAGAACAAGATTGGGGCAGCCGAGATGTGGTTTCTAAGAAGAATGTTGAGAGTTCCATGGACAGCAAAGAAAACAAACGAGACCGTCTTGATGGAGGCAGACACAAGAAGATCATTCATAAGGAAGATTAGGAAAAGACCGGCAACGTTTATAGGCCATTTTATGAGAAAGGGGAATTGGAGCACCTGGTCACAACAGGAAAGGTGGAGGGAAAGAGAGCACCAGGTAGACCCAGGAGAAGATATTAGACGGACTCCAAGAGTGGCTGAAGACAAAAAGGGTGGAAGAGGTGCTTGAGGTAACAAGGGATAGAAACAGACGGAAGGGGCCATGATCGCCAACGCCATGTGATGATGATATGCATTTTCACCATTCATTCAACAGATTTTATAAATTCTTCCAAAAGAGCTTAACTTTATCACATCCCCAAAATATATGTCCAAAGATGTCTGTCGTGTATCGCCAAACGTGTTTTTTTTTAATCGTTCACTGTATTCATACATATTACATGTAAATTACGCTTCTTGCTATGGTTCTGCTTACTTTTCTGATCTGGTCTCCTTCTTCAAAAATCTTTCCTGAATAGTTTGTTTCGAAAAATTAAAATTCTTTCCGTATCTCATTGGAATCAGTCAATAGAGCAATTTTTCTTAAGTTGGAATAGTTTTGCTCAATAATGTCTTTTCTCAAGGCTGCAACAAACCCTAGTAATTTTCTCATCTTGGGCGATCCACCTTACTTTAGAAAGCAGTGGTACTCATTCCATTTGTTTCCTCTCATCAGTATTAAGACGTTTTGTTTTCTTTCTATGGCAGTAATATTGGGTTTGGTTTTCCTTTTCATCTTCATTTCTTCAGTTTCGCTCTGTAAAGTTTCCTCTTCCTTTTTTTGCGTTGAGGAACGCCGTAATACTCTTTGATCTTATTTCATTAAAAGAAAGTCCAAAAATACATCATCTGAAAGAGTAGATTAAATCTGCTGAAATCTGTTAGATAGTTTCTCGTGCATACAGAAAGACTACATATTTTTCACTTACAGAATCATTTACATCATTAATTCTATCTGTATTTTTACATTTGGTGAACAAATTTTTTTCGAGGTTAAATTGCCGATTAAATTTCAGTTTCAGTGTAGTCATTGGATGCTCAGTTCTGTAACCGCTTACTATGTCATCATCCTCTGTATAAGGAACAGTACATGTACTATATGAAACAAGAAACAAATCTAGCTTACGTTGGAAATGATTTAGTTCAATTTAGCTTACTTTGTTAGAAAGGATTTGGTGTATGCCGTGTGTATCTATGATACTGCGGAATCAGATATTTTTTCTGTATCACGTAGATTGAATTTAGCCATGCATTCTAGTATTTATTCAACTATAACTGTCATTATCATGTGAGGGATCCGTAACCAGATTCCAGTCACTAGGTAGGAGTGTATGACATGTGTTTTTTTGTCGTGTTGAGGAAGGCAGTATATGACATGTGTGTTTTCGTCGTGTTGAGGAAGGCAGGATTTGACATGTTTTTTTATCGTGTTGATGAAGGCAGTATCTGACATGTGTGTTTTTTTATCGTGTTGATGAAGGCAGTATCTGACATGTGTGTTTTTATCGTGTTGAGGAAGGCAGTATCTGACGTGTGTTTTTATCGTGTTAGGAAGGCAGTATCTGACATGTGTGTTTTTTATCGTGTTGAGGAAGGCAGTATCTGACGTGTGTTTTATCGTGTTGAGGAAGGCAGTATCTGACGTGTTGTTTTTTATCGTGTTGAGGAAGGCAGTATCTGACTGTGTTTTTTCGTGTTGAGGAAGGCAGTATATGACATGTGTTTTTTTATCGTGTTGAGGAAGGCAGTATTTGAGATGTGCTTTTTTATCTTGTTGAGGAAGGCAGTATTTGAGATGTGCTTTTTATCGTGTTGAGGAAGGCAGGATTTGAGATGTGCTTTTTTATCGTGTTGAGGAAGGCAGATTTGAGATGTGCTTTACTTATCATGTTGAGGAAGGCTGGATTTGAGATGTGCTTCACTTATCGTGTTGAGGAAGGCAGGATTTGAGATGTGCTTTATTATCGTGTTGAGGAAGGCAGGATTGAGATGTGCTTTACTTATCGTGTTGAGGAAGGCAGTGATTTGAGATGTGCTTTACTTATCGTGTTGAGGAAGGCAGGATTTGAGATGTGCTTTACTTATCGTGTTGAGGAAGGCAGTATTTGAGATGTGCTTTACTTATCATGTTGAGGAAGGCAGGATTTGAGATGTGCTTTACTTATCATGTTGAGGAAGGCAGGATTGGAGATGTGCTTTACTTATCATGTTGAGGAAGGCAGATTTGAGATGTGCTTTACTTATCGTGTTGAGGAAGGCAGGATTTGAGATGTGCTTTACTTATCATGTTGAGGAAGGCAGTATTTGAGATGTGCTTTACTTATCGTGTTGAGGAAGGCAGGATTTGAGATGTGCTTTTACTTATCATGTTGAGGAAGGCAGGATTTGAGATGTGCTTTACTTATCGTGTTGAGGAAGGCAGTATTTGAGATGTGCTTTACTTATCGTGTTGAGGAAGGCTGGATTTGAGATGTGCTTTTTTATCGTGTTGAGGAAGGCAGGATTTGACATGTCTTTTTTAGCGTGTTGTAAGAGGCATGATTGTCTCTGTAAGGCCTCTATCCTCCCCCCCCCCCCCCTTTTTAAAAAAAAAAATTAACATAAGAAACGAATAACTGCCAGGTACGTGTTTCCAAGTAAAGTAAATGAAGTTGCATTTTCACAGCCCCTAGAGAGAGAAAGCAGTGTTGTCTGGTATGGACCGACAGAAAAATAGAAACAAACAAACGAATCAGATATTTTTTCTAAATGATTCTGTAAGTGAAAAATATGTAGTCTTTCTGTATGCACGAGAAACTGTCTAACAGATTTCAGCAGATTTAATCTACTCTTTCAGATGATGTATTTTTGGACTTTCTTTTAATGAAATAAGATCAAAGAGTATTACGGCGTTCCTCAACGCAAAAAAGGAAGAGGAAACTTTACAGAGCGAAACTGAAGAAATGAAGATGAAAAGGAAAACCAACAATGTGGACAGATATTACTGCCATAGAAAGAAAACAAAACGTCTTAATACTGATGAGAGGAAACAAATGGAATGAGTACCACTGCTTTCTAAAGTAAGGTGGATCGCCCAAGATGAGAAAATTACTAGGGTTTGTTGCAACCTTGAGAAAAGACATTATTGAGCAAAACTATTCCAACTTAAGAAAAATTGCTCTATTGACTGATTCCAATGAGATACGGAAAGAATTTTAATTTTTCGAAACAAACTATTCAGGAAAGATTTTTGAAGAAGGAGACCAGATCAGAAAAGTATGCAGAACCATAGCAAGAAGCGTAATTTACATGTAATATGTATGAATACAGTGAACGATTTTTCAACAGACATCAGAGCAGCGGTGCAACAATAAGATAGAACACGTGTGTAGTCCTCCCTATTGGATCACACGCTCCTTCAAGCTGACAAGAAAGTGTCCAGTCCTTTATCCAAAACAAGTGGACTGCCCGCGTTCAAGCAAACAGGAACCAGAACAAAACACGAAAAAAGAATAAGAACGTGTATTTAATACAACAAGACAAGACAGGCGCAAATTTTCGGCAAACTGGCCTTTGTTAAGTGTAAGATCTCAAACAAACAAACACCAAATACAAAAATTAGGAGAAAAAGACTGAAACTTCCCTGCTTCTCCTTCAGTGTGAGAAAAGAGTTTATTCCTTTTGCGCCTGTAGCGATCTATGGTAGATGTGTGCAGTTGCTCTGTATAAGCTGAATCAAAACGTTAGTCCCGTGTGCTTCCGGGCACTAAACTTTCATATATTAGAACAACATGTAAAGGATTTCTTCACGAGCAACGAGATCAAGTAAAAAAAATCGACTTTAGTGGATATACTCACACGCAAGAAAGAAGGAAAGAAGAGGACAGGGGGCAGGAGAAGGGATAGTGAGAGTGGGTAGGTGATGGTGTACAGTACTGTGGCCAGCACTGTCCTAGGGGACACCAGCCCGATGTTGTCAAAGAAAATCCATTGTGACAAGATAATGCATACATTACGAATCAAACGGCTGCTAAACTCCTCTGTCGCTTTAAAGGCCATGTTACATCTAAAACACCAAACAGGGGTGGGACTTCTCTATGAAGGAAATGTTTTGTCTCGTTCGTGATTAGAATAAATAATAATAATAAATGACTTTAATACAGCACTATTCTCCTAGACATAGTAAAGACTCACTGCTCTTTACATTAATTAGTACATTTTTCCCAATCAGCCCAATACCTAGTGGTCAATTATATAATGCCCACTCATAGTCCCTCCCCCCTCCCCCAACACACACACTAGCACATCTGTAGCAAGCAAGTACTGATATATACATTACTGAATCAGAAAGATCAAAAATCATGTTTCATTACTGGTAGTATTTATCAAAAAGATGAGTTTTGAGGCCTGCCTTGAAAGAAGAGAGAGATGATGAACAGCGGAGAGAAAAAGGCAGACCGTTCCAGACAAGTGGGGCCTGGCAACGGAAGGCTCGGTGTCCTATGGTTTTGTATTTTGATTTTGATTTTGCCAGAAGCTTCTGGCTGCTTGACCAGAGACTGCTTTCAGGCCTGTATGTTTTAAGCACAGAAGAGAGGTACATGTAGATAGGCAAGGTACCATCAAAATGCCGATAAGCCAGAGTAGTTAGTTTATATTCTACTCTTGCTCCCATAGGGAGCCAGTGGAGCTGCGTCAATAGGCTGGTTGCTGAGGTGGTCTTTCGCTTTCTGAAAACCAGCCTAGCTGCACTATTTTGTACCCTCTGAAGGCGATTAATTGGAAAGGATGGGAGACCTGCACGAATTGCATTACAATAGAATGCTGCAATATTTGGTCTGTAGAACCTCTTAATCAGAAAACACGAATCAGAAACAAACCTCTTTCGCAATAAGAGTAAAATGGCAGGAGATACTGGGCGTATATACTGTTGTATGATTCAGTTGCTCAATACACTCGGGAACACTTTCAAACATATGCATGGTGTATGAAATGTTAGATTCGACAAGTGAAGTAAAATCTTTTTGGTGAACGTATGGGAACTAGGCAGGGGCAGTGAACTGTGCGGAGACTACAAACCAATTATGTAGATATGAATAGTAGGCTATAATTTCAGTGCTGTCAGCAAACTGCCGAGGCCTAGGTGATATGCAGAAAAGAAGAGATATCTGCAATAGTTATTAATCAAGAAGAAATGGTCAATGGTTTAGTCCAGGATACCCACCCTGATAAAAAAAATGAAATCATGCTTACCAGTAGAATGGGGTTATCAAAGTTATTTCTCCAAGAACATTCAAATTCAATGATGTTGGCTATCTTTACGATTTTAAATTCATGTGTGTTTTTATCGTGTTGAGGAAGGCAGCATTTGACATGTGTGTTTTCGTCGTGTTGAGGAAGGCAGTATATGACATGTGTGTTTTTATCGTGTTGAGGAAGGCAGCATTTGACATGTGTGTTTTTATCGTGTTGAGGAAGGCAGTATATGACATGTGTGTTTTTTGTCGTGTTGAGGAAGGCAGTATTTGAGATGTGCTTTTTTATCTTGTTGAGGAAGGCAGTATTTGAGATGTGCTTTTTTATCGTGTTGAGGAAGGCAGGATTTGAGATGTGCTTTTTTATCGTGTTGAGGAAGGCAGGATTTGAGATGTGCTTTACTTATCGTGTTGAGGAAGGCTGGATTTGAGATGTGCTTTACTTATCGTGTTGAGGAAGGCAGGATTTGAGATGTGCTTTACTTATCGTGTTGAGGAAGGCAGGATTTGAGATGTGCTTTACTTATCGTGTTGAGGAAGGCAGGATTTGAGATGTGCTTTACTTATCGTGTTGAGGAAGGCAGGATTTGAGATGTGCTTTACTTATCGTGTTGAGGAAGGCAGTATTTGAGATGTGCTTTACTTATCGTGTTGAGGAAGGCAGTATTTGAGATGTGCTTTACTTATCGTGTTGAGGAAGGCAGTATTTGACATGTGCTTTTTTAGCGTGTTGTAAGAGGCATGATTGTCTCTGTAAGGCCTCTATCCTCCCCCCCCCCCTTTTTTTTAAATTTTTAACATAAGAAACGAATAACTGCCAGGTACGTGTTTCCAAGTAAAGTAAATGAAGTTGCATTGTCACAGCCCCTAGAGAGAGAAAGCAGTGTTGTCTGGTATGGACCGACAGAAAAATAGAAACAAACAAACGAAATAAACTTTTGATCGACAGAACAATCTGTCTTGTTCAAAGTACAAATCGACACGCCAATCTTTGAGGGGGACAACGCTTTTAAAACCCAAAAATATACAAAAAGAACGAATGCTGCAGGTTGGAAAGCAGCTTAGGTGATCCTCCTAGAGTTGTCTGTGACTATGTAGGTTCTTCTAGGTGATGTTAGGCCCACAAGCATTGCCTAAAACTATCTTCAGTTCCTTTATCAGAACAAAAAATTATGATAACACATCCATGCCCCCCTTTAGAAATCCTTTTGACTTTGAATTTAAAATCGTAAAGATAGCCACCATCATTGAATTTGAATGTTCTTGGAGAAATAACTTTGATAACCCCATTCTACTGGTAAGCATGATTTCATTTTTTTTTATCAGGGTGGGTATCCTGGACTAAACCATTGACCATTTTTCCTTGCTTAATAACTATTGCAGATATCTCTTCTTTTCTGCATATCACCTAGGCCTCGGCAGTTTGCTGACAGCACTGAAATTATAGCCTACTATTCATATCTACATAATTGGTTTGTAGTCTCCGCACAGTTCACTGCCCCTGCCTAGTTCCCATACGTTCACCAAAAAGATTTTACTTCACTTGTCGAATCTAACATTTCATACACCATGCATATGTTTGAAAGTGTTCCCGATTGTATTGAGCAACTGAACCATACAACAGTATATACGCACAGTATTTCCTGCCATTTTACTCTTATTGCGAAAGAGGTTTGTTTCTGATTCGTGTTTTCTGATTAAGAGGTTCTACAGACCAAATATTGCAGCATTCTATTGTAATGCAATTCTTGCAGGTCTCCCATCCTTTCCAATTAATCGCCTTCAGAGGGTACAAAATAGTGCAGCTAGGCTGGTTTTCAGAAAGCGAAAGACCACCTCAGCAACCAGCCTATTGACGCAGCTCCACTGGCTCCCTATGGGAGCAAGAGTAGAATATAAACTAACTACTCTGGCTTATCGGCATTTTGATGGTACCTTGCCTATCTACATGTACCTCTCTTCTGTGCTTAAAACATACAGGCCTGAAAGCAGTCTCTGGTCAAGCAGCCAGAAGCTTCTGGCAAAATCAAAATCAAAATCAAAGTGCAAAACCATAGGACACCGAGCCTTCCGTTGCCAGGCCCCACTTGTCTGGAATGGTCTGACTTTTTCTCTCCGCTGTTCATCATCTCTCTCTCTTCTTTCAAGGCGGGCCTCAAAACTCATCTTTTTGATAAATGCTACCAGTAATGAAACATGATTTTTGATCTTTCTGATTCAGTAATGTATATATCAGTACTTGCTTGCTACAGATGTGCTAGTGTGTGTGTTGGGGGAGGGGGGAGGGACTAGGAGTGGGCATTAATATAATTGACCACTAGGTATTGGGCTGATTGGGAAAAATGTACTAATTAATGTAAAGAGCAGTGAGTCTTTACCTATGTCTAGGAGAATAGTGCTGTATTAAAGTCATTTATTATTATTATTTATTCTAATCACGAACGAGACAAAACATTTCCTTCATAGAGAAGTCCCACCCCTGTTTGGTGTTTTAGATGTAACATGGCCTTTAAAGCGGCAGAGGAGTTTAGCAGCCGTTTGATTCGTAATGTATGCATTATCTTGTCACAATGGATTTTCTTTGACAACATCGGGCTGGTGTCCCCTAGGACAGTGCTGGCCACAGTACTGTACACCATCACCTACCCACTCTCACTATCCCTTCTCCTGCCCCCTGTCCTCTTCTTTCCTTCTTTCTTGCGTGTGAGTATATCCACTAAAGTCGATTTTTTTTTTACTTGATCTCGTTGCTCGTGAAGAAATCCTTTACATGTTGTTTCTAATATGATGAAAGTTTAGTGCCCTGAAGCACACGGGACTAACGTTTTGATTCAGCTTATACAGAGCAACTGCACACATCTACCATAGATCGCTACAGGCGAAAAGGAATAAACTCTTTTCTCACACTGGAAGGAGAAGCAGGGAAGTTTCAGTCTTTTTCTCCTAATTTTTGTATTTGGTGTTTGTTTGTTTGAGATCTTACACTTAACAAAGGACAGTTTGCCGAAAATTTGCGCCTGTCTTGTCTTGTTGTATTAAATACACGTTCTTATTCTTTTTTCGTGTTTTGTTCTGGTTCCTGTTTGCTTGAACGCGGGCAGTCACACTTGTTTTGGATAAAGGACTGGACACTTTCTTGTCAGCGTGAAGGAGCGTGTGATCCAATAGGGAGGATTACACACGTGTTCTATCTTATTGTTGCACCGCTGCTCTGATGCCTGTTGAAAAAAAATATAAAAAAAAAGAAAAAAAAAGAAAGAAAAGGCCGCCTTTGGGCAGATGATAACAGCATAACCAAGCCTCATGCAAGCCTGTGCTTGTTCGTTCGTTCCATGACTGTGTATGAGCAGATAAGAGATAACAGAAATCGGTCGGTATTTGTAATACTTGAGATGTTGAACCATATCACCTGACGACGGGTTGGAGGTGTCCAGGACTCTGGCCGTCATGACGATCCTTTTCAAACAGTCCTGATCTGTTATCCATGGCATTGGCAAAAAGTGTGGCATTGGCAAAAAGTGTGGCATTGGGAAATGTTGGCATTGGTAAAATGTGTGGCATTGGCAAAATGTGGGCATTGGCAAAAAGTGTGGCATTGGCAAAATGTGTGGCACTGGCAAAATGTGTGGCATTGGCAAAATGTGTGTGGCAAAATGTGTGGTAGTGGCAAGAAGTGTGGTAGTGGCAAGAAGTGCGGCATTGGCAAAATGTGTGGCATTGGGAAAATGTGTGGCATTGGCAAAATGTGTGGTATTGGGAAAATGTGTGCAATTGGCAAAATGTGTGGAATTGGCAAGAATTGTGGTAGTGGCAAGAAGTGTGGCATTGGCAAAATGTGTGGCATTGGCAAAAAGTGTGGCATTTGGGCAAAATGTGTGGCATTGGCAAAATGTGTGGCATTGGCAAAATGTGTGTAGCGTAATGTGTGGCATGACAAATGTGTGGCATTGGAAAATGTGTGGCATTGGGAAAATGTGTGGCATTGGCAAAATGTGTGTTGGCAAAATGTGTGCTTTGGCAAAATGTGTGGCACTGACAAAAATGTGGTAGTGGCAAGAAGTGTGGCATTGGCAAAATGTGTGTAGCAAAATGTCTGGCATTGGAAAATGGTGGTATGGCAAGAAGTGTGGCATTGGCAAAATGTGTGGCAGTGGCAAATGTCTGTGTGGCAAAATGATGGCATGGCATATTGTGGCATTGCAAATGTGTGGCATGGAAATGAGGCATTGCAAAATGTGTGGGCAATGTGGCATTCAAATAGTGTGGCATTGGCAAATATGGCATTCAATGTGGCATTGGCAAAAGTGTGCATTGGCAAAATGTGTGGCATTTGCAAATGCAAAATGTGTGACATTGGCAAAATGTGTGGCAAATGTGTGCATTGGGAAAGTGTGTGGCAGTGGCAAAAAGTTCAGTGGCAAAATGTATGGCATTGACAAAATGTGTGGCATGAGAAGTTATGAAAAATGTGTGGCAGTGGCATAATGTGTGGAAAATGTGTGGCATTGGCAAAATGTGTGGCAATCAATATGTGTGGCATGATAATGTGCATTGGCAAAATGTGTGGCATTGCATAATGTGTTTGGCAAAATGTGTGGCATTGACAACAAATGTGTGCATGGCAAATGTGTGGCAGTGCAAAATGTGTGGCAGTGGCATAATGTTGTGGCATATTGTGCATTGGCAAAATGTGTGGCATTGCAAATGTGTGGCAGTGGAAAAATGTGTGGCAGTCAAAATGTGTGACATGGAAAATGGGTGGCAAAATGTGTGGCATTGGCAAAATGTGTGACAGTGGCAAAATGTGTGGCATTGGCGAAATGTTGGCAGTGGCATATGTGTGTGCAAAATGTGTGGCAGTGGCAAAATGTGTGTGCAAATGGTGGCAGTGGCAATGTTGGCAGTGGCAAATGTGTGGCAGTTGGCAAAATGTGTGGCATTGGCAAAATGTGTGGCAGTGGCAAAATGTGTAGCTGGCAAAATGTGTGGCAGTGGCAAAATGTGTGGCAGTGGCAAAACTGTGTGGCAGTGGCAAAATGTGTGGCAGTGGCAAAATGTGTGGCAGTGGCAAAATGTGTGTGGCAAAATGTGTGGCAGTGGCAAAATGTGTGGCAGTGGCAAAATGTGTGGAATGCAATTGTGCATGCAAAATGTGTGGCAGTGGCAAATGTGTGTGGCATAATGTGTGGCATTGGCATGGCAGTGGCAAATGTGTGAATTGCAAAATGTGTGCATGCAATGTGTGACAAGATGTGTGGCTGTGGCAAAATGTGTGGCATTGGCAAAATGTGTGTGGCAAAATGTGTGGCAGTGGCAAAATGTGTGTGACAAAATGTGTGGCAGTGGCATAATGTGGTGGCACTGGCAAAATGTGTGGCATTGGGAAAATGTGTGGCATTGACAAAATGTGTGTGGCAAAATGTGTGGCAGTGGCAAATGTGTGGCATTGACAAAATGTGTGTGGCAAAATGTGTGGCAGTGGCAAAATGTGTGGCATTGACAAAATGTGTGTGGCAAAATGTGTGGCAGTGGCAAAATGTGTGGCAGTGGGAAAATGTGTGGCATTGACAAAATGTGTGTGGCAAAATGTGTGGCAGTGGGAAAATGTGTGGCATTGACAAAATGTGTGTGGCAAAATGTGTGGCAGTGGCAAAATGTGTGGCAGTGGCAAAATGTGTGTGGCAAAATGTGTGGTAGTGGCAAAATGTGTGACATTGACAAAATGTGTGTGGCAAAATGTGTGGCATTGGGAAAATGTGTGGCATTGGCAAAATGTGTGGCATTGGGAAAATGTGTGGCATTGGCAAAATGTGTGGCATTGGGAAAATGTGTGGCAGTGGCAAAAATTGAAAGGTTGGTTTCCTTAACCCTTTGACTCCCTCACTCTATCCATCAGCTTCCTGCAAAAAGCTGGTGGATAGGGTGAGCGAGTCGAACTGTTTGATTTTGCTTTGCTAGCATGGTTGGCAATGCAGGATGCTGGAGGACAGGCTGCAGGAGTGAAACGATTAAAAGACCATTGCTGTCTGCGAACATTGTTTCTCCAAATAGCCTCGGTTCAACAAAAAGGGGTGGGGAAGAATTTGGGAGGGAGGGGAAGGAGAGACGAAAACTATGTGAGAGGAGGAGAGTGAAGGAACGAGAAGGGTTACCCAAGGTGGACGAAAAATTGGTGGAGGAAGTTGGGGAGGGAAGGGAGGTATGTTGGGGGAGATTAGGTTTGGAGTGGGGGGTGGGTGAGTGGGTGGGGGAGATAGAGCGTAGGTGTAGGAGTGGAAATGCGATAATGTGGAAAGGGTAGCGGTGAGTACCGTATATGGATGATGGTAGTGTTTGACGGGCAGACTCTTGCGAACAGCACTAGTCTGGAGTTATCTAACATTCAAACTTGCTTAGTAGTGAGTAAAAGTCATGTGATAGTAAGCACGATCGTGCACGCCTACCCCCCCCCCCCCTCTCTCACACACACACATACATTCCTCTCCGAATCCTCACAGTCACACACATCCACTGAGCGCGTGTGTAAAATGCAAAACTTGTTAAGAAATCAGACACAAAGGACAAAGAAGAAAAGGTGAAGGTGAAAGCAACGAAGCGAAGCTCAAGCAAGACCAAACAACAAGGATTAACACGTCGAAAAGGACAGACACGCACACGGACGAGCGCGCGTGCATAGCACGCACGCACACATCACGACACACACACATACACACACACACGTACGCTCGGCGCGACGCACACACACACACACACAACCACACACACACACACACACACACGCACACGCGCTTGTGTACACAAGTAATGGAACGATGGAATTAAATTTAAACTAGCGACCTGACTTCTTCACTAAAAAAATAAATAAAATTTTAAAAAAAAGAAAGAAAGAAAGAAAACCAACCAACCAACCGACCAACCAACCAACCAACCAAGCAACCAATCAACCAACCAACCAACCAACCAAATAAAAAGAAATCAAAGAGAAACAAACAAACAAGCAAACAAACAAACAAAGAGAAAAAGGATCGTTACGGATTTACAGATACCGCATTCTGGTTTTGCAAAATGTAAATGGAAAATTATGGAAAGTACTGCAAAATGTAAATGGAAAATTGATGGAAAGTACTGCAAAATGGAAATGGAAAATTGATGGAAAGTACTGCAAAATCTAAATGGAAAATTGATGGAAAGTACTGCAAAATGTAAATGGAAAATTGATGGAAAGTACTGCAAAATGTAAATGGAAAATTGATGGAAAGTACTGCAAAATGTAAATGGAAAATTGATGGAAAGTACTGCAAAATGGAAATGGAAAATTGATGGAAAGTACTGCAAAATGGAAATGGAAAATTGATGGAAAGTACTGCAAAATGGAAATTTGATGGAAAGTACTATAGCAAAGAAACTAGCCAGAAATCTAGGAGAAAGAATGATATTCCCTCCGAATCAATGTAAATTTTGAACTTGAAAATAAAAGAATAAAAAGAATTAACATAAAAAATGCAAAAGTTCAGCTACCTTTGCTTAGGAAATTTACAAAAGATTTCAAAGTAAAGAAGAAACCCTTCTTGTAGCTATTGACCTGGAAGATGCGTATGATAAAGTTTGCTTCTCGCTAGTCATGGAACTGCTTCAACGATAAACGTCAGCATGACGATGCATCTGCACTCCTAGAAAGAATACTTGTTCTACGTCTTGAAAACTGGTGTTCAGCATCTTGCAAACTCTCCATGGGACTCCCACAAGGATCGCCACTCTCTTCAGTCTTGTATAACGTATATACAGAAGAACTTGCTGATTAAAATAATAACAGACTTGCCTGTGTAGTTAACATTTGCCATTGACGGGCTGATCTACGAGACAGACAAGTGTACCTGAAAAAGAAATCCAAGAAGAGTTGAATGAGGTAAACCAGTGGTGCCACGAAACTAAATGTTGAATCAACCTTGCCAAAAACACGGGTGCTATTCTGCACCTCTGATAGAAAAAGCGGCAGGGAAGACCAGTCCACCAGTTACATTCAGGGGAACCAGTATCGAACGAATAAACAACCTGCGCTACTTTCGGTTTTGACAGAATGTTGACCTTCAGATAACATGCTGAAATCACTCAAGTGTAAAATGAGGCCTATCCATCCTTAAAGCAATGGCCACCAAAGGCATTGAACAAATCCATCTCTTCCAGCTATAGCAAGCTTTAATACTGAATGTAATCGACTGTGGACTTGGCCTCACGATGTTGTCACTGACCAACCGTCTGGCACTAAGCAGCATATGAAATGAAGCAATGCCAGTAATCCTTGGGACACCAGAGGACGCTCCCACTGAACGTATGGGTACCTGTTTGACCTTCCTTCAATACATTCAAAACAAAAAGTTAAAAACAAATAAAGGCATATTCAGGGCACTGGACAGCCCGGAAAACCGTCTTGAAAAGATTGTCATAACAACAAAAGGCAGTAGATGTCATAACAACAACAAAAGGCAGTAGATGTCATAACAACAACAAAAGGCAGTAGATGTCATAACAACAACAAAAGGCAGTAGATGTCATAACAACAAAAGGCAGTAGATGTCATAACAACAACAAAAGGCAGTAGATGTCATAACAACAACAAAAGGCAGTAGATGTCATAACAACAACAAAAGGCAGTAGATGTCATAACAACAACAAAAGGCAGTAGATGTCATAACAACAAAAGACAGTAGATGTCATAACAACAAAAGGCAGTAGACAACAACGTGGAAAACCATGGGTGGGACAGGCAGAAGAATCCTTTCAAGAAGTGTGCAGCTGACAGAACTAAAAAAATATATTAGGAAAATATCCAGACTGTTTCAAAGGCCTTTACAAAACACCACACACACACACACACACACACACACACACACACACACACACACACACACACACACACACAAATACACACACACACACACACACACACACACACAACGCGCACACACACACACACACACACACACACACACACACACACACACACACACACACACACACACACACACACACACACAAAACAAAAAACGAAAAAATCTTGGAAGACAGTGCCGTGAATGGTCGGAAAGTAAAACTGATGCAGAAATCAGACAACTCATCGATTAAATAAACTAAACACAAAACATGTTACTACATACACTGATGGCTCAGTCACCAAGAGCAAATAGAGATGGGGCTTCACTGCCAAAAAAATAGCAGTTCCATGGATGGCAAAAATGTTAACATATAGTATCACAACCTCTAGTATAACGATGGAAACTGAGGCAATCAGATATGCTTTGAAATGGTTAACTGCACTAGATGATGAAATAAAAGACAGTTTAACCATCATCCGCAATGACTCGATGGACCTCTTTTAACAGTGGAAAGTAGAATAGAGCCCTGGACTATTACGAAGCCATAAATAATATCAATCTACAGATACTCACGTGGATTTACTCTCTGCGACACTGGCGTGAAGGGAAATGTACGTGCCGACAAACGTGCAGCTAAAGTCAATACGACAATCTACGGCTTGGAAGATCTAAGGTCCTTAGGCATCAAAAAATCAC
>JAPXFY010000014.1:20270814-20285814 GCA_030674185.1 Monoplex corrugatus | reverse complement strand
AGGGAGAGAGACAGAGAGAAAGAAAGAGAGAGAGAGAGACAGAGAGAGACAAAGAGAGACAGAGATAGAGACAGAGAGAGAGAGACAGAGAGAGTAATATGAACACCTTCAAATAACCCTCTTCTGTAAACTATATCTAACGTAGGCTCGAAAAGTTCAAAGTCCCAACAATGTCATCATCATCTAAACATACAACGGCATCAAGAGCAACAAAACAGATAGAAGCAGAGGAATGCATCAATTAATCAAATTATCCACGGAGAGCAAATATGGCTGAGAAGGGGGATACACACATATTGCATGCAGTCAGACACAGACGTGACATTCAATTACAAGCATAACCGATCAAGTCATTCTCGCTTCACTGTCAACAACTATACCGGATTGAATTATTCTCACAAAGTCCATCTCCAGTGCATCATTAGCCATAACCAGTTACAGAAAAGAAAGTCACGCACCAGCTTACCCATACACCGTGAAAGCAAAATCACTAATGTATCTTTAGACGTAACTTGACTAAAGAATCGTCATCAAAATATCATCACCCATACCCAACACGCGCGCGCGCGCGCGCGCACACACACACACACACACACACACACACACACACACACACACACACACACACACATACACACACACACACACACACACACACACACATACACACACACACAAATACACACACACACAACACACAACACACAAACACACACACACACCACACAACACACACACACACAACACAACACACACAATACACACACACCAAAGAAGCAAAGAAACAAACATTGGCCCAATGTACAACACTTTTCAATAAAACATCATGTCGTCGTGGTATAAAACTTAAGTTCTCGTGTCTCACACGGTAATAATGGGGGACACATCATTCTCATGTCGATCAAGACAACGTCTACTCACAGGACACTTCAATGAAAGCGAGGGAGAGACAGGAATGTATGCGTATCCGGCTTTTTGCCGTCATTTCCGGCAGATCACGACTATTCAAATGAGACTTCTGCCCATTGACGTCGCAGTGGTTTGGGGAAGTAGAAATTTCCGATTCGCATTTTTGATTTGTCGTTATATTTAGTTATAGGCTTTTCTATTCTAAACGTTTCAGAACTGAGATAATTCATTCAACAGGTCAAGAGCAGTTTTTGGGTTATCCTGTTAACAGATAAGCCCCAACACACACACACACACACACACACACACACACCACACACACACACACACACACACACACACACACACACACACACACACACTAGCATACCGTTGAAATGTGGTATCTGTATTTTAGCCCAACTGAATCTTCTGCCTGGGAAATTGGATTGGAATATTGACAAACATATTACGTAATTTTAACATTTGTCTTGCGTCTTGTACTTGAAAAGAGCGCGCGTTTGGAAAATTTTCAGATACTATTCAATGACAACAGTGCATATAAAAACTAATGTCCCTTTGGTAGGGACGATTATTCTGAAAACAAATCAGTTTTAACATCTTCCCTACTTCTCTGTCTCTGTCTATCTGCCTATCAGTCTGTTTGTCTCTCTATTTTGTGTGAGAGAGTCACTGTGTGTGTGTGTGTGTGTGTGTGTGTGTGTGTGTGTGTGTGTGTGTGTGTGCGCGTGTGTGTGTATGTGTGTTAGCGCCACGTATTCCTGCATGTTCTCAGGCTGTTGAGCATCAATGCGAGGCCGTATAAAACCACAGACATGAAAATAAGCAAAGAAAGCTAGTTATCATGGAGCACAACTTTCCATGGAGACAGATGAGTCAATGAAAAAAAACAACACAATAAGACTTTGGGTCCATGTTTGGATCTATAATGGCAGTAGCTTTGGATACAGCATAAAGGAAAAGCATCAACCTTCTTCACAGACTTGTAGAAGGAAGTAAAGTCAGTGGACTGACTCAAGTGTTGTCAGTGTTCAGTCCAGAGATTCAGCCTCATAGCGTTTGGTTGTATGGTTCAGTCTGTGCAGCAGTCCGTTTTTTGTAGGTCTGCCTCCGTTCACGGCGATGTCTTGGGATGGGGGTAGATGAGGGGATGGAGTCATGACTTTAAGGTCGGTTGACTGAGACACGAAGGTTGCTGTCAGTCGTAACGCCATGGAGGGTGGCACAAAATAAACTGAACGTTTAGGGTAATGAGACAGGTTGTACGCCTTTTTGTTTATTAAGCTACTACAAGTTCGGGAAGCCCCATACAGGGCGCAGATCTGGTCACCACAATCAGTGTTCCTTTTACCCCCCCCCCCCCACCCAGTGGCGCAGATCTGGTCACCACAATCAGTGTTCCTTTTACCCCCCCCCCCCCCCCCCCCAGTGGCTGTGTCCATGTCTGTGATGCACGTCAAGGCTGCAGTGACATCGTAACTTAAAACCAGCCAGCCGGTGTGGGGCCGACGAAGGATTGGAATGAAGAATGTCCACAAAACCCAACCCAGGCAAAACCCAAACCAGGAAGTGGAATGTGATGGCAAATCAAAGAAGGAAGCTGTGCCCAAGTCAGCAGGGTCTGTCTGAAACAAAGCAGAGGCAAAACAGTCTTCAGTTATAGCAGACACGTACACGTTGATATTTACATTATATATATTATATTTTATAGGCTCTTGTGTCGTTATGGTGTCTGCACTTTCTCTCATTTCTACGCGTGTGGTTATGAAGGCTATGAATCTCAGCAGGTTAATTCCTTCAACTCGTATCACCGTCGTGGTTAAACAATCGGTAAAATTCGATGAACATGTATTTTCGTAAAGTTATAAACATGGTTTCTTCTCCTCCGCCCTCTTATATCTATGATGGCGATGTTCACGATGAAGAAAAAACAAAAACAAACATGAAGAAAAGAAAACAGAAAACAAAAACAACAAACAAAACAAACAAATAAAAACATGGCAACAGCAACTACAACAGTAAAAAAACCCCAACATTTTGTTGATTTGCGGACACGAGATTGCTATTCACATCTGGATAATTTAACTCGTATATAATTATATGAGACTTGATACTTTCATTTAGTATGCAGTTATGTCACGTTTGACACTTTAACTAATAGGCCATTATGTGATATTCAACACTTTGATTAGTATGCCATTATGCAACATTTAATACTTTAATAATTAGTATGCCGTAACTCTTAATTAGTATGCCCTAATTTGTATGCCATTATGTGACATTTAACACTTTAATGAACCCTTTGATTCCCACACCCTGTCCACCAGCATCCTGCTTTGTCAATCATGCTAGCATAGCAAAAATTTAACCCTTTGACTCCCTCACCCTGTCCACCCGCTTTCTGCAGGAAGCTTGTGGAGAGGGTGAGAGAGTCAAAGGGTTTTAGTTTTTGCAGTTGGCAGATAAGGTACGGGAGTCAAAAGATTAATGGGCCATTCTGTGACATTCAACACTTTAATTAGTATGCCGTTATGCGACATTTAATACTTTAAGTAGTATGCCGTAATTAATACACCATCACGTGACGTTTAACACTTTAATTAATATGCCACCATGTGACATTGATACTGTAATTACTATGCCGTAATTAATACACCATCACGTGACGTTAACACTTTAATTAATATGCCACCATGTGACATTGATACTGTAATTACTATGCCGTAATTAATACACCATCACGTGCGTTTAACACTTTAATTAATATGCCACCATGTGACATTGATACTGTAATTACTATGCCGTAATTAATACACCATCACGTGACGTTTAACACTTTAATTAATATGCCACCATGTGACATTGATACTGTAATTACTATGCCGTAATTAATACACCATCACGTGACGTTTAACACTTTAATTAATATGCCACCATGTGACATTGATACTGTAATTACTATGCCGTAATTAATTTGCCATTACGTGACATTTGATACTGTAATTAATATGGCACCATGTGACATTGATACTGTAATTACTATGCCGTAATTAATATGCCATATGTGACATTTGATACTGTAATTAATATGGCACATGTGACATTAATACTGTAATTACTATGCCGTAATTAATATGCCATTATGTGACATTTGATACTGTAATTAATATGGCATTACATCCCTGAGCAAAAACAAACCGTCTGCGTTCAAGCAGATAGCAACTAGAAAAATGCACAATGAAATCAAAACACGTAAATAATATAACAAATCTTGTTATGTGAAATACGCGTTTTGATCCTTTTGTGTATGTTTTGGAGGCTGTTATATGACAAAGAATTGAACAAATCATACTGTTGTTGTTGTTGTTCTTGTTGTTGTTGTTGCTGCTGTTGTTGTTGTTGTTCATTTTCTTTCCGATGTTCGAGATGAGAATTTGGTAGATTTGAACCACTTGTGGTGTCTTTTCTTTCCAAAGTTTCAGATTAATGTTTGGTAAATCTGTACTTTCGTCAAGAATTGGCTGTGATGTGTATTGTTTTGTCTGACTGTTCTGATTTTGAAGTTGTCTTTAACATATAAGTATTGTAGTATTATATGCATATAAAACCAATACATGTGTGTGTGTGTGTGTGTGTGTGCGTGTGTGTGTGTGTGTGTGTGTGTGTGTGTGTGTGTGTGTGTGTGTGTGTAGTGCAAATGTTTTTTCAGCTCATAATTATGACATACTTTCTTATTTTCAGTTGGTCTGGCACAACCGAAGCTGTTAATTAAATGAGATAATAATTGGCAACTTGCTCTTTGAGAAAGATTGGTTGTAAATATATTGCAAGTATGGTGATTGTTTTTCGGTCAGTCAGTAGTTTATTTTCTGGGTAGTGATGAACATATTTGTAATGATTATTATACATGTCCAGCAATGTTGTAAAGTTTGCTGGGGCACGCAGGGAAGGTTTTTCGATTTTGAAACAAACTGAAGCATGCCTACTCAAACGCATTCGACGCTATTCATTTGGCGGATCTTTTTGAAAGATATGGTTATTGGAAACATAAACAGTGGAGAAATTCTGGCAAACACGGAGTTCTGGAAAACACTCGGTCACAGACAGGATGCCAGACAGACAGATGCCAGGGTTGACAACCAGAACCAAGTATCTCGATTTTCTGATAGTTTACAGGAGATGAGTTTTAACTGGGTTTTTGGGAGAGGCTATATCTACATTTTGAGATACTGTTTTTTTGTTTTTTGTTTTTATCGATAACCGATCAAAATTCAGTATCATGGCAAAAACAAATTCCACCAAGTGAAAGATCACATCCAAAGCAACAGTTCAGTTTAAAAAAGCGAAAATTGACCAAAAAAAAAAAAAAAAAAAAAAAAAAAAGGGAGATACTGGGTTCTGGCTGTCAACCCTCGGATGTATGAACGGACAGACGCGCGAGCGCACATTCACACACACACACACACACACACACACACACACACACACACACACACACGGCTCGGCATGAATCGACCCCTCTCTTCCACCCACTTCATTTTGTGGGAGACTAATCCGTGGCTACACGAAAGGCAGCAGACGAGGTCAATATTTATCCCCGTCTCATTTGCTTTATGACGATTATGGCCCCCACACCGTCAGATGTCCTGGGACAGCGGGTCGATGAAACTCATGTGCAAATAATCCCCGTGACGACAAGCGTGGTGTAAAAACCATGGCGTGCTGAGCGTTTCACAGTCAGGTCTTGCGACGTGCGCTCAGGTCCGCTCAAGTGTTCAGTTGGCGCGTGTTCCGAGTACTTTAACATTACGCTTGCACCGTCCACACGGAAATGCAACGGAACTCCAGGCAAACAAGGGCAGTAAGGGGACAGACAGAGTCTTGATACAAACGGGTTGTACTCACCTCATGGTGAGACTGAACTTGTGCTTTAGGATTAGCCAAGATCGTGGACCTTGTCAGTACGCAAGGCTTTATGTATAGGTATACCAGCTTATATTATGATCGTTTTGGTGAATCTTATGCATTACATAGCATCTGTGGCACGGCTGCCATCTTGAGAAACTTAAACACAAACTGAGAACATGAACATTTCACTGAGTAGAAAAAAAACTTTGACATATATATATATATATAATATATAATATACACACACACACACACACACATATATATATATATATATATATATATGTGTGTGTGTGTGTGTGTGTGTGTGTGTGTGTGTGTGTGTGTGTTTGTCAATGGCCTTGTGTATAAGCTCCGTGTTATCAGAGTTTGTCTGCATGCACCATGCCCATGTACTCTATATGTATCTATTTGTTAAAGGTATTTCAAATAGAATGACAGACGCGAATGAATAAAAACATCAGCAACTCACAATTTGCCCTGTAATGAGTATCTGTAATTTACCAAGCAGCCTTTTTTAACTGGTATTCTAGTAATTCTGTTAAGACTGCTTCTAGGAAGGAAAAAGTCCTGGCTTGAACCACAAAAATTTGAGTTGAGGTCCGATTGCTGAGTGCTAGTTTTTCAAGGAAGTAAAAGTCCGAGTTCATTATTTAGAAAAGACTTCATGGCAAGAAAGGTGTTGTCCACAGAAGCTTAATTCTGTGCCAAAACTCGCTTTAATATCATAGACACAAAAATGCACACACACCGGTTTTCTGCTGTCTGAGTGAATGTATTTTGAAGTAATTGACATAATTAACTTTTCGTATACAAAATGACCAGTACCGTCCAGTAACGAAATGACCATGTGTTCGGAACGACTGAAACCGGTCAAGTGTGCTTAGAAAGATTCCACGTCATATCGGTTTTTGATAACGCTCAAGAACATCTGGCAATTAGAAACTGAAATACGAAAACAAACATACAAACAAAACAAAACAAACAAACAAAAACAAAAGAAAGAAAAGAAACAAAGAAACAAACAAAAGAAAGAAACAAAGAAACAAACAAACAAAAAACAACCCCTTCTCTGTCAGATATGCTGGAAGCATGTCCCTGTGGAGAATGGAGTTCACTTAACGCGCTTTACATCAACATGGCAATCAGACAGGAATCTCTCTTACCGCGTAGTGACATTAGTTTCACGGGCGTTCGTTCAATGACTGGCCACAAACGGCATGAATGGTGGCTGGAGAAGGTGTGGGGATTGGCTAAACTGGGTTGAGCTGAAGGGACTGTTCAAGATCCCAAAGGCGTGCGTTTATATCGCTAGTTTTGTTGTTTTGTTTTTCTTTCTTTCTTTCTTTATTCTTTCTTCTTTCTTTCTTTCTTTATTTATTCTTTCTTTTTTTCTTTTCTTTTATATCTGCCTGTATCGGACAATAGTTGAAGTACAAGAGCACTGAATGCATCCAGTAGGCCTAACGACCTCCCGCATAGTACTTTTCGTCACGTCGTGTACCCAATGCTTTGATGAATTTATTCGCTTGAAAAACTAATGCACTGGATCCTGGGGTTTATCTAAAGACGCGCAGTGGACGTAACTGTTCTGAAGAATTCTGGCTCTCTGGCCAGTTGACTGAGAAAGAGTTAATAATTTTACGCGCACCCTTTTCAGTTGTGAAAATAAGAAGAAGCATACTGAACACACGAACAGTACAAATGGTAGTGTGTTATTTGGGTTGGGGTGATTTACAATCCAGGTTTAATCACTCATCTTCATTGACCGAGAAACACCTGCCGTATAGATCTTGTGTTTAAACCTGTCAACCCTATTTAAACTGGGCGAAAAAAAAGCTTGAGAAGAATCTGATAAAACCATAGAGGCTCTGCCAGTGGGCTAACTTTCTCGTTTCCATTTATAATTCACAACAAAAGTAGCGTTTTGCTTTCGTAGTCAAAGATTCCCTGTTTCAGGCGACTTTTGGTGACACCATCCAATATCAGATTCTTTAGATGAGTGAGTGGCCAGCACGTGAACTCCTTATCAAGTCATGTTCTTTGCTTCCTTCTCTGGTTAAGAGGCCGGATTCCTGCGTCTCCGTTCACCGGATGAGTGTAGATTTCATTGCATGACCTGTGTGAGGGTCTGGGTCCATATAGTGTGGAGAACCTGCAGGCTTCTCTTGTCTGTTGTTCACCACGCAGTTGAGCCGCCCGCGTTCATGGAAGGGCGGGGCAGTTTCTTGGTATACGGACGTTGCTCTGTCAGATCAGTATATTTCGCAGTATTTACCGACTCCTGTTTCGTGTAAAGGACCACGCCGGAGAAAGTTAAAACATTCTCTCGCATCCCGTTGTTTTTTTCCTGTTAACGTTATTGTTTTTAGTGATCTGTTTTGTTTATCTATTTATTTTAGTTATTCTATTTTGCTATTTATTTTTTATTTATTTAAATCTTTGATATCTTTTTGCTCTTATTTGTTATTTCTTTATTTGTCTGTTTGACTCTCTTTTCGCTTCGCCTCTCTGTTCTATGTTTTTCTGCATGTATTTTCTGTTTATTAATCCTTGCGCTTATATATTATTTAGTATTTATTCGTGTATTTATCTGTTTGATAACCGTTTTTCTTCTTTCTTTCGCCCTTCTTTTGACTGCTTTTGAAAGTAAACTAAAACAGAAAATATTTTGCATCAGAACTCGTTTTCTTATTCTTTTTAATTCATTTATTTTGTATACTTGGTCAGAAACTTACCACAAGAACTGTTCCGCACGCATTTACACACACTCGGCAAAGAGAGAGAGAAAAAAAGGACTAAATAAATAAATAAATAAGAAAAAATGGAAAAAATAAATAGATAAGAAAAAAGGAGAAAAAAAAGGGAAGAACAGTTAATAAAATCAAACAGTAAGTAAGAAAGAAAAACAGAATATTTCAAATGACGGTTGGGAAAAGACGGAAAATTGAATGAAAAACAAATAGAAATACCGTGAGACCAGTATCCCCAAACCAGAATCATTTAGAGGATGCTGTAAACGGGCAGAAAGGTATCATCTAGAACAGCCACAATCACCAGACGGCGAAAGAGATAAAATGAAAGAATAAAGAGGAGAACTAAGAGAAAAAGAACATGGTGCTATTCTTACAGAAGCTAAAGTGTCTGTAGCACTGATATGCCACAAGTGGCATAGGACTAGAGGGCACTAGTGGATCGATTTCAGTCGGAGATGTTCCCCTCTCTGTTGAAACTGGGAAGGACATGACCACAAATTTGATAACACCCTCTACACACACATACACACACACACACACACACACACACACACACACACACACACACATACACACACACACACACATACACACACACACACACATACACATACACACACACACACACAGACACACACACACATACCCTCTAATATCACTTATAGTGAAAAGACGTTAAATCAAAGAACGAACGAACACACACACACACATATACACTTACACACACACACACACACACACACACACACACACACACACACACACACACACACACACACACACACACATGCACACAAACGTGTGTGTGGGGCTTCTGGCCTGTGCACGCTTAAGATCCCACGGCAGTTGAAAATCGTGAAGAGCAGAAAATTTGCCCGGGTATAACATATTGGAGACATAGGCTCATTTCCCAGGTCCCACCCCTTGAAGGCCAGTTAGCCTTCGGCCTTTCTGAAGTCTTGGTAAAAAAAAAATGGGTGGCGCGGCACTGCGGCGATGCACTGTGTATTGGAAGGGCAGCCCGAGCTTCACATGGTAAATCCATTGTGACAAAAGGAAAGGAATATGAATAGATGCTGAACAAGTGAGGCTAAGTACCGTTGTGAGTCATCAGTATGATTATTATCATTACATTAGTAGATCGAAACAAGGCATAGGTTTCTTTTTCACGGTTACACATGTCAATAGTTACGACAATAAATTAGCAAATGAATGATTAATTGAATAAAAATTGACAGAAAAAAAAAAGAACAGTACCAAGAGCAGCCATCGAACAAACACACCAAATCAACTCAACAGGGTCTTACCCAAGACACACTATCTGCGGAAGAAGATAGTTTCGCTCCTTCTCCTCCTCTCCAAGGGGTCGTGATCGGCACTGATGAAGGCTTCTTCTTCCTGCAGCAGACGTCTCTCTTGCTCTTCCCTTTCTGCCCGCAGTCTGGCCTGCAGGAAGTCGTTGAGGACATTGAGAGAGCTGGACCTCTTTCTCGTCACCTCCCGGTACTGACAGCGGGGTCCCGTGTAGCCATGGCGACATTTACAACGGCATGGGCCGAAGATGCTCTGTCCATAGCGTTCTTCACCACCGTTCAGGCATCTGAAGGAGCTCCTGCACACCCCGAAACTGTCCACCGAGGTCGGCATAACCAGGGCCACGATAAGAACGATGACAGTGACCTGAGTGCGTGTAATGGCGGGCATGCTAGTGGAGATGGTCTGGATATGACAACCCAGCAGATCGGTGAGACTCATCTTCAGGCTTAATGGTGAACACTGTTAACGGTAACTGGAATCGTGGGTAGTAGAAAGCGTATATCCACTACCTGAAACAAGGCCAGAAATTACTGAAAAATCACCGTCCTCTTATTCAAAATACCACATATACTTTAGATTACTCTCTACAGAATCACCATCTTGGCTTGAAATTCTTAGTTAGAACACCATGGAAACTTTATATCATTTTCTACAAAATCACTTTTCTGCCATGAAACTCTCTCACTCGCAATACCTTATTAACTGTTGATTGTCTTCTGTCAACATCAGTCGCTTGAATTAATCGATCTGTATCAGTGTGTGTTCCTTCACCATGTTATTTAATGTTTGACCTATCGGCCTTATGCTTTGGACTGACAAAAAACACGGCCCAAGTCTGGTTGTCAGCAGTAATGATCCAGTAGCAAGCAGAACGAGTGATAGATAACTTGCGTATCTTCAAAACAACGTCTGTCTGATGTGCAAGTCGTTCAGATATGGAGGCAACAGGAAAGTGAATGAATACAACTTACTTAAATCCAGGAAGGTTATTATTGGTCTGGTGCTGTAAATGGCTGATCAGTGAATGACAGCAGTGTCAGACTGTGGCGCGGATGTCCAGAAAAGTTGGGATCGACTGAAGTTTCGCCATGCGGCTTGAGGTCTTATATCTCTGACACCTCAGGAGGGAAACCACTACACGGTTACCCTCCTCCTCCCTCCTTTTCTCCCCTCCACCCCCCTGTTCCCCATCCCACATCCCCAACACAAGACTCTTTCTTCATCACAGGTTTCGTCAAGCGGCTACAAAGGAAACTAGCGTCAGAGCCCCGCCCTTTTACCCTCATTCACTGAGCTACATGGCAGAGAGAAACAGGCAAAAAAAGAGCTAGGACCATGGGAAATTTTAACTCTGTAGGCGAGAAACACTGCATCCATCATATACAAAAACGCGCAAAAAAAGGGGACTGGTCGAGGGAGGGGGTGCGTAGGTGGCTGTCGTCGTCGCCATAACGGTTGGTGGAAGTTCGAGTCTGCCGTTGATGGACAGAGGCTTCCTTTTTACCATTGGCTTCCACGTCAGCTCAAGCCTGCCCCTCGGTCGGTCGCGCTCTCTCCAGGCAAAAACCACGACGGTAGCGGCGCGCGCAGCTCGCTTGTCCGATCGAGTCTGCTGTTAGCTATTTCATTCACTTCTTCGGCATTTCACGCTGTGCGTCTCTTGGGCATGTTCGCCCGTTAAGTACTTTCGTCCGCCGGCAGACACCACGCGGAAGCGCCTGGCCACAAGTTGACTTTGCCACCTGTTTCTATTGTAGGGGAAAATTAAGGTTCGACTGCGTTCCGAGCATTCTCCGCGTTTTTCACGTTGTTGGTCTCGGCGGCTGGTGTCTGTACTAGGTACAAGGACTGTGCTGAGTCATCGTGGTAGTGATTTCTTGCCGCGTCTTATGAGTGACTAGGCGGGCTGTTCATCTCCATTGTGGTTTCTGTAAAGTACACATTATTTACACAACATGGAAGGGGTCATTCAGGTCTACTCTTTGAGTGTGTGTGACGTGTGTGTGTGTGTGTGTGTGTGTGTGTGTGTGTGCGTGTATGTGTAAGTGTGTGTGTATGTGTGTCTGTGTGTGTGTGTGTGTGTATGTGTGTGTGTATGTGTGTGTGTATGTATGTGTGTGTGCGTGTGTGTGTATGTGTGTGTGTGTGTGCGTGTGTGTGTGTGTATGTGTATGTGTTTGCCTGCTTTCACGCATGCACAAGAAAATTATGGGTGCATGGTGTTTCCTGCTGTTTATGGATGGGTATATAGAGACTGTTGTTTTTTTTAACCAAACTGTGCCTCAAGACCGATTTACTGTAAAACAGATCATCATCATCATCATCATCAGGTGCCTTGACGCATGGCGTTGGCGACCATTGACTTCCAACCATCTCTATCTCTCGTTGCCCCCAGCATCTCCCCCACCTTCTTCATCCCCAGCCACTCTGCAAGTCCGTCCAGCATTCTCTCCCTGGGTCTACCTGTGCTCTCTTTCCCTCCAGCTTTCCCGTTGTGACCAAGTGCTCCAAATCCCCCTTCCTCATAAAATGGCCTGTAAATGTTGCTTGTCTTTTCCAATACTTCCTTATGAGTGATCTATTTGTGTCTCCCTCCATCAAGACTGTCTCGTTTGTTTTCTTTGCTGTCCATGGAACTCTCAACATTCTTCTGAGAAACCACATCTCGGCTGCCTCGATCCTGCTCTGGCTTTGCTTGCTGACTGTCCACGCCTCGCATCCGTACAACAGTATTGGTTCTATATAACATTCAAGGACTCTCTTTCTGATGTTAATTGATAGGCATTTGTTGGTAAGAATGCTTGTCATCTTCTTGAATGCTGTTTTGGCTTGGCCGATTCTGCCAGCTATTTCCGATGTGCATCTGCCATCTGATGAAATGACCATTCCCAGGTATTTGAACTTATTAACCTGTGTCAAGGTTGTGCCATTTGCTGTTATTTTGCATGAGGGGATTTCATGTTTTTTACTGATCACCATGACTTCAGTCTTCCTGCTGTTTAGTTCCAATCTCACAAGGTTTTGTAGGTCCTTTTCATTTTCTGCAATTAGCACGGTGTCATCTGCGTACCGAATGTTGTTTATCATTTTCCCTCCAACCTTTAATCCAGGGTCTTCTTCTAGGTTTCTCATGATGTTTTCGCTATATAGTGAAAACAGATCTGGTCACAAAACACAACCCTGTCTGACTCCTCTTTTGATGTTTTGAAAAGAGCTTCTATCGTTTTTTTTATTCTCATTGCAGCTGTTTGTTCCCAGTACATATTCCTGATTATTCGTAGATCTTTTCCATCGACATTGAGTCTCTCCAGTTGGTTGATCAATTCATCATGTCGTACCCGATCGAAAGCCTTGGTACAGTCAACAAAGCATAAATACAAATCCTTATTCATCTCAATTGACCTCTCTATGATAGTTCTTAGGATGTATATGGCATTAATAGTTCCTTTCCCCTCCACAAATCCACACTGTTCTTCTGCTATTTCTCTTTTGATTCTATTCCTTGTTCTCATCATGATTATTCTTAACAAGATTTTTGTTACATGACTCATCAAACTGATTGTGCGATGGAGTTCGTATTCTATAGCCCCTGTCTTTTTTGGAAGTGCAATGAAAATTGATTTTGACATATCTTTGGGGATTTTTCTAGTGTCATAAATTTCATTTAGTAGGACTGTTTATTTTTTCAACGCCAAATTCCTCCAGGGCTTCAATCATCGCTGTTGTAATGTTGTCTGGTCCTGGGGCTTTTTGTAAAACAGAGACAGACGGAAATGTCAACATTTATGATCCATTGATTTAAAAAAAAAATTGGGGGGGGGGGGGGGGGGGGGGGCAAAACTTTAGCAAAAAATTTAGTCAGGCAAACGCTCTATCCAAAAGCGGTCTTAAATTCACATTATTTGTCCAGTGAGTTTCTACCTTGTTGGTCTGTCTGTTTTGGGTCGTTTTTATTGATCCGCATTTAAATATTATACGAGTGTGTCAGTACCTTAAGTAGGATTAAATCGTTGTAGTATTTGATGCAGTAACACACACACACACACACACACCACACACACACACACACACACACACACACACACACACACACACACACACACACACACACACACACACACACCACACACTGTGTGCATGTGCGTTTTATGGCCTAAAGCATTAGAATATAAGGCAAATTTAACTGGCTTTACACTATCAAATAGTCACTCTTGATTTCATACAGACTTTCATAAACCTTTGATTTCGTGAAAGCTCCGTGGCTTTTGAAAAGTGTTTTCACAAAACAGTGTAGTGTGTTATGTTAAGGTCCTAGTGAGGCGAGGACAAGGCGAACTAGAACAGGCGGGAAGAGATGTGTACAGTTGACACAGTGGTGGTCTGGAGATGTGTGATGTCTTTGAGTTCCAGCCCCAGCCTGCAGACCAAAACTGTCCCGTGTTGTTTCTCCCATCATCCTGCTGGTGTCAGCTTGTCTTTTTCTTTGCCCCTTCCCTCCCCTCCCTTCCCTCCCCTTCCTCCCTCCTCCCTTCCTTCCTCCCTTCCCTCCCTTCCTCCCTTCCTTCCCTTCCTCCCCTTTCCTCCCTTCCTCCCTTTCCTCCCCTTTCCTCCTCCCTTTCCTTCCCCTTCCCTTTCCTCCCTTCCTTCCTTCCCCTTTCCTCCCCTTCCTTCTTCCCTTTCCTTTCCCTTCCCTTCCCTTCCCCTTTCCTCTTCCCTTCCTTCCCTTCCTTCCCCTTCTTCCCTTTCCTCCCTTTCCTTCCCTTTCCTTCCCCTTCCCTTCCTTTCCTTCCCTCTCCCTTCCTTCCTTCCCCCTTCTCTCCCCTTTCCTCCTCCCCTTCCCTTCCTTCCCCTTCCCCTCTCTCCTCCCCTTCCTCCCTTCCCTTCCCTTCCCTTTCCTCCCCTTCCTCCCCTCCCCTTCCTTTCCCTCGCTTCCCTCCCCTCCCCTTCCCCTCCCTTCCCTCCTCCCTCCCCCTCCCCTTCCTCCTCCTCCTTCCCTCCCTCTCCCTTCCTCCCCTTCCCTCCCTTCCCTCTCTTTCCTTCCCCTTCCCTCCTCTTCCTTCCTCTTTCCCTCCCCTTCCCTCCCCTACCTTCCCTCCCCTCCCTCCCTTCC
>JAPXFY010000014.1:20260814-20265814 GCA_030674185.1 Monoplex corrugatus | reverse complement strand
ACAGACAGACAGACAGACAGAACGGCTGCTTCAGACAGACAGACAGACAGAATGGCAGTGTCACACAGACAGACACTGTCACACAGACAGACACTGTCATACAGACAGACAGACACTGTCATACAGACAGACAGACAGGCATTGTCAGACAGACAGACAGACAGACAGACAGAATGGCAGTGCCAGACAGACAGACAGACAGACGACAGAACGGCTGCTTCAGACAGACAGACAGACAGACAGACAGAACGGCTGCTTCAGACAGACAGACAGACAGAATGGCAGTGTCACACAGACAGACACTGTCACACAGACAGACACTGTCATACAGACAGACAGACACTGTCATACAGACAGACAGACACTGTCATACAGACAGACAGACAGACATTGTCAGACAGACAGACAGACAGAATGGCAGTGTCAGACAGACAGATAGACACACAGACAGACACTGTCAGGCAGACAGACAGAATGGCAGTGTCACACGGACACTGTCAGACAGACTGAAAGAATGGCAGCGTCAGACAGACAGACAGACACTGTCAGACAGGCGGACAGACAGAACGACAGTGTCAGACAGATACTGTCAGACAGGCAGACAGACAGACAGAGAGACACTGTCAGACAGACAGACGGACAGACAGACAGACAGACAGAATGGCAGTGCCAGACAGACAGACACTGTCAGACAGGCGGACAGACAGACAGAACGGCTACTTCAGACAGACAGACAGACAGACAGAATGGCAGCGTCAGACAGACAGACGGACAGACAGACAGAATGGCAGTGTCAGACAGACAGACAGACAGAATGGCAGTGACAGACAGACAGACAGACAGAATGGCAGCGTCAGACAAACAGACAGAATGGCAGTGTCAGACAGACAGAATGGCAGTGACAGACAGACAGACAGAATGGCAGTGTCATAACAGACAGACAGACACAGAATGGCAGTGTCATACAGACAGACAGACACAGAAATGGCAGTGTCATACAGACAGACAGACAGAATGGCAGTGTCATACAGACAGACAGACAGACAGACAGACAGAATGGCAGTGTCATACAGACAGACAGACAGACAGAATGGCAGTGACAGACAGACAGACAGACAGACAGACACTGTTTTCAAGTGGAAGCCACCGACCATAGGCTCACAGGAAAGTGGAAAGAGGGGGATGAGGTGGAGGGGCTCTGACATAATGTGTTTACATAACAACACAGACACAGACGAGTGTGGGGGTGGGGGTGGGGGGGAAGTGTGATGATGGTGTCCTGTTATGGCGACGTACTCTGACATACCTAAAGCATCCCGCATTTCACACGCAAACAAAAACAAAAACAAAAACAAAAACAAAACAAAACAAAAAACCCCGTCTTGTGACAACAAATGCAATTTGCAGTGCGATACAATACAATAGTACACAATGCAATGCGACACAACTCAGTACAGTACAGTACAGTATCGTACACTACACTACACTACACTACACTACATACACTACACTACACTACACTACACTGCACTACACTACACTACACTGCACTGCACTGCACTGCACTGCACTGCACTACACTAATACACTACACTACACTACACATACACTACAGTACACTGCACTACGCTACGCTACCTACACTACAACTACACACCACTACACTGCACTACACTACACTACACTACACCACACTACACCACACTACACCACACTACACTACACTACATTACACTACAATACATTAAACTACACTACATTACACTACATTACACTACAATACATTACACTACACTGCACTACACTACACTGCACTGCACTACACTGCACTACACTACACTACACTGCACTACACTACACTACATTACAGTACACTACACTACACTGCACTGAACTGCACTGCACTAAGCTAAGCTAAGCTACACTACACTACACTACACTACACTACACTACACTACACTACACTGCACTACACTGCACTACACTGCACTACACTACACTACACTACACTACATTACACTACATTACACTGCACTACACTACACTGCACTACACTAACATACACTACACTGTACTGCACTACACTGCACTACACTACACTACACTACACCACACTACACTACACTGCGCTACGCTACATACACTACACTACACTACATTACACTACACTACACTAGACTAGACTAGACTACACTACACTACACTACACTGCACTACACTACACTAGACTAGACTACACTACACTACACTGCACTGCACTACACTACACTGCACTACACTACACTACACTACACTACACTACACTACACTACACTACATACACTACACTACACTACACTACACTGCACTACTACACTACACTGCACTGCACTGCACTGCACTGCACTGCACTACACTATACTACACTACACTACACTACACTACACTACACTACAGTACACTGCACTACGCTACGCTACCCTACACTACACTACACACCACTACACTGCACTACACTACACTACACTACACCACACTACACCACACTACACCACACTACACTACACTACATTACACTACAATACATTAAACTACACTACATTACACTACATTACACTACAATACATTACACTACACTGCACTACACTACACTGCACTGCACTGCACTACACTACACTACACTGCACTACACTACACTACATTACAGTACACTACACTACACTGCACTGAACTGCACTGCACTAAGCTAAGCTAAGCTACACTACACTACACTACACTACACTACACTACACTACACTGCACTACACTGCACTACACTGCACTACACTACACTACACTACACTACATTACACTACATTACACTGCACTACACTACACTGCACTACATACACTACACTACACTGTACTGCACTACACTGCACTACACTACACTACACTACACTACACCACACTACACTACACTGCGCTACGCTACACTACACTACACTACACTACATTACACTACACTACACTAGACTAGACTAGACTACACTACACTACACTACACTGCACTACACTACACTAGACTAGACTACACTACACTACACTGCACTGCACTACACTACACTGCACTACATCTACACTACACTACACTACACTACACTACACTACACTACACTACACTCTGCACTGCACTGCACTACGTTACGCTACATTGCACTACACTACACTATGATACGCTACGCTACGCTACGCTACGCTACACTACACTACACTACACTACGCTACGAAACGCTACACTTCCTACACTACACTACACTACACTACACTACACTACGCTACGCTACACTACGCTGCACTACGTTACGCTACGCTACACTACACTACACAACGCTACGCTACGCTACGCTGCACTACACTACACTTCACTACGCTACGCTGCACTACGCAACGCTATACTTCACTTCACTACACTACACTACACTACACTACACTACGCTGCACTACGTTACGCTACGCTACACTACACTACACAACGCTACGCTACGCTACGCTGCACTACACTACACTTCACTACGCTACGCTGCACTACGCAACGCTATACTTCACTTCACTACACTACACTACACTACGCTACGCTACACTACGCTGCACTACGTTACGCTACGCTACACTACACTACACTACACTACGCTACGCTGCACTACACTACACTACACTACGCTACGCTGCACTGCACTACACTACACTACACTATGCTACGACACTACACTACACTAACTACACTACTACATACATACCTACACACACTACACTACACTACATACACTACACTACATTACAATACAATACAATACAATACATACAACACACAAACACAAACAGCACAAAACAATTGACATTAAAACTGCTTTGTTACTGTCACCGTGAAACAAAACGTATGTTATGTTCTAACAGTAAAAAACTTTTTTTTTCCTTTTGGAGAGAAGGGAGATTTTTCCCCTTAATATCGGTTCAGTGGTTTCTCAGAAGAACGTTGAGAGTTCCATGGACAGCAAAGAAAACAAACGAGACAGTCTTGATGGAGGCAGACACAAGTAGATCACTCATAAGGAAGATTAGGAAAAGACAAGCAACATTTATAGGACATTTTATGAGGAAGGGGGATTTGGAGCACCTGGTCACAACGGGAAAGCTGGAGGGAAAGAGAGCACCAGGTAGACCCAGGGAGAGAATGCTGGACGGACTTGCAGAGTGGCTGGGGATGAAGAGGATGGGGGAGATGCTGGGGGCAACGAGAGATAGAGATGGTTGGAAGTCCATGGTCGCCAACGCCATGCGGCAGGGCACCTGATGATAATGAATATCGGTTCAATGCCCAGTCACATTGTTTCTGAATGCTAAATGTCTCCTGGTGCACAAGGTGGAGGGGGGGGGGGGGGGAGCAGGAGATAGAGAAAAAGTGTGTGTGTGTGTGTGTGTGTGTGTGATGTGTGTGTGTATGTGTGTGTATGTGTGTGTGTGTGTGTATGTGTGTGTGTGTGTATGTGTGTGTGTGTGTCTGTGTATGTGTGTGCGTGTGTATGTGTGTGTGTATGTGTGTGTTGTATGTTTGTGTGTGTGTGTGTATGTGTGTGTGTGTGTGTGTGTATGTGTGTGTGTATGTATGTGTGTGTATGTCTCCTGGTGCACAAGGTGGAGGGGGGGGGGAGCAGGAGATAGAGAAAAAGTGTGTGTGTGTGTGTATGTGTGTGTGTGTGTGTGTGTATGTGTGTGTGTGTGTGTATGTGTGTGTGTATGTGTGTATGTGTGTGTGTGTGTGTATGTGTGTGTGTATGTGTGTGTTGTATGTTTGTGTGTGTGTGTGTGTATGTGTGTGTGTATGCATGTGTGTGTATGTGTTTGTGTGTGTGTGTGTGTGTATGTGTGTATGTGTGTGTATGTGTGTGTGTATGTGTTTGTGTGTGTATGTGTGTGTATGTGTGTGTGTGTGTGTATGTGTGTGTATGTGTGTGTGTGTGTGTATGTGTGTGTGTGTGTGT
>JAPXFY010000014.1:20230814-20255814 GCA_030674185.1 Monoplex corrugatus | reverse complement strand
TACATTACTGTACTGGATTACATACTGTACTGGATTACATACTGTACGGATTACATTATGTACGGATTCATCACTTACTGGATTAATATTTATACATACTGTACTGGATTACATCACTGTATGGATACATACGTACTGGATTACATTACTGTACTGGATTACATCACTGTACTGATTCATCACTGTCTGATTACATACTGTACGTTACATTACTGTACTGGATTACATCACTGTACGGATGACATCATTGTACTGGATTACATCATGTATGGATTACATTCTGTATTGGATACATATGATGATACATTACTGTACTGGATTAATACTTACTGGATTACATACTTACGGATGATATACTGTACTGATTACATCACTGTACTGTATACATACTTTACATCGTACTGATTACTTACGTACGGATTCATCACTTACTGGATTACATACGTAGTATTACATTACTGTACTGGATTCATACTGTACTGGATTAATTACGTATGGATTACATACTGTACTGGTTACATTACTGTATGATTAATTACTGTACTGATTACATATGTCTGGATTACATACTGTCTGATTACATACTGTACTGGATACATACTGTACTGATACATCACTGTATGGATTACATACTTACTGGATACATATGTTGGATTCATACTTATGGATTATACTGTAGGATTACATACTGTACTGGATTACATACTGTATTATTACATTACTGTACTGGATTACATACTGTATGGATTACATACTGTACGGATACATACTGTATGGATTCATACTGTACTGATTACATTACTGTACGGATTACATACTGTACTGGATTACATACTGTACTGGATACATACTGTACTGGATTACATACGTATGGATTACATCATGTACGATTACATTACTGTATGGATTACATACTGTACTGGATTACATCACTGTACTGGATACATTACTGTACTGGATTACATTACTGTACTGATTACATTCGTACTGGATTACATCATGTACTGGATTACATTACATTACTCTATATACATTACTGTACTGAATTACATTACTGTACTGATTACATTACTGTATGGATTACATTACTGTACTGGATTACATACTGTACTGGATTAATACTGTACTGTTACATCATGTACTGGATTACATACATAGTACGATTACATTACTTACTGTACTGGATACATACTATACTGGATAATTACTGTACTGGATTACATCACTGTACTGGATTACATCTGTACTGGATTACATCACTGTACGGATTACATCACTGTACTGGATTACATTACTGTACTGATTACATTATTGTAGTTACATACTGTAATGGATTACTTACTGTACTGTATTACAATCTGTCTGGATTACATTACATTTCGTATGGATTACATTACTGTACTGTTACATTACTGTACTGGATTACATACATTACTGTACTGATTAATTACAATTACATTACTTGGATTATTCATAGTATCATCTGTATGTACTTATGATGTTACATTCATACTGTACGATTAATTTATGTATGTTCATTATGTATGGATTACTATGTCTGGATTAATCACTGTACTGGATTACATTACTACTGGATTAATTACTGTATGTATTACATACATTACTGATTACATTACTTACTGGATACATTACATTACATTACTGTACTGGATTACATTACTGTACTGGATTACATACTGTATGGATTACATACTGTTGGATTACATTATTTCTACTTACTGGATACATTACATACTGTACTGGATTACATTACTGTCGGATTACATTACTTAACTGGATTACATACTGTACTGGATTACATCTGTCTGATTACATTACTGTACGGATTACATTACTTACTGGATTACATACTGTACTGGATACATCTGTACGGATTACATCACTGTCTGGATTACATTACTGTACTGGATTACATTACTGTACTGGATTACATTACTGTACTGAATTACATTACTGTACTGGATTACATTACTGTACTGGATTACATTACTGTACTGGATTACATTACTGTCTTGTCATTCCTGGTTGGGTAAGATCCAGAAACACCTGGTGCTGTGTTTGGATTTGTGAGAGAAAAATGACTAGTTCTCTGTGCGGGTGGTCCTTTATTTCTGCGGTTTACAAACTAATCTGATCCAAAACAAGTGTGACTGCCCGCGCCCAAGCAAACAGGAACCAGAAGAACAAGAAAACCAATATAAGCGCGTATCCAACAAAACAAGACAAAACAAGCGCAAATTTTCGGCCAACCGGCCTTTGTCAAGCGCGAACGCACGGTCACAAACAGATCACAAACACCAAACAATGGATAATAAAAACAGGACTAAAAACTTCCCTGCCGCCTCGTCCAGTGGGTAAGAAGGGGACCGAATGGAATGCCCATGTCTTCATGAGCAGTAGTAAGAAGTGGGGAGAGGGGAGGCAACTATGATGTCAAAAGGGAAGTGAGATGAGTTCTGCAATATCAGCAGTATTTCATTGTTTCATTGTGTTCAGTATGATGATCAGCAGTATTTCATTGTTTCATTGTGTTCAGTATGATGGTCAGCAGTATTTCACTGTTTCATTGTGTTCAGTATGATGATCAGCAGTATTTCATTGTTTCATTGTGTTCAGTATGATGATCAGCAGTATTTCACTGTTTCATTGTGTTCAGTATGATGATCAGCAGTATTTCACTGTTTCATTGTATTCAGTATGATGGTCAGCAGTATTTCACTGTTTCATTGTGTTCAGTATGATGATCAGCAGTATTTCACTGTTTCATTGTGTTCAGTATGATGATCAGCAGTATTTCATTGTTTCATTGTATTCAGTATGATGGTCAGCAGTATTTCAGTTTCATTGTGTTCAGTATGATGATCAGCAGTATTTCACTGTTTCATTGTGTTCAGTATGATGATCAGCAGTATTTCACTGTTTCATTGTGTTCAGTATGATGATCAGCAGTATTTCACTGTTTCATTATGTTCAGTATGATGATCAGCAGTATTTCATTGTTTCATTGTGTTCAGTATGATGATCAGCAGTATTTCACTGTTTCATTGTGTTCAGTATGATGATCAGCAGTATTTCATTGTTTCATTGTGTTCAGTATGATGATCAGCAGTATTTCATTGTTTCATTGTGTTCAGTATGATGATCAGCAGTATTTCACTGTTTCATTGTGTTCAGTATGATGATCAGCAGTATTTCACTGTTTCATTGTGTTCAGTATGATGATCAGCAGTATTTCATGTTTCATTGTTTCAGTATGATGATCAGCAGTATTTCATGTTTCATTGTTTCAGTATGATGATCAGCAGTATTTCACTGTTTCATTGTGTTCAGTATGATGATCAGCAGTATTCACTGTTTCATTGTTTCAGTATGATGATCAGCAGTATTTCCTGTTTCATTGTGTTCAGTATGATGATCAGCATATTTCACTGTTTCATTGTGTTCAGTATGATGATCAGCAGTATTTCTGTTTCATTGTGTTCAGTATGATGATCAGCAGTATTTTTCATTGTTTCATATGATGTACGTATTCATTTCATTGAATTGATCAGCAGTATTTCACTGTTCATTGTGTTCAGTATGATGATCAGCAGTATTCTGTTTCATTGTGTTCAGTATGATGATCAGCAGTATTCACTGTTTCATTGTTTCAGTATGATGATCAGCAGTATTTCACTGTTTCATTGTGTTCAGTATGATGATCAGCAGTATTTTGTTTCATTGTGTTCAGTATGATGATCAGCATATTTCACTGTTTCATTGTTTCAGTATGATGATCAGCAGTATTTCACTGTTTCATTGTGTTCAGTATGATGATCAGCAGTATTCACTGTTTCATTGTGTTCAGTATGATGATCAGCAGTATTCATGTTTCATTGTGTTCAGTATGATGATCACAGTATTCACTGTTTCATTGTGTTCAGTATGATGATCAGCAGTATTTCACTGTTTCATTGTGTTCAGTAGATGATCAGCAGTATTCATGTTTCATTGTGTTCAGTATGATGATCAGCAGTATTTCATGTTTCATTGTGCAGTATGTCACATTTTACTGTTTATGTGTTCAGTATGATGTCAGTATTTCGTTATGTCAGTATGTTGTACAGTATTCACGTTCATGTTCATGATGTCAGTATTGTGTCAATTGTGTTCATTGTGATCAGCAGTATTCACGTTATTGTTCATTGTGTCAGTATATCACTGTTTCATTGTTTCATTGTTCAGCAGTATTTCACTGTTTCATTGTGTTCAGTATGATGATCAGCAGTATTTCTGTTTCATTGTGTTCAGTATATGATCACAGTATTTCACTGTTTCATTGTATCAGTATATATCAATTTTCATTGTTTCATTGTGTCAGTATTTCACGTATTTCATGTTCATATTTCAGTATGTGATCAGTATTTCACTGTTTCATTGTATTCATTGATGATCCAGTATTCACTGTTTCATTATTCAGTTATGATCAGTATTCACTTTTCATTGTTTCAGTTGTGTCAGAGTATTCACTGTTTCATTGTATTCAGTATGATGATCAGCAGTATTTCACTGTTTCATTGTTCATATGATGATCACAGTATTTCACTGTTTCATTGTGTTCATATGATGATCAGCATATTCATTGTTTCATTGTGTTCAGTATGTGTCACGTATTCATTGTTTCATTGTGTCATGTATGATCAGCATATTTCACTGTTTCATGTTCAGTATGATGATCAGCAGTATTTCACTGTTTCATTGTATTCAGTATGATGATCAGCAGTATTCATGTTTCATTGTGTTCATATGATGATCAGCAGTATTTCATGTTCATGTGTTCAGTTGATGATCACAGTATTTCACTGTTTCATTGTGTTCAGTATGATATCACTTTTCACTGTTCATTGTGTTCAGTATGATGATCCAGTATTTCACGTTTCATTGTTCATATGATGATCAGAGTATTCACTGTTTCATTGTATTCAGTATGATGCAGCAGTATAGCTTTTCATGTGTTCATATGATGATCAGCAGTATTCAGTTTCATGTGTTCAGTATGATGATCAGCAGTATTTCACTGTTTTCATGTGTTCAGTATGATGATCAGCAGTATCATTTTTCATTGTGTTCAGTATGATGATCAGCAGTATTTCACTGTTTCATTGTGTTCATATGATGATCAGCAGTATTTCACATTTCATTTGTGTTTCAGTATGCTGATGTATTCATGCAGTATTTGGCTGTTTCATTGTGTTCAGTATGATGATCAGCATATTTGGCTGTTTCATTGTGTTCAGTATGATGATCAGCAGTATTTGGCTGTTTCATTGTGTTCAGTATGATGATCAGCATATTTCAGTTTTCATTGTGTTCAGTATGATGATCAGCAGTATTTCACTGTTTCATTGTGTTCAGTATGATGATCAGCAGTATTTCATTGTTTCATTGTGTTCAGTATGATGATCAGCAGTATTCACAGTTTCATTGTGTTCAGTATGATGATCACAGTATTTCACTGTTTCATTGTGTTCAGTATGATGATCAGCGATATTCATTGTTTCATTGTGTTTCAGTATGATGATCAGCAGTATTTCATTGTTTCATTGTTTCAGTATGATGTCAGCAGTATTTGGCTGTTTCATTGTTTCAGTATGATGATCAGCAGTATTTCACTGTTTCATTGTGTTCAGTATGATGATCAGCAGTATTTCACTGTTTCATTGTGTTCAGTATGATGGTCAGCAGTATTTCAGTTTCATTGTGTTCAGTATGATGATCAGCAGTATTTCACTGTTTCATTGTTTCATATGATGATCAGCAGTATTTCATTTTATTGTGTTCAGTATGATGATCACAGTATTTCACTGTTTCATTTGTTCAGTATGATATCACAGTAATTTCAGTTTCATTGTGTTCAGTATGATGATCAGCAGTATTTCACTGTTTCATTGTGTTCAGTATGATGATCCAGTATTTCACAGTTTCATTGTATTCAGTATGAGGGTCAGCAGTATTCATTGTTTCATTGTGTTCAGTATGATGGTCAGCAGTATTTCACTGTTTCATTGTGTTCATATGATGATCACAGTATTCACGTTTCATTGTGTTCAGTAAGATGATCAGCAGTATTTCAGTTTCATTGTGTTCAGTATGATGATCAGCAGTATTTCACTGTTTCATTGTGTTCAGTATGATGATCAGCAGTATTTCATTGTTTCATTGTATTCAGTATGATGATCAGCAGTATTTGGCTGTTTCATTGTGTTCAGTATGATGATCAGCAGTATTTCACTGTTTCATTATGTTCAGTATGATGATCAGCAGTATTTCACTGTTTCATTGTGTTCAGTATGATGATCAGCAGTATTTCACTGTTTCATTGTGTTCAGTATGATGGTCAGCAGTATTTCACTGTTTCATTGTGTTCAGTATGATGATCAGCAGTATTTCATTGTTTCATTGTGTTCAGTATGATGATCAGCAGTATTTGGCTGTTTCATTGTGTTCAGTATGATGATCAGCAGTATTTCATTGTTTCATTGTGTTCAGTATGATGATCAGCAGTATTTCAGTTTCATTGTGTTCAGTATGATGATCAGCAGTATTCATTGTTTCATTGTGTTCAGTATGATGATCAGCAGTATTTCACTGTTTCATTGTGTTCAGTATGATGATCAGCAGTATTTCACTGTTTCATTGTGTTCAGTATGATGATCAGCAGTATTCATGTTTCATTGTGTTCAGTATGATGATCAGCAGTATTTGGCTGTTTCATTGTGTTCAGTATGATGATCAGCAGTATTTCATTGTTTCATTGTGTTCAGTATGATGATCAGCAGTATTTCACTGTTTCATTGTGTTCAGTATGATGATCAAGCATATTTCACTGTTTCATTGTGTTCAGTATGATGATCAGCAGTATTTCACTGTTTCATTATGTTCAGTATGATCACGTATCAGCAGTTTTGGCTGTTTCATTATGTTCAGTATGATGATCAGCAGTATTTCACTGTTTCATTGTGTTCAGTATGATGATCAGCAGTATTTGGCTGTTTCATTGTGTTCAGTATGATGATCAGCAGTATTTCACTGTTTCATTATGTTCAGTATGATGATCAGCAGTATTTGGCTGTTTCATTATGTTCAGTATGATGATCAGCAGTATTTCACTGTTTCATTGTGTTCAGTATGATGATCAGCAGTATTTCACTGTTTCATTATGTTCAGTATGATGATCACAGTATTTGCTGTTTCATTGTGTTCAGTATGATGATCAGCAGTATTTCACTGTTTCATTGTGTTCAGTATGATGATCAGCAGTATTTGTGCTGTTTCATTGTGTTCAGTATGATGATCAGCAGTATTTCACTGTTTCATTGTGTTCAGTATGATGATCAGCAGTATTTCACTGTTTCATTGTATTCAGTATGATGATCAGCAGTATTTCACTGTTTCATTGTGTTCAGTATGATGATCAGCAGTATTTCACTGTTTCATTATGTTCAGTATGATGATCAGCAGTATTTCACTGTTTCATTGTGTTCAGTATGATGATCAGCAGTATTTGGCTGTTTCATTGTGTTCAGTATGATGATCAGCAGTATTCATTGTTTCATTGTATTCAGTATGATGATACAGTATTTCACTGTTTCATTGTGTTCAGTATGATGATCAGCAGTATTTCATTGTTTCATTGTGTTCAGTATGATGATCAGCAGTATTTGGCTGTTTCATTGTGTTCAGTATGATGATCAGCAGTATTTCACTGTTTCATTGTGTTCAGTATGATGATCAGCAGTATTTCACTGTTTCATTGTGTTCAGTATGATGATCAGCAGTATTTCACTGTTTCATTGTGTTCAGTATGATGATCAGCAGTATTTCACTGTTTCATTGTATTCAGTATGATGATCAGCAGTATTCATTGTTTCATTGTGTTCAGTATGATGATCAGCAGTATTTCACTGTTTCATTGTGTTCAGTATGATGATCAGCAGTATTTCACTGTTTCATTGTGTTCAGTATGATGATCAGCAGTATTTCACTGTTTCATTGTGTTCAGTATGATGATCAGCAGTATTTCACTGTTTCATTGTGTTCAGTATGATGATCAGCAGTATTTCACTGTTTCATTGTGTTTCAATATGATGATCAGCAGTATTTCTGTTTCATTGTGTTCAGTATGATGATCAGCAGTATTTCATTGTTTCATTGTGTTCAGTATGATGATCAGCAGTATTTCAGTTTCATTGTGTTCAGTATGATGATAAGCAGTATTTGGCTGTTTCATTGTGTTCAGTGTGATGATCAGCAGTATTCATTGTTTCATTGTGTTCAGTATGATGATCAGCAGTATTTCACTGTTTCATTGTGTTCAGTATGATGATCAGCAGTATTTCACTGTTTCATTGTGTTCAGTATGATGATCAGCAGTATTCATTGTTTCATTGTGTTCAGTATGATGATCAGCAGTATTTGGCTGTTTCATTGTGTTCAGTATGATGATCAGCAGTATTTCATTGTTTCATTGTGTTCAGTATGATGATCAGCAGTATTTCACTGTTTCATTGTGTTCAGTATGATGATCAGCAGTATTTCACTGTTTCATTGTGTTCAGTATGATGATCAGCAGTATTTCACTGTTTCATTATGTTCAGTATGATGATCAGCAGTATTTGGCTGTTTCATTATGTTCAGTATGATGATCAGCAGTATTTCACTGTTTCATTGTGTTCAGTATGATGATCAGCAGTATTTGGCTGTTTCATTGTGTTCAGTATGATGATCAGCAGTATTTGGCTGTTTCATTGTGTTCAGTATGATGATCAGCAGTATTTGGCTGTTTCATTGTGTTCAGTATGATGATCAGCAGTATTTGGCTGTTTCATTGTGTTCAGTATGATGATCAGCAGTATTTCACTGTTTCATTGTGTTCAGTATGATGATCAGCAGTATTTCACTGTTTCATTGTATTCAGTATGATGATCAGCAGTATTTCACTGTTTCATTGTGTTCAGTATGATGATCAGCAGTATTTCACTGTTTCATTATGTTCAGTATGATGATCAGCAGTATTTCACTGTTTCATTGTGTTCAGTATGATGATCAGCAGTATTTGGCTGTTTCATTGTGTTCAGTATGATGATCAGCAGTATTCATTGTTTCATTGTATTCAGTATGATGATCAGCAGTATTTCACTGTTTCATTGTGTTCAGTATGATGATCAGCAGTATTTCATTGTTTCATTGTGTTCAGTATGATGATCAGCAGTATTTGGCTGTTTCATTGTGTTCAGTATGATGATCAGCAGTATTTCACTGTTTCATTGTGTTCAGTATGATGATCAGCAGTATTTGGCTGTGTTCATTGTGTTCAGTATGATGATCAGCAGTATTTCACTGTTTCATTGTGTTCAGTATGATGATCAGCAGTATTCACTGTTTCATTGTGTTCAGTATGATGATCAGCAGTATTTCACTGTTTCATTGTGTTCAGTATGATGATCAGCAGTATTTCACTGTTTCATTGTGTTCAGTATGATGATCAGCAGTATTTCACTGTTTCATTGTGTTCAGTATGATGATCAGCAGTATTTCACTGTTTCATTGTGTTCAGTATGATGATCAGCAGTATTTCACTGTTTCATTGTATTCAGTATGATGATCAGCAGTATTCATTGTTTCATTGTGTTCAGTATGATGATCAGCAGTATTTCACTGTTTCATTGTGTTCAGTATGATGATCAGCAGTATTTCACTGTTTCATTGTGTTCAGTATGATGATCAGCAGTATTTGGCTGTTTCACTCTGTTCAGTATGATGATCAGCAGTATTTCATTGTTTCATTGTGTTCAGTATGATGATCAGCAGTATTTCACTGTTTCATTGTGTTCAGTATGATGATCAGCAGTATTTGGCTGTTTCATTGTGTTCAGTATGATGATCAGCAGTATTTCACTGTTTCATTGTATTCAGTATGATGATCAGCAGTATTTCACTGTTTCATTGTGTTTCAATATGATGATCAGCAGTATTTCACTGTTTCATTGTGTTCAGTATGATGGTCAGCAGTATTCACTGTTTCATTGTGTTCAGTATGATGGTCAGCAGTATTTCACTGTTTCATTGTGTTCAGTATGATGATCAGCAGTATTTCACTGTTTCATTGTGTTCAGTATGATGATCAGCAGTATTTCACTGTTTCATTGTGTTCAGTATGATGATCAGCAGTATTTCACTGTTTCATTGTGTTCAGTATGATGGTCAGCAGTATTTCAGTTTCATTGTGTTCAGTATGATGATCAGCAGTATTTCACTGTTTCATTCAGTACCAAGGCAGGATTGAACCCAGAACATCCAAATCTTTCGAGTAGAAGTGGGACGTCTTCCTCGCTGGACGCGCCCGTCGTACGTAGTGACCTGTGACTGGTTTGTTGTTGTTTTTGTTTGTGTGGTCTTTGTTGCATCTTGTCCTCCCGTGGGTTAGTCTGTGGGCCGCAGGGAAAGAAATTTCCGTTTTCCTTTTACATTTCTCTCCCCCCCCCCCCCCTCCCCATACATCTAGGCCCTTTCCCTTCCTCCGTGTTTCTGTCTGCCCGTTCATTGGTCTTTGCATAATACGTGAATGGTGTGAAAAATGAGTAGTGTGTGTATGAATATTCAAACGCACCCCACCTTACATTTTCTCTGACTGAGCCGCGTCTCTCTGTCTGTCGCCAGCTTTTCCTCTCTGTCTCTGTGTCTGTCTGTCTGTTTTCTGTCGCTCTGTCTGACTCTCACTCTCAGTGTCTGTATGCTTGTTTGTCTGTCTCTTACTCTGTCTCACTTTCTGTCTCTCTCTTTCTCTTTGTCTCTGTGTCTGTCTGTCTGTCACTCTCTCTGACCCTCACTCTCAGTGTCTAGACGTACAGTGTATGCTTGTCCCTCTCTTACTCTGTCTCTCTCTGTCTCTGTTTCTGTCTCCCTGTCTCTGTCTCTGTCTCTGTCTCTCTCTCTGTCTGTCTCTCACACACATACACGTCTGTATGCTTGTCTCTCTCTTACTCTGTCTCACTCCCCCCCCCTCTCTCTCATTCACTCACTCACTCACTCACTCACTGATTCACTCACTCACTCACTCATTCACTCACTCATTCATTGTATGTTTGTTTGTCTCTCTGTTACTCTGTCTATCTCTCGGTCTGTCTGTCTGTCTGTCTGTCTCTTTCTCTCTCTCTCTCGCTTACACATTCTCATTGTCTGTATGCTTGTTTGTCTCTATCTTACTCTGTCTCACTCTCTTTCTTTCTCTCTCTTTCTCATTCTCATTCTCTCTCTCTTTCTCTCTCTTCCTCCCTCCCTCCCTCTCTCCCTCTCTCCCCCCCCCCCTCTCTCTCTCTCTCTGAGTGCGGGAGGAAGTCAGTGCATGTGAATAATTGATTCCCCAGATGCCGTTTGCTTGAATGAAATTCTTGCACAGTTTGTCCCGTTATCTGCATATATTCCTGTATAGTGGTCAGGTTGTCTGCCCGTCCATCGTTCTGTCTGTCTGTCTCTGTCTGTGTCTGTGTCTGTGTCTGTCTATCTATCTCTGTCTGTCTGTCTGTCTGTCTCTGTCTCTGTCTGTGTCTCTGTCTGTGTCTGTCTGTGTCTGTCTATCTATCTGTCTGTGTCTGTCTGTGTCTATCTATCTCTGTCTCTGTGTCTGTCCATCTATCTCTGTATGTCTGTCTGTGTCTGTCTATCTATCTCTGTCTCTGTCTGTGTCTGTCTATCTCTGTCTCTGTCTGTGTCTGTCTATCTCTGTCTCTGTCTGTGTCTGTATCTGTCTCTGTCTCTGTCTGTCTATCTATCTCTGTCTGTCTGTCTGTGTCTGTGTCTGTCTATCTATCTCTGTCTCTGTCTGTGTCTGTCTATCTATCTCTGTCTGTGTCTGTCTATCTATCTCTGTCTGTCTGTGTCTGTCTGTCTATCTCTGTCTCTGTCTCTGTCTGTGTCTGTCTATTCTGTCTGTGTCTGTCTGTCTGTCTTTGTCTGTGTCTGTCTATCTATCTCTGTGTCTGTGTCTGTCTATCTCTGTGTCTGTGTCTGTCTATCTATCTCTGTGACTGTCTATCTATCTCTGTCTGTCTGTGTCTGTCTATCTCTGTCTCTGTGTCTGTCTATCTCTGTATGTCTGTCTGTCTGTGTCTGTCTATCTCTGTCTCTGTCTGTGTCTGTCTGTCTATCTCTGTCTGTCTGTCTGTGTCTGTCTATCTATCTCTGTCTGTCTGTCTGTCTATCTATCTCTGTCTGTCTATCTCTGTCTGTCTGTCTGTCTATCTCTGTCTCAGTCTGTCTGTGTCTATCTCTGTCTGTGTCTGTCTATCTATCTCTGTCTGTGTCTGTCTGTCTATCTCTGTCTCTGTCTGTCTATCTATCTCTGTCTCTGTCTGTCTGTGTCTGTCTATCTCTGTCTGTGTCTGTGTCTGTCTATCTATCTCTGTCTCTGTCTGTGTCTGTCTATCTATCTCTGTCTGTGTCTGTGTATGTCTATCTATCTCTGTCTCTGTTTGTGTGTCTATCTATCTCTGTCTGTCTATCTGTGTCTGTGTCTGTCTCTGTCTCTGTGTCTGTCTATCTATCTATCTCTGTCTGTCTGTGTCTGTCTATCTATCTCTGTCTGTGTCTGTCTATCTATCTCTGTCTGTGTCTGTCTATCTATCTCTGTCTGTGTCTGTCTATCTATTTCTGTGTCTGTCTGTCTATCTAGCTCTGTCTGTCTGTCTGTATCTGTCTATCTATCTCTGTCTGTCTGTGTCTGTCTATCTCTGTCTATCTGTCTGTGTCTGTCTATCTATCTCTGTCTCTGTTTGTGTCTGTCTATCTATCTCTGTCTGTCTGTCTGTCTCTTTCTCTCTGCCTCTTTCTGTCTGTCTGTCTCCCTCTCTCTCTCTCTCCCCTTCTTTCCCCTCTCTCTATCCTTCTCTCTCTCCTGCTCTCTCCCTCGCTCTCTCTCCCTCTCTCTCCCCCTCTCCTCTTTCTCTCCCTCCTCTTTCTCGCCCTCTCGCTCCCTCTTTCTCTCCCTCTCTCTCTCCCTCTTTTTCTCCCTCCCTCTCTCTCCCCTGTCTATTTCTCTCCCTCTCTCTCCCCTGTCTATTTCTCTCCCTCTATCTCCCTCCCTCCCTCTCCCTTCCTCTCTCTCCCTCTCTCTCTCTCCCTTTCCCCCTCTCTCTCCCTTTGTCTCTCTCTCTCCCTCTTTCTCTCCCTCTTTCTCTCCCTCCCTCTCTCACTCCCTCTCTCTCTCTACCTCTCTCCCTCTCTCTCTCTCCCTCTGTCTCTCTCTCCCTCTCTCTGTTCCCCTCGGTTTTCTCTCTCTGTCTCTGTCTCTCTGTCTCTGTCTCTGTCTCTCTCTCTTCCTCTCCTGCCTGCATGGAAGTCAAACTCTGGACCTCATTGATCAGCATGGTGCTGAAAGCAATGGACGGTCATTCTATTGATTAATTGATTGATTTAGTTCAGGTTTTACGTCGACGCCCACCTCAGGTGATATGGCCGACGGGGATAACCATCCCAGAGACGTGGGGGAAGGGGGACCTATCTAATCCTACGCTGATACCACCAGAACAACAATAGATGTTAAGGGGGCAGACCTACCCAGACCTACCATGATGTATACATCAGACATAATATGTTCAAACGTTTTCATCCGATTTCCTTGATATTTAGCACACATATAGCAGGAACAGGTGCCTATAGCCGGTAGTAAAATCTTGCAGTTCTGCTTGAAAAAAACATTTTTATCAAAAGTTGTATTATACATTTTTTATTAGAATTATTCTAAAAATTGGTGTGATGATTGTACAGAAAATAATGATAGTAGAGCTAAGATTTTACTACATGCCATACATACTATACAGATGTGTTTGCTCACTAAATATCAAATTCCTAACATGAATATATGTGTAGTTATATATTATATGTACTATATTATGTTTCATTTTTGTGAGAACATTTTTTAATTAATTAATTTTTGTCAACTTTTCATAACTCACAGACCCCAACAAAGATATTCAATCCAAAGAATACTGTCTGAGGTATCTTCTTGCCAAATATCATGGTGATTGGTTAATTAGAACTGAAACACTGAACATCACAATCTTGGTACCCAAATCTGGGTAGGTCTGCCCCCTTAAGATGGGACAGCAATAAGGCCAGTTTTAATATAGCGCACCCTGGATTCGAACCCACAACCATTGGCATGTGAATCCGACGCTCAAACCAACTGAGCTATCGAGGCCCGTACCAGTCATTTATTTACCTTTCAAGGTTGAAATTGAAGATCGGTTTGTCTCACCTTGTACATGTACTTCTCTCTTCTTCTCCTTCTCCCTCTCTCTCTCCTCTCTCCCTCTCTCCCTCTCTCTCCCTCTCTCCCCCGTCTCTCCCTCTCTCTCCCTCTTTCTCTCTCCCTCTCTCTCTCTTCCTCTCCTTTCCTCCTTGCCAGTGCGTAAGGTTTTGCACAGGCTCAGACAGTCTGCTAGATAATTGCTGGCAGATTTGGGTGGAGCGTATATGGAATTGTTCGAGCACGATGAATCCTTCTTGATGAAACTCCACACTCCTTCTTGGCTCTCCCCCGCCTCTGTCTGAGTCACGTAACAGGGTCTGCCTGTTCACACTGATGTTGTATTAGTGACTAAATTATTAGCATCATTATGAATCAGCTTGCTTTTCATATGATGTGTTGTTTGGGAGTTATACTGTGGGAGGGGGGGGGGGTAAGGAGGAGGGGCGATGGAAAGAGGGCGCAGAACCGTGTGTGTGCGTGTGTGTGTGTGTGTGTGTGTGTTTGTGTGTGTGTGTTTGTGTATGTGTGTGTATGTGTGTGTGTGTGTAGGTAGGTGTGTGTGTTTGTGTGTAGGTAGGTGTGTGTGTGTGTGTTTGTGTGTGTGTGTGTATGTGTAGGTAGATGTGTGTGTGTGTGTGTGTGTGTGTGTGTGGTGTGTGTAGGTAGGTGTTTGTGTGTGTGTGTGTGTGTGAGTAGGTAGGGGTGTGTGTGTGTGTGTTGTGTGTGTGTTGTTTGTGTATGTGTGTGTGTTGTGTGTGTGGTGTGTGTAGGTAGATGTGTGTGTGTGTAGGTAGGTGTGTGTGTGTTTGTGTGTGTGTGTGTAGGTATGTGTGTTGTGTGTGTGTGTTTGTGTGTGTGTGTATGTTGTGTGTGTTTGTGTATGGGGTGTGTATGTGTGTGTGTGTGTAGGTAGGTTTGTGTGTTTGTGTGTGTAGGTAGGTGTGTATGTGTGTGTGTAGGTGTGTGTGTAGGTAGTGTGTGTGTTTGTGTGTGTAGGTAGGTGTGTATGTAGTGTGTAGGTGTGTGTGTGTGTGTGTGTGGTGTGTGTGTGTGTAGGTAGGTGTTGTCTATGTGTGTGTGTGTTTGTGTGTGTGTGTGTGTGTGTGTGTGTGGTAGGTAGGGAGGTGTGTGTGTGTGTGTAGGTATGTGTGTGTGTGTGTGGGTGTGTGTAGGTGTGTGTAGGTGCGTGTGTACACACACTCACACAGAGAGAGAGAGAGAGAGATAGAGAGAGAGAGAGAGAGAGAGAGAGAGAGATCACAAACCCTAAACATAAGTGAAACTAAGCTTTTTAGTTTGTAAGATATGTCTTCTTGTTCCTCATTCTCTTCAAATTTCCTTCCATTTTTTTCATCTTTTTAGAATTGTTTAATGTGACTGTGTACTGTACAGTGCGTGATATTTGACATTTTTTTTATAACTCGTTATTGATATATTTTCACCAATATTTGTTTGTCTGTAATAACACGTACACAAGGAGTGTGTTCTACCTTTCGTGGTGTGATATTGTATTATGATTTGTCAGTAACGTTTGTACGTAAAACATAAAATATTTCAATATTTGGATCTAGTCATTTACCTTAGACATTTTAAGTCTCTAGTGGGGCAAGGGCTGCATGATGGAAAGTATGCGCAGTGCTTACATATTATCTTGGGAATAAAGATTGATCTTATCTTCTCTTGTCTTCTCTCTCTCTCTCTCTTTATTTTTTTTCTTTCTCTCTCTCTTTCTGTCTCTCTCTTTCTGTCTCTCTCTCTTTCTCTCTCTCTTTCTCTCTCTCACTCTTTCTCTTTCTAAGTCTCTCTCTCTCTCTCTCTCTCTCTCTCTCTCTCTCTGTCCCATCCTTCTCTTTCCCTCTCCTCCTCCTCTCTTTCTCTGTCCCACTCTTTCCGTCTCTCTTTCCCTTTCTCGTTTTGTGTTCTTGTTCTTTCTTCTCTCCTTCCCTGCCCCCCCCCTCTTTCTGTTCTCTTCTCTCTCTCTTTCTCTCTCTCCCTCCCTCCCTCCCTCCCTTTCTCTCCTATCCTTCTGTGTTCCCCCTCTCTTTCCCTGTCTCTCTCTTCCTGTTCTCTTTCCCTCTCCTCCTCCTGCTTCTCTCTTTCTCTGTCCCTCTCTTTTTCCATCTCTCTTTCCTTTTATGGTTTTGTCTTCTTCTCTTTTTCCCTCCTTCCCTGTCCTCCCTCTTTCTCTTCTCTCTCTCACTCTCTGTCTCTGTCTCTCACTCTCTCTGTCTCTGTCTCTCTCTGTCTCTCTGTCTGTCTGTCTTTCTGTCTGCCTTTCTGTCTGTCTGTCTTTCTGTCTGTCTGTCTGTCTCTTTCTGTCTGTATGTCTTTCTGTCTGTCTGTCACTCTTTCTGTCTGTCTGTCTGTCTTTCTGTCTGTCTCTTTCCGTCCGTCTGTCTTTCTGTCTGTCTGTCTGTCTTTCTGTCTGTCTTTCTGTCTGTCCGTCTTTCTGTCTTTCTGTCTGTCTGTCTGTCAGTCTTTCTGTCCGTCTGTCTGTCTCTCTCTCTCTCTCTCTGTTCCTCTATCTATTGTCTGTCTGTCTGTCTCTCTTTCTTTCCCTTTCTTCCCCCTCTCTCTTTATTCTCCCCCTCCCTCTCCACCCCCCCCCCCCCGCGATAGAGAGGTTTAGAAAAAATTGACTCAGATATTCAGCAACGACAGTTCCCCCCCCCCCCCCCCCCTCCTATCTATGATCCGTCATTTTGTCCATCAGGGAAGTCTGGCTCCTGTTCTTGCCACTACATGTTGTGTATTCATTCTTTGCTGGCTTTTTTATGTGCTTGACGAAGGTCAGTTGGCCCAACATTTGCGCCTGTCGTGTTTTGTTATGTATTGAATACGCGTTTTACTTCCATTTTTGTGTATTTCTGGTTTTTTGGTGTCGGCAATTTAAATCGGAGAAATATTTAAACGACAAAGTAATTATGAAATTAATGATTCCATAACCATTCGACATGAATAAACAGGTTTTAACAGGCAGTCATGTGTAGGGGAAAACTCCCCATTTGCCCCCCCACCCCAGGCCCCATGTTTTTTTGTTTGTTTTGTTTTGTTTTGTTTTGTTCCACTCACTGATTTTTTGGGACATTAAATATATAAATCTACAAAGAATACTTGAAAATGGAGTTAAGTGGGGACATTAAATATATAAATCTACAAAGAATACTTGAAAATGGAGTTAAGTCTTCTGTGAATATGACCTATAGAAATAACACCTATGAGATCCCAGAAAATTGGCTTTAGATTCGCAGATCATTTCAGGTTAGAAAAAATATAAAGACATCAGTTGATGAAAAAACCGATGATATATGAAACGCATCGCGTAATTATCTAGGTCTACCTACCTATGTTATTCATCGCGTAATTATCTAGGTCTACCTACCTATGTTATTCATCGCGTAATTATCTAGGTCTACCTACCTATGTTATTCATCGCGTAATTATCTAGGTCTACCTACCTATGTTATTCATCGCGTAATTATCTAGGTCTACCTACCTATGTTATTCATCGCGTAATTAGCTAGGTCTCCCCCCAAGGGGATGCCGGGGGCTCTTTCAGTATAAATAGTATCCCCACCTTCTGGAAATTCTGTGCTAGAAATTTCCTCTTTTCTGTCACTGTCTTTGTTTCTGCCTTGTTCCTTTGCTTTCTGTCATTTCTACCTATCGTTTTCTGCCTTAATGGTCCATTCACCTGTCTGTGTTCGATAAAATCTTACGTACATTTTCTTTGGATTGATAATTGGGTACATGTATTAAGCGCATTTTTGATTGTAGGGAAGTGAGATATGCGGAAGCAATCTTAGATAATTGTTACGTTTTTATGTATGTTTTGGTGTCCTTAGGTATGCTTGTCTTTGTGTTCAGGTGTGTTTTTTAAATCCCCTATGCGATGAATTGGACGGAGTGGTCAACGCCAGGGACATGTCCTTAGATTATTTGCGCGAATGAATTGATATGTGTATTCAGTTTTCTTTTCTTTTTTTTTCCTATTGACGTTTTGTATATTTTGAATCGATTATAGCCCTGATATGGCTTCACGCAGTCGGCTGGGCTTTAAACAACAATTACAATAAAGCTAGGCCTACCTATGTTATTCATCGCATAATTAGCTAGCCTACCTATGTTATTCAAGGCGTAATTAGTTAGGTCTACCTATGTTATTCATGGCATAATTACATGTAGCTAGGCCTACCTATGTTATTCAAGGCATAATTACATGTAGCTAGGCCTACCTATGTTATTCATGGCATAATTACATGTAGCTAGGCCTACCTATGTTATTCATGGCATAATTACATGTAGCTAGGCCTACCTATGTTATTCATGGCGTAATTACATGTAGCTAGGCCTACCTATGTTATTCATGGCATAATTACATGTAGTTAGGCCTACCTATGTTATTCAAGGCATAATTACATGTAGTTAGGCCTACCTATGCTATTCAAGGCATAATTACATGTAGCTAGGCCTACCTATGTTATTCAAGGCATAATTACATGTAGCTAGGCCTACCTATGTTATTCATTGCGTAATTAGTCAGCCTACTATGCTATTTGTTGCGTAATTACAAGTAGATAACCTGCCTGTGTTATTCATCACGTAATTAGCTAGCCTACCTATGTTATTCATGGCATAATTACATGTAGCTAGTCCTACCTATATTATTCATCACGTAATTGGCTAGTCTACCTATGTTATTCATGGCATAATTACATGTAGCTAGTCCTACCTATATTATTCATCACGTAATTGGCTAGTCTACCTATGTTATTCATGGCATAATTACATGTAGCTAGTCCTACCTATGTTATTCATCACATAATTGGCTAGTCTACCTATGTTATTCATCACGTAATTGGCTAGTCTACCTATGTTATTCATGGCATAATTACATGTAGCTAGTCCTACCTATATTATTCATCACGTAATTGGCTAGTCTACCTATGTTATTCATGGCATAATTACATGTAGCTAGTCCTACCTATATTATTCATCACGTAATTGGCTAGTCTACCTATGTTATTCATGGCATAATTACATGTAGCTAGTCCTACCTATGTTATTCATCACATAATTGGCTAGTCTACCTATGTTATTCATCACGTAATTGGCTAGTCTACTTATGTTATTCATCGCGTAATTGGCTAGTCTACCTATGTTATTCATCGCGTAATTGGCTAATGTACCTGTGTTATTCATTGCGTAATTAGTCAGCCTACTATGCTATTTGTTGCGTAATTACAAGTAGATAACCTGCCTTTGCTATTCATCGCGTAATTACTAGCCTACCTATGTTATTCATCGCGTAATTAGCTAGCCTACCTATATTATTCATCGCGTAATTGGCTAGTCTACCTATGTTATTCATCGCGTAATTGGCTAGTCTACCTATGTTATTCATCGCGTAATTGGCTAGCCTACCTATGTTATTCATCGCGTAATTGGCTAGCCTACCTATGTTATTCATCACGTACTTGGCTAGTCTACCTATGTTATTCATCACGTAATTGGCTAGTCTACCTATGTTATTCATCACGTAATTGGCTAGTCTACCTATGTTATTCATCATGTAACTGGCTAGTCTACCTATGTTATTCATCACGTAACTGGCTAGTCTACCTATGTTATTCATCACGTGACTGGCTAGTCTACCTTTGTTGCCCACCCCCACCCCCCATTCCAGATTTGTGTATGTTGACAAACCACCTGTATCAGTGTGTTACTCCTTCATCTCCTCTTGTCCCCTGTCTCTTCCGCCTCCTTTTCCTCCACTTCGTTCGGTTTTTTTTCCTGCCCCTCTCCCCCATTCTTTTCTTTCACAGTTAACGAAAATGTAGTTGTTTGATTGAAGCAGCTGAGATGTGGTTTCTAAGAAGAATGTTGAGAGTTCCATGGACAACAAAGAAAACAAACGAGACAGTCTCGATGGAGACAGACACAAGAAGACCATTGATAAGGAAGATTAGGAAAAGACAGGCAACATTTATAGGACATTTTATGAGGAAGGGAGATTTGGAGCTCCTGGTCACAACGGGAAAGCTGGAAGGAAAGAGAGCACCGGGTAGATCCAGGGAGAAGATACTAGACGGACTTGCAGAGTGGCTGGGGACAAGGAGGGGTGGAAGAGATGCTTGAGGCAACAAGAGACAGAGACAGATGGAAGTCCGTAATCGCCAACGCCATGCGGCAACGCACCTGATGATGAATCTTTGGTGCTCGCCACGCTTGTGTATATAGATGTGTTTTTGGCCGTGACAGGGTCCACACGGGGGTGAAGGTGGGGTAAAAGTGCGGGGAAAAAAGTAGAATGATTACATGGTTTGAGTATCCTGCTTAATATCCTGATTACACGTGTAGTATTCTTCTCCTAAGGTCTGCTTTGTTTTTTCCAGGAATATCACGAGAGTGGAAAACAGTGCACGCACACGTACGCGCGCGTGCACACACACACATGCATGCACGCACACAACACACACGTGCACGTGCGTGCACACACACACACACACATACACACACACACACTCACACACACACACTCACACACACACACACACACACACACACACACACACACACACACACACACACACACACACACACACACACACACATCTAATATTTACAGCTGAACTTTTTGCAATACTGATGACTTTGAATTACTTAGTAAATTATCCTCGAAATATATCACAAATCCTTTTCTGCGTTGATTCTAAATCAGTGCTTCAGGCTCTTGAATTGATGAAATTAGACACTAGATCTGAAATGGTAATAGAAATTAGCCATTTAACTCATTACTTATCCCTAAGAGGAACTGATCTTACTTTTTGTTGGATACCATCTCATTGTTCGTTTCATCATAACGATGTGGTTGACAGGGCTGCCAAACGAGGAGCTAAGGGTTCACCAGAATCAAACAACATAAAGCTTTCTCCCTCTTTAAATGAATCTTGTAATTTAGTAGACGCCTATGTTTGGAAACTGTTTCAAGATAATCAGAAAAAGTACAATACTAATAGCATGGATTTTAAAATCAGCAAAATCAGTAAACAGTCTACTACAAACAGATATATACAGTCCCTTATGTATAGATCTAGGTGGAAACTCGATGCATTCAAAACAAAGTTCACCAGAAATATTACCTGTCTTTGTGGACAGAAAATTACGACCAGTCATTTACTTTCTTGCATTAGTATAAAGCGATACACTCCGATACTTTCTACTCACACAATTTCCGACATATTTGAATCATCATTATTGACATGTGAATTTTTCGTCAGCCTATCTAAAAGTCCAATAGTTCAATATTTATAATTCATTCATCTTCCTGTTCATAGTTACAGTTAGCTAGTTTATTGTAATATTTGTTGTAGTATGCTACTTCATTTGTCATGTTTATGCTTTCCTCCGACATTTGCATTGTCCTTGCTTCTTACTTGTTTTTCACATGGTTTCAGCCCGAATGTTTTTTGTTTTTTTGTTGTTTTTTTTATGCTCGAGTGGGCTATAAGTAATATGAATTTAAACTTGAACTTTTTTTTTATATATAATTTTTTTTATTTTCATTTTTATTTTCTTATTTTTTATTTTATTTTATTTTTTATTTATTTTATTTATTTATTTATTTTTTTTTTTTTTAAACCAAGATTGACTACACGTAAACACCTGCATTTACCCTTCCTATTTCTACTCCCCTTCCCAACATCGCTTCGGGTTTTTTTTTTTGTTTTTGTTTTTTTGTTCATTTTTTTTAATCTATTTTGTTTTATCTTTTATTTATCATTTATTTATCATTATTATCATTGTTATCAATTATTATGTTTTATTTATTTATTGGGTTTTTTGTTTTTTGTTTTTGTTTTTGTCTAAAATCACTTAAGTGAATAGACATTAAACCAATGACCACCACACATCTAATATATCACATTATGTGGATAGACATTAAATGAAACTGAACACACAGACACACACTCTCTCTCTTTGTCTGTCTCCCTCTCTGTCTCTATTTCTCTGTCTCTGTCTCTGTCTGTGCCTGCCTGTCTGTCTGTTTGTCTCTCTCTCTCTCTCTCTCTCCCCTCTCTCTCTCTCTCTCTCTCTCTCTCTCTCTCTCTCTCCCCTCTCTCTCTGTGCCCCCCTGTCTGACACTGACGCACCCTAAATAGCGCGACTGCATTCTTTGCCACAAATAAGACGTGGCAGTGACTATCCCGTGATGTAGGTCAGTAGGCGTAACCTTTCGCAGGCGGATAACGGATGTAGCAGTGGGTTAAATGTCGTCAGTAGTATTACATGTACTGTCTGTGTGCCTGGGTCTGCTTCTGTATGCCTATCGGTACAACGTGGTCTTTCTGCCTGGGTCTGTTTCTGTATGCCGGTACAGCGTAGTCTGTCTGCCTGGGTCTATTTCTGTATGCCTACCGGTACAGTGTAGTCTGTCTGCCTGGGTCTGTTTCTGTATGCCTACCGGTACAGTGTAGTCTGTCTGCCTGGGTCTGTTTCTGTATGCCTACCGGTACAACGTAGTCTGTCTGCCTGGTCTGTTTCTGTATGCCTACCGGTACAGTGTAGTCTGTCTGCCTGGGTCTGTTTCTGTATGCCTACCGGTATAGTGTAGTCTGTCTGCCTGGGTCTGTTTCTGTATGCCTACCGGTACAACGTAGTCTGTCTGCCTGGGTCTGTTTCTGTATGCCTACCGGTACAGTGTAGTCTGTCTGCCTGGGTCTGTTTCTGTATGCCTACCGGTACAGCGTAGTCTGTCTGCCTGGGTCTGTTTCTGTATGCCTACCGGTATAGTGTAGTCTGTCTGCCTGGGTCTGTTTCTGTATGCCTACCGGTACAGTGTAGTCTGTCTGCCTGGGTCTGTTTCTATATGCCTACCGGTACAGTGTAGTCTGTCTGCCTGGGTCTGTTTCTGTATGCCTACCGGTACAGTGTAGTCTGTCTGCCTGGGTCTGTTTCTGTATGCCTACCGGTACAACGTAGTTTGTCTGCCTGGGTCTGTTTCTGTATGCCTACCGGTACAGTGTAGTCTGTCTGCCTGGGTCTATTTCTGTATGCCTACCGGTACAACGTAGTCTGTCTGCCTGGGTCTGTTTCTGTATGCCTACCGGTACAGCGTAGTCTGTCTGCCTGGGTCTGTTTCTGTATGCCTATCGGTACAGCGTAGTCTGTCTGCCTGGGTCTGTTTCTGTATGCCTACCGGTACAGTGTAGTCTATCTGCCTGGGTCTGTTTCTGTATGCCTACCGGTACAACGTAGTCTGTCTGCCTGGGTCTGTTTCTGTATGCCTATCGGTACAGTGTAGTCTGTCTGCCTGGGTCTGTTTCTGTATGCCTACCGGTACAACGTAGTCTGTCTGCCTGGGTCTGTTTCTGTATGCCTACCGGTACAACATAGTCTGTCTGCCTGGGTCTGTTTCTGTATGCCTACCGGTACAACGTAGTCTGTCTGCCTGGGTCTGTTTCTGTATGCCTACCGGTACAGTGTAGTCTGTCTGCCTGGGTCTGTTTCTGTATGCCTATCGGTACAGTGTAGTCTGTCTGCCTGGGTCTGTTTCTGTATGCCTACCGGTACAGTGTAGTCTGTCTGCCTGGGTCTGTTTCTGTATGCCTACCGGTACAGTGTAGTCTGTCTGCCTGGGTCTGTTTCTGTATGCCTATCGGTACAGTGTAGTCTGTCTGCCTGGGTCTGTTTCTGTATGCCTACCGGTACAGCGCAGTCTGTCTGCCTGGGTCTGTTTCTGTATGCCTATCGGTACAGTGTAGTCTGTCTGCCTGGGTCTGTTTCTGTATGCCTACCGGTACAGCGTAGTCTGTCTGCCTGGGTCTGTTTCTGTATGCCTACCGGTAAAGCGTAGTCTGTCTGCCTGGGTCTGTTTCTGTATGCCTACTGGTACAACGTAGTCTGTCTGCCTGGGTCTGTTTCTGTATGCCTACCGGTACAACGTAGTCTGTCTGCCTGGGTCTGTTTCTGTATGCCTACCGGTACAACGTAGTCTGTCTGCCTGGGTCTGTTTCTGTATGCCTACCGGTACAGTGTAGTCTGTCTGCCTGGGTCTGTTTTTGAATGCCTACCGATACAACGTGGTCTGTCTGCCTGGGTCTGTTTCTGTATGCCTACCGGTACAGTATAGTCTGTCTGCCTGGGTCTGTTTCTGTATGCCTACCGGTATAGTGTAGTCTGTCTGCCTGGGTCTGTTTCTGTATGCCTACCGGTACAACGTAGTCTGTCTGCCTGGGTCTGTTTCTGTATCTTTATCGGTACAGTGTAGTCTGCCTGCCTGGGTCTGTTTCTGTATGCCTACCGGTACAGTGTAGTCTGTCTGCCTGGGTGTGTTTCTGTATGCCTATCGGTACAGCGCAATTGTTAGAGCGCTCGAGTTTGTTGGTTCGTTTGTTTGCTTTTTGATTATTTTGAAACAAGTAATGCAAACAAACACAACCAGAACAAGATTGAGGCAGCCGAGATGTGGTTTCTATGAAGAATGTGTGTGTTCCATGGACAGCAAAGAAAGTAAACCAGTCTTGATTGAGGCAGACACAAGAAGACCATTCATAAGGAAGATTAGGAAAAGACAGACAACACTTATAGGCCATTTTATGACAAAAGGGGAATTGGAGCACCTGGTCACAACGGGAAAGCTGGAGGGAAAGAGAACACCAGGTAGACCCAGAGAGAAAATATTGGACGGAC
>JAPXFY010000014.1:20223314-20225814 GCA_030674185.1 Monoplex corrugatus | reverse complement strand
AGAGCAATGTCAGAGATGCCAAAAGTATGATGAAGTCTAGAAAGGAGAATACCATGATCAATGGTATCAAAGGCTGCAGACAGATCAAGGAGTGTGAGGAGAGAGACTTTGCCAGTATCAGTTGCAAGGAGGAGATTGTTGAGAATGTGTAGCAAGGCAGTTTCAGTGCTATGGCACTGGCGGCAGGCTGACTGGAAAGGATTGAGGAGATTGTTGGCAGACAGGTGAGAGTTCAGTTGGTTGAGGACAACTTTTTCAAGCAGTTTTGACAAGAAAGAGAGATTAGAGATAGGCCGGTAATTTTTCAGTTCATCTGGGTCTAAATTGTATTTCTTGAGGAGAGGGTGAACAATAGTAGACTTGAAAGAATCCGGGACAGTTCCAGTTTGGAGAGAAGTGTTGATGATGTCAGTGATGAATGGGAGGAGCGTAGGGAGACAGTCAGAGTAGAGAGAACCTGGAAGAGGATCCAGTTCGCAGGTTTTGAACGACATGGATCTGATTGTGTTGAGAATTTCTTCTTGTGAGACTGGGGTAAAAGTAGTAAGAGGTGTGCCAGAGAAGGAAGGGTCAGGTGGGCATGGTTGACAGGGTGTCCTGTCGAGCCTGTCACGAAGAGTTTGTATTTTGGTGGTGAAATACTTGGAGAATACAGATGGGAGTTCTTCATTTGTGTGTTTTGTTGGGAGAGGTAAATCTTTTCGTGTGCCAAGGAGATGATTCATGGTTGTAAAGAGTTCTTTTGAAGAAGAGGCATTCAGGAGTTTGGTTTGGAAATAGTTTGTTTTTGCAGATGCAATGAGGGTGGATACTTTAGTTTTAGAGGCTTGGAAAAGTTGCCTATGTACAGTGAGTTTGGATTTGCGCCAGCGGCGCTCTGCTCTGCGGCGGGCACGTTTTGCACAGGGGGTAGGGGGGCAGTCAGGTAAAAGACGGGTTGTGGCTGGAGCATGAGTGTCCAGAAGATGGTGGAGAGTAGTGTAGAATTCATCGGCAAGGTTATGTGACTTTTCAGAAAGGAGACAGGAGGCATCAGATGAAAAAGTGGAGAGGTCGATAGATTTGAGATTGCGTCGAGTCACTGTGCACATGGTACGGGAAGGAGGAGAAATGTCAAGAGAACAGAGAATTGCAGAGTGGTCAGATGGAAGGGCTGAAGTTAGATGGGTAGAAAGAACTAAGCAGTTATCAGTAGCTGAATTGTGGTGATCACGAGAAATGATCCAGTCAAGAATGTGACCTTTTTGATGGGTTGGTTCAGAAATGTGTTGAGTCATATTGTGATTGGACAGAGAGTTGATGATATGTCTTGTGTCATAACGGTGAGTGTTGTCATAGTGGACATTGATGTCACCTAGAATGATGAGATTTCCAGATAAGAGACAGTAGTAATCAAGAAGTTGATCAAAGTCAGAGAGAAACATGGATGTGGTGAGCTTGTTGGCAGAGCTAGGTGGAGGTCGATAGACACAGGAGAAGGTGATGGGGTGAGGGGTGGATTGGAAGTATACTTCAACGTGCTCGAAAGAAGGATGGGAGAAAGGCAGAGACTGCGAGAAAGACAGGCGGGAATGGAGTGAGTCGTTGTAGAGGATGGCGATACCACCACCTCGGGATGAGCGATGGAAAGAAGCAAGCCTGTAACCACTCGGAGTGAGATTCACATGTATATGTTCATGACCAATGGGGTTAAGCCATGTTTCGGTGATAAAAGCAATGTCAACATGCTCATCTGCGATAAAGTCAGCAAAGTTCTTCCATTACCGGCATGCACTTGATGGCATCGAGGGCTGAGGGGAACACCATGGTCTGTGTGGAGTAGAGGTTGGAGTAGTGTTCCGCCCATCTTTCCATCTGTCGGCTAGGATCGCTGATTACTTCCCCAGTGGAGGATTTGAGGGGGGGGGGGCGATCTTGCTCTGTGTTGGTCCCAGTGCCTTCTTGATGCCATCATACATTCGTCGGATGTTGCCTCTTTCAGCAGCACTCTGTATCTCTTTGCTGAGCTCTGTCCAGTACTCGTTTGCACAGCGCCTGGCGTTAAGCTGAACCTTACTCGTGGCAGCCCTGAGGATTTGCAGGTTCTTCTCACTGGGTGACCGCTTATACTCGGTGAGTGCGGCGCGCTTGGCCTCAACAGTGGGAGTCATCTCTGATGATTTGACCTCAAACCAGTCGTGGGACTTCACAGTTTTCTTCCCAAAGGTGGCCATAGCAATGCGGTGCATGGTGTCTCGTAGCGTTTCCCATCTCTCAGTGGCAGAGTCTCTGTGCTGCAATGCATCGTATTCTCTCTGAAAGGCCTCTGCGAACTGTTCTACAAGATCTGGCTGAGACATCTTGCTGACGTCAATGCGAGGGTTCCCTTGTTTCTTTGAGCAGTGGAACTTCTTTGGTTGTAGCCTGATCTTGCAACATACCAGAGAATGGTCTGTGTCGCAGTCTGCGCTGTGATAGGAGCGAATGTGGAGAACGTTTTTGATAGCAGCACGTCTTACTA
>JAPXFY010000014.1:20215814-20218314 GCA_030674185.1 Monoplex corrugatus | reverse complement strand
GCACACACGCACGTACACACACATGCAGGATGCTGGTGGACAAGTATACATGTACAGTGAAACCCGGCTATATTGAAGTGGCACGGGACCCGGGAAGACCTTCCAATATAGCCGGAACTTCAATATAGCCAATTCTCGGTTATATTGAATTTCCCTCCTTGTTCCTTCAGAAATTCAATATAACCGAACTTTTTTTTCACTATAGGTTCTTATTTCCGTGTCCACACATTGCGTTTGATGTGAGATATATTCCCATTAATCTTTCACCTGTTGGCTGTTGTTCTTCGAGCCTCCTTGCTTTTTTTCTGCACACACACACACACACACACACACACACACACACACACACACACACACACACACACACACACACACACACACACACACACACACACACACACGGACACACACTCACACAAACGCACGCCCCCCCCCCTCCCTTACACACACAAACACACAGAGCCATTCACACTATCAGACCGACGCCAAATTAAGCATTTGATTAAAACTTTAATGAAAAAGAAGACATATGTCCGGTGTATCTGAAAGCAAAAAAAGACAGCATCGTCTGGACCTTTGTACCTGTGGTATCGCGTCGACGGAGTGTTCCATAGGCAATGTAGCATCCTTGAAAAGCGAAAACTGAACTGAATCTCTCTGAATACGAGACACATTAAACATTTCAAGAAAAAATTACATAACTGCTGTTCAAAAGTTCAATGTCGAATACGGAAAAAATACCCCACCCACCCACCCCTACACACACACACACACACACAAGAAGGCCATCATGCCATTAAGCTATGTTGATAACCCTTTCCGAAAGTTTCGGATCAGCACTGACAGACACGCGGTTCAAAAGTATGGTACACAAACCACAAAGTGGTTGGGAACCCAGGTTGACGCAGGTTTGTCTTTCCCCAGACAGGACGTCCACGTGATAGTCGGCAAGCTTTCCTGGGAAGTGTTGATCTCACTTTGTCGACAGATGCGAGGCTGCACAACTCTATGGAGGTCCTTTCTAACATTGAAACCTCCATACTGTGGGTACACAGACTGGACAGGCACACCCAGTACACTACTCAAACCATGGATTCCCCACATACTCATGTAGGCTCCTGGGCATCGGCAGTTCATCACGTCATTCTGAAAAAGGTTTTTCATGTCTTCTTCCATCACGTTGATGGAAAATGTCTGGTCTGAGTATGAGATGTAAGTCTTCACCAAATTCTGAAGATCCGTCCCCGATGCAAGGAAATCATCAGAAAGATACAGGTCTGAATTTTGAACCATCTCAAAAATGATACGGACCCGCATCTCAGTGTGATGATCTTCATCTTCATATGCTAGGAGAGACCCGCACCGCGGCAGACAATTTCCGTCACCACGCACCTGCACTGGAAGACACTGCGAAGCATCATCAGGATACAGCTCGAGGGACACATAGTCCACGTTTGTTTTTTCTGGCAGGTATGGTTTGTATGTGATGGGCGTTTGTGCGAACAAGGAAAGCGTTTCTGCAGCAACAATGTTCTCAAGTTCCTCGTAGGATGATGCATCTTTGATCAGTGTTGCAAGATTGTCAAAAAACACGAAAGAGTCATCTGTTATATGCCTGGTGGAACCCTTACTGGTTGATGGACGAGGCGTGTCCTTACTGGTTGACGGACAAGGCGTGTCCTTACTGGTTGACGGACGAGGCATGTCCTTGCTGGTTGATGGACGAGGCGTGTCCTTACTGGTTGATGGACGAGGCGTGTCCTTACTGGTTGACGGACAAGGCGTGTCCTTACTGGTTGACGGACGAGGCATGTCCTTGCTGGTTGACGGACGAGGCGTGTCCTTACTGGTTGACGGACGAGGCGTGTCCTTACTGGTTGACGGACGAGGCATGTCCTTACTGGTTGACGGACGAGGCGTGTCCTTACTGGTTGACGGACAAGGCGTGTCCTTACTGGTTGACGGACAAGGCGTGTCCTTACTGGTTGACGGACGAGGCATGTCCTTGCTGGTTGACGGACGAGGCGTGTCCTTACTGGTTGACGGACGAGGCGTGTCCTTACTGGTTGACGGACGAGGCGTGTCCTTACTGGTTGACGGACGAGGCGTGTCCTTACTGGTTGACGGATGAGGCATGTCCTTGCTGGTTGATGGACGAGGCGTGTCCTTACTGGTTGACGGACAAGGCGTGTCCTTACTGGTTGACGGACGAGGCGTGTCCTTGCTGGTTGATGGACGAGGCGTGTCCTTACTGGCTGACGGACGAGGCGTGTCCTTACTGGTTGACGGACGAGGCGTGTCCTTACTGGTTGAGGGGGGAGAAGTGGAATGGCTCCAAGTGAATGAATGACTTGCCTGTTCAGGCTTTGATGGTGACGAAAAGAAATCTGTGATTCTGCTTTGTATTGTGGAAGTTGTTAGAAGCAAATGTTCCAATTGACCGCTGAATTTTTGAAGTCCTCTTCTGATCTCTTCATTTGCTCCCCGTTTGCAACAGATA
>JAPXFY010000014.1:20195814-20208314 GCA_030674185.1 Monoplex corrugatus | reverse complement strand
AGCTGAGGAATTCCGGAGATATCTATCCACCACACGGGTTTATGAAGGCAATTACAAAACACATGCACTCGTGTATGCAAGCATAGACACTCAGACAGGGACACATGCACGCACGCATGCACACTACGTAGAGTATAAGCGTGCCTCAGTTTGAAAACGGATGTTACTATAGTTTAAAGTCAAAACCACTTTAAATAAAGTCGACAGTTCAAGTCAAGCGAAATCAAGTTACATGAGGTCAAAGAAATTGAAGCAGCCTGAAGTCATATGAAAACAATCAGAATCAAGTCACAGTAGTTCAAGCAAAGTCACTATGAAGCCAAGCAAAATCAGGTCACATGAAATCATATGAGGTGAAGCAAAGTTAAGTTACGTTGAAGTCAAATGAAATTTCAAGCAAAATCAAGTTACGTGAGGTCAGGTGAGGTCAAGCAAAATAAAGTCATGTATAAACAATCAGAATCAAAGCAAAGGAGTTCAAGCAAAGTCACTGTGAAGTCAAGCAAAGTCATTGTGAAGTCAAGCAAAGTCACTGTGAAGTCAAGCAAAGTCAGGTCACAAGAAATCTTATGAAGCGAAGCAAAGTTATGTTACGCTGAAGTAAAAAAGAAAATTGAATTGTAAACCAATACAGTTGCAGTGACATCAAGTCAAGTCAACTCCAGTGAAATGAAGTCCAGTGACTGTCCATGTAGCTCTGGTATCACAGCCATGCCGCATAACGGGATGATCGGTGTAACGGTGCCATTAACTTTACTGTGAAGAGATTCTCCCTTAACAGGGCCCCAGGCATGCCAGAACAACACGCCCCCCCTCCTGTCTAGAGCTCTGCACCAGGTTGCCACAACCAGAAGAGCAGTTCTGCAGTGGATCCCAGCCCACTGCGGAGTCTCCGGGAATGAGCGAGCTGATATGCTTGCTAAGGAGGGAGCCAGAGAAGAACAACCTAACAACAGCGTCAGCTACAGTGAGAAGAGGAGCATCATCAGGGCGCTTTCCATGCCGAGACGACACAGGGATGACTACCACCTGTCGTCTAGAGAGCAGCAAGTTGCCCTGGTGAGGTTGCGCACTGGTCACAATAGGCTGAACAGCCACATGTACCGCAAACTGAAGCTAGCGCCCTCCCCAACCTGTCCCTGCGGTCAAGAAGACCAAACCACGAAGCATATACTCCAAAGATGTCCCCTTCACCAGGTGGCCGACAGACACTCCGCTGACAACCAAACTCCATGGCTGCAAACAGGAGCTGCAAAAGACGGCTGCATTCATCGCCCGGACTCAGATGATTGTGTAGCAGCGTACGCCAAGAAGAAGAAGAGAACAGGGCCCCTTGTTTTATTTGTTTATCTGTTTTTTAATGTACTTTTTGGATTTACCATTTTGTAGCAGCAGAATAGAACAGAGATACGAATACCTTGTTTGAGGATGGCCTTTGTTATAACTTTGGTTGAAGGCTGGTTGGAAGTTTCGTGCCAGCGTGAAAGGTGACCTCAAGACAAAAATACGGTTACTGCGAATGAGAACGACATACCGCATAAATATTCTCTTCAGGCACAGGTAGCCTAGTTGTCAGAGCAACATGCTCATAACGCAGGGGTCGTGGGTTCGATCCTTGGGCTGGCCCTTTTTCCAGCATTTGGGCATTTTCTGTCATGTGAGACAGTTTATACAATATAGCTAGTTGTGTTGTGATTCAGAGCTCTGATTATTTATTTATTTACTTTATATATACATTCCATTTTTGAAGGTGAGATACACACATAGACATGTCATTTACGTGTAACCAAGATTATTGCAGTGATTTGCTGATAAACTACCAGTGTAAAACGTAGTCCAGGTAGTGCCTCAGGACCTGGCCAGCTCATGGGTTTATGTGCAGGCTTAAGGCTTGTGCCATGGTCACCATACACGTCGCACATGCGACGATAGTGCATATGGAATTCGTTCCGAGCGCGGAGACGTCATCTTGAGAAACTGAAACTGAAACTATTTTCTTTTTTTCAATTTATCTATTGGAAGATAATTTCATATCGACACACTCTCTCTCTCTCTCTCTCTCTCTCTCTCTCCCTGTGTGTGTGTGTGTGTGTGTGTGAGTGTGTGTGTGTGTGTGTGTGTGTGTGTATGTGTGTGTGTGTGTGTGTGTGTGTGTGTGTGTGTGTGTGTGTGTGTGTGTTTTCTGGGTGTCGGCTGATCGCGTTCCGTACTGAATCAAGCTACCGTCTTTGAATGTTGCATTCGTGTTAAAACTCATTTCTTATCGGTCTGTTTTATGTCTTTTTGTATATGGTCTGCAATACAAAATTAGCTTTGATGTTTTAGTTGTATAAGTATGAATCATTTTATAGTTTGTTTGGTCTGTTCAGTGTTTGGCGGATGGATGTGTTTTCAAGTTCAGATTTGTTGTATTGCTGCTTCAGTCTTTTGGTTTCCAGTACTTGCTTTTTTTCAGCGCATCCTTCATCCCAGTTAATCATTATTCACTATCGTGCATTAAATCATTCTCTTTTATTTTGTGATTGATAGATCTTTTATCAGGTATGCTTGCTTGCGTGTGTGTGTGTGTGTGTGTGTGTGTGTGTGTGTGTGTGTGTGTGTGTGTGTGTGTTTGTGTGTATGTGTGTGTGTGTTTGTGTGTGTGTTTGTGTGTGTGTGTGTTTCTGTGTGTGTGTTTCTGTGTATGTGTGTGTACGTGTGTGTGTGTGTGTTTGTGTGTGTGTTTGTGTGTGTGTGTGCGTGTGTGTATGCGTGTGTGTGTGTGTGTGTGTGTGTTTGTGTTCGTTGCTTGATTTAACGTCTTTTCACTATAAGTTATATTAGACGGGGAAAAATGGCATGGAGGATGAAATTAGGGGGGGGGGGGGGGGAGGGAACAGAGTAAGGGACGTAAAAAATATTAAAAGGAAGCGGCAAGGTCTTAAGGAAAAGGATATGGATGAACAGAGAAATGAAACTAGAACAACGCTAACATCAATAATGTAAAAGAAAAATCGTCATAAAAACAAAACAAAACAAAAATAATCATAATTATAATTATAATCTTAAAGTAACGCATTAACAGGACTGTGAACCAATGATTCTGAAATTTTAACTAGCAAAACTTGATCCGATACTATTTCTTTAAAATGCGTTTCAAGATAGTTTCCTTGTGTAAACGTCTTTGGTAAAGTGTGTGTGTGTGTGTGCGTGCGTGTGCGTGTGTGTATGTGTGCGTGTATGTGCGTGCGTGCGTGTGTGTGTGTGTGTGTGTGTGTGTGTCCTTTCCTTCTTCTTGTTTTAAAAGTGGGGGGTGGTTGTTACATCACAGTATATCTGACAATATTAAATCAGGACGAATGTAGGGGGCGCTCTTAGTATAAATGGTATCCCCACTTTCTGGAAATTCTACTTTTCTGTCATTCTCTTTGTTTCTGCCTTGCTTCTTTGCTATCTATCGCCTCTTCAGTTTCTGCTTTGCTGGCCCATTCACCTGTTTTCCATAACGCCTTCCATTGTTCTTCTTACATGTAGGATTGTTAATTGGGCACATGTAATTTTTTGTTGCAAGGAAATGTGATGTGTTGCAACAACTTAAGATAAATCAGGCCAGCTTTTATATACGTTTTAGTGTACTTAGTTAAGTTTGCAAATTTTGTTCAAGTTTTACGGAATCCAAAACAAGTGTGACTGCCCGCTTTCAAGCAAACGGGAACCAGAAAAACACGAAAAAAAGAATAAGAACGCGTATTTAATACAACAAGACAAGACAGGCGCAAATTTTCGGCCAACTGGCCTTTGTCAAGCGTAAGATCACAAACAAACAAACACCAGATACAAAAATTAGGAGAAAAAGACTTAAACTTCTCTGTTGCTCCTTCCGGTGTGAGGGAAGTATTTATACCACAGCAGTTATATCAGGGTTTAATAACTATCCCAACATCTTTAAACCTGAAAAAAAACACCCAAAAAACTAGGTAAATAAAAATATCAACGTGTTTGCTCACATCATGCACACTGGAAGGAGCAGCAGGGAAGTTTCAGTCTCTTTCTCCTAATTTTTGTACCTGGTGTTTGTTTGTTTGTGATCTTACGCTTGACAAAGGCCAGTCGGCCGAAAATTTGTGCCTGTCTTGTCTTGTTGTATTAAATACATGTACGCGTTCTTATTCTTTTTTCGTGTTTTTTTCCTGCTTTTTGTTCAAATTTGCTTTTTGTTAAAAATAAAAACTTGGTGATAAATGCGATTAATTGGACGGACTGGTGAACGCCAAGGGCATATCCTTGTATCATGTGTACAAATGCCTTGATATTTTTATGTACCTGTATTATGTGTACAAATACCTTGATATTTTTAAGTATCTGTATTATGTGTACAAATGCCATGATATTTTTATGTACCTGTATTATGTGTACAAATGCCTTGATATTTTTATGTACCTATATTATGTGTACAAATGTGTTGATATTTTTATGTACCTGTATTATGTGTACAAATGTGTTGATATTTTTATGTACCTATATTATGTGTACAAATGTGTTGATATTTTTATGTACCTATATTATGTGTACAAATGTGTTGATATTTTTATGTACCTATATTACGTGTACAAATGTGTTGATATTTTTATGTACCTATATTATGTGTATATTATGTGTATACGAACCAGCAGCAGCGCACTGCGATAGCAGGTGAGACGTTGGATGACCAAGGCCAGGAATTAAACCATAGTGCCAAGGACATCCACGCTGACGGTTCTGATGCGGATTTTGCACAAGCTCTTAACGCCAAACGTGGAAAACTCAATTTGCCGCCTGCCGGTGCAAAAGAACAATGGGAGAAATTAGATGAGGAACTTGTCCTTAAGCTGAATGCGCTAATAGGGAACAGTACGCTGGAACACAAACTTGACACATACGGAGACATCATATACTCTATCTGCAGGGACACTTATGGAGTGAAGCAGCCAAAGACAAAAACGCCTCCCCAGAAATCAAGAAGACAGCAACAGATGGAGAGCATCCGGAGGGAGAAAAGGAAGCTTAAAAAGCGAATGAAAACTGCCTCAGAATTCGAGAAGCAAGGGCTCCTGGAACTCTGGAAAGATCTGAAGGCCAAACACAATGCTCTCAGCAAAGTGGAATCAGCAAGGCGAAGAAAGAGCAAAAAGAAGAAGACTCAAGATCGTTTCTTCAAAGATCCCTTTGACTTTTCAAGAAAGCTGTTTGAACAACCCAAATCAGGGACTCTCACAGTGGGCAAGGAAACCCTAGAGCAGCATCTCAGGGAAACATATTCCGATTCTCAGCGCGAGGCACCACTTGAAATCCAGAATCTGGTTTGGCCTGCAGCGCCAGAAGGAAAATTCAATAACAAACCACCAACACTGGATGAAGTGAAGAACGTAGTAAAGAAAGCCAGAGCCAAGTCAGCACCTGGACCAAACGGAATACCATACCTGCTCTACAAGAAATGCCCAAAAGTGCTCGAGTGGCTCCACAAGATGATTCGATCAGCATGGAGGAACCAGAAGATCAGCGACCAATGGATGAGAGCTGAAGGAGTGTACATTCCGAAGGAGCAGAACTCCAGCAGCATCAATCAGTTCAGGCCAATATCACTTCTGAACGTCGAGGGGAAAATCTTCTTCTCTGTTATGGCAGCAAGATTGACAAAATACCTGACTGAAAACAAGTATCTGGATATGTCAGTCCAAAAGGGAGGCATACCAGGAATGCCTGGATGCTTGGAACATGCCACGTTGATTTGGGATGCCATCCAAAAAGCAAGAACAGAGAAGAGAAACATTGACGTAGTTTGGCTTGATCTGGCGAATGCATATGGATCAGTTCCACACGATATGATCCAGCTGGCTCTTGAAATGTATCACATCCCAGAAAACATCCGAACAATGCTGAGGAAGTATTTCCAAGGGTTCTCAATGCGGTTCTCTACCAAAGAATACACCACGGACTGGATAGACCTAGAGGTGGGCATTGCAATGGGCTGTGCAATCTCTCCCATACTGTTCGTGTTGGCAATGGAAGTCATCTTGAAAGCTGCAATGAAGAGTTCAGGTCCAGTGAATCTGGGAGATGGATACCAGATGCCTCCTCTGAAAGCTTTCATGGATGACACAACAGTCTTGTCCACGGATGAGGAAGAGACACACCAAATCTTAAAGCAGCTGGATGAGCTGGTGGCCTCTTCAAGAATGAGGTTCAAACCTAAGAAATCCCGAAGTCTCTCACTGCGAAAAGGAAAAGTGGCAGATTCAGTCAAATTCATGGTAGCCAACCAAGCCATCCCCACTGTCACAGAAGAGCCAGTAAAAAGTCTCGAAAGATGGTATGATGACTCCCTGAAAGACACACAAAGGGGATGTGAAACCAAGCAAACAGCAGAAGAAGGCCTGAAGAAAATAGATAACTGCGGACTGCCAGGCAAATACAAAGTCTGGTGTCTACAGTTCATGCTGATACCAAAGCTGCTGTGGCCACTGCTAATCTATGACATTTGCACCAGCACAGTCGAAGCAATGGAAGCCAAAATCAACAAATACACAAGAAAATGGCTCGGTGTCCCACCTGGTCTCACTGATGTTGCATTCTACTGTCGTCAAGCAATGCTGAAGCTACCTCTCAAATCCATAGTGGAGGAATACAAAGTTGGAAAAGCAAGACTGTTGAGCATGCTGGAGGAATCGGAAGACAATATCGTGAGATCAGTTCATCCAAAGCTGAGAACTGGCAGAAAGTGGAAAGTCCAAGAGGCTGTAAACAATGCCAAGAGAAACCTCAGCATCAAAGAAATAATTGGACACACGCAAACCAACAGACAGGGACTGGGAGCAACAAAAATGCAGTGGTGGTCCAAAGCCAAAGGGAAGGAAAAAAGAGACATGATCATACAGGAGTTGAAGGAAGAAGAAGATGTCAAAAGAGTGCAGAAGGCAGTCCAGCAAGATCAACAGGGGCAATGGACAACATGGGACAGTGCACTCCAAAGAAGTCTCAGCTGGAACGATATGTGGCACATGGCTCCTCTAAGGATAAGCTTCCTCCTCAGATCTGTATATGACCTGCTCCCCTCGAATGCAAACTTAGTGAAATGGGGGAAAGCAGACGACCCAGCATGTCCGCTCTGTCAGAAGAAACAAACAGTGGAACATGTCCTAAGCTCTTGCAAAGTAGCGCTAGCCCAAGGAAGGTATACATGGAGGCACAACCAAGTTCTGAAAGTGATCACAGATGTGGTTAGCGAAAAAACCATGACCCCAAACGCACCAATTGCTATGACAACGTTCTACAAAGCAGGAGGGAAACAGGTCTGGCCCGAAAGTGCTATGACAACCAGCACATTGCCAAAGGGTCTTCTGGATGGAGCAGTCGACTGGGAGTGTACAGCAGACCTCCCAGAGTGGAGAAATTACCCAGATGTCATCAGCAAGACAGGCATGAGACCAGACATCGCTCTCCACTCTGACTCCTCGAAACAAGTGATTCTGATAGAACTCACAGTGCCATACGAAAGCAGAATGGAAGAAGCACATATCTACAAGACCGAAAAATACGCCGGTCTTGCCAGCACCCTGAAGAAAGCAGGTCTGCGGGTCAAAATCTTCGCCATAGAGGTCGGGGCAAGAGGGTTTGTGGGCACCTCCGCTTATGATCTCATGAAACAACTCGCCATTTCTGGGAAGAAGAGGACTAGAGCCCTTAAAGCGATGGCAGAGGCAGCAGAAAGGAGCTCAAGCTGGATCTGGGCAAGGAGGAACGAAAAAAGTGAACTTCATAAGGATTAAATTCCCTACAGATGATGTGTGCCCCGTTAGCACATTGGTAAAACCGCGTACCGCAGTTCTGAAGCGCAGAATCGCCCAGGTTCGATCCCCGGCGTGGGGAAAAAAAAAAAAAAAAAAAAAAAAATAGACAACAGCAGAAGGGCATCCAGGAGTCATGACCTGGATGTGACCCGGCCCCCCGAGAGTGTAAGGAATTCAGGGCCGAAACACTTGTCTAAAGGGGGTTACTTCTCTGAAGACCTTCTGTTGTCTAGCTCTCCCTAGAGTTTCTTTCTACCTGTGTACAAATGTGTTGATATTTTTATGTACCTATATTATGTGTACAAATGTGTTGATATTTTTATGTACCTATATTATGTGTACAAATGTGTTGATATTTTTATGTACCTGTATTATGTGTACAAATGTGTTGATATTTTTATGTACCTATATTATGTGTACAAATGTGTTGATATTTTTATGTAAATATATTATGTGTACAAATGTGTTGATATTTTTATGTACCTATATTATGTGTACAAATGCCTTTATATTTTTATGTACCTGTATTATGTGTACAAATGCCTTGATATTTTTATGTACCTATATTATGTGGATAAAATGCCTTGATATTTTTATGTACCTAGTTTTTTTTTCTTTTCCAATTTTTTCAGGTTTAAAGATGCTGGGATAGTTATAAAACCCTGATATGATTGCTGTGGTATAAAACATTGGAGAGGCAAGTTGATTTCCCGGGCCGTTCCTCTCCTTGAAGGTTAAGTAGCCTGCTTGCCTTTCTGAAGTCCTGGTCCAAAACAAAATCGGGTGGCGCTGCACTACGGCAAAGGGGGAGAGCAATCCGAGTTTCACATTGTGAATCCGCGGTGACAAAGAAATGAATATGAATATGGATGACTCTGCCAGTTTGCTGGGCTTTAGGTAATAATGAAATCAGGAAGCTATCTACATGTACATCAGTAGACTACTAGTCTGTTGCACAAGACCAGCCTCTGTCTGGGTGACTGAAGGACTGAAGAACTGAAGGCTGGAGGCAAGACGAAGGTGATCAGTCGTTGGCTGTTTAATTAACCCTCTGACTCCTGCACCATATTCACCAACTGCAAAAACTTAACCCTTTAATTCCTTCACCCTTTCCACCAGCTTCCTGCAGGAAGCTGGTGGAAAGGGTGAGGAAGTCAGAGGGTTACGGTTTTGCTTTGTTAGAATGGTTGACAATGCAGGATGCTGGTAGACAGAGTGCGGTAGTCAAAGGGTTAACATCACTAACCACGACATGGACTTCACAGGACCATCATCCTACAGGGCACCCTGACAGCGGGCCGTTGTTGAGGTCGTAGAGGAAGAAATGGATGGCACATATCAAAGGCTGCACCATTGTTAGTATGCTGGAACTCCTTGCTGCATTTCCCAGAGATTTCATTGTTTCAGTCCAGGATATATTATGATGGTTAGAGTATAACATAGACAGATTTCATTGTTTCAGTCCAGGATATATTATGATGGTAAGAGTATAACACAGACAGATTTCATTGTTTCAGTCCAGGATATATTATGATGGTTAGAGTATAACACAGACAGATTTCATTGTTTCAGTCCAGGATATATTATGATGGTAAAAAGTATAACACAGACAGATTTCATTGTTTCAGTCCAGGATATATTATGATGGTTAGAGTATAACATAGACAGATTTCATTGTTTCAGTCCAGGATATATTATGATGGTAAAAGTATAACACAGACAGATTTCATTGTTTCAGTCCAGGATATATTATGATGGTAAGAGTATAACATAGATTTCATTGTTTCAGTCCAGGATATATTATGATGGTTAGAGTATAACAAAAGATTTCATTGTTTCAGTCCAGGATATATTATGATGGTAAGAGTATAACACAGACAGATTTCATTGTTTCAGTCCAGGATATATTATGATGGTAAAAGTATAACACAGACAGATTTCATTGTTTCAGTCCAGGATATATTATGATGGTAAACGAAAAGCACAGCCCTTTCATGCTGTCTCAATACTAAATGGAACTCCATAGCATCATGATTATCGTAGCATCATGATTATCATCTTCGTCGTCATCAACATTGCATTATAAAAAAAATTGTGCCAGCTTCTATAGCAACTAAGGTGCCTGGAAAATGGGGGTTAATAAAAAGGAAAGAAAAGAAAACGACGAACACAAAAGAAATCTCCATAAGTGCGATGAGCGTTAACAAAAATCACCGAAAATCAGGTTCTGTTTGTAATACACAACGACTTTTATTTTATAACAGTAATTGAAGTGAGGCTGTATCATGTTCAGCTTCGAAGCAAACCGGTTTCAGCCAAACATCACCGTGTTTTTGGAACGAGAGAGAAATAGGAGATATGTTGTGTTTCTAGAGGTTGAGACAAATATAAGGTAAAAGAATTCGATGAACATTCACGTTGTCAGAAGGAAATGTATCATGAAATGGTGCTGTTACTTGTGTCACGTTCATTGTGGTGGTGTTTTTCTTCCGATACACGCGTGCATTAAAATGCTTGTATGAGCGACAAGCCATCACCTGCCTGTTTGTTCAAAGCGTTCTTGTGGAAGCAGCGAATATTTTCTAGCATTTTCTGCAATAAGTCTATCATGTAGCCGTGATGATGGCCACGGAAATGGCATGTTTTTGGTTCTTGAAAGAAAGAGTGCCGGAATATTTTTTGTCTGTCCGTAATATTCGTGACATTGTCTGTCTCAATGTCTGCCTGTCTGTTTCTCTCTTTGTCTGTCTCAGTCACTCTCTTGCTCTCTCACTCATTTACTCGTGTGTTTGTGAGTGTGTGTGTGTGTGTGTGTGTGTGTGTGTGTGTGTGTGTGTGTGTGTGTGTGTGTGTGTGTGTGTGTTTGTGCGTGCGCACGCGCGCGTGCGCGTGTGTGTGTGTGGGGTCAGAAACTTCTTTTTATTTCTGTTTTATTCATTTTTAACAAATTTCAAATACAGGTATCATTAGCAAAGCAGTTCTAGCCATTTGTATCAAGATAAATATGCATACACAGGCAGGTCATAGGGGAAACATAATGTATAATATAAATATGCATACACAGGCAGGTCATAGGGGAAACATGTTTGTATCAAACAGTGAGTTTCAATTTCAGTTTCTTAAGACGACGTCTCCGCGCTCGGAACGAATTCCATATGCACTAACGTCACAGATGCCATGCACAAGCCATTAACGTGACTCACATCTAACTGAATTCTTCTTTAAGAATGTGCTTCTGCCACCTCCGTTTTGCATTATATATGTGCATCTATAATTTGGTGGTAAGATATCTTGTATATCTTGTACAACAGTTGCTGTTTGGTGCAATTTTATTGACATTTGCTTTTATCACTATACGTTTCCCCTAGAAACTTTGTTAAATCAAAAATTGAATTTGTGCGTATATTTTCATCAGCACCAAATAGGAGTATGTTTTCAGATAATTTAATGTGTGCACAAGTGACATCTTTTGACTTCAACAGTTCTTCTGTCCTTTCCCAGAAGCTTTTGATGTGTAAACACTTCCAAAATGTACGATCAAAGCAGTCCTTTTCCAGGCAGAAGTCAGACAATTCTATGCACGATGCGGATTTGAAAGAATTTTCATTTACATTCTTATATTTCATTAATTTTCATAATTACTTTTTCAGTTGAGAGTTTGTCCCCAGTTTCACTGCCTATTTAGAACAAGACTATGGAAGTGTGTCCTCTATTGCTAAGATATCATAATGTAGCAATGCTCCTTTTGATACAAGGTCAATTGTCTTCAGTGCTGTGGGAATATCATATGCACGGCCATTTCGTATGTGTGGTTTATTTCCTCTATGTATTATTTTTTGAATTGATACTCTGCATCCATTTTTGATATTATAGATATGAAAATTACCATTTGTGTCGAAATTTCTACGGAAGTCATAATGTGTCAAACATGATCCATTATCATTTAAAATGTGCAATGCAATAAACTCCCCATTAAAACAAGCAGTAAATTTTATCATAATAGTTTAAATTTTGAGTTCATCATTAAATAGGATGATTAGTTTTAAAAATAAATCTGTCTTCGAATTAATTTCATATTTCTGCAGAAATTGTTGGATGCTTTAAAACTGAGTTTCCAGAATAAGTTATTACATTATTACTTTCTTATAACCCATAGCTAGCGCCATATTTTTTATTTCGGTCAAAACAGGGTAGAGTGTACAAGAAATATTCTTTCAGTTGTGCTTTGAAAAATAGAATTCCGACCAGGACAGTTTTAAGGTTGTAGCAAATTTCTTAATATCCGTATTTTTAAACCTTCGTTTTGTATGCTTTTTTGGGTCGTCTTCCTGTTGATTCTGTATTTTTTTCCCTTTTCCAGACAAATAAAAAACGCATTTTCTGAAGATTACTCACGAATACACCGGGGGATCAATATGTAATTTGGTGTATATAGACATACATACTCTCCTATACATGTACAATCCAACAAGTGTATGCAATTAAACATACACGCACACACGCTCGTGCACACACAATTGCACACACACACACACACGTACACGAACACATACACGCACAATCCCTGCAGTAAATACTACATATATACATGCTTTTTTCATTATTAGACAAAATATACTCATTTTCCATTTCAGTCTTGCATCGTGAGATTCAACTCTATTTCGAACAATTGTCTCCCTTTTTGATGGTTCGGAA
>JAPXFY010000014.1:20173314-20190814 GCA_030674185.1 Monoplex corrugatus | reverse complement strand
CATGTTATGGAGAAGATCCAGAATGATCACGGCACAAGCCTTAAGCCTGCACATAAACCCATGAGCTGGCCAGGTCCTGAGGCCCTACCTAGACTATGGTTTTACCAAGTCTACATTTTATACTGGTATTTTATCAGCCTGACTGTAAATCTACACCCGTAGAGGAGGATGGAAACTACACGTGACTGACAGTTATAGTCTGTGCATGGTGGTGAAACTCCTCGTGCTCTTCTGCCGATCCTCTTTGGCTGTTGGTGTCATTGCTGTGGCCATCCTGACGTACATCTGTATTGTCCAGCTGTTGGTGTCAGTGCTGTGGCCATCCTGACGTACATCTGTATTGTCCAGCTGTTGTTTTCTCTCCCCCACAGCTGATTTGTTTGTATGCCAGGTATAACGAGATGTGTCGTGTTTCCACTGCTTTCGGCTTTCCTTCGTCATATGCGTATAACCGACGTCACAATCATGTTTGGTGGTTGCTATTGGTGACCAAAAGACTCCAGTTTTGTAATAAGCCATTGCCTTTTAATGGGGGTATAGCTATAACAATATGCTGTTTTTTTCTTGTCAGTCAAGTTTTGTTTCCATCGAATGAAAGTGTTAAGAAGACTTGTTCTGTTACTGTGGTGATATCATCTTGACACCACTACTGACACAAACGATTTTTAGATTCTTTCTCTGGTTCATAGATAAGCTATTAGAGGTTCCTTGTGTGTATTTTGTACCTCATATGGTTTACACGGAGTAAATTGCTTCGAACTTTGGGAATTGTGAAGTGGTGAGTCCTGTGTGGCTGCTAGTTCGGAAAAACACGACAAAACCAACAAAAAGTTAAGCACAGCGGGTGTTCCATAATCTTGAGGTTCGTTAAGAGCGAGGTGTTAGATACCTCAGTATGTGTGGGGGTCGACATTATGAAGGTGATGCCCATCTTCTGTCCTGTGCTGCCTTGCCTTCCCCTTCCCTAAAAATAACCAGGAATCTACTCACAGCTAGATAAAAAGGGGTTGTGTAGTGACGGTGGGGCCTGCCTGGTCGTTCCTCCATGTGCCAGGCACGTTTGATTGTGCATAACCTGCCTTTTTGAAGCCAGTGTGGCTGATAAGATTACTCTTAGTGCCTCGTGTCGAAATAGAGGTTTCTCGTGGTTGGCACGCGTCACGACTTGAGACTCGTGTTCATGTCCACACAATCTATTCGAGCGGCGTAGTACATGAACTTTTCATTTCTGGAAAAACATTGTTGGGACTACATGACTGTAAACAACAGATCGATAGGCTACTAGTCAGACCACCTACAAAATAACTCCCAATTTTTTTGTTGGTTGGATCGTCCATCTGACGCCATTAAAAAGAATTGCAAAAAAGACGGAAAATACCAAGGCGTCGGAAGCGGGAGGTTTCTGATCAGCGAGCACATTAAGTATTTTTTCTTTTTAGCTGCGGCCTTCCATTGGTTCAACCTCCAGAAGTGAGAAGCGGATTTGTCCAGTAAGGGACGTCTCGCGATTACTCCCTGCAGCAGCCAGTTACCTATTGAAGACAGGTCTGTCGACTGACATCCAATAACACTGTGCTGGTCCTTCTCCTTTTACGACTACACAGTGACAAGAACCATTCACAGTCGTTGGTCACACGTCTTGAGAGCTTGTTCTGTGACGTTTCAATGGCTGCAATACAACTTACAGACATCTTTACAGACGTCGCAGGACGCTACAGCCAAGAAAGACGTCTGCAGAGGACAGGGTGGGAAAGACCGGCTCAGCTCAGTTCACATCAATGCTCTTTTATTAATGTACATCTATCAAGTAATGTGTGCGTACACACGACTCATGCCACACGTACATCGGACTCATGTTTGCTTTAATGTTATAAAACAGAATCACAAACGTACATGTAAAAAGACGTCTCAACAGATCAAATCATCTACAAAATACAGCAACCCATAATCATGACATGGGCCATAACTCCATGCATGAAACCATGACTTCCCACCCACACCCACACCCACCCCTCCCCGTCTTCGCAGTCTACTCTATATTACACGTGTCTCGGTAGAAAAGATGTTTGCTTCTTCTTCTCCCTGTACTCCATGAAGAGTCATTTGGGCACCGCACCCAACAATTGTTCACCTGCTTCCTCCAGTTCTGTCCTTTTTGTGCCAAGGCTGGATCTGTTGAAATAGTTTTTCTGTCCATGTAGCAATGTCAGTCAATGGGTGGTTTTCCTGTCTTCCCTCCGTCTCCCTCCGTCTCCCTCCCTCAACAGTTCCCTGCAGGACTCATTTGGCAAGGCCGTTGACTCTTGTTACATAGCAGTACCAGGACTCATTTGGCAAGGCCGTTGACTCTTGTTACATAGCAGTACCAGGACTCATTTGGCAAGGCCAGTTGACTCTTGTTACATAGCAGTACCAGGACTCATTTGGCAAGGCGTTGACTCTTGTTACATAGCAGTACCAGGACTCATTTGGCAAGGCCAGTGACTCTTGTTACATAGCAGTACCAGGACTCATTTGGCAAGGCTGTTGACTCTTGTTACATAGCAGTACCAGGACTCATTTGGCAAGGTCAGTGACTCTTGTTGCATAGCAGTACCAGGACTCATTTGGCAAGGCTGTTGACTCTTGTTACATAGCAGTAACCAGGACTCATTTGGCAAGGTCAGTGACTCTTGTTACATAGCAGTACCAGGACTCATTTGGCAAGGTCAGTGACTCTTGTTACATAGCAGTACCAGGACTCATTTGCAAGGCTGTTGACTCTTGTTACATAGCAGTACCAGGACTCATTTGGCAAGGCTGTTGACTCTTGTTACATAGCAGTACCAGGACTCATTTGGCAAGGTCAGTGACTCTTGTCACATAGCAGTACCAGGACTCATTTGGCAAGGCTGTTGACTCTTGTTACATAGCAGTACCAGGACTCATTTGGCAAGGCTGTTGACTCTTGTTACATAGCAGTACCAGGACTCATTTGGCAAGGCCGTTGACTCTTGTTACATGGCAGTACCAGGACTCATTTGGCAAGGCCAGTGACTCTTGTTACATAGCAGTACCAGGACTCATTTGGCAAGGTCAGTGACTCTTGTTACATAGCAGTACCAGGACTCATTTGGCAAGGCTGTTGACTCTTGTTACATAGCAGTACCAGGACTCATTTGGCAAGGTCAGTGACTCTTGTTGCATAGCAGTACCAGGACTCATTTGGCAAGGTCAGTGACTCTTGTTACATAGCAGTACCAGGACTCATTTGGCAAGGCTGTTGACTCTTGTTACATAGCAGTACCAGGACTCATTTGGCAAGGCTGTTGACTCTTGTTACATAGCAGTACCAGGACTCATTTGGCAAGGTCAGTGACTCTTGTTACATAGCAGTACCAGGACTCATTTGGCAAGGCTGTTGACTCTTGTTACATAGCAGTACCAGGACTCATTTGGCAAGGCTGTTGACTCTTGTTACATAGCAGTACCAGGACTCATTTGGCAAGGCCAGTGACTCTTGTTACATAGCAGTACCAGGACTCATTTGGCAAGGCCAGTGACTCTTGTTACATAGCAGTACCAGGACTCATTTGGCAAGGCTGTTGACTCTTGTTACATAGCAGTACCAGCCTAGATATTTCTTTTCGTAATTAAATTTTGCTGTGAGGGTCCATCTCGTACATGCAATCAAGAAGATGCAGTACATCTGTGTACGTAAGAGACTGATCTTGTTTTTCATGGAGATGTTCTTGTCCTTCTATACTGGTTTAGCCAGGACTGTGCTGATGTTGTCTTTGCTCCCTCGAAAGGATTTTTGGTTTGGATTTCCTCATTGCTAATGATGGATCCCAGGTAAGGAATTATTGGACAGTTTATAGCTTCAGTCCATGGACAATTACATCAGTGGTGATGGTGATCTTATGGATAACCATCAGCTTGGTCTTCTGTGAGCTGATTTCCATGCCACATCTTGTCGCTGTATCATGTCATCTTTTAACAAGTTTGGCCGGTTCTTGCCCACTGCCTGTCAGGCCATCGTTGTCATCTGCTAAGCGAATGTTTGTGATGGTTCTTCCTCCATAGCTGTGCTGACATGATCTTCAAGTGTGTCAGTCATGATACGTTCCACAATATGTCGAAAAGCTTGGGAAACAGAAGGCAGCCCTGACAAACTCCAGTGGTTACTTTGGAGTGTAGTTGCTGGATGATGTTGACGGGTGTCTGCCCGATGTTACAGTTGTTGATTGTGGTGTACAGTACTTCCTGCCAAACTCTGTCAAACGCCTTCTTCAAGTCTGTAAAGACGTGGTAGAACTCTGCCTGGTCGTGGAGACATGTTTCGTAAATGGTAGGCAGGTTAAAGATTTGTTCGATGGTACTTCGGCCCTTGTGGAATCCGGCGTTTCTTCAGCAGTGAAGTTGTCTGCTTGCGGCTATAATTCATTCAGAATGAACTTTGAGCTTTGATTTGCTGGATGGCAGATTTTCAGTTTCACTTTCTCAATATGACATCTCAGCGCTCGGATTGAATTCCATGTGCGCTGTGGCCACTGACGCCATTTGATGGAGAATATCATCGTAGCACAAGCCCTAACCTTCTGACTCACGCACCCTATCCACCAACGGCAAAACATTTTTTTGACTCCATCACCCTATCCACTAGCTTCCTGCACTCATTTGGATCATATAAACCGTACATTTGGAGCTCTGAGACAAATTATTATTACACTGAAACTATGAAGCATTGACACGGAAAATATTTTTTCCACAATGTGCTATCCTTGCTGCACATTTCTGCCAAATTTGAAGTGTGTGACTTTGAATATTACTTCAGATATAATAATTAAAACAAAATGTTCCGGTTTTAGCTAGGCCTGCCACTTAAGCGAGACCAAGATGATCAGGAAATCATCGTGTTGCTGCCACCTCTGTCTTTCTTTCGCTCTTTCCCGGTTTTTTAGTCTGTCTGTCTGTCAGTCATGAAACGCTCTGCGTCTAGTTCTATCCTGACCAGGCGTTTTAGAGGCCCTTCCTTTCTTCCCTGACCTTCTCCAATTCCCGGGCAAATGGCACACCTATATGTACAACCAAACCCGCACGTTGTTTGAACACGATAGGCCTACCCACCTGAAACAGCGCTTAGATTTGATTTTATCAAGATTTTGCGCTATATAAATATTGTAATTATTATTATTATTATTAAATGGGGTTCAGTCTAGACGCGTCATGAGCAATGGGGGCCGGATGATGAGAGGCTCAGGTGGTGTGTCAGAACCTTTTATAGGCTGTGGAACACGATACAGGATTGAAAAAAAAAATTATGGAAACTACAACATTAGTTAACACGTAAAACGGATGTGTGTGTCTATTTCTGTGTCGAAGTTTGTTTCATGTATCTCCCTCTTTCCTCTTAACTCGTGCATTTGTGCCTCCGTGTCTCTGTCGGTGTGTGTGTGTGTGTGTGTGTGTGTGTGTGTGTGTGTGTGTGTGTGTGCGCGCCCTCCTACAAGCCGTACATGATCTTCAGTTTTCGATGACTTGGGCAGAAGAAAAAGCCCAATCGCAGATGGTGATCCATGTAGGTTGTTCACACTAGACAGGTGTAGCATTTGGTTTGGTGCTGACAGAACAAAACGACGACCTTTTAATGTCCACCCTGTGACGTCAGTCACTCTTGTTGTTTGTCTCCTTCTGGCGTTTTACATTTCTGCCCGGGTGGTTTCTTCTTTAGGCAGTGTGGCTATTTGTCTTTTGATTTTTTCGCCCTTTTTTGGACTGAAATAGAATCTTTTTTGTAACATTTTGTTCTTTACATAAAAGTTGGGGGAAATACTCTTGTGACATTGTCCTAAGTTTTCCACACACACACACACTACACACACACACACACACACACACACACACACACACACACACACACACCACACACACACACACACACACACACACAACACACACACACATAATCGCGCACGCACGCACACACACTCACACACACACACACACACACACACACACACAGCACACACACACACACGCACACACACATAAACGCGCACGCACGCACGCACACACACACACACACACACACACACACACACACCACACACACACACACACACAAAACACACACAAGAACCATGCACGGAAACGCTTTCAGTGACTTTTGTTCATTGATCATGAACGATGTTTGTCGACCTGACATATGTAAATGGTGGACTGTGAGGAAGGCCGTGAAGAATGACAGCATTAAGCAAAAACTTGTATGTATGTGGGTTTCAAAAGAAGCAAAAGACCAGCAACACACGTATTGGTCACTTATGGGATCAGTTTCTTTAGTGTTTACATGCAGCCACCGTATCACACTCTTGTTTCAGAATTGCACCCATACGATTTTTACGCCAGGTAATAAACTTATTCAGCTTTCTGGACTTTTTGCTTGGACGTTGGTATTTGCTGAAACCTTTTGTGTACTAGATAACCTACCCTCTGTGCCCTCTGTAGTTGGATAAGAACAATGTGAGCGTTAGATCCTGTTTGATGGAAAATGTTGAGTAACCAGTTGAATCATGGATGGCGTGATCTTCATTACGCAAACCTTATTTACCCGTTTAACTATTCGATCTGAATACTTCTTCCCCCCTAGAGGGGCCCCTTTGATACTTCCAATAAAACAAACATAATGATGTTTGGTTATGACGTTGGGGTTGAGTTGATCATGTGGTCGACTTTAAGCCTTCATGCACCCTTTACAGACTGTTCAGTCGCTTTGGAAATGGGAAAAATAGAACATCTGAATATCGGGAATCAGATCTACATTTGCCCCTGACATTAGTGGGGAAAATAAAACATCTGAATATCGGGAATCAGATCTACATTTGCCCCGACATTAGTGGGGAAAATAGAACATCTGAATATCGGGAATCAGATCTACATTTGCCCCTGACATTAGTGGGGAAAATAGAACATCTGAATATCGGGAATCAGATCTACATTTGCCCCTGACATTAGTGGGGAAAATAGAACATCTGAATATCGGGAATCAGATCTACATTTGCCCCTGACATTAGTGGGGAAAATAGAACATCTGAATATCGGGAATCAGATCTACATTTGCCCCTGACATTAGTGGGGAAAATAGAACATCTGAATATCGGGAATCAGATCTACATTTGCCCCTGACATTAGTGGGGAAAATAGAACATCTGAATATCGGGAATCAGATCTACATTTGCCCCTGACATTAGTGGGGAAAATAAAACATCTGAATATCGGGAATCAGATCTACATTTGCCCCGACATTAGTGGGGAAAATAGAACATCTGAATATCGGGAATCAGATCTACATTTGCCCCTGACATTAGTGGGGAAAATAGAACATCTGAATATCGGGAATCAGATCTACATTTGCCCCGACATTAGTGGGGAAAATAGAACATCTGAATATCGGGAATCAGATCTACATTTGCCCCTGACATTAGTGGGGAAAATAGAACATCTGAATATCGGGAATCAGATCTACATTTGCCCTGACATTAGTGGGGAAAATAGAACATCTGAATATCGGGAATCAGATCTACATTTGCCCCTGACATTAGTGGGGAAAATAAAACATCTGAATATCGGGAATCAGATCTACATTTCCCCTGACATTAGTGGGGAAAATAGAACATCTGAATATCGGGAATCAGATCTACATTTGCCCCTGACATTAGTGGGGAAAATAGAACATCTGAATATCGGGAATCAGATCTGCATTTGCCCCTGACATTAGTGGGGAAAATAAAACATCTGAATATCGGGAATCAGATCTACATTTGCCCCTGACATTAGTGGGGAAAATAAAACATCTGAATATCGGGAATCAGATCTGCATTTGCCCCTGACATTAGTGGGGAAAATAAAACATCTGAATATCGGGAATCAGATCTACATTTGCCCTGACATTAGTGGGGAAAATAGAACATCTGAATATCGGGAATCAGATCTGCATTTGCCCCTGACATTAGTGGGGAAAATAGAACATCTGAATATCGGGAATCAGATCTACATTTGCCCCTGACATTAGTGGGGAAAATAAAACATCTGAATATCGGGAATCAGATCTACATTTCCCCTGACATTAGTGGGGAAAATAGAACATCTGAATATCGGGAATCAGATCTACATTTGCCCCTGACATTAGTGGGGAAAATAAAACATCTGAATATCGGGAATCAGATCTGCATTTGCCCCTGACATTAGTGGGGAAAATAAAACATCTGAATATCGGGAATCAGATCTACATTTGCCCCTGACATTAGTGGGGAAAATAAAACATCTGAATATCGGGAATCAGATCTGCATTTGCCCCTGACATTAGTGGGGAAAATAAAACATCTGAATATCGGGAATCAGATCTACATTTCCCCCTGACATTAGTGGGGAAAATAAAACATCTGAATATCGGGAATCAGATCTACATTTCCCCCTGACATCGATGTTTTTCAAGCATTACGAGTAGTGAAGAAACTGGCCAGGTTCCAAAAGCGAACGTGCTTTTTGTTCACCCTCGGAAGTGTGTATATAATTGCTCTGCTTGCAATGAGAACAGAAAACGATATAAGCTCTTTCGGAAATATCAGAAGAGGAGTCGGGCAAGGTTGTGTTCCGTCACCAGATTTGTTTTCACTTTACAGCGAAAACATCATGAGAAATCTAGAAGAAGACCCTGGATGAAAGATTGGAGGAAAAATGATAAACAATATTCGATACGCAGATGACACCGTGCTAATTGCAGAAAATGAAAAGGACCTACAAAACTTTGTGAATATAATACAAAGAGAAAAAAATAAAGGGTTGGAGCTAAATAGCAATAAGACGGAAGTCATGGTAATCACTAAAAAACATGAAATCCCCTCATGCAAAATTTCAGCAAATGTCACTGAGGGGATTTGATAAGTTTAAATATCTGGGAACGGTCATCTCACCAGAAGGCAGATCCACATCAGAAATAGCCAGCAGAATCGGCCAAGCCAAAACAGCATTCAAGAAGATGAAAAGCATTCTTACCAACAAATGCCTATCAATTTACACCAGGAAGAGAGTTTTTGAATGTTATATAGAACCGATAATGTTATACGGTTGCGAGGCGTGGATAGTCAGCAAGCAAAGCCAGAACAAGATTGAAGCAGCCGAGATGTGGTTTCTAAGAAGAATGTTGAGAGTTCCATGGACAGCAAAGAAAACAAACGAGACCTTATTGATGGAGGCAGACACAAGAAGATCATTGATAAGGAGGATTAGGAAAAGACAAGCAACATTTATAGGCCATTTTATGAGGAGAGGGGAATTAGAGCACCTGGTCACGACGGGAAAGCTGGAGGGAAAGAGAACGCCTGGGAGAAAATATTGGACGGACTTGCAGAGTGGCTGAGGTCAGAGAGGGTGGAAGATGTGCTTGCGGTAACAAGAGATAGGTGCATATGGAGGGCCATGATGGCTGACGCCATGTGGCAGGGCACATGATGATGATGATGATAATGATGATGATGATGATGATGATGATGATGATGATGATGATGATGATGATGATGATGATGATTGCCAGACCAGCCCGCGGAGATAAGAAGCACGAGGGACATGCATTATCATTCGGCACGCTGATTGGCCGAGGAGCCTGCAGTCCGGTTGCCATTTGATGATTATTAGCATGACCAAAAATAATATAGGATTCATAATTGATCTGAACGGTTTTGAGCTCTATAGTGTCCATATATAACATATGCAGTTGATGCCATCCTGGCATTGTTGAGCATTTTGGAAAAATCCATCATGGCCACCAAGATGGCGGACTGAATTTAGATACAATATGGTATATTACTATTTTTGTGACAAGACTGTCCAAGAAATGTTATGTTGAAGTCATTTTGAACCTCAAAACGTTGTTTCCATTGAATCCATGTATGTTTACAGTTCCAAGATGGCCGCCAATATGGAGGCCGAAAATAAAAAGTAGCGGCACATGTTCGCTTTCACACAGTTTTTGCGACAAACGAGCGTGGAATATTTCCTATTTGACGCTGGTATACATAAACTATATTTAATATAACTCATATAGCGTGATTGTATATAGCCTGATTGTATGTTTATAACATAAAACAGCTGCCAAACTTAGAAACTGTCAACCGAGATAACATCACACATTCTTTTCTTTGGTTCGTGCTGGCTACTTGAGTGACGACGGTTTGCGAGGAGAGTGGATAGTTCTATTAAGAGCACCATGGGAACCAGTCGCCGTGGCGTAGTGGTTAACGCAACGGACTACTGATTGGAAGGTTGTGGGTTCGAATCTCCATCAGTACATTCAAAAATCGTGGTGGAATTTTTTCGGCTCTAAACGGCTCCTACCCAGAGTTGGGCGTGCTATGGGCTCATTGGGAAGACTGGGACCACACAGTCGAGTCTCATCCACTTCACGGATGCGTCATTGAGGGTGTTGCACAAATCGTCCGATCAAAACTGCAGGTATTTGTATCTCTTAGGCCTGGTTGACGTCCAGGATATATTATGATAGTAAGCGTAGAGTACAACCCTGTCACGCAGTCTCAATCCTAGATGGAACTCCATAGCATAATGATTATCATCCAAATCGACATCATGATCATCGCATATTGAAAACTATTTCAGCTTCTTTGGTCAATTAAAATGACGTAGAAAATGGGAGGTGGGAAAAAAAAGAAAAAAAAAAAAAAAAAAAAAAAGGTGAGCACAAAAGTAATCTCCCTGATGCAATGATCCTTTGCAAAAAAAAAAAAAAAAAAAAAAAAAAAACAAAAAAAAACACCATGGGAGAGTGGTTTCCTGCCACTACCTAGGCGCGACATTGTTCCTGCTGGAGAGAATGCCAGCCATGAAACTGTCCACAATGAGGCCGGATTATCACAAAGCTCTGATTTACAGACGACATAGAACCGGACTACAAGGAAACAGAAAACATCCAGAACAGTTTCTTGATGACTTGGGGGGAAAACATCGTCAGAGTGTGGTGTGGACATTTAGACACTTTCCGGAGAGGGGAAAAACCATCACCGAGTCACTTTTTCGACTTCCAGCAATCACCGAAGGCTGTCTCTCTGTTTCTCTGTCTCTGTCTCTCTGTCTCTCTCTGTCTCTTTCTCTCTGTCTCTGTCTCTCTGTCTCTGTCTCTCTTTCTTTCTCTCTCTCTTCTCTCTCTCTCTCTCCTCTCTCCCTGTCACTTTCTCTTTCTATTTCACTCTCTCTCTCTCTCTCTTTCCCTGTCTCTTTCTCTCTGTATTTCGCTCCTCTCTCATTTTCATCTGTTACTGCCTGGCTCCTTTGCTCCTTTGCTTTCTTTCACATCATTTTGTGTTATGCTGGTCCATTCACCTGTATGTCTTCCATGAGGCCTTACGTACGTTCTCATAGAACTGATAATTGGGTATATGTATTATTTTTGGCTCTTAGGGAATGTCATGTGTGAAAGTAATTTTAGATAATTATGCTAGTTTTTATGTATATTTTAATTGTATACAACTATGTTTTTATGTTTGCATTCAGGTTTGCTTTATTAAATCCTTGGTGTGTGTGTATGTGTGCGTTGTGTGTGTGTGTGTGTGTGTGTGTGTGTGTTTGTGTGTATGTGTGTGTGTGTGTGTGTTGTGTTGTGTTGTGTTGTGCTCTGTGTGTGAGTGTGTGTATGTGGGGGGGGGGGGCGTGTGTGCGTTCGTGCGCACAAAGCTCAAGTTTGGAAGGTAAGACTCCAAGGTCAGGGCCATGTGGACTAACAAAAAGGTGCCTCGAACTGACAGTCTTCAGGGAAGATAGCGCTTTCTCAGAAACATCTGACGGTAGTTAAACCATTTGACTTCCGCAGCCTACTCACCAACTGCTAAAACTTAACCCTTTGACTCCTTCGTCCTATCTGTCAGCTTCCTGATGGAAGGTGAATCAAAGGGTTAAGGTTTTGCATTGATAGCATGCTTGGCAATGCAGGATGTTGGTGGACGGGGTTCGGGACTTAATGGTTAAAGTCTGTCATGTTTGTGAGGGGGGTTGGCGCTAGGTGCCATGTGCATATGTAAGTTGCTGTCGTTTGGGCAGAGCCTCAGCAGCTCTCTCCACCTGCCTCCACAAGTCCAGGGCAAACCGAGGTAAGACAGCTGTTCTCATAGGAGACACAGACGGCTGAACAGTAGATGGCAAGTCGCAGCATATGGCCAGAAACCACAAGCAATGCTCTGTGGCGATGCCCTTTATGCAGTACGCGGCTGTGGGATTTTCTGTCTGGGTTTACTCCCATAGCCTTTCCCCACCCAAGGGGTAACCCACAAGGCAGCGGAGACGGGCGCAGGTCGTACAGTCTACAGTCATACTGTAGCAGAGACTTCGCTCTGACCTGCACAAAAACAAAGAAACAAATCATACGTTTGCTACTCAGCACTCGAAGTTTTGTAAAATCGCTGACTTTGAATTGGGCATATTCAAGAGGTGATCATGACATTCGCCTGGTTCCATGTGCACTGCCTCTCGTCTGCCAAATTGTTCAAGAAGTCTGTTCGAATTAACACATAACCCTAGACATGGATGAGGCCTTTCGATAGCAGGGGGTCAGTATCTAGATTCTGTAGAAAAAAAGAAAGAAAGAAAAACACAGGCATGAGAATAACTGACACATCAATACATGACCTAAAAAATGACATTTCATGACACTAGGACCAGCAGAATAAATGACACATCATGACACTAGGACCAGCAGAATAAATGACACTTCATGACACTAGGATCACCAGAATAAATGACACATCATGACACTAGGACCAGCACAATAAATGACACTTCATGACACTAGGACCACCAGAATGAATGACACATCATGACACTAGGACCAGCACAATAAATGACACTTCATGACACTAGGACCAGCACAATAAATGACACATCATGACACTAGGACCAGCACAATAAATGACACTTCATGACACTAGGACCAGCACAATGAATGACACTTCATGACACTAGGACCAGCACAATAAATGATACTTCATGACACTAGGACCAGCAGAATAAATGACATTTCATGACGCTAGGACCACCAGAATAAATGACACTTCATGACACTAGGACCAGCACAATAAATGACACTTCATGACACTAGGACCAGCACAATAAATGATACTTCATGACACTAGGACCAGCACAATAAATGATACTTCACGACACTAGGACCAGCACAATAAATGACACTTCATGACACCAGGACCAGCACAATAAATGACACTTCATGACACTAGGACCAGCACAATAAACGACACTTCATGACACTAGGACCAGCACAATAAATGACACTTCATGACACTGGATCAGCAGAATAAATGACACTTCATGACACTAGGACCAGCACAATAAATGACACTTCATGACACTAGATCAGCACAATAAATGACACATCATGACACTAGGACCACCAGAATAAATTACACTTCACGCTAGATCAGCAGAATAAATGACACTTCATGACACTAGGACCACCAGAATAAATGACACTCCATGACACTAGAATCAACAGAATAAATGACATTTCATGACACTCGGACCAGCACAATAAATGACACTTCATGACACTAGGACCACCAGAATAAATGACACATCATGACACTAGGACCAGCACAATAGATGACACTTCACGACACTAGGACCAGCACAATAAATGACACTTCATGACACTAGGACCAGCAGAATAAATGACACTTCATGACACTAGGACCAGCACAATAAATGACACATCATGACACTAGGACCAGCAGAATAAACGACACATCATGACACTAGGACCAGCACAATAAATGATACTTCATGACACTAGGACCAGCACAATAAATGATATTTCATGACACTAGGACCAGCACAATAGATGACACTTCATGACACTATGACCAGCAGAATAAATGACACATCATGACACTAGGACCAGCACAATAAATGACACTTCATGACACCAGGACCAGCACAATAAATGATACTTCATGACACTAGGACCAGCACAATAAATGATACTTCACGACACTAGGACCAGCACAATAAATGACACTTCATGACACCAGGACCAGCACAATAAATGATACTTCATGACACTAGGACCAGCACAATAAATGACACTTCATGACATTAGGACCACCAGAATAAATGACACTTCATGACACTAGGACCAGCAGAATAAATGACACTTCATGACACTAGGACCAGCAGAATAAATGACACTTCATGACACTAGGACCACCAGAATAGAATGTTCCGAGGTTGGAGGTGATCAAAATGGATTAATAACAACAACAACAACAATAATGATAATGATGATAATAGTAATAATGATGATGATGATGATGATGATAATAATAATAATAATAACAATAATAATAATAATGACAATATTAACAATAATAAAAACAATGATGATGATATCGACGACGACGATGATGATGATGATGAATAATGATGATGATGATGATGATAGAAATATTAATAACAACATTTATAAGGCGCCAAATCTTGATACAAGAATGAAACCAAGGTTCGCACCTGTCGCCGTGGTGTAGTGGTTAACGCAACGGACTACCGACTGGAAGGTTGTGGGTTCAACAATACAACAACAATATTTTATTTATATAGCGCAAAATCTTGATAAAATCAAATCTAAGCGCTAAAACAGACACACACGCACGTACGCACACACACGCACGCACGCACACACACACACACACACAACACACACACACACACACACGCGCGCGCGCGCGCGCGCACGGCTATAAATGGGGAGAAAGAATAAAAGCAATGGAAAATTATAGAGAGCATATTATATACAATTATATATTACAATGCGATTCCCCTCCGAGTGGAGACAGGCTGCAGAGGGGATTGAGTGAGGTCAGGATTTTATGCAAAGGAGAAAAGGTGAGTTTTGAGAGCGGACTTGAAGGAGACAAAAGTAGGTTGCTGACGGACTGAGAGAGGAAGTTTGTTCCAGGAAAGTGGACCAGAAACAGTTCGAATCCCCATCAGAACCTTCAAAAATCATTGTGGGATTTTTCGGCTCTAACCGGCTCCTACCCAGAGTTGGGCATGCTATGGGCTCATTGGGAAGACTGGAACCACACAGTCGAGTCTCATCCACTTCGCGGATGCGTCATTGAGGGTGTTGCTCAAATCTTCTGACCAACACGGCAGGTGTCTGTATCTCTCGGGCCTGGTTGACGCCAGGATACACTATGATAGTAAGCGTAGAGCACAACCCTGTGACGCAGTCTCATTCCTAGATGGAACTCCGTAGCATCATGATTATCATCCACATCGACATCATCATCATCGCATAGTAACAGCTTCTGTGGCCATTAAAGTGGCGTAGAAAATGGGACGAAAAAAAAAAAAGGTGAGCACAAAGGTAACCTCCCTGAGTGCGATGATCCTAAAAAAATAAAAATTAAAAAAAAATTTAAAAAAAGAAACAAGGCTTGCACTGTGATCAGTCACCAAAGCAATCACCCAACAACGACCAACTCTCCAGGGCACAAAGCACACGCAAACTGGGGGGGGGGGGGGGGAGGAGACAGGAGGGAGAATAGGGGAGTAGGAGTCATCACACTGGAAAATGTTGACATGCACTCCACCCAGACCTGTCTGTAATTAGGCAGACTCCTTGAGCTTGCGCAAACCCCCTCCCCCCCTCCGCTGGCAAATTCTTGAAACAGGGAGGAGCGAGGGCAGGGGGGAGAAGTGTCAGAGCGGAATCTCTGAAACACTAAGCTGACACCACCACAATGAAGGGAGAGGCGTGGCAGAATGGTTCAGACGTTCGCCTGCCGGTAACTACACTCGAGGTCCCAGGGTGCATTTCTCGTTGAGACCTTGACTTTTCTCCTCAGTGTGACCTGAAAATCGAACTGAACATCTGGTCCTACGGCAGTGGACGAAAAGCCAGTCGGACCCATGTGCCTTCTGGTCTGCGCACGCTAAAGATCTCACGGCAGTTGAAAATCGTGAAGAGCACGGCATCTGCCCTTGTATAAAACATTGGAGAGAGGTTGATTTCCCAAGTCCCATCCCTTGAAAGCCAATTAGCCTTCTTGCCTTTTTGACGTCTTGTCACAAAAAGAAGACCCCAAAAAATTAATAAATACATAAACAAATCAAGAAAGAAAGAAAGAAAGAAAGAAAGAAAGATAGATAGATAGAAAGAAAGAAAGAAAGAAAGAAAGATAGAAAGAAAGATAGAAATAAAGAAAGATAGAAAGAAAGAAAGAAAGAAAGAAAAAGTAAAGTGGGTGGCAACTGAGGTGACGTGCTCTCAAAGAGGAGAACAGCCCGAGTTTCACATGGCAAATTCACTGCGACAAAAGAGTATGTATACAGTATGACTATGATTGGTGCGTTAAGATGGGGCGCCAGCATGCCGGTGTTTTTATTGCAGGCTGGATTTGAACTCGACACATGAGATCTTTAAGTCCCACCTCCATCAACAGAAGGCTAATTCAGTAGTAGCCTATGTTTAACACTACCTACATCAACAGAAGGCTAGTTCAGTAGTAGCCTATGTTTATCACTACCTCCATCAACAGAAGGCTAGTTCAGTAGTAGTCTATGTTTATCACTACCTCCATCAACAGAAGGCTAGTTCAGTAGTAGTCTATGTTTATCACTACCTACATCAACAGAAGGCTAGTTCAGTAGTAGTCTATGTTTATCACTACCTCCATCAACAGAAGACTAGTTCAGTAGTAGTCTATGTTTATCTCTACCTACATCAACAGAAGGCTAGTTCAGTGGTAGCCTATGTTTATCACTACCTCCATCAACAGAAGGCTAGTTCAGTAGTAGACTATGTTTGTCACTACCTCCATCAACAGAAGGCTAGTTCAGTAGTAGCCTATCTTTATCACTACCTCCATCAACAGAAGGCTAGTTCAGTAGTAGTCTATGTTTATCACTACCTCCATCAACAGAAGGCTAGTTCAGTAGTAGCCTATCTTTATCACTACCTCCATCAACAGAAGGCTAGTTCAGTAGTAGCCTATCTTTATCACTACCTCCATCAACAGAAGGCTAGTTCAGTAGTAGTCTATGTTTATCACTACCTCCATCAACAGAAGGCTAGTTCAGTAGTAGTCTATGTTTATCACTACCTCCATCAACAGAAGGCTAGTTCAGTAGTAGTCTATGTTTATCACTACCTCCATCAACAGCACAGAAGGCTAGTTCAGTAGTAGTCTATGTTTATTACTACCTACATCAACAGAAGGCTAGTTCAGTAGTAGCCTATGTTTATCACTACCTCCATCAACAGAAGGCTAGTTCAGTAGTAGACTATGTTTGTCACTACCTCCATCAACAGAAGGCTAGTTCAGTAGTAGCCTATCTTTATCACTACCTCCATCAACAGAAGGCTAGTTCAGTAGTAGCCTATGTTTATCACTACCTTCATCAACAGAGCCACAGAAGGCTAGTTCAGTAGTAGCCTATCTTT
>JAPXFY010000014.1:20150814-20155814 GCA_030674185.1 Monoplex corrugatus | reverse complement strand
AAGCTCTTTCAAATCGTGTTGTTTTAGTACAGTACGCTGATGATATATGCACTTGGATGAATATCACTTTAAAAAAGACAACTCCACAGAGAACGCGAAATTACATCAGGAAGTTGTATCAAATTGATCTTGATAATCTTGGAAACTATATGTTAGAAAATGGGCTGTCGTGTCAGCAGAAAAAACTAACATGATGCTGTTTGATCCTGGTGGTAACTCAAATAACTTGCCTACTTTCAAATTGCTTGGTGAAGTGTTAAATTACAAACAGGTCGTAAAATTCCTGGGAGTTTACATCATGTCCAAATTAAGCTGGAATGTCCATTTTGATTATATTTTAACAAAAGCGCGAAAAACCTTAAATTTTCTAAAGGTAATAAGCAAATTACCCTGGGGAATGGATACAAATGTACTGATTCATCTGTCAACAGCGCTGGTCAGGTCTACATTATCCTACGCGCAAGAAGTTTTCTTCAATGCACCCAAATATTTACTAAAAAAGATTCAGAGCTTGGACTGCAAAAGTCTTAAAATTGCACTAGGTGTACCAACTCATGCTTCTACTCTGGAAACGTACAAAGTTGCTGGAATTCTACCTTTAAACAACCATCGTGAGTTAGCTACAGCAAAGTTTGCAATTAGAACTACTTCACAAGTGGATAATTTTGTGAGCAAAGAAATTAAGATCAGGTCTGATACTGACTTTCCAAAACGAGCAAAAAACATTTCATCACAAATTACAGCCGCAACTTACATATCTGGCCTGATCAAACAATCCAACATAACAATGGATGAAATAGCCGAGAAACCAACGATAACGTCTATCCCTACATGGGAAATGCTAAAGGCCACATTTGATCTCGATTATGCAAAAGTTAAAAAAGATGATGATGTCAACATTACGCTATCCACAGCTTGTGAACACATCGATGAAAAGTACCGTACCCACCTCCACATTTTTACCGATGGGTCAAGACCAGAGCGCTGGAGCAGCCTTTTATGTTCCAAAATTTAACATTAAAAAGTCTTTTTTCATTGGGGCAAATGTATCTATATATACAGCAGAATTGGTCGCTGTTGTTCAAGCGTTGCATTATTTAATAAGCCTTCGGCCTGTGTCATTCAAAGTAGTTCTCTTTGTTGATTCAAAATATGTATTATATGCCTTATAGTCTTTTGATACAGACACAAGACCTGACTTAATTATTGAGGCAAATCATCTAATACATTGTTTAAAGATACATGGCTCGGAAATCAATTTATGCTGGGTGCCTTCTCATGTTGGTCTTCATGGCAACAACGTAGTTGACAGAGCAGCTAAATCCGGTGCCCTCCATTCTTCCCAAGGTCAGCTGGGCCTGAAGTCCTCACTGCTGTTTACAAGATGACCTACATACAATACAATACAATATTTTATTTATATAGCACAAAATCTTGATAAAATCAAATCTAAGCGCTGAAACAGACACACGCGCATGCACGCACACACACGCACGCACGCGCACACACACACACACACACACACACACACACACACACACACACACACACACACACACACACACACACACGCACACGCACACGGCTATAAATGGGGAGAAAGAATAAAAGCAATGGAAAATTATAAAGAGCATATTATATACAATTATATATTACAATGTGATTCCCCTCCGAGTGGAGACAGGCTGCAGAGGGGATTGAGTGAGGTCAGGATTTTATGCAGAGGAGAAAAGGTGAGTTTTGAGAGCGGACTTGAAGGAGACAAAAGTAGGTTGCTGACGGACTGAGAGAGGAAGTTTGTTCCAGGAGAGCGGACCAGAAACAGAGAAGGCTCGTGGACCATAGGTATTGAGCTTTGTGCGTGGAAAGCGAAAAGTCAGAGGATCGGAGGCAGAGCGGAGGGTACGTGAGGGAAGATAGATCTAAAGTAGGCTTGAGAGGTAATCGGGGGCTGCGTTATTGAGGCTTTTGTAGCACATGGTGTCTAGTTTGTACTGTATGCGCTTTGATACAGGGAGCCAGTGAAGTTGTGCCCGGAGAGGAGATATGTGGTCAGCTTTTTTCTCTACATTGCTAACATGAACATTATTGGAGACATTGCACAGCCCATGGCAATGCTTACTTCCAAATTGATCCAATCTGTAGTGTGTGTTCTTTTGTGAAGAACCGCAAATACTTCTTCAGCATTTCTCGGATGGTCTTTGGGGCATGATGCATCTCGAGAAGCCAGTTGAGTCATCTTGTGTGGGACTGATGCATACGCTTTTTGTAACACCACGACTAATAACGCCTGTAAAGTGCACAGAGCTGTAATACTGTGAGAGGATTGTATTACCTAAATGTTTCATTACTATTATCATTAATATCAATACTATTATTATCGTTATTATTGCTACTATTATTACTGTCGTCGTCATCGTCATCATCATCATCACCATCATTATCATTATTGTTGTTGTTATTGTTATTGTTATTATTATTATCATTATTGTTGTTGTAGTTGTTAGTAGTAGTAGTAGTAGTGGTAGTAGTGGTGGTTGTGGTTGTAGTAGTAGTAGTAGTAGTAGTGGTAGTAGTGGTAGTAGTGGTAGTAGTGGTGGTAGTAGTGGTAGTAGTAGTAGCAGTGGTAGTGATGGTAGTAGTGGTAGTAGTGGTAGTAGTAGTAGTAGTGGTGGTAGTAGTAGTAGTAGTAGTGGTAGTAGTAGTAATAGTAGTGGTAGTAGTAGTAGTAGTAGTAGTGGTAGTAGTAGTAGTAGTAGTAGTGGTAGTAGTGGTAGTAGTAATAGTAGTAGTAGTAGTAGTAGTGGTGGTGGTAGTAGTAGTAGTAGTAGTGGTTAGCACTATTATCATCACTGTAGAAATTGAAGGACTTGTACTTCTAAATGAAGGAAAACCCCATACAAACAAAAACAAACAAAAAAAGGCAAAAAAAAAAAAAAAAAAAAACAAAACCGCAAAACAAGATGGGCAGTTGCAGACTTTTCTCTGTGGGAGATATCAGTGTGCGTCGTGTACGCTCAGGGGATATCATGCTTCCAGATTTTCAAGAGGGAATGGCGAGCCGTCACAATGCCTTGAAACCAAAGAATGTCAGAATGTGCAGAGAATGTCAAAACTGGCACGGCGAGGCATTTTTTTTATATCCAAATGTTCAGTTTGCCAACGATTTTGTTCGTGTGTGTCCTTTTTTTCTTTTTTTTTCTTTTTTTTTCTTTTTTTTCTTCTTTTTCTCTGATTTTCAGTCTTGGTTTTTACCGCAAAGAAAAGAAGTCTCAAACATACATGTATACACAGCAAATGGCGAGTCTGAACCGGTGTATTCGGTTACACCGTGTCAATATATTTCGTTCACTGCATTTATTCATATGAATGATCTTTTTTCCTTTTAAAGTAGATATGCTTAATTCTATTCAAGAGTATTTGTTAAGTACTGCTGGACACACACACTCACTCACACACACACACACACACACACACACACACACACACACACACACACACACACACACACGCACACACCGAACCAATCTATCTGTCTGCCTGTCTGTCTGTCTGTCTGTCTATCTGTCTATCTATCCCTCTATCTGTCTACGTCTGTGTCTGTCTATTTATCTATCCATTATATTAGTTCACTGCAGTTATACATACATACATATATACATACATACATTATATATGTATATATGTATATATATATGTATATATATATATACATACATATATATATGTATATATATATATATATATATATATATACATGTACACACACGTACATGTGTGTGCGTGTATGTAGTGTGTATGTCTATGTACATATCTATATATCATTATTGTTTTTTCTTCTAAGTGTGTATGTTTATACAGTAAATATACTTGAAATATTATTCTGTGACAAAGGGAGGCGGAGATTTGTTGATGACCTGTGCTTTATCAGAGTAACAGGAATGAGGCCCAGTTATTTCAGGGACATGACCAAACACAATCTCTCTCATGCACAGTGAGATCCAATTTGTGTGTTTGATTTTTCCATATCTTCGTCATCATGTGCCCTACTGGATGGTGGTGGCAATTATGGCCCTCCATAAAAAGCTATCTTTTGTCGTCGCAAGTACATCTCCTATCCTTTTCGTCCCTAACCATTCTGCAAGTCCATCCAATATTTTCTGCTTAAGCCTGCCTGGTGCTCTTTTCCCCTCTAGCTTTCCTGTTGTGACCAGGTGTTCAAATTTCTCTTGCCTCATAAAATGGCCTATAAATATTGCCTGTCTTTTCCTAACCTTCTTCATTAATGTTCTTTTAGTGTTTGCTTATTTCAAGACGGTATTGTTTGTTTTCTTTGCTGTTTTTTTTTAAACATTCTTCTTAATGAATATGAAATCCACAACAAGTGTGACTGCCCGCGTTCAAGCAATCGGGAACCACAAAAAAAAAAAAAAAAACACGAAAGAAGAATGCGAACGCGTATTTAATACATCCAGATAAGACAGACGCAAATTTTCGGCCAACTGGCCTTTGTCAAGCGTAAGATCACAAACAAACACCAATACAAAAATTATGAGAAAAAGACTGAAACTTCCCTGCTGCTGTGTCCAATGTGAGAAAAGGAATAAACTGACCAAATTCCTTTTCTGATAAAATTCCTTTTCTCACATTGGACACAGCAGCAGGGAAGTTTCAGTCTTTTTCTCATAATTTTTGTATTGGTGTTTGTTTGTTTGTAATCTTACGCTTGACAAAGGCCAGTTGGCCGAAAATTTGTGCCTGTCTTGTCTTGTATTAAATACGCGTTCGTATTCTTCGTGGGTTTTTTTTTCTGATTCTTCTTAGTAACCACATTTCAATGTTGTTGTGACATTGCTTGTTGATAGTCCAAGCTTGGCGTCTGTACAACAGTATTAACTTACTTTACGTCTGAAAATATTTCGATCGATCCGGGATACCCAGTAGAGCTCAAGATCTTTTTTATGTTTTTTTAATTTTTTTATCTTCTCCAGATATCGTAA
>JAPXFY010000014.1:20095814-20145814 GCA_030674185.1 Monoplex corrugatus | reverse complement strand
TCGATTGGCCCGCTCTCGAAGACGAAGAGATCAAATCTTCTTTCACCGAAAACTACAAACTGCAGAGAAATAATGGCATGAAATTTTCCAACTCTGTGCCTCCCGAAACACAAAAAATGTCGCCAAACATTAAGTTGGTTGGACGACCCATCTCTCGTGTCGGCGAGAAGTCAGGTCCAAAGTGAACGAGATCGACACGGAGTCCATAGTCGCGAAGCAAGCATGGCCCTGGAGAGACTGGAAATTCTACACTCTGCCACAGCAACCGAATTTGCTGAAGAGCTAGTAAATGAACTTTCTCTGCATACTTTCGAATGTCGCCCGTCAGCTGCGTGGAGATCACTGAATCGGTTATGTGGCAGAAAGATATTGCCATTGAACTGTTTGTCAGCTGAATCAGTTGAGGACAGGAAGAACAAGTTACGTGATCACTACAGCAAGGTCCTCAATGCTCCCTCAAATGAGAATGAGATTGCAATCGGCCAGTTTTCCACCGATCTGTCTGCTGCCCACAACCGTTCAGAGAAGTTCTCAGTCGCCGAGATACGTTCTGCATTGTCAACGACGAGACGGGACACAGCTCCTGGTCCCAATGCATTCCAAGCCGCGTCCTGAGATTGAAGGAACGTGAGCAAGACGTGACCGACTGCTCCAAAATTTCGAACCGAGAGCATGGCGTCCCGGAAGCGTGGAGAAAGAGTATAATCGTCTCGATTCCGAAGAAAGGAACCTCCAAATCGCTCGATAACCAATGTGGCATCGCCAAGACGTGTGCTCTGTCTAAGCTGATGAACAAGGCTCTGCTGGGACGGATAAACCCGATCGTCGAACCAAAACTACTACACGTACAGAGTGGATTCAGGTCAGGGAGGTTGACGACGGAACAATTGATGGCACTTCAATACATCATCGATTCTTGCAAGACGAGGAAGAGGCATGCCACATCATTCTTGCAAGACGAGGAAGAGGCATGCCACCATCGTGTTCGTCGACTTTCGTAAAGCATTTGATTCGCTCGAACGCCGTTCAATCCCTCTAACTCTGGCACTGTACGGCGTGCCAGATGACGTCATCGCAGATGTGATGCAGCTGTACACAGATATCTGCATCAGTGTGGACAAAGCACAGCGAAACTGACCCTTTCCCAACAAGCTCGGGCGTACTGCAGGGTGACACTCTCTTCCCGTTCATATTCATCACAGTCCTAGACCACGTCCTCAGACATACTTTATGCGACGACGAAGAATTCACTGTGAGAAGAAAGCGGAGTTCCCGTTATCCGGCCCTCAAGTTAAACGCGCTAGCATACGCAGACGATATTGCACTCATATGTGAATCACCTGACAGTGCTGAGAGGGTCCTCCATCGACTTGAGAAAGAAGCTGCATCAGTAGGTCTCCAGATAAGCCGAACCAAGACACAGGTTCTGCACCTTGGATACGACAGCCCGCCTTGGCCCATCAACTTCCAGTATGGTGAACAAGTTGAGCAGTGTAGTGACAGAGTGAGCACATCCTCCCCTTCCACTGTTGTCGAAGAGCGTTTCGGTCAGGCCTGGGCCGCTATGAACAAGCTGAAACCCATCTTCACGTCGAAAGCCGATGATCGGGTAAAGATTCGCCTCTTCCGAAGTGCAGTTGAGAGCATTCTCTGCTATGGCATGGAATGCCTCCCGCTGACAGCTACACTCTCTAACACGATAGACAGCAGGCATCGAAGAATGGCACGAGCAGCACTTGGTATCTTCTACCCAGACCGACTTTCGACAGACGAGCTCTACAAACGGTCGAAGCTCTCTCGTCTCAGCGTCACACTACGCAAACGGAGACTTCGACTCATTGGCCACGTCCTCCGGATGCAAAATAGGTCACAGTCGCCACTCGGCATGCTCCTGATCAACTTCGACGACAACGGATTCCACCTGCGACAAGGGCAAGCGAGAACGCTCACGTTGAGAGCCGATTTGAACGATGACTTGAATTCGATCAGTATTAGTACCGTGCAAACTGTGATAAATATGCCAAAGAGACAATATTCAAATTTGATTGATTCGTTTGGTGCCTGATATGCTATTATGCTATCTAATATTTGAACGTAAAATATATATATAAAGCTAGAGGGAAAAAGAACACCAAGTAGACCGAGGGACAAAATATTGGACAGAATTGCAGAGTGGATGAAAGCAGAAAGGATGGGAGATGTACTTGCAGTGACAAAAGATAGATTCGTACGGAGGGCCATGATAGCGAATGCCATGCAGCAAGGCATATTATGATGATGATGATGATGTGATAATAATAATAATAATGATGATGATGATGATGATGAGCACTTTGAGGACAATATCTGTCTCCTTTTCTTACTTTCCACAAATGTGGAAAGGAAAAGGTACCAATTTCAAGCTGGGTAACTCTGAAGTCTACACTGACGATTTGTTTTCAAGCCAGATTCAAATGCAAATAGGCAAAATAGAAAGCAGGAGCTCTGTCTCTGCATGAACAAAACTTGTGGTGTCAAAAATTAATCGGTAAGTGTTTGAAACATTCAAAGCAGATTGGTGGTACTCATTTGAAAGGACAACATTTAGTGACGACGCAGTGTATGTGTAAGTGAACCACTATGCTAATACAGTCCAACAACAAAAACAGCAGCTAACAGATAGAATATCAGTATGGCTTCAGTTTTTTTGTGGAGGGGAGGGAGAGGTGAGTAGGAGGTGGTGAGACACGTGACTGCAACACTCTGATCACAACTCAGTTTTTAGAATTCATAAAATTTGTGTCAGAACTGCAATATCCTTTGCAGCGTTCAGAAACCCCACTGAACAGAGGAACAGTACAAAGTGATAACAGATGCAGGTAACAAGTGTTTTTCGTGTTCCGTTTTCCGTTTCTGTGTGTGTTGTGTGTGTTTTTTCGTCATTTAAATCTTTCCTTTTACCCTAGTTTAACAAACAGATGGCTGATCTAAAAGCGAGAACTCCAACGTATGTGAAATTTCAGGGTGATTCAAAGCACTGTCCTCTCTCCACAGAGTTTCCGCATCCTCAGCCAAAAGTGAAATCCGTTTTGACAGCTGATTGTAATGTGACAGCAAGCTAGCATTTCACTGCTTTTTCCCAAATTCTGTATTCTTGGAAAGTTCTTAGCAGCCAGGCTTTGCTTCAGACAGCAAATCAATCAGAAGTCACATGGGTCTAGGTCAGGACTGTAGGGTGGGTGAGGCAGACTTAATGGATTGCTTTTGTGTATATATATATATATATCACAGTGACCTTGACTTTATGGGCTCGTGCCTTGTGGCATAGAAGGAGCGTTTTGCTGGTACCCACATTTGATGCTGCTCATGGACAGATTGCATAACTTTGGGCAAACACTTTCTACATAATATGTAGCAATGACAGCAGACTTTTCAGGCAAAATATCGACTGCTACAGATGCTTGAGTGTTTAAGAAATGGGAGGCAAGTTTATCGGCTTTGAAGACAGTGTCTTAGAACTAGTGGTCTTTCGTACCGTAATTGTTTAGGGCGCTTTGGGTCACACACTGCAGCAGTCAGTCGCTTTGATTTCTGAACCTTCTGGGGTTTTTCCTTCTGCTCCTCTGTCAGGAGATGAGGTACCCATCTGACAGCCACCTTTCTTATAGTGATATCATACCTCAGGAATCATTCAACTGTGACATCTGAAACACTACAGGTTTCACTTATGTCGCAAACTGCAATGCACAGATTATCTTTAACTACCCTCTTCACAAACTGAACAGCTCGCTCGTTCCAGGCCTCACTTGAATGTCTACATAGGTGGTTGTCTTTCTAGTTGGTTTTTCCTCATTTGAATACAATCAGTTCATCAGCAAATTGTGTTATAGTACACGATTGTCTGTACACAAAATTGTCAAAACATCAAGAATTTTTATCAAAATGTCTCCAACTTTGTATCTTGTGAAGACATAGCATCTGAGCTGCTGTAGCTTAGGATCAGTTCTGCAAACACCATGTTACATCACATTTCAGTGATGTCATACAATTTAAGTAAGACGTTATTGTAATTTGTGCATATTTAATATTAGCGTAAAGACTATTTTATCCCAGCACAAGCTAAGCCTTTTGGATCAGCTGTTTAGTTTCTGAGTTTTGACTGACACTGTTAAATATAGCACAAAATTAACTGTTGTAATTCATGAATCTGCTAGAAATATTGATATGTGTATGTTTTTAAAATAATATTGCATAAGTCAAACCAGGTTGTCTGATGTGCATTGTGTGTGAATGGTGGTAGGTAGCAGTCACCAGCAAAGGGCGTAGTTTTCTCTGGCTCAGTTGTAGAGCTGGACACAAACATACTTGGAGATCAGTCTCATGTCAATCTGCACCATGTAAACTGGTCCACTTGCTACTGTCACTTTGAAGTCAGTCGTTATCATCTGTCCACTTAGTATTGTTTATGTCTCGTCCCCAACCTGTTCTATTTTAAGGCTTGGCCAGGGCATTGTTGTTGTTGTTTTTTTATACACAGACTCAAGGAATCAGTCTTAATTATCAAAAGATTTAGGTGAAGCAGACAGGAGTTTTCTGGTCCATGTAAAATAAATCCAATTTCAACAAATTCTGATTCCTTCTCCTGTCATTTGTGATTCAATGTTGACTGCTTTTATTAATAAAGGTGACATTGTGTTTTGATATTACCTTTTGACATCCATTATAATTTTTCACTGGCTACTTAGGACCACAGCATCCTTTCTGCGCTATTATGTCGTTGTTTGTGTGAAAACTGACTGACTGTTATAACCTGCTTATGAAAACTGACTGACTGTTATAACCTGCTTATGAAAACTGACTGACTGTTATAACCTGCTTATGAAAACTGACTGTTATAACCTGCTTATGAAAACAGACTGTTATAACCTGCTTATGAAAACTCACTGACTATTATAACCTGCTTATGAAAACTAACTGACTGTTATAACTTGCTTATGAAAACTAACTGACTGTTATAATCTGTTTATGAAAACAGACTGACTCGTAACCTGCTTATGAAAACTGACTGACTGTTATAACCTGCTTATGAAAACTGACTGACTGTTATAACCTGCTTATGAAAACTCACTGACTATTATAACCTGCTTATGAAAACTGACTATTATAACCTGCTTATGAAAACTAACTGACTGTTATAATCTGTTTATGAAAACAGACTGACTCGTAACCTGCTTATGAAAACTGACTGAATGTTATAACCTGCTTATGAAAACTGACTGACTGTTATAACCCGCTTATGAAAACTGACTGGCTGTTATAACCTGCTTATGAAAACTGACTGTTATAACCTGCTTATGAAAACTGACTGGCTGTTGTAACCTGCTTATGAAAACTGACTGACTGTTATAACCTGCTTATGAAAACTGACTGACTGTTATAACCTGCTTATGAAAACTGACTGACTGTTATAACCTGCTTATGAAAACTGACTGACTGTTATAACCTGCTTATGAAAACTGACTGGCTGTTATAACCTGCTTATGAAAACTGACTGACTGTTATAACCTGCTTATGAAAACTGACTGACTGTTATAACCTGCTTATGAAAACTGGCTGTTATAACCTGCTTATGAAAACTGACTGACTGTTATAACCTGCTTATGAAAACTGACTGGCTGTTATAACCTGCTTATGAAAACTGACTGGCTGTTATAACCTGCTTATGAAAACTGACTGACTGTTATAACCTGTTTATGAAAACTGACTGGCTGTTATAACCTGCTTATGAAAACTGACTGTTATAACCTGTTTATGAAAACTGACTGGCTGTTATAACCTGTTTATGAAAACTAACTGACTCGTAACTTGCTTATGAAAACTGACTGTTATAACCTGTTTATGAAAACTAACTGACTCGTAACCTGCTTATGAAAACTGACTGTTATAACCTGTTTATGAAAACAAATTGACTCTTGTAACCTGTTTATGAAAACAAATTGACTCTTGTAACATGTTTATGAAAACTGACTCTTGTAACCTGTTATGAAAACAAATTGACTCTTGTAACCTGTTTATGAAAACAAATTGACTCTTGTAACCTGTTTATGAAAACTGACTCTTGTAACCTGTTTATGAAAACAAATTGACTCTTGTAACATGTTTATGAAAACTGACTCTTGTAACCTGTTTATGAAAACAGATTGACTCTTGTAACCTGTTTATGAAAACAGATTGACTCTTATAACCTGTTTATGAAAACAGATTGACTCTTATAACCTGTTTATGAAAACAGATGGACTCTTATAACCTGTTTATGAAAACAGATGGACTCTTATAACCTGTTTATGAAAACAGATGGACTCTTATAACCTGTTTATGAAAACAGATGGACTCTTATAACCAAAGTGATTGGATGTCTTGTCCCATTATATCAAATCTCACACAAGAAGATTGGAATTTTAATCGGTTGTGTATGAAGGGTTGAAATACATTTTCACCTCTGTCTGAATAAGATGATATAAATCTGGAAAAAAATACATATACATGTATATTCTTTGTTTGTTTGTTTGTTTTTTGGTGGGGGTAGTTCATTTAGTATACATCAGTATATATTGATGCCTGTTTTGTATCCTTATTTTGATCAGTTTGCGGGACAATTCGATGATCTCATGAAATGATCAAAATGTAAAAAGAAAAAACAAATGTGCAAGAGGAACTTTTAGTTCAACACGTTTGTGTTCGTGTGTGTGTGTGTGTGTGTGTGTGTGTGTGCGCGTGCGTGTGTGTGTGTGTGTGTGTGTGTGTGTGTGTGTGTGTGTGTGTGTGTGTGTGTGTGTGGAGAGTGTAGGTGTGTTTTCCAGAATAAAAAAAGCATGGCAATGGAAAAATCTGAGCTGTTTGAAACATGCCGGGATGGAACAGAGCACGACATCTGCAGGCTGCTACAGGATGGTGCACAGATTAATTGGAAAGACGAATCAGAGAATACAGTCCTTCACTATGCTTGTGAGGGAAACAATTACAATGTTGCCCGCTACATTCTTGAAGACTTGATGTTCAAAAGAAATGAAAATGTGAATTCACAAGCAGTGACTGGCAACACCGCTCTCCATGCAGCCTGCTCCTATGGCAATCCACAACTGGTGTGCTTGCTTCTGGAACATGGTGCACTTCCTTGGGCTATTAACAAAGAATTAGACTCTCCTCTTCACCAGGCGTGTTTGAAGGGGAATGTTCCAGTCTTAAGGTATCTTCTGACTCGTTTTAATGGCAACATCAACACCTTAAACGACTTCCGTCGCTCCCCACTTGTAATTGCATGTGCAGAGAATAATTTTGAGATGGTTCAGACATTACTTATGCATGGTGCAGATGTTAATCAAATGGATGAAGACATCACTAGTTTCTGCAATGCTGTCTTTGCATATATGCGAGATCAGACAAACGTAGAGAATGATGGCAATGACGGTGATGATTCCTATGTTACATGTATTATAAAGAATGGCGACCAGGTCATTAGACTAGTGTTTGGTCCTTGGACGTATGATGTTAAGAAGACCATCTGTACCTTTCCTCTGAACATTGCTTGTAAAAAGGGAAACCTGGATATCGTGATCCTCCTTCTGCAGTCAGGAGCCAACGTTAACGCTGTAGACAAACATGGATACACAGCTCTATCTTTGGCAAGCCGTCAAGGTCACGTTCAGACAGTGAGACTTCTTTTTCAGCATGGTGCTGAGTTCTGTATTCCTGGTGCAATGAACCCTTTGCAGGCGGCTAGTCAGAGTGGGCACGATAACATCCTTCAGCTTAGAGCTGACACATTCACTGCAAACGGTCTCAGTACTGTACTGTCTTCATTTCTGGCGGCCAAAGCGATCGGCCTTCTTGCACGTTTGGCCAACTACTTCTCGTTTCCAGTTTAACATTGTGTATTGAACATGTCTTCAACCCAATCCCCGACACCATTCTTGTCAAGGTACATTGTACACTGCTCTGTCCTTTGTTATAGAGACATTCTTATGAAAACTAAATATAACACCAGAAGACACTTAAGAAATAAGTGTTGAAATTTTAAGCCAGAAAATATTGTAGTTTATTCGAATTGATAACTAATGAAAAGACTATGAACAGACAACCAAAGCAGAACCAGAATAACGATTTAGTAAACATCATAGTCTGTGTCATTTATCTGGTTTCTGCCATGAACATTTTCGGGCTGTGTACATAAACGTGTGTGGAAAGAAAGCTGTAGATTAAAAAGAATAAACAAAAAAAACAAACAAAGAAACAAAAAACCGAAAGAAGCACATGAAGTAATGATCTAAATGATAGCACAAATATAGTGTAAGGTGCATTTGAGTAAATCACCATGTCTTGTTTTGTCTTGAAACTAACGTAGATATGGTGTAAAAACAAACTCTGTAAGATGAATGGTATTCCGCTTTCCGAACACAACCTTTTTTTTCCAGTTTCACGGTTTATTGCTACAAAATACGTCACACGTTCTGGCAAAACAGTCATAAATCACACGGCATGTTTTTGAAAGTGTTCAGACACAACATCAATGATAACAATAATAATGATAAGGATATTATTAATGATGATGTTGATGACGATGATGATGATGATAGGCCTGATGATAATGATAATGATAATAATAGCAGTAGTAACTGTAAGGAATCGTTTGTATAGAACTGTTCTTCAGACCCATATGGGATCACTGTGCATCACTCAGGTCATAGAACACAGTGTAATAGAAGCAGAAGCACTGATACAGCTCACATGCACATCAGAATAAACACGTTCAGCAACGTGCACAAATTGATATTTGCGACCAATGCCACACACTCGCACACACACACAACGATCTCATTCTATGGCCATTAACGTATATTGAAACTGAAACTAACGGGTTGCATATATGAATACATGTGTAATACAATCTCTTCTTAGAATTGGTGCTGCGTTTGCTGGATACCCCTGTGGGGACTCTTTCAGTACAAATAGTATCCCCACCTTCTGGAAATTCTGTGCTAGAAATTTCTCTTTTTTGTCATTCTGTTTGTTTCTACCTTGTTCGCCTGCTTTCTGCCATTTCTTCGTATCATTTTCTGTCTTACTGATCCATTCACTTGTATTTGTTTGATGAAGTCCTACATAATTTCTCTTAGGAGTGATTGTTGGGTGCGTGTATTAAGTGTTTTAGGCTTAAGGCAATGTGATGTGCAGAAACAATTTTCAGTAACTTTGGCCGGTGTTATGTATGTTTTAGTGTCTTTATTTATGCTTATATTCGTTTTTTTTTTTTTTTTTTTAATCCCCTGGTGAATAAATTGAATGGGTGGTCAACGTCAGGGGCATATTTTTAGATTGTGTGCAAGAACGCATTGACATGTGTACTTAATTTTTTTTCAGGTGATATTTTCCTCCATTGAGGTTATAGTGTACTTTCTGAGATTGTCATAGTCCTCATATGGTTCTTGCATTCAGCTGGGTTTTAAACCACAATATCATCATCATCATGTGCCCTGCCACATGGTGTTAACGGTTATGGCCCTCCATATGTATCTGTCCCATGTCGCTGCAAGTATATCTTCCACCCTGTCTGTCCTCAGCCACCCTGCAAATCTGTCCGATATTTTCTCCCTGGATCTACCTGGTGTTCTCTTTCCCTCCAGCTTTATGTTATGACCAGGTGCTCTAATTCCCCTTTCCTCTTAAAATGGTCTATAAATGTTGCTTGTCTTTTATCAATATTTTCGTGTGTCTGCCTCCATCAAGACTGTTCCGTTTGTTTTCTTTGCTGTTCATGGAACTCTCAACATTCTTCTAAGAAACCACATCTCGGCTGCCCGAATCTTGTTTGGTTTTGCGTGTGACTGTCCACGCCTCACAACCGTATAATATTATCAGTTCTATATAACGTTCAAAAACTCTCTTCCTGATGTTTATTGATAGGCATTTGTTGGCAAGAATAATAATATAATATTACATTTTGAATAGCGCAATTTGATAAATTCAAATCTACGCTGAAGCTAATACACGCAGCCGCATCGCACGCACGCACGCAAGCATCGCACGCACTCACACACACACACAATACACACTACACACACTCACCACACACGCCACATCGCATGCTATTTATTGGGGAAAGAATATAACAATAAGCGATAAAACCATGGAAAATTATAGGAGCATTGCATATACATTCATATATTATAACCATGTTATTTCCCTCTCGAGCGTACATTGCGTAGGGGGGGGGGGGTTAGTGAGGTTAGGATATTTTGGTAGGGGAACGTTATTTTTGAGAGCGGACTTGAAGAGACAGAATGTTGTTACGATGAGAGAGGAAGTTTCTCCAGAACTGGACCAGAACAGAGAAGGCTTCGTGGTCCATGTATGAGCTTAGTGCGTGGTAAAGCGAAAATCAGAGGATCGGAGGCAGAGCAGGGTACTTGAGTGAAGATAGATTCAAGTAGGCTTTGAAAGGTATATCGGGCTTTCGTTATTGGGTCATTTGCTAGCCATGGTGTCCTAATTTGTACTGTTGCCTTTGATACAGGGAGCCAGTGAAGTTGTGCCAGGAGAGGAGTATTGTCAGCTTTTTTCTTTTTGATACAAGGCGTACAGCATGTTTGAATGCCTGTGGATGTGAATGGAGGCAGGAAGACCAGACAGGATGAATGCAATAGTCCAATGCCCAGACATTATGAGGAGAGAACAGTTTGCAGTGTTTCGACAGAAGATAACTTCCTGATCAGCCCTATACGATGGAGATGAAGTAGCAGGATCTGGCAATTGAGTACACAAGTTTCATGGAGAGGGTAGAGTCAATGCAGACACCAAGGTTTTTAGCTGAATCAGAAATTGGGATGATGTGTTACTAAAGGGAGAGAAAGAGGAGTCATGAGAACGTTTTGACGTGATGAGATAGCTTGTTTTGTCGTCATTAAGTGAAGTCTATTTGTGTCATCCAGTTCTTAATGTCAGTAACCTCATGGTGTCGAGTCAAGAGGCGCTGTATATTCAGGTGAGTCCACGCTTTAGATTATGTTTGAATGCTGTTTTCACTGGCTTGATTCTGTGCTATTCTGATGTCATCTGCCGTCTGATGAATGACTGTTCCATATATTTATACGTATCAACCTGTCTGAATAGTCGTGCCATTTCTGTTATTTTTCTTGAGGGGATTTCATGCTGATCTACTGAATATTATGAATTCAGTCTTCTTGCTATTTAGCTTCGAACCTTTATTTTTGCTTTCTATTGCTATTATATTCACAAAGTTTTGTAGGTCCCTTCCATTTTCTGCAGTTAGCACGGTGTCATCTGCGTAATGAATGTTGTTTATCATATTTCATCCAACCTTTATCCCAGGACAATCTTCTAGGTTTCTCATGATGGTTTCTCTGTAAAGTGAAAACAGATCTGGTGATAGAATACAATCTTGCCTGAATCCTGTTTTGATATTTTGGAAAGAGCATATATCGTTTTTTATTGTCATTGCTGCTGTTTGTTCCCAATATATATTTTTTTATTAATCGTAGATCTTTTCCATCAATATTGAGTCTTTCTAGTTGGTTGATCAATTCTTTATGTCTTACCCGATTGAAAGCCTTGGTGGTATAATCAACAAAGCACACACACACACACACACATAACACACACAGACACACACAGACACACACACACACACAACACACACACACACACAGACACACACACATAGACACACACACACACACACACACACACACACACACACACACACACACACACACACACACACACACACACACACAGAAAAGACAACTTTTCCGCTGCCTTGTCAAGTAGGAGATATTCATTATTTGATAGTTGTTCCTCATCAGCAACGTTACATCATTTACACCCGTTTTTATATACATTTTAATGTCCTTAGAGATGATAAACTTTGTATCCAGGTCTTTTTCAATCCCCTGTGTGATAAAATTGGACGGACTGGTCAACGTCGGGGCCATCTGCTTAGATTATGTGCGCGAATGCATTGACATGTGTACTTAATTTTCTTCTCCTTTTTTCCCTGTGAAAGTATTGTCTATATTTTGAAAGGGCTATAGCCCAGATATCAGCCTGCCATTTAACCCTTTGCCTATTGCAACCTATCTACCAACAGCAAAAGCAGGAAGCTGGTGGAGAGGGTGAGGGAATCAAAACGTTAAATTTTTGTTTTGCTAGCATGGTTGACAATTGCAAGATGCTAGTGGACAGGGTGCGGGAGTCAAAGGGTAATCTTATGTCCATATGATTATTTTATCATGTTTATGTGTACCTCATATTAATGAAAGTGGTTTTTGGATTGGCTGATGTGATTGCATGTTTGGTTGCTGAGCAGTTGACATTTGTGTACTTGTGTTTTACGTCGCTGCAAAGAGGTTAACGACACAATATAACAACATATGAAGTGTCAGACACAATATCTAAACGTCTTTACAGCAAAGAAAAGTGTCAATTCTGTCACGAAGTAAAGATCAGTGTCCAGTTAGAATGCCCAAATAACAACCAAACAAGTCATTTTAACTGAGAAATGTTCTCTTGGACAGGTCTGGCGTGCATTCAACCCTGATGTAGCCTTATGGTCAGCCAGATTATGAACAGAATGAATTCAGTTGAACTGAATAGCCTACTTTGAGGTCATTGACTGAAATGTCTTTAGTGTTGCTGTGGGTCATTGAAAGAACAGAAATGTACATGTATATTGCAGGGTGTGAAACAAAAATACATAAATCATGTTGAAAGAATATAAACCTGTATTGCAGGGTGTGAAACAAAAATACGTGAATCATGTTGAATGAACAGAAATCTGTATTGCAGGGTGTGAAACGGAAATGTATCAATCATGTTGAAAAAACAAATACCTGTGAAAGTGTGAAACAGAAATACAAAAATCATGCGCGCGTGCGCGCGCTCGCGCGCATGTGTGTGTGTGTGTGTTGTGTGTGTGTGTGTGTGTGTGTGTGTGTGTGTGTGTGTGTGTGTGTGTGTGTGTGTGTGTGTTGAAAAAAAATCTTGTAAAACAAATAAAAAAAATGTGTTGAGAAAACAAAAACCTGTATAGTAGGGTGTGAAAAAAAGTAAAATATGTCGTAAGAACAAAAACCTGTACAGTATTGCAGGGTGTGAAAGGAAAATGTATATATCCTATTCTTTCTCAGCCATTAGTGATGTGTAGGAGTTCATGTTTTTGGCAAATTCGTTGTCTGTATCAAAGCAGTCGAAACCAGTCTTTCGACAATAGTCAAGCTATTTTAACGGACTCCCATTTGTCGTGTGTCATTTGTGTAAGCAGCAGCTTCATCATTAAAGAATAGAGCGAGCAAGTCTGCCTTTTGATATCATTGGGAGTGGTGTACGCGTGCATGCGTGTGTGTGTGTGTGTGTGTGTGTGCGTGCGTGCGTGCGTGCATGTGTGTGCGTGCGTGCATGCTTGTGCGTGCGTGTGTGCGTGCGTGTGTGTCTGTGTGTGTGTCTGTGTGTGTGTGAGAGAGAGAGAGAGCGGAGAGAGAGAGACAGAGAGAGGAGAGAGAGAGAAGAGAGAGAGAGAGAGAGAAAAATGTCCTGCGTTGTGATCAGCTTTGGATGAAGTTTCAGTTTCAGTTTCTCAGGATAACATTTACATAGTGGGAATAAATTCCATCTGCACTAAAATCCAAAATGATCATGGCGTCATGCTTAAAGCTCGGGCATAAGTCCTATATGGTGCCAGGGCTTGAGGTCCTCCTCACGTACAGTTTTGTTTTAAACCTTACAATCGCATCAGTCTACCACTTGGAACAACTGGCTAACATTGTTTTTGAATGTATATCTCAATCACAGCCTACAGTCAGAGATTCTCTGAGTCCAGTAAGACAACGACCTGGCAGACGCTGACTGAGTGTTCATGTTGGGTGTTTTCATGTTTCCATAAGCAGCACTGACGTGACTTACAGGATTTTTAACATATCTATTTGATATTGTGCCTGTGTGAAGACAAGAAGGGAGTATATTTAGGTGCTGGTGGGTCTGCACACGTGTTGACCAAGGAGATCAGAAAGATGTCCATTCTTTATCCGTCTGATGGAAGTGTCTGGTGTGGATGGAACCCAGGGTCTTCTGACTGGAGGTCTGACATTTACCCACGGGGCCACCATGCCTCTGTGAGTGTGTGTGTGTGTTTGTGTTGTGTGTGTGTGTGGTGTGTGTGTGTGTGTGTGTGGTGGTGTGGGTGTGGGTGTATGTGCGTGTGTTGGGTTTTTGTTTAAGTAAAAGAAAAATGTAAAAACTTCTTACAGCGGTTAAAGGTTATTGTTTTGAGAAAAAATTATGATAGAGTTACTTTTGAAGCTGCAGTAAGAAACAAGTAAATCTGACAGTGTGAGATAAAAGGTCATGGAAAAGAAAAGTTCTGTCTGAAGTTTGAACCCACATTCCCCATGCTGTGTGTCTGGGTCTGTATTGGTTGTTGGTTGAGTGGTGACCGTGTGGTGTGAGAACTTCTCTGTAGACTGCAGTCAGTTCAAATCCCATACCTCTGTCACTGATGATCGACCCTCCATCATTGTTGGTGCATTTAATTTTTTTTCTTGAATTGTGAATTTTAGAGAACAGACGTCCTATGTTTGTCTACACAGATCTGTTTGAAATACCCACTAACTCTCATTTATTTGTTTCTTTACTGATTGTTAATTGATTGAGTGAGTGAGTGATTAAATAAGTAAACAACTCAAATTTTTTTTATTTATTATTATTTATTTATGTATTTATTCATTATTTACTTATTTATTTATTCATTTATTTACTTATACATTATTCTGTCATCGAGTTGTTTCATCTGTTTGTCTTCATGCAAAGAAGGATAGAACTGTGATTAACTGTACATGTTGAAATATGCCCGTAGATGTACGAAGGCACATCCAGTGTAAAAATCAAACTAAGGTCCGAACAAAAAAATAATAAACAGACAGACAACTGTGTCACAGATTGGGGATGTGAATGTTCTTTGCTTGTTGCTAAGCCTTGAGGTTGTAGTGGAGTGAGGTGGCTGACTCCTCAGATTTGCGCTGGCCAGCATTTTGAGTTCCATGGCCTGCAGTGAAAAGAAATGGGACAGTCTTGAAAGAGGCAAAGACAAAAAGAACATTAATGAAGAAGAGTAGAAAAAGACAAGCAACATTGTACTGGACAGTTTGTAGGCAAGAGAAATGTGAAGACCTGGTCACAACAGGAAAGCTAGAGGAAAAAAGAAACACCAAGCAGACTGAGGGAGAAAATACTGGACAGCACTGCAGAGTAGATGAAACCAAAAAGGGTGGGAGATGTACTTGCAGTGACAAAAGATGGATTCGTATGGAGGGTTATGATCACCAATGCCATGCAGCAAGGCATATGATGATGATGGCGATGATGTTGAAAATGATGTTGATGATAACAACCTTGAGGGCAATACGTGTCGCCTCTCCTCTTTCTTCTTCTTTGCTTTCCACAAATGTGGAAAGGGACAGATACCCATTTCAAGCTGGGTTACTCTGAAGGTCACAACGACAATTTATTTTCAAGCCAGAATCAAATGCAAGTAGGCAAAATAGACAGCAGGAGTTCTGTCTTTGTAGAAACAAATCTTGTGGTATAAAAATAATCGGTAAATGTTCAAAGCATTCAAAGCAGATTGGTGATACCCATTTAAAAAGACACAATTTTGTGATGACGCAGTGTATGTGTAAGTGAACGATTATTCAAATACAGTGCAACAGCAAAACAACTAAAAGATAGAATATCAGTATGGCTTCAGGTTTTTGTGGAGGGGAGGGAGAGATGAGTAGGAGGTGGTGAGACACGTGACTGCAACACTGATCACAACTCAGTTATTAGAATTCATAAAGTTGGTGTCAGAACTGTGATATCCTTTGCAGCGTTCAGAAGCCCCACTGAACAGAGGAACAGTACAAAGTGAAATACGCAGGTAACAAGCGTTTTTGGTTTTTCATTTCTGTGTGTTGTGTTTCCGTCATTCACATGTTTCCTCTTACCCTAGTTTAACAAACATATGGCTGATCCAAAAGCAAGAACTCCAACGTATGTGAAATTTCACGGTGATTCAAAGCACTGTCCTGTCTCCAGAGTTTCCGCCTCCTCAGCCTCCTTCTGCCTCCTCTGGCACACCTCTCACTACTTTTACCCCAGTCTCACAAGAAGAAATTTTCAACACAATCAGATCCATGTCATTCAAAACCTGCGAACTGGATCCTCTTCCAGGTTCTCTCTACTCCGACTGTCTCCCTACTCTCCTCCCATTCATCACTGACATCATCAACAGTTCTTTTCAAACTGGAACTGTCCCAGATTCTTTCAAGTCTGCTATTGTTCACCCTCTCCTCAAGAAACACAATTTAGACCCAAATGAACTGAAAAATTACCGGCCTATCTCTAATCTCTCTTTCTTATCAAAACTCCTTGAAAAGGTCGTCCTCAACCAGCTGAACTCTCACCTGTCTGCCAACAATCTCCTCAATCCTTTCCAGTCAGCCTACCGCCAGTGCCATAGCACTGAAACTGCCCTACTACACATTCTCAACAATCTCCTCCTTGCAACTGATACTGGCAAAGTCTCTCTCCTCACACTCCTTGATCTGTCTGCAGCCTTCGATACCATTGACCATGGTATTCTCCTTTCTAGACTTCATCATACTTTTGGCATCTCTGACATTGTTCTCTCCTGGTTCACTTCGTATTTATCAAACAGAAAACAAACTGTTCTCATCAATGGCACTTACTCTCAACCTGCATACCTGATCTGTGGTGTTCCACAAGGATCTGTCCTTGGCCCTGTTCTTTTCACTCTTTATACCTCCCCCCCTGTCCACCATCATCAACTCCCACTCTATAAAACACCATTTCTATGCTGATGACACCCAACTTCAAGACAGTGACTCACCTGATAATATACAGCGCCTGTTGACTCGCACCACTGAGTGTTACTCGGACATTAAGAACTGGATGACGTTCAACAAACTTCAGCTTAATGACGACAAGACAGAAGCTATCCTCATTGGCACCCGTCAGAAACTTTCCCAGCTGCCTCCTCTTTCTCTCCCATTATGTAACACATCAGTCCCAATTTCTGATTCAGCTAAAAACCTTGGTGTCTGCATTGACTCTACCCTGTCCATGAACAAGTTTGTTTCTCAAACTGCCAGATCTTGCTACTATCATCTCCATCGTATAAGGCCTGATCAGGAAGTATCTCTCTGTGGAAACAACTGCAAAACTCGTTCTCTCCTTCATAATGTCTCGCATTGACTATTGCAATTCACTCCTGTCTGTTCTTCCTGCCTCCACCATTCACATCCTACAGCGCATTCAAAACAATGCTGTATGCCTTGTACTCAAAAAGAAAAAAGCTGACCACATATCTCCTCTCCTGGCACAACTTCACTGGCTCCCTGTATCAAAGCGCATACAGTACAAACTAGACACCATGTGCTACAAAAGCCTCAATAACGCAGCCCCCGATTACCTGTCAAGCCTACTTGAGATCTATCTTCCCTCACGTACCCTCTGCTCTGCCTCCGATCTTCTGACTTTTCGCTTTCCACGCACTAAGCTCAATACCTATGGTCCACGAGCCTTCTCTGTTTCTGGTCCACTCTCCTGGAACAAACTTCCTCTCTCAGTCCGTCAGCAACCTACTTTTGCCTCCTTCAAGTCCGCTCTCAAAACTCACCTTTTCTCCTCTGCATAAAATCCTAACCTCACTCAACCCCCCTCTGCAGCCTGTCTCCGCTCGGAGGGGAATCGGAGGAATCACTTTGTTTTAATATATAATTGTATATGATGTGCTCTCTGTGGTTTTCCATTGCTTTTATTCTTGCTTTTATTGCTTTTATTCTTTCTGCCCATTTGTGGCCATGCGTGTGTGTGTGTGTGTGCGTGTGTGTGCATGCGTGCGTGCGTGTGTGTCTTTTCGGCGCTTGGATTTGATTTTGTCGAGATTTTGCGATATATAAATATTGTAATTATTATGTATGCATGTGCGTACGTATGTATGTATGTATGTATGTATGTATGTATGTATACGCTTAGATTTATGTATGTATGTATGTATGCATGTATACGCTCAGCTTAGATTTATGTATGTAAGTATGTATGCATGTATGTATGCATGTATACGCTCATATGTATGTAGGTATGCATGCATGTATACGCTCAGCGCTTAGATTTGATTTTATCAAGATTTTGCGCTATATAAATAAAATATATTAAAATATTAAATTATTAAAATCCGTTTTGACAGCTGATTGTGACATGGCAGCAAGCTATCATTTCACTGCTTTTTCCCAAATTCTGTATTCTTGGAAAGTTCTTAGCAGCCAGGTTTTGCTTCAGACAGCAAATCAATCAGAAGTCACATGGGTCTAGGTCAGGATTGTAGGGTGGGTGAGGCAGACTTAATGGATTGTTTTGTGTATATATCACAGTGACCTTGACTTTATGGGCACGTGCCTTGTGGCATAGAAGGAGCGTTTTGCTGGTACCTACATTTGATGCTGCTCATAGACAGACTGCACAACTTTGGACAAACACTTTCTGCATAATATGTAGCAATGACAGCAGACTTTTCAGGCAAAATATCGACTGCTACAGATGCTTGAGTGTTTAAGAAATGGGAGGCAAGTTTATCGGCTTTGAAGACAGTGTCTTAGAACTAGTGGTCTTTCGTCATCCCAGCGCCCACACACATTTGATAGGACCACTTGTTGGAGATGCCATAGAAGGTGATCGACGTTTCGTCACCTGTGATTACGTACCGTAATTGTTCAGGGCGCTTTGGGTCACACATTACAGCAGTCACTTTGATTTCTGAACCTTCTGGGTTTTTTCCTTCTGCTCCTCTGTCAGGAGATGAGGTACCCATCTGACAGCCACCTTTCTTATGGCGATATCATACCTCAGGAATCATTCAACTGTGACATCTGAAACATTACAGTTTCACTTATGTCACAAACTGAAATAAGCAGCACATTGTCTTTAACTACCCTCTTTACAAACTGAACAGCTCACTCATTCCAGGCCTCACTTGGATGTCCACATAGTATTTGTCTTTCAAGTCAGGTTTTCCTCATTTGAATACAATCAGTTCATCAGCAAATTGTATTATATTACACGCTTGTCTGTACACGAAATTGTCAAAACATCAAGAATTTTTATCAAAATGTCTCCAACTTTGTATCTTGTGAAGACATAGCGTCTGAGCTGCTGTAGCCTAGGATCAGTTCTGCAAACACCATGTTACATCACATTTCAGTGATGTCATACAATTTAAGTAAGACGTTATTGTAATTTGTGCATATTTAATATTAGCGTAAAGACTATTTTATCCCAGCACAAGCTAAGCCTTTTGGATCAGCTGTTAGTTCCTGAGTTTCGACTGACACTGTTAAATATAGCACAAAATTAACTGTTGTAATTCATAAATCTGCTAGAAATATTGATATGTGTATGTTTTTAAAATAATATTGCATAAGTCAAACCAGGTTGTCTGATGTGCATTGTGTGTGAATGGTGGTAGGTAGCAGTCACCAGCAAAGGGCGTAGTTTTCTCTGGCTCAGTTGTAGAGCTGGACACAAGCATACTTGGAGGTCAGTCTCATGTCAATCTGCACCATGTAAACTGGTCCACTTGCTACTGTCACTTTGAAGCCAGTGATTTTCATCTGTCCACTTAGTATTGTTTACGTCTCATCCACAACCTGTTCTATTTTAAGGCTTGGCCAGGGCATTGTTTTCTTTTTTATACGCAGGCTCAGGGAATCAGTCTTAATTATCAAAGGATTTAGGTGAAGCAGAACAGGAGTTTTCTGGTCCATGTAAAATAAATCCAATTTCAACAAATTCTGATTCATTCTCCTGTCATTTGTGATTCTATATTGACTGCTTTTCTTAAATTAATAAAGGTGACATTGTGTTTTGATATTACCTTTTGACATCCATTATAATTTTTCACTGGCTACTTAGGACCACAGCATCCTTTCTGCGCTATTATGTCGTTGTTTGTGTGAAAACAGACTGACTCGTAACCTGCTTATGAAAATTGACTGACTATTATAACCTGCTTATGAAAACTGACTGACTGTTATAACTTGCTTATGAAAACTGACTGACTATTATAACCTGCTTATGAAAACTGACTGACTGTTATAACCTGCTTATGAAAACTCACTGACTATTATAACCTGCTTATGAAAACTAACTGACTGTTATAACCTGCTTATGAAAACTAACTGACTGTTATAATCTGTTTATGAAAACAGACTGACTCATAACCTGCTTATGAAAACTGACTGACTGTTATAACCTGCTTATGAAAACTGACTGACTGTTATAACCCGCTTATGAAAACTGACTGACTGTTATAACCTGCTTATGAAAACTGACTGTTATAAACTGCTTATGAAAACTGACTGGCTGTTGTAACCTGCTTATGAAAACTGACTGACTGTTATAACCTGCTTATGAAAACTGACTGACTGTTATAACCTGCTTATGAAAACTGACTGACTGTTATAACCTGCTTATGAAAACTGACTGACTGTTATAACCTGTTTATGAAAACTGACTGACTGTTATAACCTGCTTATGAAAACTGACTGACTGTTATAACCTGCTTATGAAAACTGACTGACTGTTATAACCTGCTTATGAAAACTGAATGACTGTTATAACCTGCTTATGAAAACTGACTGACTGTTATAACCTGCTTATGAAAACTGACTGACTGTTATAACCTGCTTATGAAAAATGACTGGCTGTTATAATATGCTTATGAAAACTGACTCACTGTTATAACCTGCTTATGAAAACTGACTGTTATAACCTGTTTATGAAAACTGACTGTTATAACCTGTTTATGAAAACTGACTGTTATAACCTGTTTATGAAAACTGACTGGCTGTTATAACCTGCTTATGAAAACTGACTGTTATAACCTGTTTATGAAAACTGACTGGCTGTTATAACCTGCTTATAAAAACTGACTGACTCGTAACCTGTTTATGAAAACTGACTGGCTGTTATAACCTGCTTATGAAAACTGACTGTTATAACCTGTTTATGAAAACTGACTGTTATAACCTGCTTATGAAAACTGACTGTTATAACCTGTTTATGAAAACTGACTGGCTGTTATAACCTGTTTATGAAAACTGACTGTTATAACCTGTTTATGAAAACTGACTGACTCGTAACCTGTTTATGAAAACTGACTGGCTGTTATAACCTGCTTATGAAAACTGACTGTTAAAACCTGTTTATGAAAACTGACTGTTATAACCTGCTTATGAAAACTGACTGTTATAACCTGCTTATGAAAACTGACTGTTATAACCTGTTATGAAAACAGACTGACTCATAACCTGTTTATGAAAACTGACTGACTGTTATAACCTGCTTATGAAAACTGATTGTTTAACCTGTTTATGAAAACTTACTGGCTGTTATAACCTGCTTATGAAAACTGACTGTTATAACCTGTTTATGAAAACTGACTGACTCGTAACCTGTTTATGAAAACTGACTGGCTGTTATAAACCTGCTTATGAAACTGACTGGCTGTTATAACCTGCTTATGAAAACTGACTGGCTGTTATAACCTGCTTATGAAAACTGACTGACTCGTAACCTGTTTATGAAAACTGACTGGCTGTTATAACCTGCTTATGAAAACTGACTGACTCGTAACCTGTTTATGAAAACTGACTGGCTGTTATAACCTGTTTATGAAAACTGACTGGCTGTTATAACCTGCTTATGAAAACTGACTGTTATAACCTGTTTATGAAAACTGACTGTTATAACCTGCTTATGAAAACTGACTGGCTGTTATAACCTGCTTATGAAAACTGACTGGCTGTTTTAACCTGCTTATGAAAACTGACTGTTATAACCTGTTTATGAAAACTGACTGTTATAACCTGTTTATGAAAACTGACTGGCTGTTATAACCTGCTTATGAAAACTGACTGTTATAACCTGTTTATGAAAACTGACTGACTCGTAACCTGTTTATGAAAACTGACTGTTATAACCTGTTTATGAAAACTGACTGTTATAACCTGTTTATGAAAACTGACTGACTCATAACCTGTTTATGAAAACTGACTGGCTGTTATAACCTGCTTATGAAAACTGATTGTTATAACCTGCTTATGAAAACTGACTGTATATAACCTGTTTTGAAAACTGACTGTTATAACCTGTTTATGAAAACTGACTGGCTGTTATAACCTGCTTATGAAAACTGACTGTTATAACCTGCTTATGAAAATTGATTGTTATAACCTGTTTATGAAAACTGACTGTTATAACCTGTTTATGAAAACTGACTGGCTGTTATAACCTGCTTATGAAAACTGACTGTTATAACCTGCTTATGAAAACTGATTGTTATAACCTGCTTATGAAAACTGACTGTTATAACCTGTTTATGAAAACAGATTGACTCTTGTAACCTGTTTATAAAAACAAATTGACTCTTGTTACCTGTTTATGAAAACAGATTGACTCTTGTAACCTGTTTATGAAAACAAATTGACTCTTGTTACCTGTTTATGAAAACAGATGGACTCTTGTTACCTGTTTATAAAACAGATTGACTCTTGTTACCTGTTTATGAAAACAGATTGACTCTTGCAACCTGTTTATAAAAACAAATTGACTCTTGTAACCTGTTTATGAAAGCAGATTGACTCTTGTTACCTGTTTATGAAAACAGATGGACTCTTGTAACCTGTTTATGAAAACAGATGGACTCTTGTAACCTGTTTATGAAAACGGATGGACTCTTGTTACCTGTTTATGAAAACAGATGGACTCTTGTTACCTGTTTATGAAAACAGATGGACTCTTGTTACCTGTTTATGAAAACAGATTGACTCTTGTTACCTGTTTATGAAAACAGATGGACTCTTGTTACCTGTTTATGAAAACAGATTGACTCTTGTTACCTGTTTATGAAAACAGATTGACTCTTGTTACCTGTTTATGAAAACAGATTCTCTTGTTACATGTTTATGAAAACAGATTGACTCTTGTAACCTGTTTATGAAACAGATTGACTCTTGTTACCTGTTTATGAAAACAGATGGACTCTTGTTACCTGTTTATGAAAACAGATGGACTCTTATAACCAAGTGATTGGATGTCTTGTCCCATTATATCAAATCTCACACAAGAAGATTAGAATTTTAATCGGTTGTGTATGAAGGGTTGAAATACATTTTCACCTCTGTCTGAATAAGATGATATGAATCTGGAAAAAAATACATATACATGTATATTCTTTGTTTGTTTGTTTGTTTTTTGGTGGGGGTAGTTCATTTAGTATACATCAGTATATATTGATGCCTGTTTTGTATCCTTATTTTGATCAGTTTGCGGGACAATTCCATGATCTCATGAAATGATCAAAATGTAAAAAGAAAAAACAAATGTGTTCGTGTGTGTGTGTGTGTGTGTGTGTGTGTGTGTGTGTGTGTGTGTGCGTGCGTGCGTGCGTGTGTGTGTGTGTGTGTGTGTGTGTGTGTGTGTGTGTGTGTGTGTGTGTGTGTGTGTGTGTGGAGAGAGTGTAGGTGTGTTTTTCAGAATAAAAAAAGCATGGCAATGGAAAAATCTGAGCTGTTTGAAACATGCCGGGATGGAACAGAGCACGACATCTGCAGGCTGCTACAGGATGGTGCACAGATTAACTGGAAAGACGAATCAGAGAATACAGTCCTTCACTATGCTTGTGAGGGAAACAATTACAATGTTGCCCGCTACATTCTTCAAGACTTGATGTTCAAAAGAAATGAAAATGTGAATTCACAAGCAGTGACTGGCAACACCGCTCTCCATGCAGCCTGCTCCTATGGCAATCCACAACTGGTGTGCTTGCTTCTGGAACATGGTGCACTTCCTTGGGCTATTAACAAAGAATTAGACTCTCCTCTTCACCTGGCGTGTTTGAAGGGGAATGTTCCAGTCTTACGGTATCTTCTGACTCGTTTTAATGGCAACATCAACACCTTAAACGACTTCCGTCGCTCCCCACTTGTAATTGCATGTGCAGAGAATAATTTTGAGATGGTTCAGACATTACGTATGCATGGTGCAGATGTTAATCAAATGGATGAAGACATCACTAGTTTCTGCAATGCTGTCTTTGCATATATGCGAGATCAGACAAACGTAGAGAATGATGGCAATGACAGTGATGATTCCTATGTTGTTACATGTATTATAAAGAATGGCGACCAGGTCATTAGACTAGTGTTTGGTCCTTGGACGTATGATGTTAAGAAGACCATCTGTACCTTTCCTCTGAACATTGCTTGTAAAAAGGGAAACCTGGATATCGTGACCCTCCTTCTGCAGTCAGGAGCCAACGTTAACGCTGTAGACAAACATGGATACACAGCTCTATCTTTGGCAAGCCGTCAAGGTCACGTTCAGATAGTGAGACTTCCTTTTCAGCATGGTGCTGAGTTCTGTATTCCTGGTGCAATGAACCCTTTGCAGGCGGCTAGTCAGAGTGGGCATGATAACATCCTTCAGCTTAGAGCTGACACATTCACTGCAAACGGTCTCAGTACTGTACTGTCTTCATTTCTGGCGGCCAAAGCGATCGGCCTTCTTGCACGTTTGGCCAACTACTTCTCGTTTCCAGTTTAACATTGTGTATTGAACATGTCTTCAACCCAATCCCCGACACCATTCTTGTCAAGGTACATTGTACACTGCTCTGGTCCTTTGTTATAGAAACATTCTTATGAAAACTAAATATAGACACCAGAAGACGCTTAAGAAATAAGTGTTGAAATTTTAAGCCAGAAAATATTGTAGTTTATTCGAATTGATAACTAAGAAAAGACCATGAAAAGACAACCAAAGCAGAACCAGAATAACGATTTAGTAAACATCATAGTCTGTGTCATTTATCTGGTTTCTGCCATGAACATTTTCGGGCTGTGTACATAAACAGTGTGTGGAAAGAAAGCTGTAGATTAAAAAGAATAAACAAAACAAAACAAACAAAGAAACAAAAAACCGAAAGAAGCACATGAAGTAATGATCTAAATGATAGCACAAATATAGTGTAAGGTGTATTTGAGTAAATCTACCATGTCTTGTTATGTCTTGAAACTAACGTAGATATGGTGTAAAAACAAACTCTGTAAGATGAATGGTATTCCGCTTTCCGAACACAACCTTTTTTTTCCAGTTTCACGGTTTATTGCTACAAAATACGTCACACGTTCTGACAAAACAGTCAATAAATCACACGGCATGTTTTTGAAAGTGGTTCAGACAACATCAATGATAACAATAATAATGATAAGGATATTATTAATGATGATGTTGATGACGATGATGATGATGATAGGCCTGATGATAATGATAATGATAATAATAGCAGTAGTAACTGTAAGGAATCAGTTTGTATAGAACTGTTCTTCAGACCCATATGGGATCACTGTGCATCACTCAGGTCATAGAACACAGTGTAATAGAAGCAGAAGCAATGATACAGCTCACATACACATCAGAATAAACACGTTCAGCAACGTGCACAAATTGATATTTGCCGACAATGCACACACTCGCACACACACACGATCTCATTCTATGGCCATTAACGTATATTGAAACTGAAACTAACGGGTGCATATATGAATACATGTGATAATACAATCTCTTCTTAGAATTGGTGCTGCGTTTGCTGGATACCCCTGTGGGGACTCTTTCAGTACAAATAGTATCCCCACCTTCTGGAAATTCTGTGCTAGAAATTTTTCTTTTTTGTCATTCTGTTTGTTTCTACCTTGTTCGCCTGCTTTCTGCCATTTCTTCGTATCATTTTCTGTCTTACTGATCCATTCACTTGTATTTGTTTGATGAAGTCCTACATAATTTCTCTTAGGAGTGATTGTTGGATACGTGTATTAAGTGTATTTAGGCTTTAAGGCAATGTGATCTGCAGAAACAATTTTCAGTAACTTAGGCCTGGTGTTATGTATGTTTTAGTGTCTTTATTTATGCTTATATTCGTATTCATTTTTTTTTAATCCCCTGGTGATAAATTGAATGGGTGGTCAACGTCAGGGGCATATTTTTAGATTGTGTGCAAGAACGCATTGACATGTGTACTTAATTTTTTTTTCAGGTGATATTTTCCTCCATTGAGGTATAGTGTACTTTCTGAGATTGTCATAGTCCTGATATGGTTCTATGCATTCAGCTGGGTTTTAAACCACAATATCATCATCATATGTGCCCTGCCACATGGTATTAGCGGTTATGGCCCTCCATATGTATCTGTCCCATGTCGCTGCAAGTATATCTTCCACCCTGTCTGTCCTCGGCCACCCTGCAAATCTGTCCGATATTTTCTCCCTGAATCTACCTGGTGTTCTCTTTCCCTCCAGCTTTATGTTATGACCAGGTGCTCTAATTCCCCTTTCCTCTTAAAATGGTCTATAAATGTTGCTTGTCTTTTATCAATGATCTTCGTGTGTCTGCCTCCATCAAGACTGTTCCGTTTGTTTTCTTTGCTGTTCATGGAACTCTCAACATTCTTCTAAGAAACCACATCTCGGCTGCCCGAATCTTGTTGTGGTTTTGCGTGTGACTGTCCACGCCTCACAACCGTATAACATTATCAGTTCTATATAACGTTCAAAAACTCTCTTCCTGATGTTTATTGATAGGCATTTGTTGGCAAGAACGCTTTTTATCTTTTTGAATGCTGTTTTCACTTGGCTGATTCTGCTGGCTACTTCTGATGTGCATCTGCCGTCTGATGAGATGACTGTTCCCATATATTCATACTTATCAACCTGTCTCAAAGTCGTGCCATTTGCTGTTATTTTTCTTGAGGGGATTTCATGTTGATCTACTGAATATTATGACTTCAGTCCTCTTCCTATTTAGCTTCGAACCTTTATTTTTGCTTTCTGTTGCTATTATATTCACAAAGTTTTGTAGGTCCCTTCCATTTTCTGCAGTTAGCACGGTGTCATCTGCGTAACGAATGTTGTTTATCATATTTCCTCCAACCTTTATCCCAGGACAATCTTCTAGGTTTCTCATGATGGTTTCGCTGTAAAGTGAAAACAGATCTGGTGATAGAATACAATCTTGCCTGAACCCTGTTTTGATATTTTGGAAAGAGCATATATCGTTTTTTATTGTCATTGCTGCTGTTTGTTCCCAATACATATTTTTTTATTATTCGTAGATCTTTTCCATCAATATTGAGTCTTTCTAGCTGGTTGATCAATTCTTCATGTCTTACCCGATCAAAAGCCTTGGTATAATCAACAAAGCACACACACACACACACACACACACACACACACACACACACACACACACACACACACACACACACACACAACACACACACACACACACACACACACACACACACACACACACACACACACACACACACACACACACACACACACACACACAAAACACGAGAAAAGACAACTTTTCCGCTGCCTTGTCAAGTAGGAGATAGTTATTATTTGATAGTTGATCCTCATCAGCAACGTTACATCATTTACACCCGTTTTTATATACATTTTAATGTCCTTAGAGATGATAAACTTTGTATCCAGGTCTTTTTCAATCCCCTGTGTGATAAAATTGGACGGACTGGTCAACGTCGGGGCCATCTGCTTAGATTATGTGCGCGAATGCATTGACATGTGTATTTAATTTTCTTCTCCTTTTTTCCCTGTGAAAGTATTGTCTAATATTTTGAAACGGCTATAGCCCAGATATTAGCCTGCCATTTAACCCTTTGCCTACTGCAACCTATCTACCAACAGCAAAAGCAGGAAGCTGGTGGAGAGGGTGAGGAATCAAAACGTAAAATTTTTGTTTTGCTAGCATGGTTGACAATTGCAAGATGCTAGTGGACAGGGTGCGGGAGTCAAAGGGTAATCTTATGTCCATATGATTATTTTATCATGTTTATGTGTACCTCATATTAATGAAAGTGGTTTTTGGATTGGCTGATGTGATTGCATGTTTGGTTGCTGAGCAGTTGACATTTGTGTACTTGTGTTTTACGTCGCTGCAAAGAGGTTAACGACACAATATAACAACATATGAAGTGTCAGACACAATATCTAAACGTCTTTACAGCAAAGAAAAGTGTCAATTCTGTCACGAAGTAAAGATCAGTGTCCAGTTAGAATGCCCAAATAACAACCAAACAAGTCATTTTAACTGAGAAATGTTCTCTTGGACAGGTCTGGCGTGCATTCAACCTGATGTAGCCTTATGGTCAGCCAGATTATGAACAGAATGAATTCAGTTGAACTGAATAGCCTACTTTGAGGTCATTGACTGAAATGTCTTTAGTGTTGCTGTGGGTCATTGAAAGAACAGAAATGTACATGTATATTGCAGGGTGTGAAACAAAAATACATAAATCATGTTGAAAGAATATAAACCTGTATTGCAGGGTGTGAAACAAAAATACGTGAATCATGTTGAATGAACAGAAATCTGTATTGCAGGGTGTGAAACGGAAATGTATCAATCATGTTGAAAAAACAAATACCTGTGAAAGTGTGAAACAGAAATACAAAAATCATGCGCGCGTGCGCGCGCTCGCGCGCATGTGTGTGTGTGTGTGTGTGTGTGTGTGGTGTGTGTGGGTGTGTGTGTGTGTGTGTGTGTGTGTGTGTGTTGTTGAAAAAAAATCTTGTAAAACAAATAAAAAAATGTGTTGAGAAAACAAAAACCTGTATAGTAGGGTGTGAAAAAAAGTAAAATATGTCGTAAGAACAAAAACCTGTACAGTATTGCAGGGTGTGAAAGGAAAATGTATATATCCTATTCTTTCTCAGCCATTAGTGATGTGTAGGAGTTCATGTTTTTGGCAAATTCGTTGTCTGTATCAAAGCAGTCGAAACCAGTCTTTCGACAATAGTCAAGCTATTTTAACGGACTCCTATTTGTCGTGTGTCATTTGTGTAAGCAGCAGCTTCATCATTAAAGAATAGAGCGAGCAAGTCTGCCTTTTGATATCATTGGGAGTGGTGTACGCGTGCATACTGTGTGTGTGTGTGTGTGTGTGTGTGTGTGTGTGTGTGCGTGCGTGCGTGCGTGCGTGCGTGCGTGCATGTGTGTGCGTGCGTGCATGCTTGTGCGTGCGTGTGTGCGTGCGTGTGTGTCTGTGTGTATGTCTGTGTGTGTGTGAGAGAGAGAGAGAGCGAGAGAGAGACAGAGAGAGAGAAAGAGAGACAGAGAGAGAGAGAGAGAGAGAAAATGTCCTGCGTTGTGATCAGCTTTGGATGAAGTTTCAGTTTCAGTTTCTCAGGATAACGTTTACATAGTGGGAATAAATTCCATCTGCACTAAAATCCAAAATGATCATGGCGTCAGGCTTAAAGCTCGGGCATAAGTCCTATATGGTGCCAGGGCTTGAGGTCCTACCTCACGTACAGTTTTGTTTTAAACCTTACAATCGCATCAGTCTACCACTGGAACAACCTGGCTAACATTGTTTTTGAAATGTATATCTCAATCACAGCCTACAGTCAGAGATTCTCTGGAGTCCCCAGTAAGACAACGACCTGGCAGACGCTGGACTGAGTGTTCATGTTGGGTGTTTTCATGTTTCCATAAGCCAGCCATTGACGTGACTTACAGGATTTTTAGCATATCTATTTGATATTGTGCCTGTGTGAAGACAAGAAGGGAGTATATTTAGGTGCTGGTGGGTCTGCACACGTGTTGACCAAGGAGATCAGAAAGATGTCCATTCTTTATCCGTCTGATGGAAGTGTCTGGTGTGGATGGAGCCCAGGGTCTTCTGACTGGAGGTCTGACATTTACCCACAGGGCCACCATGCCTCTGTGAGTGTGTGTGTGTGTTTGTGTTGTGTGTGTGTGTGTGTGTGTGTGTGTGTTGTGTGTGTGTGTGTGTGGGTGTGGGTGTATGTGCGTGTGTTGGGTTTTTGTTTAAGTAAAAGAAAAATGTAAAAACTTCATTAACAGCGGTTAAAGGTTATTGTTTTGAGAAAAAATTATGATAGAGTTACTTTTGAAGCTGCAGTAAGAAACAAGTAAATCTGACAGTGTGAGATAAAAGGTCATGGAAAGAAAAGTTCTGTCTGAAGTTTGAACCCACATTCCCCATGCTGTGTGTCTGGGTCTGTATTGGTTGTTGGTTGAGTGGTGACCGTGGGTGTGAGAACTTCTCTGTAGACTGCAGTCAGTTCAAATCCCATACCTCTGTTCACTGATGATCGACCCTCCATCATTGTTGGTGCATTTAATTTTTTTTTCTTGAATTGTGAATTTTAGAGAACAGACGTCCTATGTTTGTCTACACAGATCTGTTTGAAATACCCACTAACTCTCATTTATTTGTTTCTTTACTGATTGTTAAATTGATTGAGTGATTGAGCGATTAAATAAGTAAATAACTCAATTTTTTTTTTTATTATTTATTTATGTATTTATTCATTATTTACTTATTTATTTATTCATTTATTTACTTATACATTATTCTGTCATCGAGTTGTTTTATCTGTTTGTCTTCATGCAAAGAAGGATAGAACTGTGATTAACTGTACAGGTTAAAACATGCCCGTAGATGTACGAAGGCACATCCAGTGTAAAAATCAAACTAAGGTCCGAACAAAAAAATAATAAACAGACAGACAATTGTGTCACAGATTGGGGATGTGAGTGTTCTTTGCTTGTTGCTAAGCCTTGAGGTTGTAGTGGAGTGAGGTGGCTGACTCCTCAGATTTGCGCTGGCCAGCATTTTGAGTTCCATGGCCTGCAGTGAAAAGAAATGGGACAGTCTTGAAAGAGGCAAACACAAAAAGAACATTAATGAAGAAGAGTAGAAAAAGACAAGCAACATTGTACAGGACAGTCTGTAGGCAAGAGAAATGTGAAGACCTGGTCACAACAGGAAAGCTAGAGGAAAAAAGAAACCAAGCAGACTGAGGGAGAAAATACTGGACAGCACTGCAGAGTAGATGAAACCAAAAAGGGTGGGAGATGTACTTGCAGTGACAAAAGATGGATTCGTATGGAGGGTTATGATCACCAATGCCATGCAGCAAGGCATATGATGATGATGGTGATGATGTTGAAAATGATGTTGATGATAACAACCTTGAGGGCAATACGTGTCGCCTCTCCTCTTTCTTCTTCTTTGCTTTCCACAAATGTGGAAAGGGACAGATACCCATTTCAAGCTGGGTTACTCTGAAGGTCACAACGACAATTTATTTTCAAGCCAGAATCAAATGCAAGTAGGCAAAATAGACAGCAGAAGTTCTGTCTTTGTAGAAACAAATCTTGTGGTATAAAAAGAATAATCGGTAAATGTTCAAAGCATTCAAAGCAGATTGGTGATACCCATTTGAAAAGACACAATTTTGTAATGACGCAGTGTATGTGTAAGTGAACGATTATTCAAATACAGTGCAACAGCAAAACAACTAAAAGATAGAATATCAGTATGGCTTCAGGTTTTTGTGGAGGGGAGGGAGAGATGAGTAGGAGGTGGTGAGACACGTGACTGCAACACTCTGATCACAACTCAGTTATTAGAATTCATAAAGTTGGTGTCAGAACTGTGATATCCTTTGCAGCGTTCAGAAGCCCCACTGAACAGAGGAACAGTACAAAGTGAAATACGCAGGTAACAAGCCTTTTTGGTTTTTCATTTCTGTGTGTTGTGTTTCCGTCATTCACATGTTTCCTCTTACCCTAGTTTAACAAACATATGGCTGATCCAAAAGCAAGAACTCCAACGTATGTGAAATTTCACGGTGATTCAAAGCACTGTCCTGTCTCCAGAGTTTCCGCCTCCTCAGTCAAAAGTGAAATCCGTTTTGACAGCTGATTGTGACATGGCAGCAAGCTATCATTTCACTGCTTTTTCCCAAATTCTGTATTCTTGGAAAGTTCTTAGCAGCCAGGTTTTGCTTCAGACAGCAAATCAATCAGAAGTCACATGGGTCTAGGTCAGGATTGTAGGGTGGGTGAGGCAGACTTAATGGATTGTTTTTGTGTATATATCACAGTGACCTTGACTTTATGGGCACGTGCCTTGTGGCATAGAAGGAGCGTTTTGCTGGTACCTACATTTGATGCTGCTCATAGACAGACTGCACAACTTTGGGCAAACACTTTCTGCATAATATGTAGCAATGACAGCAGACTTTTCAGGCAAAATATCGACTGCTACAGATGCTTGAGTGTTTAAGAAATGGGAGGCAAGTTTAACGGCTTTGAAGACAATGTCTTAGAACTAGTGGTCTTTCGTCATCCCAGCGCCCACACACATTTGACAGGACCACTTGTTGGAGATGCCATAGAAGGTGATCGACGTTTCGTCACCTGTGATTACGTACCGTAATTGTTCAGGGCGCTTTAGGTCACACATTACAGCAGTCACTTTGATTTCTGAACCTTCTGGGTTTTTTCCTTCTGCTCCTCTGTCAGGAGATGAGGTACCCATCTGACAGCCACCTTTCTTATGGCGATATCATACCTCAGGAATCATTCAACTGTGACATCTGAAACACTACAGTTTCACTTATGTCACAAACTGAAATAAGCAGCACATTGTCTTTAACTACCCTCTTTACAAACTGAACAGCTCACTCGTTCCAGGCCTCACTTGGATGTCCGCATAGGTATTTGTCTTTCAAGTCGGGTTTTCCTCATTTGAATACAATCTGTTCATCTGCAAATTGTATTATAGTACACGCTTGTCTGTACACAAAATTGTCAAAACATAAGAATTTTTATCAAAATGTCTCCAACTTTGTATCTTGTGAAGACATAGCGTCTGAGCTTCTGTAGCCTAGGATCAGTTCTGCAAACACCATGTTACATCACATTTCAGTGATGTCACACAATATAAATAGGACGATATTGTAATTTGTGCATATTTAATATTAGCGTAAAGACTATTTTATCCCAGCACAAGCTAAACCTTTTGGATCAGCTGTTCAGTTTCTGAGTTTCGACTGACACTATTAAATATAGCACAAAATTAACTGTTGTAATTCATAAATCTGCTAGAAATATTGATATGTGTATGTTTTTAAAATAATATTGCATAAGTCAAACCAGGTTGTCTGATGTACATTGTGTGTGAATGGTGGTAGGTAGCAGTCACCAGCAAAGGGCGTAGTTTTCTCTGGCTGAGTTGTAGAGCTGGACACAAGCATACTTGGAGGTCAGTCTCATGTCAATCTGCACCATGTAAACTGGTCCACTTGCTACTGTCACTTTGAAGCCAGTGATTTTCATCTGTCCACTTAGTATTGTTTCTATTTTAAGGCTTGGCCAGGGCATTGTTTTCTTTTTTTTTTTATACACAGACTCAAGGAATCAGTCTTAATTATCAAAAGATTTAGGTGAAGCAGACAGGAGTTTTCTGGTCCATATAAAACAAATCCAATTTCAACAAATTCTGTTTCCTTCTCCTGTCATTTGTGATTCTATGTTGACTGCTTTTCTTAATAAAGGTGACATTGTGTTTTGATATTACCTTTTGACATCCATTATCATTTTTCACTGGCTACTTAGGAGCACAGCATCCTTTCTGCGCTATTATATCGTTGTTTGTGTGAAAACAGACTGACTCGTAACCTGCTTATGTAAACTGACTGTTATAACCTGCTTATGAAAACTGACTGTTATAACCTGCTTATGAAACAGACTGACTGTTATAACCTGCTTATGAAACAGACTGACTGTTATAACCTGCTTATGAAACTGACTGTTATAACCTGCTTATGAAAACTGTTATAACCTGCTTATGAAAACTGACTGTTATAACCTGCTTATGAAAACTGACTGTTATAACCTGCTTATGAAAACTGACTGTATAACTGCTTATGAAATGGTAAACCTGCTTATGAAAACAGACCTGACTGTTTATAACCTGCTTATGAAAACGACTGTATAACCTGCTTATGAAAACTGACTGTTATAACCTGCTTATGAAAACTGACTGTTATAACCTGCTTATGAAAACAGACTGACTGTTATAACCTGCTTATGAAAACAGACTGACTGTTATAACCTGCTTATGAAAACAGACTGACTGTTATAACCTGCTTATGAAAACAGACTGACTATTATAACCTGCTTATGAAAACTGACTGACTGGTAGAAAGAAACTCTAGGGAGAGCTAGACAACAGAAGGTCTTCAGAGAAGTAACCCCCTTTAGACAAGTGTTTCGGCCCTGAATTCCTTACACTCTCGGGGGCCGGGCCACATCCAGGTCATGACTCCTGGATGCCCTTCTGCTGCTGTCTATTTTTTTTTTCCCACGCTGGGGAGCGAACCTGGGCGATTCTGCGCTTCAGAACTGCAGTACGCGGTTTTACCAATGTGCTAACGGGGCACACATCATCTGTAGGGAATTTAATCCTTATGAAGTTCACTTTTGGTTCCTCCTTGCCCAGATCCAGCTTGAGCTCCTTTCTGCTGCCTCTGCCATCGCTTTAAGGGCTCTAGTCCTCTTCTTCCCAGAAATGGCGAGTTGTTTCATGAGATCATAAGCGGAGGTGCCCACAAACCCTCTTGCCCCGACCTCTATGGCGAAGATTTTGACCCGCAGACCTGCTTTCATCAGGGTGCTGGCAAGACCGGCGTATTTTTCGGTCTTGTAGATATGTGCTTCTTCCATTCTGCTTTCGTATGGCACAGTGAGTTCTATCAGAATCACTTGTTTCGAGGAGTCAGAGTGGAGAGCGATGTCTGGTCTCATGCCTGTCTTGCTGATGACATCTGGGTAATTTCTCCACTCTGGGAGGTCTGCTGTACACTCCCAGTCGACTGCTCCATCCAGAAGACCCTTTGGCAATGTGCTGGTTGTCATAGAACAATCGGGCCAGACCTGTTTCCCTCCTGCTTTGTAGAACGTTGTCATAGCAATTGGTGCGTTTGGGGTCATGGTTTTTTCGCTAACCACGTCTGTGATCACTTTCAGAACTTGGTTGTGCCTCCATGTATACCTTCCTTGGGCTAGCGCTACTTTGCAAGAGCTTAGGACATGTTCCACTGTTTGTTTCTTCTGACAGAGCGGACATGCTGGGTCGTCTGATTTCCCCCATTTCACTAAGTTTGCATTCGAGGGGAGCAGGTCATATACAGATCTGAGGAGGAAGCTTATCCTTAGAGGAGCCATGTGCCACATATCGTTCCAGCTGAGACTTCTTTGGAGTGCATTGTCCCATGTTGTCCATTGCCCCTGTTGACCTTGCTGGACTGCCTTCTGCACTCTTTTGACATCTTCTTCTTCCTTCAACTCCTGTATGATCATGTCTCTTTTTTCCTTCCCTTTGGCTTTGGACCACCACTGCATTTTTGTTGCTCCCAGTCCCTGTCTGTTGGTTTGCGTGTGTCCAATTATTTCTTTGATGCTGAGGTTTCTCTTGGCATTGTTTACAGCCTCTTGGACTTTCCACTTTCTGCCAGTTCTCAGCTTTGGATGAACTGATCTCACGATATTGTCTTCCGATTCCTCCAGCATGCTCAACAGTCTTGCTTTTCCAACTTTGTATTCCTCCACTATGGATTTGAGAGGTAGCTTCAGCATTGCTTGACGACAGTAGAATGCAACATCAGTGAGACCAGGTGGGACACCGAGCCATTTTCTTGTGTATTTGTTGATTTTGGCTTCCATTGCTTCGACTGTGCTGGTGCAAATGTCATAGATTAGCAGTGGCCATAGCAGCTTTGGTATCAGCATGAACTGTAGACACCAGACTTTGTATTTGCCTGGCAGTCCGCAGTTATCTATTTTCTTCAGGCCTTCTTCTGCTGTTTGCTTGGTTTCACATCCCCTTTGTGTGTCTTTCAGGGAGTCATCATACCATCTTCCGAGACTTTTTACTGGCTCTTCTGTGACAGTGGGGATGGCTTGGTTGGCTAACATGAATTTGACTGAATCTGCCACTTTTCCTTTTCGCAGTGAGAGACTTCGGGATTTCTTTGGTTTGAACCTCATTCTTGAAGAGGCCACCAGCTCATCCAGCTGCTTTAAGATTTGGTGTGTCTCTTCCTCATCCGTGGACAAGACTGTTGTGTCATCCATGAAAGCTTTCAGAGTAGGCATCTGGTATCCATCTCCCAGATTCACTGGACCTGAACTCTTCATTGCAGCTTTCAAGATGACTTCCATTGCCAAACACGAACAGTATGGAGAGATTGCACAGCCCATTGCAATGCCCACCTCTGGTCTATCCAGTCCGTGGTGTATTCTTTGGTAGAGAACCGCATTGAGAACCCTTGGAATACTTCCTCAGCATTGTTCGGATGTTTTCTGGGATGTGATACATTTCAAGAGCCAGCTGGATCATATCGTGTGGAACTGATCCATATGCATTCGCCAGATCAAGCCAAACTACGTCAATGTCTCTCTTCTCTGTTCTTGCTTTTTGGATGGCATCCCAAATCAACGTGGCATGTTCCAAGCATCCAGGCATTCCTGGTGTGCCTCCCTTTTGGACTGACATATCCAGATACTTGTTTTCAGTCAGGTATTTTGTCAATCTTGCTGCCATAACAGAGAAGAAGATTTTCCCCTCGACGTTCAGAAGTGATATTGGCCTGAACTGATTGATGCTGCTGGAGTTCTGCTCCTTCGGAATGTACACTCCTTCAGCTCTCATCCATTGGTCGCTGATCTTCTGGTTCCTCCATGCTGATCGAATCATCTTGTGGAGCCACTCGAGCACTTTTGGGCATTTCTTGTAGAGCAGGTATGGTATTCCGTTTGGTCCAGGTGCTGACTTGGCTCTGGCTTTCTTTACTACGTTCTTCACTTCATCCAGTGTTGGTGGTTTGTTATTGAATTTTCTTTCTGGCGCTGCAGGCCAAACCAGATTCTGGATTTCAAGTGGTGCCTCGCGCTGAGAATCGGAATATGTTTCCCTGAGATGCTGCTCTAGGGTTTCCTTGCCCACTGTGAGAGTCCCTGATTTGGGTTGTTCAAACAGCTTTCTTGCAAAGTCAAAGGGATCTTTGAAGAAACGATCTTGAGTCTTCTTCTTTTTGCTCTTTCTTCGCCTTGCTGATTCCACTTTGCTGAGAGCATTGTGTTTGGCCTTCAGATCTTTCCAGAGTTCCAGGAGCCCTTGCTTCTCGAATTCTGAGGCAGTTTTCATTCGCTTTTTAAGCTTCCTTTTCTCCCTCCGGATGCTCTCCATCTGTTGCTGTCTTCTGGATTTCTGGGGAGGCGTTTTTGTCTTTGGCTGCTTCACTCCATAAGTGTCCCTGCAGATAGAGTATATGATGTCTCCGTATGTGTCAAGTTTGTGTTCCAGCGTACTGTTCCCTATTAGCGCATTCAGCTTAAGGACAAGTTCCTCATCTAATTTCTCCATTGTTCTTTTGCACCGGCAGGCGGCAAATTGAGTTTTCCACGTTTGGCGTTAAGAGCTTGTGCAAAATCCGCATCAGAACCGTCAGCGTGGATGTCCTTGGCACTATGGTTTAAATCCTGGCCTTGGTCATCCAACGTCTGACCTGCTATCGCAGTGCGCTACTGCTGGTTCGTATGTGTCTTCAAACAGCCCATTTTTGTCCTGTGGATCTTCATGCCGCGTTTGGTGGTGATCTCCTTCCACACGCACACGGAAATTCCATCTGGTCATTAATCATGATCCGTTGTGCGTTTCCAGTCGTGATGGAGTCAATGCCGATGGATTCATCATTCTCTCCCCCTTTCGGTGAATCCTGGGAGCATCTTTCATTTAAAGAACTCGTGGCATAATGCTTATATAATGCTTATGAAAACTGACTGACTGTTATAACCTGCTTATGAAAACAGAGTGACTCGTAACCTGTTTATGAAAACTGACTGGCTGTTATAACCTGCTTATGAAAACTGACTGTTATAACCTGTTTATGAAAACTGACTGTTATAACCTGTTTATGAAAACTGACTCTTACAACCTTTTTATGAAAACAGATTGACTCTTGCAACCTGTTTATAAAAACAGACAGCTCCTTATAACCTGTTTATGAAAACAGATTGACTCTTGTAACCTGTTTATGAAAACAGATTGACTCTTGTAACCTGTTTATGAAAACAGATTGACTCTTGTTACCTGTTTATGAAAACAGATTGACTCTTGTTACCTGTTTATGAAAACAGATTGACTCTTGTAACCTGTTTATGAAAACAGATTGACTCTTGTAACCTGTTTATGAAAACAGATTGACTCTTGTAACCTGTTTATGAAAACAGATTGACTCTTGTTACCTGTTTATGAAAACAGATTGACTCTTGTTACCTGTTTATGAAAACAGATTGACTCTTGTAACCTGTTTATGAAAACAGATTGACTCTTGTAACCTGTTTATGAAAACAGATTGACTCTTGTAACCTGTTTATGAAAACAGATTGACTCTTGTAACCTGTTTTTTTTTTTTTTTTTTTTTTTTTTTACAATATTTATTTATTTTACACAGCGCAAAATCTTGACAAAATCAAATCTAAGCGTTGAAGCAGACACACACGCAAGCACGCACGCACACGCACGCACACGCACGCACGCACACGCACGCACGCACGCACGCACACACACACACACACACACACACACACACACACACACACACACACACACGCATGGCTATAAATGGGGAGAAAGAATAAAAGCAATAAAAGCAAGAATAAAAGCAATGGAAAATTATAGAGAGCATAGCATATATAATTATATATTATAACCATGTGATTCCCTCCGAGCGGAGACAGGCTGCAAGGGGGGGGGGGGTTGAGTGAGGTTAGGATTTTATGCGGAGGAGAAAAGGTGAGTTTTGAGAGCGGACTTGAAGGAGACAAAAGTAGGTTGCTGACGGACTGAGAGAGGAAGTTTGTTCCAGGAGAGTGGACCAGAAACAGAGAAGGGTCGTGGACCATAGGTATTGAGCTTAGTGCGTGGAAAGCGAAAAGTCAGAGGATCAGAGGCAGAGCGGAGGGTACGTGAGGGAACATAGATCCCAAGTAGGCTTGACAGGTAATCGGGGGCTGCGTTATTGAGGCTTTTGTAGCACATGGTGTCTAGTTTGTACTGTATGCGCTTTGATACAGGGAGCCAGTGAAGTTGTGCCAGGAGAGGAGATATGTGGTCAGCTTTTTTCTTTTTGAGTACAAGGCGTGCAGCATTGTTTTGAATGCGCTGTAGGATGTGAATGGTGGAGGCAGGAAGACCAGACGGTGCCTACCTTTTTGTCAGAAGGCCCATTAGTCAGAAGGCCCATTAGTCAGAAAGCCCACTAGTCAGAAGGCCCATTAGTCAGAAAGCCCACTAGAAAATCAGTATTTTTTGTTGTTGTTGGTTTTTATTTTCAATAATAGTGTTTATCCCAAAGGACTCGTTTTTTTGTGTGTTCATAGCTAGAAAAGCATATGTAATTAATTTCAGTTGCTTTGCCATTGAACATTGTGTGCCAATTTACAGTAATTATGTTTGGTCTCACATAACATGTTCTTTTTTTTTTTTTTTTTTTTTTTTTAATAAAGTAGCTGTTGCTCATGGTTTGTCTGTAGACTTCTGTGCATTTTCTCTGCTGGCCATGTTGAGATAAGTACATGTACATGTGTTATTCATTTGGGCTGGTGTTTATTTAATTAAGTCAGAAAATCAGTTGGCATTCAGTTGCATGAATGTAGGGCTTAAAAATGTAGGAAACATGAAAAACGGAAATCCAGTTTGTATGAATATTTGACCAATAACACCGTAGGGCAGTTACTGTAGGTCAGATAGAAATTCTGTGATCATCATTTTTGGCCTATCAGCGGTAATCCCTACATTCATGCAACTGAATGCCAACTGATTTTCTGACTAACGGGCCTTCTGACTAACGGGCCTTCTGACTAGTGGGCCTTCTGACTAACGGGCCTTCTGACTAGTGGGCCTTCTGACTAACGGGCCTTCTGACAATAAGGCATCCTGCGACCAGACAGGAGTGAATTGCAATAGTCAATGCGAGACATTATGAAGGAGAGAACGAGTTTTGCAGTTGTTTCGACAGAGAGATACTTCCTGATCAGCCTTATACGATGGAGATGATAGTAGCTTATGAAAACTGACTGTTATAACCTGCTTATGAAAACAGACTGACTGTTATACGATGGAGATGATAGTTTTCTGTTATGAAAACAGATTGACTCTTACAACCTTTTTATGAAAACAGATTGACTCTTGTTACCTGTTTATGAAAACAGATTGACTCTTGTTACCTGTTTATGAAAACAGACACCTCCTTATAACCTGTTTATGAAAACAGACAGCTCCTTATAACCTGTTTATGAAAACAGAATGACTCTTGTTACCTGTTTATGAAAACAGAATGACTCTTGTTACCTGTTTATGAAAACAGATTGACTCTTGTAACCTGTTTATGAAAACACATTGACTCTTGTTACCTGTTTATGAAAACAGATTGACTCTTGTTACCTGTTTATGAAAACAGATTGACTCTTGTTACCTGTTTATGAAAACAGAATGACTCTTGTTACCTGTTTATGAAAACAAATTGACTCTTGTTACCTGTTTATGAAAACAGAATGACTCTTGTTACCTGTTTATGAAAACAGATTGACTCTTGTAACCTGTTTATGAAAACAGAATGACTCTTGTAACCTGTTTATGAAAACAGACAGCTCCTTATAACCTGTTTATGAAAACAGACAGCTCCTTATAACCTGTTTATGAAAACAGACAGCTCCTTATAACCTGTTTATGAAAACAGACAGCTCCTTATAACCTGTTTATGAAAACAGAATGACTCTTGTAACCTGTTTATGAAAACAGATTGACTCTTGTTACCTGTTTATGAAAACAGATTGACTCTTGTAACCTGTTTATGAAAACAGATTGACTCTTGTTACCTGTTTATGAAAACAGATTGACTCTTGTAACCTGGTTTTTTTTTTGTTTTTGTTTTTTTTACAATATATATTTATTTTACACAGCGCAAAATCTTGACAAAATCAAATCTAAGCGCTGAAGCAGACACACACGCAAGCACGCACGCACGCACACGCACGCACGCACGCACGCACGCACGCACGCACACACACACACACACACACACACACGCATGGCTATAAATGGGGAGAAAGAATAAAAGCAATAAAAGCAAGAATAAAAGCAATGGAAAATTATAGAGAGCATAGCATATACAATTATATATTATAACCATGTGATTCCCTCCGAGCGGAGACAGGCTGCAGAGAGGGGGGGGGGTTGAGTGAGGTTAGGATTTTATGCGGAGGAGAAAAGGTGAGTTTTGAGAGCGGACTTGAAGGAGACAAAAGTAGGTTGCTGACGGACTGAGAGAGGAAGTTTGTTCCAGGAGAGTGGACCAGAAACAGAGAAGGGTCGTGGACTATAGGTATTGAGCTTAGTGCGTGGAAAGCGAAAAATCAGAGGCAGAGCGGAGGGTACGTGAGGGAACATAGATCCCAAGTAGGCTTGACAGGTAATCGGGGGCTGCGTTATTGAGGCTTTTGTAGCACATGGTGTCTAGTTTGTACTGTATGCGCTTTGATACAGGGAGCCAGTGAAGTTGTGCCAGGAGAGGAGATATGTGGTCAGCTTTTTTCTTTTTGAGTACAAGGCGTGCAGCATTGTTTTGAATGCGCTGTAGGATGTGAATGGTGGAGGCAGGAAGACCAGACAGGAGTGAATTGCAATAGTCAATGCGAGACATTATGAAGGAGAGAACGAGTTTTGCAGTTGTTTCGACAGAGAGATACTTCATGATCAGCCTTATACGATGGAGATGATAGTAGCTTATGAAAACTGACTGTTATAACCTGCTTATGAAAACAGACTGACTGTTATACGATGGAGATGATAGTTTTCTGTTATGAAAACAGATTGACTCTTACAACCTTTTTATGAAAACAGATTGACTCTTGTTACCTGTTTATGAAAACAGATTGACTCTTGTAACCTGTTTATGAAAACAGAATGACTCTTGTGACCTGTTTATGAAAACAGAATGACTCTTGTGACCTGTTTATGAAAACAGAATGACTCTTGTGACCTGTTTATGAAAACAGACAGCTCCTTATAACCTGTTTATGAAAACAGACAGCTCCTTATAACCTGTTTATAAAAACAGACAGCTCCTTATAACCTGTTTATAAAAACAGACAGCTCCTTATAACCTGTTTATAAAAACAGACAGCTCCTTATAACCTGTTTATAAAAACAGACAGTTCCTTATAACCTGTTTATGAAAACAGACAGTTCCTTATAACCTCTTTATGAAAAAAAGAGCACTCTTTAACCTGTTTATGAAAACAGATGACTCTTGTAACCTGTTTATGAAAACAGATTGACTCTTGTAACCTGTTTATGAAAACAGATGGACTCTTATAACCTGTTTATGAAAACAGATGACTCTTATAACCTGTTTATGAAAACAGATTGACTCTTGTAACTCTCTGTTTATGAAAACAGATTGACTCTTATAACCTGTTTATGAAAACAGATGACTCTTGTAACCTGTTTATGAAACAGATGACTCTTAGTAACCTGTTTATGAAAACAGATTGACTCTTATAACCGTGATTGGATGTCTTGTACCTTATATCAATCACACAAGAGATTGATCTTATTTGATCAGTTTGTGAGACAATGATGACTCTGAAATGACAAATGTTAGAAAAAAAAAAACAAGTATGCAAGAGGAACTTTTAGTTCAACACGTTTATTGTTCGTGTTGTGTGTGTGTGTGTGTGTGTGTGTGTGTGTTGTGTTGTGTAGTGTTTGTGTTTGTGTTTGTGTTTGTGTTTGTGTTGTGTTGTGTTGTGTGTGTGTTTGTGTGTGTGTTTGTGTGTGTGTTGTGTGTGTGTGTGTGTGTGTGTGTGTGTGTGTGTGTGTGTGTGTGTGTGTGTGTGTGTGTTTGTGTTTGTGTTTGTGTTTGTGTTTGTGTTGTGTTTGTGTTTGTGTGTGTGTGTGTGTGTGTGTGTGGAGAGAGTGTAGGTGTGTTTTCCAGAATAATATAAAGCATGGCAATGGAAAAATCTGAGCTGTTGGAAACATGCTGGGATGGAACAGAGCACGACATCTGCAGGCTGCTACAGGATGGCGCACAGATTAACTGGAAAGACGAATCAGAGAATACAGTCCTTCACTATGCTTGTGAGGGAAACAATTACAATGTTGCCCGCTACATTCTTCAAGACTTGATGTTCAAAAGAAATGACAATGTGAATTCACAAGATGTGACTGGCGACACCGCTCTCCATGCAGCCTGCTACTATGGCAATCCACAACTGGTGTGCTTGCTTCTGGAACATGGTGCACTTCCTTGGGCTCTTAACTACCTGTTAGACTCCCCTCTTCACCTGGCGTGTTTGAAGGGGAATGTTCCAGTCTTACGGTATCTTCTGACTCGTTTTAATGGCAACATCAACACCTTAAACGATTTCGGTCGCTCCCCACTTGTAATTGCATGTACAGAGAATAATTTTGAGATGGTCCAGACATTACTTCTGCATGGTGCAGATGTTAATCGAACAGATGAAGACATCACTAGACTCTGCGATGCTATCTTTACATATATGCGAGATCAAACAAACGTAGAGAATGATGGCAATGATAGTGATGATTCCTATGTTGGTATTACCGAGAATGTCGACCAGCAGGTCATTAGCCTACAGTTTGGTCCTTGGGAGTATGGTGATAAGACCATCTGTGCCTTTCCTCTGAACATTGCTTGTAAAAAGGGAAACCTGGATATCGTGACCCTCCTTCTGCAGTCAGGAGCCAACGTTAACACTGTAGACAAAGATGGATACACAGCTCTGTCGTCGGCAACCTGTGAAGGTCACGTTCAGACAGTGAGACTTCTCCTTCAGCATGGTGCTGAGTTGTATATTCCTGGTGCAATGAACCCTTTGCAGGTGGCTAGTCAGAGTGGGCACGATAACATCCTTCAGCTTAGAGCTGACACATTCACTGCAAACGGTCTTAATACTGTACTGTCTTCATTTCTGGCGGTCAAAGCGATCGGTCCTCTGACACGTTTGGCCAACTATTTCTCGTTTACAGTTTAACGTTGTGTATTGAACACGTGTTTAATCCGATCCCCGACACCATTCTTGTCAAGGTACATTTTACACTGCTCTGATCCTTGTTATGGAAACATTTTTATGAGAACTTAGTGTAGACACCAGAAGACGCTAAAGAAATCAGTATTGAAATTTTAAGCCAGAATATATTGTGATTTATTACAGTTGGTAAATAAGAAAAGACTATGAAAAGACAACTAAAGCAGAACCAGGAAAAGACAACCAAAGCAGAACCAGGAAAAGACAACCAAAGCAGAACCAGGAAAAGACAACCAAAGCAGAACCAGGAAAAGACAACCGAAGCAGAACCAGAATAGCTATTTGGCAAATATCATAGTCTGTGTCATCTATCTGATTTCTTCCATTAACATTTTTGGGCTGTGTACATAACAAACGATGCCTGAACAAAACCTGTAGAATAATAATTAACAGTGAGAAAAGGAAAAAAACTTGAATTACCTAAATGATCGCACAAATATAGTGTTAGGTCCATTTGAATAAATCTACAATGTCGTGTTTTGTCTTCAAAGGAACGTAGAGATAATGTAAGCACAAACTCTGTGAAATGAATGGCATTCTGCTTTCCAAACACAACCTTCTCTTTTGAAGTTTTCATAATTTCGCTAGGAAATATGTCACACATTCTGAAAAAATGGTCAATAAATGACTCAGCATGCTTGTTTTTTAAGTTGGCCCAAACACCACCACCACCAACAACAACAACAACAATCACAACGATAATAATGATAAGGATAATATTACTAATGATGATGACGATGGTGACAGGTGTAATAATAATGATAATGACAATAATAAGAGTACTAACGTAAGGAACTGTTTTTGTATAGAGCTGTTCTTCAGCCCCATATGGGATCAGTGTGCATCATACTGGTCATAAGGCAGAGTGTAATAGAAGCAGAAGCAGTGATGAAGTTCACATACACATCAGAATAAACACTTTCAGCAACGTGCACAAATTGATATTTGTTGACAATGCATACACGCATACCTTTTTTTCTGTGGGTATTAACGTATACCGAAAATGAAACTGAAACTAACGTGTACATATATGAATGATTATACAATGGCACACAGTCTGTTCTTAGAATTCGAAGTGCATATTGCTGGATACCCCTCTTTGTCTCTGCCTTGTTTTTCATTCTGTCAATTTTTCGTATTATATTCTGCCTTCAGAGTCCATTCACCTGATAGTGTTTGATGACGTTTTAATACTTTCTCTTAGGATTAATAATTGGGTACATGTCTTAAGTGTATTTTTGATTGTAAGGCAATGTGCAGAAGCAATTTCAGATAATTTAGGTCTGGTTTTATATCTGTTTTAGTGTCCTTACTTATGGTTATAATTGTATTCAGATTTTTTTAAACCATTTGTGCGATGAATTGGAGGAGTGGTCAACGTCGGGCATATTTTTAGATTGTGTGCGAATGCATTGACAGTGGTTTCATGGTTGTGGCACGAACAGGGTCAGTTAGCAATACGTCGTAATTGGATATGGTAATCGTATTCATGGAATAGAGACTACGTTTTCGGTGTTGGGTTCTTCAGTTGATTCAAACGATGAAAAAGGAATACTAGTCTTCAGAGCCTGACGGGAGTCCTCATGCCTGATGTGTGACTTACCCTGATGGCACATGTACTTCCGCAGGAAGAGAATCCTAATATGCCGAGTTCTCCCTCGGCCAGTTTCTCACCTGTAGTTCCAGATGGCCTGTAATCCTTGACTGCATCCTATCTACCGGTTGCAAGAACTTAATCCTTTCACTTCCTCACCCTATCTACCAGCTTCCTGCAGGAAGATGGAAAATAGGCTACGGGAGTCGAAGGATTAAATATATGCTTTGGTGGCATGGTTGACAATGCAGGATGCTAGTGGATGGGATGCAATACAATACAATATTTTATTTATATAGCGCAAAATCTTGATAAAATCAAATCTAAGCGCTAAAACAGACACGCACGCACGCACGCGCACATACACACACACGCGCGCGCGCGCGCGCGCACACGCACACGGCTATAAATGGGGAGAAAGAATAAAAGCAATGGAAAATTATAGAGAGCATATTATATACAATTATATATTACAATGTGATTCCCCTCCGAGTGGAGACAGGCTGCAGAGGGATTGAGTGAGGTCAGGATTTTATGCAGAGGAGAAAAGGTGAGTTTTGAGAGCGGACTTGAAGGAGACAAAAGTAGGTTGCTGACGGACTGAGAGCGGAAGTTTGTTCCAGGAAAGTGGACCAGAAACAGAGAAGGCTCGTGGACCATAGGTATTGAGCTTAGTGCGTGGAAAGCGAAAAGTCAGAGGATCGGAGGCAGAGCAGAAGTGAAAGGGATGATAATAAGTCCACGTATTGTTTATCATGTTTATGTGGGCGTCATATGAAAAGAAGTGCTTTCTGGATTGGCTTATATGATAATTGTATATTTGGTTGTTGAGCGGTTGGCATTTGTGTACTTGTGTTTAATGTTGCTGCAAAGAGGTTAAGGACACAATATAACAAGAAATGAAGTGTCAAACACAATATCTAAATGTCTTTACAACAGAGAAAAGTGTCCAATTCTGTCACGAAGTAAAGATCAATGTCAAGTGAGAATGCCCAAACAACAACCAAATGTCTTATTAAACTCAGAAATGTTCTCATGGACACGTCTGGCGTGCTTTCAGCCCTGATGTAGCCTTCATGGTCAAATGGATTATGAACAGAATGAATTCAATTGAACTATATTCCCTAACTTTGAGGTCACTGACTGAAACGTCATTAGTGTTACTGTGGGCCTTTGAAAGAACAGAAATGTACATTGCAGGGTGTGAAACAAAAAATGTATAAATCATGTTGAAAGAAAAGAATTATGTGTTGCAGGGTGTAAAATATACATACATAAATCATGTTGAAAGAAAAGAATTCTGTGTTGCAGGGTGTAAAATATACATACATAAATCATGTTGAAAGAAAAGAATTCTGTGTTGCAGGTGTAAAATATACATACATAAATCATGTGAAAGAAAAGAATTCTGTGTTGCAGGGTGTAAAATATACATATATAAAACATGATGAAAGAACAAAAACCTGTATTGCATGGTGTGAACGGAAATGTTAATCAGTTGGAAAAACAAACAAACAAACAAAACTCTGAACAGAATACAAACTCATGTTGAAAAATCAAAACTTGAAGGTATGAAAACAATAAATTGTGTAAGACAAAACCTGTACAGTATTGCAGGGTGTGAAAGGAAAATGTATATATCCTATTCTTTCTCAGCCATTAGTGATGTGTAGGAGTCCGTGTTTTTGGCAAAATCGTTGTCTTAACAAACCAGTCGAAATCGCTCTTTTAACAATAATTAATCGACTTTAATGGACACCCTTTATTCGTGTGTCATTTGTGTGAACAGTAATTTCATCATTAAAGAATAGAGTGAGCAAGTCTGCTTTTTGATATCATTGGGAGCGGTGTGCGCGTGCGTACATGCGTGCATGCGTGTGTGAATGCGTGCTTGCGTGTGTGTGTGTGTGCGCGCGTGAATGCGTGCTTGCGTGTGTGTGTGTGTGTGTGTGTGTGTGTGTGTGTGTGTGTGTGTGTGTGTGTGTGTGTGTGTGTGTGTGTGTGTGTGTGTGTGTGTGTGTGTGTGTGACAAAATGTATTAGCAAGATGTTTGTAATGATTTCCCACTGTTTTTCAACTGGTCTTTACTGACTAAAGGTTAAGATGTAGACTGTCGAGATGTTGGAAATAACGAAACTTTAGAACTAATGATACCAAACTCAAGGTCACAAGGACAAACGCTTAAACTCGGCAGTTTTTGAGGAAGGTGTGCAAACGTCATTTCTTTGGAATTTCTGACAGCAATGGTTACACTGAAATTTCTGACAGGAGTCTTTACACTGGAACTTCTGACAAAAGTCTTTACACTGGAATTTCTGACAAAAGTCTTTACACTGGAATTTCTGACAAAAGTCTTTACACTGGAACTTCTGACAAAAGTCTTTACACTGAAATTTCTGACAAAAGTCTTTACATTGGAACTTCTGACAAAAGTCTTTTTTACACTGAAATTTCTGACAAAAGTCTTTACACTGGAACTTCTGACAGGAGTCTTTACACTGAAATTTCTGACAATAGTCTTTACATTGGAACTTCTGACAATAGTCTTTACACTGGAACTTCTGACAGGAGTCTTTACACTGGAACTTCTGACAACAGTCTTTACACTGGAACTTCTGACAATAGTCTTTACACTGGAACTTCTGACAATAGTCTTTACACTGGAACTTCTGACAACAGTCTTTACACTGGAACATTTGACAATAGTCTTTACATTGGAACATCTGACAACAGTCTTTACACTGGAACTTCTGACAACAGTCTTTACACTGGAACTTCTGACAATAGTCTTTACACTGGAACTTCTGACAACAGTCTTTACACTGGAACTTCTGACAACAGTCTTTACACTGGAACATCTGACAACAATCTTTACACTGGAACTTCTGACAATAGTCTTTACATTGGAACTTCTGACAATAGTCTTTACATTGGAACTTCTGACAATAGTCTTTACACTGGAACTTCTGACAACAGTCTTTACACTGGAACATCTGACAACAGTCTTTACATTGGAACTTCTGACAACAATCTTTACACTGGAACTTCTGACAATAGTCTTTACACTGGAACTTCTGACAACAGTCTTTACACTGGAACTTCTGACAACAGTCTTTACACTGGAACATCTGACAATAGTCTTTACACTGGAACATCTGACAAGTCTTTACACTGGAACTTCTGACAATAGTCTTTACACTGGAACATCTAACAACAGTCTTTACACTGGAACATCTGACAAGTCTTTACAATGGAAATTCTGACAATAGTCTTTACACTGGAACATCTGACAGTAGTCTTTACACTGGAACATCTGACAATAGTCTTTACATTCTGTTTTCACTATTATAATGGTCAACCATTGTCTTCGCTTCACGCCATGTCTCATTTCATCTGATGCATCTTCAAGACCACAGCGAACTGGAGAAATACAAAAATCTAATGATTTTGTTTATTTAGAAAACAAAAAGATTGTTGCCAGGGACTGACCATCTGTATGTTAGAGTAGAACTTGATTCCACGTTGGAAATGCGAACACTTGGATGACCTTGACTTGAGTACTGATCATACTGTATTGAATGAAATCTGTCAACAGTTGGAGTAAACGTCTTTATGTAACAAGAGGCAAACGTTCGTTTATTGCATTATGTATCATACATTTAAAATATTCATCAAGGATTCTGTTCTGGGTTGTGATCAACTTTGGATTAAGTTTCAGTTATCTGAAGAAGGCAGTTTCTTTTTAAGAATGACCTGTACAAGTTCTCTCCAGGTTTTCAGTTCTTCGGTGATATGTGATGAGATATACACGTATTCACACATACATGCGTGTATTGACGTAATCATACACCAACATATCTCTGTTTCTTTTGAAATAAAAAGTGCTGCTAGTTCTTATTGCGGTGACGCAATGATGCTGTAGTAGTAGTAGTGTTATTGTTACTAGCGAGAGTATTACTAATTTCGTTTGCTTGTCTATGTTGTTTGTTATATTCAGTGCTAGTTATCTTTTCCTGAGCTTGCTACGTATATTCACGAACATTGAAAGTTTTGTGTGTAGGGCCCAGTTGATGGCACACATGTCCATTCAGTATAAGACATGCAGCCTCTGATTTTTATGTGTATTGTTTAATTTTAATGGCAAGTGTTTGAAACAACTAATTCATCGCTCCTGTAGCAAAGAAAGAAAGAAACAAACAAAACACTTAGCTTTTGATGT
>JAPXFY010000014.1:20080814-20093314 GCA_030674185.1 Monoplex corrugatus | reverse complement strand
GACCATTGTTATGCGTAGGCTCAGGGAATCGGTCTTAATTATCAAAAGATTTATGTGAAGCAGAATAGGAGTTTTCTGATCCATGTAAAATAAATCCAATTTCAACAAATTCTGACTCCTTCTCCTGTCATTTGTGATTCTATAAAACGAAGCAAGTAAATGTTGATTGAATAATGGTGACATCGTGTTTTTAACATACCTCTTGACATTCATTATAGTTTTGTCACTCGCAACTGATGACCCCAGCTTCCTCTCTGCACTATTATTTCGTCTTTTTCTGTGAAAACAGACTGACTGTTATAACCTGTTTATGAGTAGTAGTCGTAGTAGTAGTAGTAGTAGTAGTAGTAGTAGTAGTAGTAATAGGGACTGGCTTTCAATGGCCTAGGCCTTGTGGCCTATTTACGTCCCCTCTTTCTCAACTATTTCTAATACAGGTATTAAAATGCGCATTTTCTTTTTGTTTGCATAAGCGTAATCAGGCCTTTAATCATCATAATTGATAAAAAGTTCTTTGAATTTTGGAATTTCGTTCAAAAAATTCTTGAATTTGTTAGTATCTTGTGCAAATTGTATGTTAGTTTGGAGTTTATTCCACAAAGGGGCTACTCGATGTGAAAAAGAAAATTTTCTTGTGTTAGTACAATAGTGCTGAATAAATAGTGAGTCAACACAAATATTATCAACTCCATTAAATATCTTATATGTTTGAATAAGGTCACCTCTTGTCCTTCTGCCTTTAAGTGAGTGTAATTTCAAATACTTCAATCGTTCTGCATAAGATGTATCTTTGCATTCTTTTAATACCTTTGTTGCACGTGTTTGTACTCTTTCTATTTGCGCTGACTGTCTTTTCAAGGACGGGCACCATATTGCATTTGCATATTCCAAATGTAGTCTAACAAAAGACTTATATGGTTTTAGAAATATATCCTTATCTAAGTAAGAAAAGCTTCTCCTAATAACTCCCAACATTTGACTTGCTTTATTAACTATTTTACCAATATGTAAATCGAAGGACAACATGCTGTCGAAAGCTGAAAACTGACTGTTATAACCTGTTTATGAAAACAGACTGACTGTTATAACCTGTTTATGAAAACAGACTGACTGTTATAACCTGTTTATGAAAACTGACTGTTATAACCTGTTTATGAAAACTGACTGTTATAACCTGTTTATGAAAACTGACTGACTGTTATAACCTGTTTATGAAAACTGACTGGCTGTTATAACCTGTTTATGAAAACTGACTGACTGTTATAACCTGTTTATGAAAACTGACTGTTATAACCTGTTTATGAAAACTGACTGTTATAACCTGTTTATGAAAACTGACTGACTGTTATAACCTGTTTATGAAAACAGACTGACTGTTATAACCTGTTTATGAAAACTGACTGTTATAACCTGTTTATGAAAACTGACTGTTATAACCTGTTTATGAAAACTGACTGACTGTTATAACCTGTTTATGAAAACTGACTGACTGTTATAACCTGTTTATGAAAACTGACTATTATAATCTGTTTATGAAAACTGACTGACTGTTATAACCTGTTTATGAAAACTGACTGACTGTTATAACCTGTTTATGAAAACTGACTGACTGTTATAACCTGCTTATGAAAACTAACTGACTGTTATAACCTGTTTATGAAAACTGACTGTTATAACCTGTTTATGAAAACTGACTGTTATAATCTGTTTATGAAAACAGACTGACTGTTATAACCTGTTTATGAAAACAGACTGACTGTTATAACCTGTTTATGAAAACAGACTGACTGTTATAACCTGTTTATGAAAACAGACTGACTGTTATAACCTGTTTATGAAAACAGACTGACTGTTATAACCTGTTTATGAAAACAGACTGACTGTTATAACCTGTTTATGAAAACTGACTGTTATAATCTGTTTATGAAAACTGACTGTTATAACCTGTTTATGAAAACTGACTGTTATAACCTGTTTATGAAAACTGACTGTTATAATCTGTTTATGAAAACTGACTGTTATAACCTGTTTATGAAAACTGACTGACTGTTATAACCTGTTTATGAAAACTGACTGTTATAACCTGTTTATGAAAACTGACTGTTATAATCTGTTTATGAAAACTGACTGTTATAATCTGTTTATGAAAACTGACTGTTATAACCTGTTTATGAAAACAGACTGACTGTTATAACCTGTTTATGAAAACAGACTGACTGTTATAACCTGTTTATGAAAACTGACTGACTGTTATAACCTGTTTATGAAAACAGACTGACTGTTATAACCTGTTTATGAAAACAGACTGACTGTTATAACCTGTTTATGAAAACAGACCGACCAGCCAGGTAGCCATTATCTTATAATATGTTTATGAAAACAGTCTGACTCTTATAGCCTAAGTGATTGGATGTCTTGTTCCACTTGATCAAACCTCACACAAGAAGATTAGACTTTAATCAGTTGTGTATGAGGGGCTGAATACATTTTCACCTCTTTCTAAAGAAGATAATGTAAATATATCAAAACTATTATATGTATATTTATGTGTATATTATATGTATATGTATATACATGTATATGTATATATATCCATATATGCATATATATATGTATATATATGTATGTATCTATGTATGTATGTATCTATGTATGTATGTGTATGTGTGGAAAAGGAACTTCCAGCTCAACATATTTTTGTTTGTGTGTGCATGCGTGTGTGGGATCTAAGTGCGTGTTCCAGAATAAAAAAAAAACCATGGCAATGGACAAATTTGATCTGTTTGAAACATGCCGGGATGGAACAGAGGACGACATCCGCAGGCTGCTACAGAACGGCGCACAGATTAACTGGAAAGACGAATCAGATAGAACAGTTCTTTACTATGCCTGTGAGAAAAACAATTACAACGTTGCTCGCTACATTCTTCAAGACTTGTCGTTCAAAGGAAATGGAGGCATGAATTCACAAGATGTTACTGGCGACACCGCTCTCCATGCAGCCTGCTCCTGTGGCAATCCACAACTGGTACGCTTGCTTCTGGAACATGATGCATGCCCTTCAGTACGTAACGAGGTAGGAGACTCTCCTCTTCATCGGGCATGTTTGAGGGGGAATTTTCCAGCTGTACGATATCTTCTGACTCGTTTTAATGGCAACATCAACACCTTAAACGATTCGGGTCGCTCTCCACTTGTAATTGCATGTTCAAAAAATAAATTTGAGATAGTCCAGATATTACTCAGACGTGGTGCAGACGTCAACCAAACAGATGAAGGCATCACTCAGCTGTTCAAAACGGCCTTTAGGTATCTGCGACTTCAGGCAAACGTAGCTAATGATGCCAATAATAGTGATCGTTTACATGATATAGAGAACGCCGCACAAGTCATTAGACTACTGTTTGTTCCTGGAAGTTATGATGGTAAGAAGACCATTTGTACCTTTCCTCTCAACGTTGCTTGTAAAAAGGGATACCTGGACATTGTGACCCTCCTTCTGCAGTCAGGAGCCAACGTTAACGCTGTAGATAAACGTGGATACACAGCTCTGTCTTCGGCAAGCCGTGAAGGTCAAGTTCAGGCAGTGAGACTTCTCCTTCAGCATGGTGCTGAGTTGTGTGTTCCTGGTGCAATGAACCCTTTGCAGGTGGCTAGTCAGAGTGGCACGATAACATCCTTCAGCTTAGAGCTGACACATTCACTGCAAACGGTCTCAATACTGTACTGTCTTCATTTCTGGCGGCCAGAGCGATTGGCCTTCTGAATGTTAGGTTAACTATTTCGCGTTTCGAGTTTAACGTTGTGTGTTGAACACGTCTTCAAACCGACCCCCACCCTTGTCAAGGTACATTGTACACTGCTCTGATCCTTTGTTATAGAAACATTCTTACAAGAACTAAATGCAGACACCAGAAGACACTAAAGAAATCAGTGTTGAAATTTTAAGGCAGAAAATATTATATCTTTGAGTAAATAACCAAGAAAAGACTATGAAAAGACAACCAAAGCAGAACCAGAATATCGATTTTGGAAACATATTTACATCATTGATGTGGTTTTTGGGCAGTGTACATAACCAGTGGGATGGAAAAAAGCTGTAGATTAATGGGGGGAAAAAACAAAGAAGAAAAGAAAAATTGAGGTAATGACCTAAATGGTTGCACAAATATAATGCAACATGCATTTGAGTAAATCTACCATGTCGTGTTTTGTCTTGAAACTAATGTAGAGATGGTGTAAAAACAAACTCTGTAACATGAGTGGTATTCCGCTTTCCGAACACAACCTTTTTTCTCTCAAGTTTCTCGGTTCATTGCCACAAAATATGTCACACATTCTGACAAAACAGACAATAAATCCCACGACATGTTTTTCAAAGTGGCTCAAACAACAACAACAACAACAACAACAATGACAACAACAATAACAATGATAACAATAAGATTAATATCAGTGATGATGATTATAGGCCTAATAATAATGGTAATGATAATAATAGCATAGTAACTGTAAGGAATCAGTTTTGTATAGAACTGTTCTTCAGACCCATATGGGATCACTGTGCATCACTCAGGTCATAGAACACAGTGTAATAGAAGCAGAACACTGATACAGCTCACATACACATCAGAATAGACACGTTCAGCAACGTGCACAAATTGATATTTGCTGACATGGTACACACACACACACACACACACACACACACACACACACACACACACACACACACCACACACACACACACACACACACACACACACACACACACACACACACACAATTTCATTCTATGGCCATTATCGTATACTAAAACTGAAACTAACGTGTACATATATGAATGACTATACATGTACAATGGCATACAATCTGTTCTTAGAAGTGGAAGTGCATATTGCTGGATACCCCCGTGGATAGTCATCCCCACTTCTAGAAATTCTGTGCTAGAAATTTCCTTTTTTCTGTCATTGTCTTTGTTTCTGCCTCGTTCCTTTGCTTTTTGTCATTTCTACATATCATTTTCTGCCTTATTGATCCATTCACGTTGACGTGTTTGATGAGTCCTACATACTTTCTCTTAGGAGTGATTTTGGGTACGTGTATTAAGAGCATTTTTGGCTCAAGGCAATGTGATGTGCTGAAACAATTTTAGGTAATTTAGGCCAGTTTTACACATGTTTTAGTGTCCTTACCTATTCTTATATTTGTATTCAGATTTGCTTTTTTAACCCCCTATGTGATAAATTGAACGGAGTGGTCAACATCAGATGCATATTTATAGATTGTGTGCGAATGCATTGACAGTGGTTTCATGGCTGTGGCACGAACGAGGGTCAGTTAGCAATACGTCGTCATTGGATATGTAATCGTATTCATGGAATAGAGACTACGTTTTTGGTGTTGGGTTCTTCTGTTGATTCAAAGGATGAAAAAGGAATACTAGTCTTCAGAGCCTGACGGGAGTCCTCATGCCTGATGTGTGACTTACCCTGATGGCACATGTACTTCCGCAGGAAGAGAATCCTACTATGCTGAGTTCTCCCTCGGCCAGTTTGTCACCTGTTGTTCCGGATGGCCCTAAAACTTGACCAGCACATGGACTTTCACTTTTGAGTCCCGCACGTATCCACCGGTTGCAAGAACTTAATCCTTTCACTTCCTCACCCTATCTAACAGCTTCCTGCTGGAAGCTGGTGGATAGGACAAGGGAGTCAAAGGATTAAGTTTTTGCTTTGGTAGCATGGTTGACAATGCAGGATGCTAGTGGACAGGGTGCAGGGATCAAAAGGGTTAATCTTAAGTGCACATAATTATTTACCAGGTTTATGTGTACGTCATGTTTAATGGAAATGGTTTTTGGACTGGCTGAATGAATGCATATTTGGTTGTTGAGTGGTTGACATTTGTGTACTTGCGTTTCATGTCGCTGCAAAGAAGTTAACGACACAATATAACAACATATGAAGTGTCAGACACAATATCTAAACGTCTTTACAACAGAGAAAAGTGTTCAATTCTGTCACAAAGTAAAGATCAGTGTCCAGTTAGAATACCCAAACAACAACCAAACAAGTCATTTTAATTGAGAAATGTTCTCTTGGACAGGTCTGGCGTGCTGTCAGTCCTGATGTAGCCTTTATGGTCAGCCAGATTATGAACATGTTCCATTCAGTTGAACTGAATTCCTTAACTTTGAGGTCACCGACTGAAACGTCTTTAGTGTTACTGTGGGCCTTTGAAAGAACAGAAATGTATATTGCAGGGTGTGAAACAAAAATACATAAATCATGTTGAAAGAATATAAACCTGTATTGCAAGGTGTAAAACAAAAATACAAAAATCATGTTGAAAGAATATAAACCTGTATTGCAAGGTGTAAAACAAAAATACAAAAATCATGTTGAAAGAATATAAACCTGTATTGCAAGGTGTAAAACAAAAATACAAAAATCATGTTGAAAGAATATAAACCTGTATTGCAAGGTGTAAAACAAAAATACAAAAATCATGTTGAAAAAAAACCCGTTTTGTAGAGTGTGAAACAAAAATACATAAATCATGTTGAAAGAACAGAAATCTGTATTGCAGGGTGTGAAATATACATACATAATACATGTTGACAGCACGAAAACCTTTATTGTAGGGTGTGAAACATAACGAAAACCTTTATTGTAGGGTGTGAAACATACTTACATAAATCATGTTGAAAGAATAAAAACCTGTACAAGTAGATTGTGAAACAAAAGAAAACATAAGTCATGTTGAAACAATGAAACCATGTATTGCAGGGTATGAAACAAACAAAACGTAAATCATGTTGAGAAAACAAAAACCTGTATAATAGGGGGGGGGGGGGGGGGGGGTGACACAAAACTAATAAATCTTATTCTTTCTCAGCCATTAATGATGAATAGAAGTTCTTGTTTTGGGCAAAATCATTGTATCAAACCAGTCGAAACCACTCTTTCGACAATAGTTAAGCTAAATCCAAAACAAGTGTGACTGCCCACGTTCAAGCAAACAGAAACCAGAAGGAAAAAAACACGAAAGAAGAATACGAACGCGTATTTAATACAACAAGACAAGATGGGCGCAAATTTTCGGCCAACTGGCCTTTGTCAAGCGTAAGATTACAAACAAACAAACACTAGATACAAAAATTTTGAGAAAAACACTGAAATAGTTAAGCTATTTTAACGGACTCCCATTTGTCGTGTGTCATTTTACACTGTGTAAGCAGTAACTTCATTAAAGAATAAATTGAGTAATCCGCCTTTTGGTTCATTCAGAGCGGTGTGCGCGTGCGTGCGTGCGTGCGTGTGTGTGTGTGTGTGTGTGTGTGTGTGTGTGTGTGTGTGTGTGTGTGTGTGCGTGGTGTGTGTGTGTGTAGAGAGAGAGAGAGAGAGTGTGTGTGTGTGTGTGTGTGTGTGTGTGTGTGTGTGTGTGTGTGTGTGTGTGTGTGTGTGTGTGTGTGTGTGTGTGTGAGTGTGTGTGTGTGTATGACAGAATGTATAAGCAAGATGTTTTTAGTGTTTTCCCACTGTTTCCCATTGATCTTTACCGACTTCTGGTTAAGATGAAGACCGTCGAGATGTTGGAAATACGAAAGTTTGGAAGTCATGATGTCAAGCTCAAATGGACAACCGCTTAAACTCAGCAGTTGAGAAAGATGTGTAATCATTACTTTCTTTGAAATTTCTGTCAAAAGTCTTTACACCGGAACATCTGACAATAGTCTTTACACTGGACTTGAAATATCTTACCTGAACACTGACAACAGTCTTTACACTGGAACTTCTGACAATAGTCTTTACACTGGAACTTCTGACAATAGTCTTTACACCGGAACTTCTGACAATAGTCTTTACACTGGAACTTCTGACAATAGTCTTTACACTGGAACATCTGACAACAGTCTTTACACCGGAACATCTGACAATAGTCTTTACACTGGAACTTCTGACAATAGTCTTTACACTGGAACTTCTGACAATAGTCTTTACACTGGAACTTCTGACAACAGTCTTTACACTAGAACATTTGACAATAGTCTTTACATTGGAACTTCTGACAATAGTCTTTACACTGGAAATTCTGACAACAGTCTTTACACTGGAACTTCTGACAATAGTCTTTACACTCGAACTTCTGACAATAGTCTTTACACTGGAACTTCTGACAATAGTCTTTACACTGGAACATCTGACAACAGTCTTTACACTGGAACATCTGACAACAGTCTATACACTGGAACATCTGACAAGAGTCTTTACATTGGAACTTCTGACAATAGTCTTTACACTGGAACATCTGACAACAGTCTTTACACTGGAACATCTGACAACAGTCTATACACTGGAACATCTGACAAGAGTCTTTACATTGGAACTTCTGACAATAGTCTTTACACCGGAACATCTGACAACAGTCTTTACACTGGAACATCTAACAAGAGTCTTTACACTGGAACTTCTGACAATAGTCTTTACACTGGAACATCTAACAACAGTCTTTACACTGGAACTTCTGACAATAGTCTTTACACCGGAACATCTGACAACAGTCTTTACACCGGAACATCTGACAACAGTCTTTACACCGGAACATGTGACAACAGTCTTTACACTGGAACATCTGACAATAATCTTTACGTTCTGTTCTCACTGTTATAACAGTTTTCCAAGTCCCCTGTGTGATAAATGTTTTTCAAGTCCCCTGTGTGATAAATGTTTTTCAAATCCCCTGTGTGATAAATGCTTTTCAAATCCCGTGTGATAAATGCTTTTCAAATCCCCTGTGTGATAAATGCTTTTCAAATCCCCTGTGTGATAAATTGGACGGAGTAGTCAACGCCAGGGGCATGTCCTTAGATTATGTGCTCGATTGCATTGATATATATATACTTACTTTTCTGTTCCATTTTTGTTGTTGAAATTTTGAATATGTTTTGAAACGATTATAGTCTTGATATGGCTGTACGCTGTCGGATAGGATCATTATTATTATTATTATTATTTATATTATATTATTATTATTTATTATTACTATTATTGTTATCAGTATTATTATTATTATGATTATTATTTTTATCATTATTATCAATAGTCATCATCATCATCTAAACTTCAGTCCTCATCTAACCATGATTAAACACACACACACACACACACACACCACCACCACCACCACCACACACCACTAACACCACCACCACCACCACCACCACCACCACCACCACATAACACCACCTCAAACTAGGACAATACAAAGAAACAAACACGTAAAAAGGGGGTTGCTTTCTAGATTTTTGATGGCTTCTTGTTTTCTCTTTTGATTAAATAGGTCGAAGTTTTAAAAAAGACTATATCAGACTCTATGTCGTTATACTGAAAATAAATTATTTAATTTGCTAAATACAAAAAGTATATGATTGCTACCATGTGGTTCACTGTTTCTGCATCAGTGGTGTCTGTTTAGGGGGGGGGGGGGGAGTGCTATATGGACGGTACTGTTTGTGTGTCCTTGTTGCACACCAACATGAGTTAGTGGCCTTGTTATGAGTTGGCTGAGTTTGGTATCACACAGTGTTTCTTCCAGTGTATTCTTACGGACGTTGGTGCTAGTCGAAATAAATGTGACCTCCCACCACGAAATCAGTCAACTAGCATTTGGGACATTTTAAGATATACATATCACTGGAAAGTGTACATTCTGCTGATTATTTTGATACTTGAATAAAGCTAGTACTCAAAAAAATGTAGAAGATATGTATGTTTAAAGTCATTAAGTTGTATGACGGTCATTTTGAGAAAACGGCCTCTAAGTTTTTGTGTGCTCTCCTACACATTTTCCTTAAATTTCTTTATTTTGTGGGTTTGACCCAGTTTGTTTCTAATTTTCGCTGTCATTATCTGAAAGGTGCACCAAAGAGCTTTCTGTAGAATATTACATTTGTGGGTACTGTACAGGTTACGGTTCATAATAAGAGACAAAAATAGGTACTTTTGGTAGGAAATTGCGTTCTTTCTGCTGCGATCAGTGCATTAAAATACCATTTTAGATTGATTAATAATATTTTTTCAAGAAAGGCTTGTTGTCAAACATAGGCTCAACAGTTGCTGTCAGTACTGTACGCTTTGTGCCATTTTGGTATCCTCTGCGTTTATAGTCAGATTGCTGAACATCGATATTTCGTTCCCCGTCGCTTTCTGAGCACAAAACAAATAGAATCTGTGTGACGGTCAGTTCAAGGACCAGCCATGTATTTTGTTATGCAAATCTTTCTTTGAAAATGAATTCATTATAACCTTAAGTAGAGAATAATTGAACATCGACTGTTTGGGGAAAAAACATGTTACGTTGACTAGAGAGGAAGAGGTTATTTTCCATTCACCAGAGGGGGAGAGATTATATTTTATATCGACCAGGGGGGCAGTGTCTGTGGGGTGGGTGTCTATAAACAGACTGTGTGGGATTGCTATGGATGGCTGCTAAAGAAAAGAAACGAAACAGTCTTGATGGAGGCGGACACAAGAAGATCATTGATAAGGAAGATTAGGAAAAAACAGGCAACACTTATAGGCCATTTTATGAGGACAGGGGAATTAGAGCACCTGGTCACAACAGGAAAGCTGGAGGGAAAGAAAACACCAGGTAGACCCAGGCAGAAAAAATTGTAGGCGGACTTGCAGGGTTGCTGAGACAAGAGAGAGGGTGGAAGATGTGCTTGCTGCAACAAGGGATAGATGCATATGGAGGGCCATGATCGCCAACGCCATGCGGCAGGGCACATGATGATGATGATGATGATATGGATGGATCTTTATGGAAACCGTTTACGACCATAGGACCGGCCGGCCTCAAGAAAAAAGGCGAATCATGGTCAACATTGTTCCATGATCTGAGCTTTAGCGGAGTGGGTTAGTAGAGACCTCAACTTTTTAACTTTTTTTTTTTTTGGGGGGGGGGGGGGGGTCAACCCTGTCTATTGCATTCACAAACTGTCAACAGGGTCAGGTTGCCGTACTTGAAGACATACCTTTTTGCCCACCATCATCACCATCATCATCATCATATCATCATCATCATCATCATCATCATGTCGTCGTCGTCGTCATCATCATCATTATCATCATCATCATCATCATATCATCATCATCATCATCATCATCATCATCATCATCATATCATCATCATATCATATCATATCATCATCATCATCATCATCATCATCATTCATCATTCATCATCATCATCATTCATCATCATCATCATCTATCACCACCACCATCATCACCACCAACATCATCATCGTCGTCGTCGTCATCATCATCGTCATCATCATTATCGTCGTCGTCACCATCACTAGTATGTTTACTATTATTATTATTTCAAAAGAATTTTTCAGTTATTACTATGTAATCGTAATTATTACCAAAATCGGGTTACATGTGTTACATGTTACTTTCAACAGTCTGTTTCATGAAGAGATAAAACTGTTTGTAAACAGGTAAAGAAATGAAAAATTGATTGAATAAACGATTTGTCAAAAAATGTCAGTATTGTATTATCGAGAATTATACGGATTTTCGAAGGAGCAGAATTATTCTTCTTTCACTTTTTTGTTTAAATGGCATCTGCAAAAAACAAAACATCATTTGAATGGCTTGACAATGTTTTGTCTTTGAAGCAATGCGCAGACTGATCGTGACCTATGTCGTGCACACAAGTGTCGTTGGCAAATTGATTTCTGCCCCGCGCTTGTACCCTTCTATCGCTGTTTATGAACCTTCTATCTCTGTTTATAAACCTTCTATCGCTGTATATGAACCTTCTCTTGCTGTTTATGAACCTTCTATCGCTGTTTATGAACCTTCTCTGGCTGTTTATGAACCTTCAATCGCTGTTTATGAACCTTCTATCGCTGTTTATGAACCTTCTATCGCTGTTTATGAACCTTCTATCGCTGTTTATGAACCTTCTATCGCTGGTTATGAACCTTCTATCGCTTTTTACGAACCTTCTCTTGCTGTTTATGAATCTTCTATCGCTGTATATGAACCTTCTCTTGCTGTTTATGAACCTTCTATCGCTGTTTATGAACCTTCTCTTGCTGTTTATGAACCTTCTGTCGCTGTTTATGAACCTTCTATCGCTGTTTATGAACCTTCTATCGCTGTTCATGAACCTTCTCTTGCTGTTTATGAACCTTTTATCGCTGTTTATGAACCTTCTCTCGCTGTTTTTGAACCTTTTCTTGCTGTTTATGAACCTTCTCTGGCTGTTTATGAACCTTCTATCGCTGTTTATGAACTTTCTCTGGCCGTTTATGAACCTTCTATCGCTGTTTATGAACCTTCTATCGCTGTTTATGAACCTTATACCGCTGTTTATGAACCTTCTATCGCTGTTCATGAACCTTCTCTTGCTGTTTATGAACCTTCTCTGCTGTTTATGAACCTTCTCTGGCTGTTTATGAACTTTCTCTGGCTGTTTAT
>JAPXFY010000014.1:20063314-20073314 GCA_030674185.1 Monoplex corrugatus | reverse complement strand
GCATGAAGGGATTTCAGTTTCAGTTGAGGTTTCACATAAAAACACACACACAGGCAGGACGATCAACAGCCACAAAAATCAAACGAAACAAAATGTAGCAGGAATAACTCAAAGCAAGCGAAAACAGAGCCCGAAAAGAAAACCAAAGACGGGAAAGAACATCATGACATCAAAAAAGCTAAAGACGTCACCTCACAGCGCAAACATGCAACGTCACACCCTCCGCAGATATCAGAACAACGTAAAAAGAACCGCGACCTTCCGTATGTTCTGACTGTCCACGATTCGGTGTTGAGAGATGTAAACTCAAGAAGACTGGGACGATCTTACGGTTTCGAAGGAGACTCGTGTGCTGTGAATAACATTAATGACATAAAAGGCTCTTTAGACAAGACTCTATCTCAATTTGACATTCCTGCGGACTGTATCGTTTTCCATTGTGGTGTGTTCACGAACTAATAAAGATATCGCAACAACAACTCAACATCTTACTACTTGCATCAAATAGTAGCACAAAAATACCCAAACACAAAGATAGTCATCAGCAAGGTCGCCCCTGTACGACATGCACGTATGGAGGTTCAGCGGAATTTGTACAACGCTTTCTTATCTGCTGAGCTTGTTGACATCAAAAACGTATCTTTTGTCTCCCCCGAAAACCTTCGTACTGACCACCACTTTCTTCATGACAATATACACCCCACTGCCAGAGGAAGCAGCGTGATAGCGGGGAACCTGGGAAGACACGTTCGGGATCTGTTTTGGGAGACCCCTAGGAGAACAACACGATCACGTTCTTCACGGCTACACTCTTCTAGATTCCCCCGAGGAAGGTTCCACCATTTTAGCAACTACGAACCGTGGTGGCTGCAATATGATATGTTTTAGTATATCTACAATTATCAACGATTCTTGTCACAGGACTTTTTCCTCATCATCTCTGACAATTCCCTTGATGAAAGTATACAAACGCTAGAATTTACTTAGTCAGACTATCAAGACTCGGTCAGACTATAATCTCCGTACATTTGACGGCGTGTATACCATTGTTTTATTTATTTGTTATTTGTTTCTGTTCATAATCTACCTATTTTCTCTATTAGAAGGACTTTTTCCCATAGTTTTAACTACATTTTCCCCCTACCTTTTATTAGTAGTCTAAGTAGTTAATGTTTTCTTTCTGGCCATTTTTTCTCGTACGCAGAAAACCAAAGTCTTCGTGATTATCAAACAAATAACCTTTAATTTAACATAGGAGATTAGCCAACAATGAAACTGCGCCAACAATCACAAATCAAATTTTTGCAGTGGAATTGTAGATCTATTTCCACCAATTCCGCATACCTGGAACATTTTCTCTCATCAAATCAGTGTGAAGTTTTAATTTTGCAGTCCCTTAATGTTATCCCAACCAAACTTCCCAACCTCCAAAATTATTATTATCCTCCAATATATGACTTAGGAAATCCCGGGAAGAAGGTAGCTACTGCGATATATATACTTAAAGAGTTGCAGTATCACATATTTAACTCCCCAGTTTTAACATCCACTGAAGACTTACACGCTTGTGCCGCCACAGTACAATTCAGTAATTTTTCATCCTGAACGTTTTGTCAGTCTACCTGCCAACAGGTCCAAATGACCACAATACAGAATGGCTGCGTACGATTCCGGATCTGCAGCACGGTAGATGGCTAATAGGTGGAGACTTTAATTCCCACTCCCCGTTTTGGGAAAAAGATTGTTGTACTGTTACAAGCAATCGTTTAGTAGAAAACATAGTTGACAGTGCGCTTTATCTTTTGAATGATGGGAGTGTCACCAGAATTCCTGATGTTTCCAAACACCGGGCAACAGCCATCGATCTGTCACTAATATCACCAGAATTAGTACCATGCTGTACCTGGGACACACACAGAGATACTTTGGGAAGTGATCACTTACCTATCATCATAACAATAACAAATGACAACATCAGGATGAAAGACAGCACTCCTGACATTATACCAAAATATAATTACATGCGTGCTGATTGGACCATGTTTCAGACTGCTCTTGCTAAACAAGAATATAAGCATTATGAAAGTGAAAATGTAGACGTTATGTTTTCTAAGTTCCAGGAGTCAGTTCTAGCTGCTGCAGACCTCTCCATTCCGAAACTCAAAACTTTTAAGTCTAATAATCGTTGGGTAATGTTTGGTGGACAGAGGCATGCGAGAAAGCAGTTCAGTATAAAAAAAGATAAATTCAAAATCTACATCAAAAGCAGAAAACCGGACGATCACATGGAAATGAAAAAAGCTAACACCCAGTGTAATAAAATCATCGCTGAAGCAAAGAAAGATTATAGGGCATCATACTGCACCAAAGAAATTTCAGATTTTAAGGATTTTCATAAAGTCTGGACAAAAATGAATCAAATGAAAAACGGAGCCAACTTATCTAGATTTCCAATAATGATTGATACATGTCACAAATTTCCTTCCGACATGGACAAAGCTGAAACTTTTGTAGAACTCTTTGCTGAAAATAGTAAAGTAGATGGGTTGTCTCCTAACTGCAAACACTACAGAGAAACGGCAGCTAACAACCCTATCTTCACTGATCCAATAACTCAGACTGATTGCTGGTTTAATTCTCCGATCACCCTAGAAGAGCTAAAAAACACTATCTTGTCTCTACACAACAAAAGGAGTTCGGTAGGTGTCGATGCAGTTTCAATTGAAATGATTAAGCATCTTCCAGAAAATTATATTATATTCTTACACAAAAATTTTCAGAAATGCTGGGTGAGTGGAACTGTACCACAGGTATGGCAAAAGTCTGTTGTTATACCCATATTAAAAGCAGGAAAGCCTAAAAAACAATAAAAACAGTTACAGACCTATTGCGTTGACGTCCCATACGAGCAAACTAATGGAAAGATTGGTCTTGAACAGACTTATACATTACTGTGATAAAAATAACGTTATTCCGGTAAACCAGGCAGGTTTCAGAAAAGGGAGATCCACAGTTGAGCACCTGGTTAAACTTACAACTCAGATAAAACAACAATTTGCCCGTAGAAAAAGTCTTTTAGCAACCTTTTTTGATGTGAAAAAAGCTTATGATCAAGTTTGGCACACACGATTATTGTACAAGCTGAAATCTATTGGTCTGTCTGGCAATATGTATAATTATATCAAGTCCTATTTAGCCAATAGAACAATTCAGGCAAGAGTGGGAACAAGTTATTCTACTTCACGATGTCTTGATATGGGAATTCCTCAAGGTTCAGTGATAGCACCTATATTATTTAATATCCTTATACATGATCTTCCTAATGTACTCTCAAATCGTGTTGTTTTGGTACAGTACGCTGATGCTATATGCATATGGATGAATATTACTTTAAAAAAGACAACTCCCCAGAGAGCACAGAATTACATCAGGAAGGTGTATCAATCTGATCTTGATAGTCTTGGAAACTACATGTTAGAAAATGGTCTATCGTTATCAACTGAAAAAACTAACATGATGCTATTTAATCCTGGTGGTACTTTAAATAACTTGCCTACTTTCAGACTGCATGGTGAAGTGATACATTACAAACAGGTGGTAAAATTTCTGGGAGTTTTTATAACATCGAAATTAAACTGGAATGTCCATTTTGATTATGTTTTAACAAAAGCAAGAAAAGCCTTAAATTTTCTAAAGATAATAAGCAGATTACCCTGGGGAATGGATACAAATATACTACTTCATCTATCAACAGCACTTGTAAGATCTAAATTATCCTATGCACAAGAGGTGTTCTTCAGTGCACCAAAATATTTACTAAAGAAGATTCAAAGTTTAGATTGCAAAAGTCTTAAAATTGCACTAGGTGTACCAGTCCATGCTTCAAATCTGGAAACGTACAAAGTTGCTGGAATTCTGTCTCTGAACAACTATCGTGAGCTAGCGACAGCAAAGTTTGCAGTCAGAACTACTTCACAATCGGACAATTTTGTGAGCAAGGAAATTAAACTAAGGTCTGATGTTGACTTTCCAAAACAAGCAAGCAACATTTCATCACAAATGACTGTTGCAACTTATGTCTCTGACTTAGTCAAACAGTCTAACATAAATTTGGATGAAATAGCTGAGACACCATCCACAACGCCTATCCCTACATGGGAAATGCTTAAAGCCACTTTTGATATTGATTATACAGATGCTAAGAAATATGAAAATATTAACATTTCGATATGCACAGCGAGAGAACACGTCGATGAAAATTACCGTACCCACCTCCATATTTTTACCGATGGGTCAGTATTAGAAAATAAATCTGCTGGAGCAGCGTTTTATGTTTCAAAATTTAGAATACAAAAGTCATTTTTCATTGGGCCAAATATATCTATATTTACAGCGGAATTAGTCGCTATTATACAAGCGTTGCATTATTTAGTAGACCTTAAAACCTGTATTTGTCAAAGTAGTTCTCGTTGTTGATTCAAAATCTGTATTATATGCCTTACAGTCTTTTGATACAGACACAAGACCTGACTTAATTACTGAGGCAAATCATCTTATACATCGTTTAAGGACAAAAGGTACATATATCAGTTTATGCTGGGTGCCTTCTCACGTTGGTCTTCACGGCAACGAAGTAGTAGACAGAGCAGCTAAGCAAGGTGCACACAACACTGATAATACTATAGAATTACGTATTAAAACTTCCGTAAAAGAAGCTTGCGGCTTGCTAGAATCAGCCTCATGGATTCGTTTTCATGAACAATTCAATGAAAAGTGATGTGACACAACAAATGATCAAACGTTCTTCTCAAAATGTATGTAAAAAATTGCAGTATTCTTCCATATATCATTCGAGATCAATTTTGCTGTTCATTTTCGTATTCAGCTAAACGCGTTGAAAACAAAATATTGTAAAAATATCAAGTGTATTTGCGGAGAACAGTTCACACTGTTTCACTGTTTATTTTACTGCAAAAAGCTACGTTCCTTTTTACCAAAAATGTTTACACAAGAAAACTATTATGAAACTCATTTTAAAGAAGTAACTTCAGATCAATCTTTGTCAGTTAAAATTTCAGAATCATTGGTTCACAGTCCTGTTAATGTATTGCTTTAAGTTTATGAAGTTTGTACTTTAGCGTTAAATTTTCCCTTCGCATTGTTAATATTAACTGTTAGTGTTAAGATTTTGTTCCATTTTTATATTTACACGCTTATTCATGTCTCATACTCATTCTCCCCTCTGCCCCCAATCCATCTCGCCCATCTCCCATCCTCCATTTTTCCCCCATCTAATATCACTCATAGTGAACAGACGTTAATTAAATCAAAGAACGAACGAACTCGAGACATCACTTTCTAAGAAAACAGTTTCCGACATATCTTTGAATCAACATCATTAACTTACGATACTTTTTTTTATCCGCCTGTCAAAAAGCCCGATAATTAAACATTTATAATTCGTGATAATTTTAGTTCAGTGTCACATTTGGCTATTTTGTTGCTTACATAATTATTGTAAATAATGTTATTTGTAAGCTTTCCCCACCCACTTGTACAAACTGCTTTTCCTGCCCTGTTTCGCAAGACTGACTGTATGTAAGCATCTCCATTTGTTTTGGCTCCACCTACACCCCCCTACTTTTGTTCTCCTGAATTCACTTAAGTGAAGACACATCATGTCAGAGGCCATCACACACACACACACACACAACACACACACACACACACACACACACACACACACACACACACACACACACACACACACACACACACACACACACACACACACACACACACACACACCGTCTAATATCACTTATAGTGAAAAGACGTTAAATCAAGCAACGAACGAACACACACACACACACACACACACACACACACACACACACACACACACACACACACACACACACACACACACACACACACACACACACACACACACACCGTGTTTCTGCAAGATGAGGCATACTTGTTAATTCAGTTGTTTATTTTTCTTTTTTGTTTTTTGTTGGTTTTTTTGTTTTTCTTTTTTTTTCTTTCTTTCTTTTGCTAATCTGATAAAACACACAATATACCTGATTAGCATAATGAAAGATATTTACAAATCATGCGTTCAACATTCACTTCAGACTGACAGCTCAACAAAGGAGAAACTGTGTTTCAACCTACACCATGTCAGGCTTGTAGCGGTTTACCACAAGCATTTGTCATCAACTTCTAGGAGATCAAAACTGTAAACAGATTTTCCTGCCATAGGCAGTACATTGAGCAGCAACATGCTCAGATGGCTCTAGGTAGCCCCGAGGTTGCCCCGTCTTTAGAAGGTGGACCAACAGGTTGTTGCAAGAACATGGCATCAGACTTACCACGATGATTGCTCTGTATAAAGGATGATTCCTCATTGTCCTGCTGTTTTGCTGCAAGACCTGGACAATCTACCTGGGCTACCTACCTGCACAACCAACCTGAACACCCTACCTGGACAATCTACCTGGACAATCTACCTGGACACCCTACCTGGACTATCTACCTGTACAACCTACATGGACAGCTACCTGAACAACCTTCCAGACAACCTACCTGGACAACCTACATGGACAGCCAACCTGAACAATCTATCGGGACAACTTCCGTGGACAACCTATCTGGACAGCTACTTGGACAACCTACCTGGACAACTTATCTGGACTACCTACCTGGACAACCTACCTGGACAACCTACCTGGATAACCTACCTAGACAACCTACCTGGACAGTCTACCTGGACAACCTACTGGACAACCTACATGGACAATCTACCTGGAAAACCTACCTGGACAACCCACATGTACAATCACCTGGACAACCTTCATGTACAATCTACCTGGACAACCTACCTGGACAGCCAACCTGGACAACCTCACAAACAACCTACATGTACAACCTACCTGGACAACCTACCTGGACAACCTACCTGGACTACCTACCTGGACAACCTACCTGGACTACCTACCTGGACAACCTACCTGGACAACCTAACCTGGATTACCTACCTGGAGCACCTACTTGGACAACCTACATGAACAACCTACCAGGTCAACTTACGTCGACAATCTACCTGGACAATCTACCTGGACAACCTACCTGGACAACTTACCTGGACTACCTACCTGGACAACCTACCTGGACAACCTACCTGGATAACCTACCTGGACCACCTACCTGGACAACCTACATGAACAACCTACAGGCCAACTTACGTCGACAATCTACCTGGACAATCTACCTGGACAACCTACATGGACAACCTACCTGGACAACATACCTGGACTACCTACCTGGACTACCTACCTGGACAACCTACCTGGACAATCTACCTCGACGACCTACCTGAACAACCTACCTGGACTACCTACCTGGACAACCTACCTGGACAATCTACCTAGACGACCTACCTGAACAACCTACCTGGACAACCGACATGGACAACCTACCTGGATTACCTATACTTGGATTACCTACCAGGACTACCTACCGACAACACATTGAACAGCCGCAACGTCTTCTCGACGTCATCACGTGACGAGATCGAGTGTCCAACTTTAAAGTTCTGGAGAAGTGTGAGTTGTTGTTTTTTTAAAGTGTGGACTGTCTATTCATCATATCCTGGCTTCGTTGGACCGGACACATTGTACGTGTAGGAAACAACGAATCCTGAAGATGCTTCTGCACAGAAAGCTGAAACAAAGACTCTGTGACCAGGGAAAACCACTACAGCGATATAGGGGATTACTCTGTAGTACTGTATCAACAAGACCAAATGGAAAGACACTGTCAGAGTCAGATGGCGACAGCAGTTCAGGCAGGGCAGTCATTTTTTGAAATACACAGAACAGCTGCTGGTCAACAGAACAAAGACCAGAAACCAGTCGCCGTGGTGTAGTGGTTAACGCAACGGAGGTTTTTGGTTCAAACCCCCATCAGTCCTTTCAGGAATCACTGTGGGATTTTTTGGATCTAACCGACTCGTACCCAGGGTTGGGCGTGCTATGGGCTCATTGGCAAGACTTGGAACCACACAGTCGAGTTTCATCCACTTCACGGATGCGTCATTGAGGTGTTGCTCAAATCTTCTGACCAGCACTGCAGGTGTCTGTATCTCTCGGGTCTGATTGACGCCAGGGTATATTATGATAGTAAGCATAGAATACAACCCTGTCACGCAGTCTCAATCCTGGATAGAACTCCATAGCACCATGATTATCATCCTCATTGACATCATCATCATCATCGCATTATAAAAATAAAACCTCTGCCAGCATCTGTGGCCTTTAAGGTGACGTAGAAAATGGAACGAAAAAAAAAGGTGAGTGCGATGATCCAGTGAAAGCAGAACCCAGGATTGCAGGACCCCTGCCCCATGCAACGCCTGTAGAAGAACGTTTACTTCAAGGATCAGTCCTGTAACTCACCGTAGGTGATGAAGGCCAGTGTGCCGCGTATCCGTTGGATCAACGAGAGAGTCCGTTTGTTTCAAGGAAGGACACAGAAGAAGGAAGGACACAGAAGGAAGAAGGACACAGAAGGAAGGACACAGAAGAAGGAAGGACACAGAAGGAAGAAGGACACAGAAGGAAGGACACAGAAGAGAAGGACACAGAAGGAGGAAGGACACAGAAGGAAGGACACAGAAGGAAGAAGGACACAGAAGGAAGGACACAGAAGGAAGGACACAGAAGGAAGGACACAGGCGAGGAAGGACACAGAAGGAAGGACACAGAAGGAAGGACACAGAAGGAAGGACACAGAAGGAAGGACACAGATGGAAGGACACAGAAGGAAGAGACACAGAAGGGAGAAGGACACAGAAGAGGAAGGACACAATAGGAAAATGACACAGGAGGAAGGACACAGAAGGAAGGACACAGATGGAAGGACACAGAAGGAAGAAGGACACAGAAGGAGAAGACACAGAAGGAGGAAGGACACAATAGGGAAAATGACACAGGAGGAAGGACACAGAAGGAGGAAGGACACAGACGGAAGGACACAGAAGGAAGAAGGACACAGAAGGAGAAGGACACAGAACGAGGAAGGACACAATAGGGAAAATGACACAGGAGGAAGGACACAGAAGGAGGAAGGACACAGACGGAAGGACACAGAAGGAAGAAGGACACAGAAGGAGAAGGACACAGAAGGAGGAAGGACACAGATGGAAGGACACAGAAGGGAAGAAGCACACAGAAGGAGAAGGACACAGAAGGAGGAAGGACATAGAAGGAAGAAGGACACAGAAGAAGGACACAGAAGGAAGAAGGACACAGAAGGAAGAAGGACACAGAAGAAAAGACACAGAAGGAGGAAGGACACAATAGGGAAAATGACACAGGAGGAAGGACACAGAAGGAGGAAGGACACAGAAGGAAAGACACAGAAGGATAAAGTACACAGAAGAAGGAAAGACACAGAAGGAAGAAGGACACAGAAGGAAGAAGGACACAGAAGGAAGAAGGACACAGAAGGAAGAAGGACACAGACAGAAGAAGAAGGACATGGACAGAAGGAAGAAGGATACAGAAGGAAGAAGGACACAGAAGGGAGAAAGACACAGAAGAAAAAGGACACAGAAGGAAGAAGGACACAGAAGGAAGGACACAGAAGGAAGAAGGACACAGAAGAAAGAAGGACACAGAAGGAAGCAGGACACAAATGGAAGAAGGACACAGAAGGAAGAAGGACACACAATGAAGGACACAGAAGGAAGAAGGACACAGAAGGAAGAAGGACACAGAAGGAAGAAGGACACAGAAGGAAGAAGGACACAGAAGGAAGGACACAGAAGGAAGAAGGACACAGAAGGGAGAAATCAATAAGAACATAGTTAACGTGGGCTTCGTAATAACCCTAACCCACATTGTGACCGTCATTCATAAGTGTGTCCTTCACGTCATCGAGGACAGAATGTATTTACTGTGAGTGATCTCGAGAGACAGCTGAGCTTCCGCAG
>JAPXFY010000014.1:20045814-20058314 GCA_030674185.1 Monoplex corrugatus | reverse complement strand
CTCAGATTACATATTCTTCTGTCTGTCAGTCTCTGTCTATCTATCTGTCTGGCTTCTGTCTTGCCTGTGTCCTGTTTTGTTTCTCTGTCTGTCTCTCTCTCTGTGTCTGTCTCTTTCGTTCTCTTACTTTATCTGTGTATACATACATACATACATACATACATACGTACATACATACATACATACATACATACATACATACATACATACATACATACATACATACATACATACATATAAACGAATGAATGAATATATAAATAAATGAATAAATAAGTAAACAGATAGATAAACATTGTAGATGAATATATATATATATATATATATATGTATATATAGATAAATAGACAGACAGACAGATAGATAGATAGATAGATAGATAGATAGATAGAGATAGATACAGACAGACAGACAGATAGATAGATAGATAGACAGACAGACAGACAGATAGATCGATAGACAGATAGATAGACAGACAGCTAGATAGACAGATAGATAGATAGATAGACAGACAGACAGATGATAGACAGCAGATGGATAGATAGATAGATAGATAGATAGATAGATAGATAGATAGATAGATAGATAGTAGTTGATAGATAGATAGATAGAGACAGACACACAGACAAACAGACAGATAGATACATTGTGAAACATCTCTGGAATACATTACCCTCTAAAATCAACTCATGCATGGACATCACTAGTGTAGTGATCAGCAGAGTCAGTGATGTGACCAATGGGACCCAACAACAGACAGGGTCGTCCATATTTCGTTGACATAACGTAAACAATTATTCTGATTTAAACCTTGCTTTTAGTGCCGCACAATAAAACCTCCAGCAGCCTCATTATTACATTTGGATTCATGTTTTATCCTAGTTCTAAGCTATTATATGTCCGCATTGAAATACTAAATATCCTTTCCCATCCTCTCTCTCTCTCTCTCCATCCTTCGCTGCCTGTCTCTCCCACCCCCTGGATTTACCCACCTTTCTCTCCTCTCTCTATATATAAAACCAATTTCATTCTATAATCTTCGTTTTCACATTTTAGCCGCAATCGCACAAAGACACATATCAAAACCAGGGGCTTGGCGCCATCGCTAGAAGCCTAGTAATACTATACGTTTCAATTCTTTTTTTTTTTCGTTCTCAGATTACATATTCATTCTGTCTGTCAGTCTCTGTCTATCTATCTGTCTGGCTGTCTGTCTGCCTGTGTCTGTTTTTCTTTGTCTGTCTGTCTGTCTGTCTCTCTCTCTCTCTCTCTCTGTCTGCCTCTTTCATTCTCTTATTTTATCTATGTACATGTATACACACATACATACACACATACATACATACATACATACATACATACATACATACATACATACATACATACATACTTACATACTTACATACATATAAACGAATGAATGAATATATAAATAAATGAATAAATAAGTAAACAGATAGATGAACATTGTAGATAAATATAGATAAATGTATATATAGAAAAATAGACAGACAGATAGATAAATAGATAGATAGATAGATAGATAGATAGATAAGATAGATAGATAGATAGATAGATAGATAGATAGATACATGTAGAGATAGATAGATAGACAGACAGACAGACAGATAGATAGATAGATAGTTAGATAGATAGATAGATAGATGGACAGAAAGAAAGATAAAAACCAATTTCATTCTACTATAATCTTCGTTTTCACATTTTAGCCACAATCGCACAAAGACACATATCAAAACCAGGGGCTTGGCGCCATCGCTAGAAGCCTAGTAATACTATTACGTTTCAATTCATTTTTTTTTCGTTCTCAGATTACATATTCACTCTGTCTGTCAGTCTCTGTCTATCTATCTGTCTGGCTGTCTGTCTGCCTGTGTCTGTTTGTTTCTCTGTCTGTCAGTCTCTCTCTGTCTATCTGTCTGGCTGTCTGTCTGCCTGTGTCTGTTTTGTTTGTCTGTCTGTCTCTCTCTCTCTCTGTCTGTTTCTTTAATTCTCATGTTTTATCTATGTATGCATGCATAGATACATACATAGATAATAGATACATACATACATACATACATACATACATACATACATACATACATACATACATGCATACATATAAACGAATGAATGAATATATAAATAAATGAATAAATAAGTAAACAGATAGATAAACATTGTAGATGAATATAATATATATGTATATATAGATAAATAGACAGACAGATAAAATAGATAGATAGATAGATAGATAGATAGATAGATAGATAGATAGATAGAAGACAGACAGACAGATGATAGACAGGCAGATGGAAATAGATAGATAGATAGATAGATAGATAGATAGATAGATAGATAGATAGATAGATAGATAGATAGATAGATAGATAGATAGATAGATAGAAGACACACAGATAGACAGACAGATAGATACATTGTGAAACATCTCTGGAATACATTACCCTCTAAATCAACTCATGCATGGACATCACTAGTGTAGTGATCAGCAAGTCAGTGATGTGACCAATGGGACCCAACAACAGACAGGGTCGTCCATATTTCGTTGACATAACGTAAACAATTATTCTGATTAAACCTTGCTTTTAGTGCCGCAAATAAAACCTCCAGCACCCTCATTATTACATTTGGATTCATGTTTATCCTAGTTCTAAGCTGTTATATGTCCGCATTGAAATACTAAATCTCCTTTCCCATCCTCTCTTTCTCTCTCTCCCTACCTACTTCGCTGCCTGTCTCTCCCACCCCCTGGATTTACCCACCTTTCTCTCCTCTCTCTATATATAAAACCAATTTCATTCTATAATCTTCGTTTTCACATTTTAGCCGCAATCGCACAAAGACACATATCAAAACCAGGGGCTTGACCCATCGCTAGAAGCCTAGTAATACTATACGTTTCAATTCTTTTTTTTCGTTCTCAGATTACATATTCACTCTGTCTGTCAGTCTCTGTCTATCTATCTGTCTGGCTGTCTGTCTGCCTGTGTCTGTTTGTTTTCTGTCTGTCTCTCTCTCTCTGTCTGTCTCTTTCGTTCTCTTACTTTATCTGTGTATACATACATACATACACATACATACATACATACATACATACATACATACATACATACATACATACATACATACATACATACATACATACATAAAACGAATGAATGAATATATAAATAAATGAATAAATAAGTAAACAGGTAGATAAACATTGTAGATGAATATATATATATATATTATATATGATAATAAAGATAATAATAGATAGAAGATAGATAGATAGATATAGATAGAGATAAGATACAGACAGACAGACGTAGATAAGATAGATAGATAGATAGATCAGACAGATAGATAGATAGATAGATAGATAGATAGATAGACAGACAGATAGATAGAAGATAGATGATAGACATAGATAGATAGATAGATAGATAGATAGACAGACAGATGTAACGGCAGATGATAGAAGATGTAGATAGGATAGATAGATAGATAGATAGATAGAAATAGATAGATAGATAGATAGATAGATAGATAGATAGAATAGATAGAAGACAGACACACAGACAGAACAGACAGATAGATACATTGTGAAACATCTCTGGAATACATTACCCTCTAAAATCAACTCATGCATGGACATCACTAGTGTAGTGATCAGCAGAGTCAGTGATGTGACCAATGGGACCCAACAACAGACAGGGTCGTCCATATTTCGTTGACATAACGTAAACAATTATTCTGATTTAAACCTTGCTTTTAGTGCCGCACAATAAAACCTCCAGCACCCTCATTATTACATTTGGATTCATGTTTATCCTAGTTCTAAGCTGTTATATGTCCGCATTGAAATACTAAATATCCTTTCCCATCCTCTCTTTCTCTCTCTCCCTACCTACTTCGCTGCCTGTCTCTCCCACCCCCTGGATTTACCCACCTTTCTCTCCTCTCTCTATATATAAAACCAATTTCATTCTATAATCTTCGTTTTCACATTTTAGCCACAATCGCACAAAGACACATATCAAAACCAGGGGCTTGACGCCATCGCTAGAAGCCTAGTAATACTATACGTTTCAATTCTTTTTTTTCGTTCTCAGATTACATATTCATTCTGTCTGTCAGTCTCTGTCTATCTATCTGTCTGGCTGTCTGTCTGCCTGTGTCTGTTTGTTTTCTCTGTCTGTCTCTCTCTCTCTGTCTGTCTCTTTCGTTCTCTTACTGTATCTGTGTATACATACTATACATACATACATACATACATACATACTACATACATACATACATACATACATACATTCAACACACATACATACATACATATAAACGAATGAATGAATATATAAATAAATGAATAAATAAGTAAACAGGTAGATAAACATTGTAGATGAATATATATATATATATGTATATATAGATAAATAGACAGACAGATAGAAGATAGATAGATAGATAGATAGATAGATAATAGATAGAGATACAGACAGACAGACAGACAGATAGATCGATAGATAGATAGATAGATAGATGATAGATAGATAGATAGATAGATAGATAGATAGATAGACAGACAGATAGATAGACAGATAGATAGATATAGATAGATAGATAGATAGATAGATAGATAGATAGACAGACAGATGATATACAGGCAATGGATAGATAGAGATAGATAATAGATAGATAGATAGATAGATATAGATAGATAGATAGATAGATAGATAGATAGATAGATAGATAGATAGATAGATAGATAGATAGAAGAAGACAGACACACAGATAGACAGACAGATAGATACATTGTGAAACATCTCTGGAATACATTACCCTCTAAAATCAACTCATGCATGGACATCACTAGTGTAGCGATCAGCAGAGTCAGTGATGTGACCAATGGGACCCAACAACAGACAGGGTCGTCCATAATTTCGTTGACATAACGTAAACAATTATTCTGATTTAAACCTTGCTTTTAGTGCCGCACAATAAAACCTCCAGCACCCTCATTATTACATTTGGATTCATGTTTATCCTAGTTCTAAGCTATTATATGTCCACATTAAAATACTAAATCTCCCTTCACATCCTCTCTCCCTCTGTGTCTCTCTGTGTCTCTCTGTGTGTATCTCTCTCTCTGTCTCTCTTACCTCTCTGTCTCTGTCTCTGTCTCTGTCTCTGTCTCTGTCTCTCTCTCTCTCTCATCTCTCTCTCTCTCTCTCTCCATCCTTCGCTGCCTGTCTCTCCCATCCCCTGGATTTACCCACCTTTCTCTCCTCTCTCTATATATAACCACTTTCATTCTATAATCTTCGTTTTCACATTTTAGCCGCATGCGCACGACACATATATCTATTTTACTTGTTGCTAATGTACAAGCCTGTTCGTCGGCCTCTTTACATCTCAGGAGATGATAGTCTGCACCAGGAGGCGTTGTGGTCATGACATGCACTTTCTGCTGTGGCTGTGCAGGCCGATTCTTGAGTGGCAATCTCTGTCACATCTGCCACATACAAATTGAGTCGCTATTGTCTGGTTTCTGGAACGTTGCTTGCGAAGAGCCCTTTTCTCATCTGCGCTTTCTGCTCTCCTCCTCTCCGCATTCACAACGCCTTGCTGAACGGCTGTCCGCCATGCTGCCCTGTCTTCCGCCAGAGTCTCCCAAGAGCCTGGGTCAATCCCTGAGCTTCTAAGGTCCCTTTTGCATGCGTCTACAAAGCGTAGCTGTGGGCGTCCTGGAGTTCGCTTCCGGTTTGCCAGTTCGCCGTAGAGAACGTCTTTTGGTATGCGTCCATCCTCCATTCGACGCACATGGCCAAGCCTGTTACTGCGCATATATTTGTCATTTATACAGGCAGCCCTTTATTGTATCATTAGCTACAAGTTCTGTTTTTGTATATATTTGTCATTTATACAGGCAGCCCTTTATTGTATCATTAGCCACAAGTTCTGTTTTTGTATATATTTGTCATTTATACAGGCAGCCCTTTATTGTATCATTAGCCACAAGTTCTGTTTTTGTATATATTTGTCATTTATACAGGCAGCCCTTTATTGTATCATTAGCCACTAGTTCTGTTTTTGTATATATTTGTCATTCATAAAGGCAGCCATTTATTTCATTATTAACTACCAGTTTTCTCTGTGTATGCATTTGTCATTTATACAGGCAGCCCTTTATTGTATCATTAGCCACTAGTTCTCTCCTTGTATGTATTTGTCATTCATAAAGGCAGCCATTTATTTCATTATTAACTACCGTGTATGTATTTGTCATATATTAATTGTACGGGCAGCCATTTCAACATTACCAGTTCACTTCCCTTCCTCCTCCTTCTCTTGTTTTTTTGTTGTTGTTGTTGTTGTTGTTTTTTAATGCTTCTGTACTTGCTTGTTTCCCCTTTTTTACGTTTCTAATTTACACATTAGAATTCAATTTATTTTGTGTATTTTGTATTTATTGATGTCTTTCATTTTTATGTGTTTGTGCTTATGTTATATGTGTATTGTAACAAGGATTAGCTGTTAGACAGGTCCAGTGGGGACTTCCTGCTACTATCCTTGAGTAATAAAGTGTTTTCATCGCTCGCTCTCTCTCTCTTTCTCTCTCTGTCAACCACAAACACACACACACACACACACACACACAGAGAGAGAGCACACATCCTCGCACACGCGCGCACACACACACACACACACACACACAGCACACATCCTCGCGCACGCGCGCGCGCACACACACACACACACACACAAGCACACAGACACACACACACACAGAGCACACATCCTCGCGCACGCACACACACACACACACACACATACACACACACACACACACACACACACACACACACACACACACACACACACACACACACACACATAACGAAAAGACGTTAAATCAAAGGACAAACGACACACACAAGCACACACACAAACACACACACACACACACACACACACACACACACACACACACACACACAAATACACACATACACACACACAAACACACACACATACACACACACACACACACACACAAAGCACACACACAAAGCACACACACACACAAAGCACACACGTGCATCTCCCTTCTATGTACTACCGTCTCCATTCCAGTAATTGTTGTTGTCTGTTAGAGCATGTGGTCTGACTAAATTAAACGAGAGCTAAAAGCCCTCATCCACTTTCCGAACGGAAGTGAGCGACAGGAAATGAATATCTGCCCCTAGAGGGATGCGCCGTATAAAATATGACACGAACCACAAACAACCAATCACGAGCCCGCCATCGGAAGGAGGTGGGTTGAGTTGGAAGGGGGGGGGACGGGGTGGGGGGGTGGATGTTCGGCTTGGACTGGCAGCCAGCAAAGGAAAAACAAGGTGTAAAAATGTACCGAGAGTATTAGTTGTGTTGTATGTACAACTGAGGCGTTCTGTGCTCAGTAACCTATGCTACTCCTCAAATGACCTGCCTTATTCTTATTCTTATGGTTGCTTAAAGCCCAGCCGGCTACGTAGGTCCACATCAGGGGCTATAACCGTCCCAATGCACACACACACTACTTCAACAGGAAAGAAAGGGAATAAAAAATTAATTAAACCTATTAGTGCATTCGCGCACGTAATCTAAGATGTCCCTTGCGTTGACCACTCCGTCCAATTTATCACTCAGGGGATTCAAAAAGCATACCTGAATACAAATTTAAACATAACTAAGGACATATGTATGAAAACGGGCCTGAATTACCTAAAATTGCTTCCGCATATCTCATTTCTCTAGAGGCAAAAATGCACTTTATACATGTACCCAATTATCAATATTCTAAAAGAAAATATGTGACTTTATTGAACACATACAGGCGAACGGACCAGCAAGGCAGAAAAATGATAGGAAGAAATGACAAAAAGCAAAGGAACAAGGCAGAAACAAAGAGAGTGACAGAAAAGAGGCAATTTCTAGCACAGAATTTACACAAGGTGGGGTTGGGGGTGGGGGATACTATTTATGCTGATAGAGCTCCTGGCATCCCCACGGGGGGGACATGACCTGCCTGGTGGCCTGAATGAAGGATGTAGTCTTTGAAAGGTCCTTTTTGTTGTCCTAAAGCTGTTCCGCCAGGGTTGCTCCGTCAGGCTACTGCTCCATTTTTTTTTTCATTCCTGAATAGTCAGACAGTTTTAGCTCGTGCGGTGATTGTGGAATTACGTGAGTGCTTGAATTGTTCCACCCTGTTAGTTAAGCCAGCGTTGTGTTTCAGATATACAACTACAAACAAACATAATCTGTGTGTTATTATAGTACCAAAAACATACGAAAGAAGTTAACTCACACGAATATGACACGAACCACAAACAACCAATCACGAGCCCGCCATCGGAAGGAGGTGGGTTGAGTTGGAAGGGGGGGGGACGGGGTGGGGGGGTGGATGTTCGGCTTGGACTGGCAGCCAGCAAAGGAAAAACAAGGTGTAAAAATGTACCGAGAGTATTAGTTGTGTTGTATGTACAACTGAGGCGTTCTGTGCTCAGTAACCTATGCTACTCCTCAAATGACCTGCCTTATTCTTATTCTTATGGTTGCTTAAAGCCCAGCCGGCTACGTAGGTCCACATCAGGGGCTATAACCGTCCCAATGCACACACACACTACTTCAACAGGAAAGAAAGGGAATAAAAAATTAATTAAACCTATTAGTGCATTCGCGCACGTAATCTAAGATGTCCCTTGCGTTGACCACTCCGTCCAATTTATCACTCAGGGGATTCAAAAAGCATACCTGAATACAAATTTAAACATAACTAAGGACATATGTATGAAAACGGGCCTGAATTACCTAAAATTGCTTCCGCATATCTCATTTCTCTAGAGGCAAAAATGCACTTTATACATGTACCCAATTATCAATATTCTAAAAGAAAATATGTGACTTTATTGAACACATACAGGCGAACGGACCAGCAAGGCAGAAAAATGATAGGAAGAAATGACAAAAAGCAAAGGAACAAGGCAGAAACAAAGAGAGTGACAGAAAAGAGGCAATTTCTAGCACAGAATTTACACAAGGTGGGGTTGGGGGTGGGGGGATACTATTTATGCTGATAGAGCTCCTGGCATCCCCACGGGGGGGACATGACCTGCCTGGTGGCCTGAATGAAGGATGTAGTCTTTGAAAGGTCCTTTTTGTTGTCCTAAAGCTGTTCCGCCAGGGTTGCTCCGTCAGGCTACTGCTCCATTTTTTTTTTCATTCCTGAATAGTCAGACAGTTTTAGCTCGTGCGGTGATTGTGGAATTACGTGAGTGCTTGAATTGTTCACCCTGTTAGTTAAGCCAGCGTTGTGTTTCAGATATACAACTACAAACAAACATAATCTGTGTGTTATTATAGTACCAAAAACATACGAAAGAAGTTAACTCACACGAATATGACACGAACCACAAACAACCAATCACGAGCCCGCCATCGGAAGGAGGTGGGTTGAGTTGGAAGGGGGGGGGACGGGGTGGGGGGGTGGATGTTCGGCTTGGACTGGCAGCCAGCAAAGGAAAAACAAGGTGTAAAAATGTACCGAGAGTATTAGTTGTGTTGTATGTACAACTGAGGCGTTCTGTGCTCAGTAACCTATGCTACTCCTCAAATGACCTGCCTTATTCTTATTCTTATGGTTGCTTAAAGCCCAGCCGGCTACGTAGGTCCACATCAGGGGCTATAACCGTCCCAATGCACACACACACTACTTCAACAGGAAAGAAAGGGAATAAAAAATTAATTAAACCTATTAGTGCATTCGCGCACGTAATCTAAGATGTCCCTTGCGTTGACCACTCCGTCCAATTTATCACTCAGGGGATTCAAAAAGCATACCTGAATACAAATTTAAACATAACTAAGGACATATGTATGAAAACGGGCCTGAATTACCTAAAATTGCTTCCGCATATCTCATTTCTCTAGAGGCAAAAATGCACTTTATACATGTACCCAATTATCAATATTCTAAAAGAAAATATGTGACTTTATTGAACACATACAGGCGAACGGACCAGCAAGGCAGAAAAATGATAGGAAGAAATGACAAAAAGCAAAGGAACAAGGCAGAAACAAAGAGAGTGACAGAAAAGAGGCAATTTCTAGCACAGAATTTACACAAGGTGGGGTTGGGGGTGGGGGGATACTATTTATGCTGATAGAGCTCCTGGCATCCCCACGGGGGGGACATGACCTGCCTGGTGGCCTGAATGAAGGATGTAGTCTTTGAAAGGTCCTTTTTGTTGTCCTAAAGCTGTTCCGCCAGGGTTGCTCCGTCAGGCTACTGCTCCATTTTTTTTTCATTCCTGAATAGTCAGACAGTTTTAGCTCGTGCGGTGATTGTGGAATTACGTGAGTGCTTGAATTGTTCCACCCTGTTAGTTAAGCCAGCGTTGTGTTTCAGATATACAACTACAAACAAACATAATCTGTGTGTTATTATAGTACCAAAAACATACGAAAGAAGTTAACTCACTGACATTTATTCAAAACGGAAATACTTGATCCATGACTTTCAGCCTTGGTAGAGCATACATATCACAATTCTGTTGACATATATTAGTGAAGACATTATTCAGTGATGTTGAGTTGATGACAGTGGTCAAGGTTTCTATGGGGATGGCGGCCTTACGTCAGGTGAAGCAGCTGATTGGACGGGGGCGGGGGGGCTGGGGGGGCAGGGGAGGGGGAGGGCAGATTATGTTAATACGATAGAGCTTGTTTCAGTGACTGACTCCAAGTTCATATTGCTTATAGCCCAACCGACTACTAAAGCCACATCAGGGCTAACACCACGTCAAAAACGACAACGCGGTCAAGATAAAAGACAACAGTTAAAAACCATGCTCACTGACTGATGTGGAATCATGCAATGATCTTTGTACGGAAAAAATGTAGAACCCATGAGTCATGGCGACGTCCGACCTTGAAAGCACGTAATAGTTATGTGCAAGCGTATAACGTTTCTGGGAGTTTTAGTGTCCTTCCATTGCATGACAGTTTCTGTGTTGATGCTGCCCATATAGAATCAGCCAACTGCTGTTACGCAGTCTTGAGAAAACTGAAATTATATAAACCTGTCTGATGATGGATTTTACTGCAGTCTGTCACCAGTGTCATGGCTTAACACTAATTTGACTGAAGGTCAATCTGTTCAGCTATATAATAATAATCTAAACCAAATGTGGCTGCCCGCGTTGAAGCAAACAGGAACCAGAAAATCAAGGAAAAAAGAGTAGTAGGAACGCGTACTTAATACAACCAGACAAGACAGGCGCACATTTTCGGCCAACTGCCTTTTGTCAAGCTTAGACGTAAGATCACAAACGAACAAACACCAAATACAAAAATTAGGAGAAAAAGACTGAAACTTCCCTGCTGCTTTGTCCAGTGGAAGAAAAGGACTAAAATTTACGTCTACGCTTGACAAAGGCCAGTTGGCCGAAACTTTGCGCCTGTCTTGTCTGGTTGTATTGAACATGTGTTCTGATTCTGTTTTCGTGTTTTTTAAAATAATTTTTCTGGTTCCTATTAAATGATAGTCAATGAAAATCCAATCGCCAGACTCATTCCCACGTAATTCTCATTCCCCTACAGTCACGATTTATACAGAAGATGAAATGACTGATTGTCGTTGTTCGTTATTCATAATGTTTATATTTTTTATCGTGATAAATCGAGGCATTCTGATCTGTAGTATCATACACTCTGTTACTGATGATAGGAAAGTTTCAAGAGCAAGCATACCCCAGGTACTATTCAAGACTGTTAATTGTGCATGTATGCCTGTCAAAAGCATGACTCATGATTTAGGTCTTATTTTTAATCAATTTGTGAAGTAGGCTCGGTAGTTTTGCAGTGCCTAGGGGGCACCGTCTTTCCGGTATTGACTTGAAATGCTGCTGCTTTAGGAAAGTGTCGGCTAGTAGACAGGCATCTACTTAATGAATTAAGAAAGACTTCTGTTTGTCTTGTTTGTGCGTTTGTTTAACGCGTTGAAGCAAACAGGAACCAGAAAATCACGGGAAAAAGAATAGTCAGAACGCGTACTTAATACAACCAGACAAGACAGGCGCACATTTTCGGCCAACTGCCTTTTGTCAAGCCTAGACGTAAGATCACAAACGAACAAACACCAAATACAAAAATTAGGAAAAAAAAACATTGGAACATTGTAATATATATTTGTATATAATATACTCTATAATTTTCCATTGCTTTTATTCTTTTTCCCCATTTATAGCCATGTGTGAGTGAGTGTGTACGTGTCTGTGCGCGCGTGCGTATGTGTATGTTCAGCGCTTAGATTTGATTTCTATCAAGATTATGCGCTATATAAATATTGTAATTATTAATCATTACGAGCTGTTGTTTGTTGACTGACACCCCACGTATAATGCAAATGTCCTCCTGGCTTGTTGTTTACGTCCCCTGACGTCAATGTGGTAGAC
>JAPXFY010000014.1:20008314-20035814 GCA_030674185.1 Monoplex corrugatus | reverse complement strand
TTCACTGTGAATGTGGGCATGATGCTGTGATACCTTTCCTCCTCAGCACAAACATTAATTTAATAGACTTTACTGTTTATCGTAGCAATATTGCTGTTTTGTCTCTTTGACCACTGGAGAACATCAGCTTGAGCACTTTGATAGGAAGACACCACACAGTATTCGAGTAACGCTGTTTTTCTTTCATTTGGTGGACAAGCAAAACGGTTTAAAATGTGGCAGTAGGATTGTCTTATGGGAGTATCTCTCTGTCTCTGTCTCTGTCTCTGTCTCTGTCTCTGTTTCTGTCTCTGTCTGTCTCTGTCTGTCTCTGTCTGTCTGTCTCTCTCTCTCTCTCTCTCTGTCTCTTCTCTCTCTCTCTCTCTCTCTCTCTCTCTCTCTCTCTCTCTCTCCCTCTCCTGTAGATAGATAGATAAATAGATAGATAGATTAGATTAGATAGATAGATCGATAGATAGATAGATTAGATTAGATTAGATTAGATAGATAGATAGATAAATTAGATTAGATTAGATAGATAGATAGATAGATAGATTAGATTAGATAGATAGATAGCCAGATAGATAGATAGATAGATGGGTGGGTGGGTAGATAGAGAGATAGATAGACAGACAGACAGATAGATAGATAGATATATAGATAAATAGATACATAGATACATAGATAGATACATAGATAGATTAGATAGATAGATTGATAGATAGATAGATAGATAGATAGATAGATAGATAGATAGATAGATAGATAGATAGATAGACGGACGGAAGGGCAGACGGACAGACAAACAGATAGATCGATGGTTGTGAATGGATGGACAGACGGACGAATGGATATATTGATGGATAGACGAATGGATGGATGGATGGATGGTTTACTGTGCTATATTTCACCATTCATTTTACACTATCAGGATTGAAATGTGATTGTGTTTTGAGCTGTCTCTGTCTCTGTCTCTCTGTCTCCACCCTCCCATTCTTCCCCCCCCCCTCCATTCTCTCTTTCATACACACACAGGCATGCGCGCACACAGATGCTCATACCCGTACCCACACGTCAAAAATTATTTTGGCACGCTTGTATGATATGTGGACATTTTTATCTCATCTTTCTTCACCCTTGCTCATAACTCTTACCCGTGTGTGTGTGTGTGTGTGTGTGTGTGTGTGTATGTGTGTGTGTGTGTGTGTGTGTGTGTGTGTGTGTGTGTGTGTGTGTATGCGTGTGTGTGTGTGTGTGCATGTGCGCACGTGTGTGTGTGTGTGTGTGTGCGTGCGTCTGTGCGTGCGTGTGTGTGAGAGAGAGAGTGTGTGTGTGTGTGTGCGTGCGTGTGTATGTGTGTGTGTGTGTGGTGTGGTGTCCGCGTGTGTGTGTGCGTGTGTGTGTGTGTGTGTGTGTGTGTGTGTGTGTGTGTGTGTGTGTTGCGCGCAGCACGCTTTTCCTACGCACTACAAAAACGCTGGCTCTTTCTAGCTGTCTGTTTTATCATTAACGAACTTAGAAGACCGTTTGAAAGAGCCCGAAAACAAGAAAAAGCGGACAGAGAAAGAAAGAATAGAGGAAGAGAGATCCAGAAGAATGAAGGGAAGGAGAGAGAAGAAAGAGGAGGAGAGAGAAAAGGAGGAAGGAGAGAAAGAGAGAGAGGGAGGAGAAGAGAAGAGAGGAAGAGAGAGAGAGAAGAAGAGGGAGAGGGAGAGAGGAGAAAGAAAGAAAGAGAGGGAGAGAGAGAAGAAAGAAAGAGAGGGAGAGAGAGAGAAGAAAGAGAGGAGAGAAGAAAGAAAGATAGAGGAGAGAGAAAGAAAGAAAGGAGGAGAGAGGAGAAGAAAGAAGAGAGGGAGAAGAAGAAGGAGAGAAAGAAAAAGAGAGGGAGAGAGAGAAAGAAAGAAGAGAGGGAGAGGAGAAGAAAGAAGAAGGAGAGGAGAGAAAGAAAGAGAGGAGAGAGAAGAAAGAAAGAGAGGAGAGAGAGAGAAAGAAGAAGAGAGGAGAAAGAAGATGAGGAGAGAGAAAGAAAGAAAGAGAGGGAGAGAGAGAGAAAGAAAGAAGGGAGAGAGAAGAAAGAAAGAGAGGGAGAGAGAAGAAAGAAAGAGAGGGAGAGAGAGAGAAAGAAAGAGAGGGGAGAGAGAGAAAGAAAGAAGAGAGGGAGAGAGAGAAAGAAAGAGAGGAGATGAGGAGAAAGAAGAGAGGGAGAGAGAGAGAGAAAGAAGAGTAGGGAGAGAGAAGAAAGAAAGAGGGGAGAGAGAGAGAAAGAAAGAAGGGAGAGAGAGAGAAAGAAAGAAGAGAGAGAGAAAGAAAGAAAGAGAGGGAGAGAGAAAGAAAGAAAGAGAGGGAGAGAGAGAGAAAGAAGAGAAGAGAGAGAGAGAAAGAAAGAAGAGGAGAGAGAGAAGAAAGAAAGAGAGAGAGAGAGAGGAGGAGAAGAAAGAAAGAGAGGGGAGAGAGAGAGAAAGAAAGAAGAGGGAGAGAGGAAAGAAAGAAAGAGAGGAGGAGAGAGAGAAGAAAGAAAGAGAGGAGAAGAGAAAGAAAGAAAGAAGAGGAGAGGAGAGAGAAAGAAAGAAAGAGAGGGAGAGAGAGAAGAAAGAAAGAGAGGGAGAGAGAGAGAAAGAGAAGAGAGGGAGAGAGAAAAGAAAGAAAGAGGGAGAGAGAAAGAAAGAAAGAGAGGGGAGAGAGAAGAAAGAAAGAGAGGAGAGAGAGAGAAAGAAAGAGAGAGAGAGAGAGAAGAAAGAAGAAGAGAGGGAGAGAGAGAAGAAAGAAGAGAGGAGAGAGAAGAAAGAAAGAAGAGGAGGAGAGAGAAGAAAGAAAGAGAGGGAGAGAGGGAGAAAGAAAGAAGAGGAGAGAGGAAGAAAGAAGAGAGGGAGAGAGAAAGAAAGAAAGAGAGGGAGAGAGAGGAAGAAGAAAGAGAGAGAGAGAAAGAAAGAAGAGAGAGAGAAAGAAGAGAGAGGAGAGAGAAGAAAAAGAAGGATGGAGAGAGAGAGAGAAGAAAGAAAGAGAGGGAGAGAGAGAGAGAAAGGAAAGAAAGAAAGAGAGAGAGAGAAGAAAGAAAGAGAGGAAGGAAGAGAAAGAAGAGGAAGAAAGAAGAAAGAGAGGAGAGAGAGAAAGAAAGAGAGGGAGAGAGGGAGAAAGAAAGAGGGAGAGAGAGAGAAGAAGAAAGAGAGGAGAGAGAAAAGAAAGAGAGAGAGAGAGAGAGAGAAAAGAAAGAGAGAGAGGAGAGAGAGAGAAGAGAAGAGAAGAAAGAGAGAGAGAGAGAAAGAGAAAGAAAGAAGAGAGAGAGGGAGAGAGAAAGAAAAGAAGAGAGAAGAGGAGAGGGGAGAGAGAAAGAAAGAAAGAGAGGGAGAGAGAAAGAAAGAAAGAGAGAGAGAAGAGAAGAAGCGGAGAGAGAGAAGAAAGGATGGAGAGAGGGAGAAAGAAGAAAGAGAGGGAGAAAGAAAGTAGAGGAGAGAGAGAAAGAAAGAAGAGAGGGAGAGAGAGAGAAAGAAAGAAAGAAAGAGAGGGAGAGAGAGAGAGAAAGAAAGATAGAAGAGAGAGAAAGAAGAAAGAGAGTGAGAGGAGAGAGAAAGAAAGATAGAGAGGGAGAGGAGAAAGAAAGAGAGGGAGAGAGAAAGAAAGAAAGATAGACGGAGAGAGAAAGAAAGAAAGAGAGGGAGAGAGAGAGAAGGAAAGAAAGAAGGGAGAGAGAGAGAAAGAAAGAGAGGGAGAGAGAGAGAAAGAAAGGAGGAGAGAGAGAGAAAGAAGAGAAGAGGAAGAAGAGAGGAGAGAGAAAGAAAGAGAAGTGGAGAGAGAGAGAAAGAAAGAGAGGGAGAGAGAGAGAAAGAAAGAGAGGAGAGGAGAGAGAAAGAAAGAAAGAGAGGAGAGAGAGAGAAAGAAAGAGAGGAGAGAGAGAGAAAGAAAGAGATAGACGGAGAGAGAGAAAGAAAGAAGATAGACGAGAGAGAAGAGAGAGAGAGAAAGAAAGAGAGGGAGAGAGAGAAGAAAAAAAGATAGACGGAGAGAGAAAGAAAGAAAGAGAGGGAGAGAGAGAGAAAGAAAGATAGAGGGAGAGAGAGAGAAAGAAAGATAGACGGAGAGAGAAAGAAAGAAAGAGAGGGAGAGAGGGAGAAAGAAAGAAAGACGGAGAGAGAAAGAAAGAAAGAGAGGGAGAGAGAGAGAAAGAAAGATAGACGGAGAGAGAAAGAAAGAAAGAGAGGGAGAGAGAGAGAGAAAGAAAGAAAGAGAGGGAGAGAGGGAGAAAGAAAGAAAGACGGAGAGAGAAAGAAAGAAAGAGAGGGAGAGAGGGAGAAAGAAAGAAAGACGGAGAGAGAAAGAAAGAAAGAGAGGGAGAGAGAGAGAAAGAAAGATAGACGGAGAGAGAAAGAAAGACAGAAAGGGAGAGAGAGAGAAAGAAAGATAGACGGAGAGAGAAAGAAAGAAAGAAAGAGAGGGAGAGAGAGAGAAAGAAAGAGAGGGAGAGAGAAAGAAAGAAAGAGAGGGAGAGAGAGAGAAAGAAAGAGAGGGAGAGAGGGAGAAAGAAAGAGAGAGAGAAAGAAAGAAAGAGAGGGAGAGAGGGAGAAAGAAAGAAAGAGAGGGAGAGAGGGGGGAAAGAAAGAAAGACGGAGAGAGAAAGAAAGAAAGAGAGGGAGAGAGAGAGAAAGAAAGAAAGAGAGGGAGAGATGGATAAAGAAAGGGGGGTGCAAAAGTAGGTATACAGTTATGAAAAAAGAAACACGTACAATACTCATTACATTTATTATACAAACAAATGAATATTGCATATACATGTAATAACAAGCACAGCCTTAATCCCTCAGACACTCAAACTGCTTGACGTCGGTATTCACAGAATCTCTAATCGAGAGCGGAATTAAGCATTATAATAATGATGTGATACTTACTGTATACCTACTTTTGCACCCCCCTGTATATCTGTATCTGTCATCATCATCATCATCATCATCATGTGCCCTGCCGCGTGGCGTTGGCGATCATGGCCCTCCATACGGATCTATCCCTTGTTGCTGCAAGTACGTCTCCCACCCTCTCTGTCCTCAGCCACCCTGCCAGTCCCTCCAACATTTTCTCCCTGAGTCTACCTGGTGTTGTGACCAGGTGCTCTGATTTCTTTTTATTTACATCTGTACTTATATCAGTGACAAGTAGATCACTCATAAGGAAGATTAGGAAAAGACAGACAACATTTATAGGCCATTTTATGAGGAAGGGGGATTTGGAGCACCTGGTCACAACGGGAAAGATGGAAGGAAAGAGAGCACCATGTAGACCCAGGGAGAGAATGCTGGACGGACTTGCAGGGTGGCTGGGGATGAGGAGGGTGGGGGAGATGCTAGGGGCAACGAGAGATAGAGATGGTTGGAAATCCATGGTTGCCAACGCCATGCGGCAGGGCACCTGATGATGATGATGATGACTTATATCAGTATCTGTCTATATGTATATCAGTGTATTTTCATAATAAAGATTATGTATGTGTGTGTGTGTTGTGTGTGTATGTATCTGTGTGTGTGTATATATATATGTGTGTGTGTATGTGTGTGTGTGTGTGCGTGCGTGTGTGTGTGTGTGTGTGTGTGTTGTGTGTGTGTGTGTGTTGTGTGTGTGTGTGTGTGTGTGTGTGTGTGTGTGTGTGTGTGTGTGTGTGTGTGTGTGTGTGTGTGTGTGTACTCTTATGCACCGGGCACATTCAAAACACCTCGTTTATAGTTGTTTATAAAATGCATGTATGTATTTGCTCTCAGTAAGTTGTCCACAGTTGAATTCAAATCTGTTTCTACTCCGTCGTTCAGTTTGATTTTGTCGATCAAACTTTGTCAGGTGGTATACAATAAAAAGAGAGATCTCGGTCATCTATACTGTGATATGAAAGCAGTACTCTGCAATGAGACAGCGTTTGCTGTGGCTTCTCCCTTGTGTACGGCAGGGCTGTTACCTGCCAATTACCCTCATTTTCATTCCGCTTGTTTTTATAGATTTTGAGCTTGAGAAAAATAACCATGCTATATAAATTGGAAAGCTCTAGAGTTCCCATTCATCATAAACACATAATGAAATGTTGAGAAAACAACCGAAACGACTTTCAGTTATAAGTCTGTGTGCCCTTCGCCGTGACCTTAAAACACTTGGTTCAAACAACGTCTGTTTTCATTTGTACCATCGTGACTGCCAGTTAGTACTGACCTTTGACATCAATTTCTAAGATAAGATTTAGTATCCATCTGTAAACAGTCAAAGAAATCTTTGCTGACATTCTAGATAATTAAAAAAAATCAGGTTGTAGTGATTGAAATCAATTTAACCCCGCCCAACCCCACACCATTCGCTTCCAACACAGTTTTGTTTTTTTTTCTTTTGATGAGAAACAGATTCTCAGCGATTCCACAATCCAGATTGATTTTTTAGATACCCTGAATCTTACTGTCGGGAAAATAACTGCAGTTTAAAGTCTTGTTAGTTATCTTAGGAACAAGACAACAGGTAAATCCCGGTTTTAACTTTTGATTGATATTTCAATCCTAAGTGATATGCAGGGAGAAAAAACTTGCATGCAGTCTAAGGCTGGGTATTGATACAGATTAGGATTTCATACTCTGACCCTACTATACTGTTTATCAGCTGGAATACCACATATCGTTGTTACATTGAACATGGTGACTGCATTTTGCTATGAGACAGAAATACTATTATCATTTTGGTGTGGTGATCAGATCACAGAGAACGTACAGTATCATATTATTTACTTGATATCTTATCATTTTGCAGATAGCCAACGCAATACAAGAGCTTACTTTTATTCATTTATTTCTATGAATATATATATAATATATATATATATATTATAGAGAGAGAGAGAGAGAGAGAGATACATATATATATTACATACTTCTTTCATTTATTCATTTATTCATTCATTCATTCATTTGTTTGTTTGTTTGTTTGTTTGTTTGTTTGTTTGTTTGTTTGTTTGTTTAGATCTGTGACCCTCCAGTAGGGAATGAGTCATAAGCTCCCTGGCGCTGTTTAGCACTATCAGTCAAAAGTAATTGAAGGCAACGTGTCGATATTGGGGTCTTGAATGACAACAACTCATAAATCATTCCTGTGCTTGTTTTAAACAAGGGATTGCATTGTTTTACCGATAAGGTAGCAGCAAAAGGTCCCTTTAACTTAATCCACCTACTTACGTCATTAGATAGACACACAATCTAATGTTCTAACCGAAAACGTCATCATGATGACATACGATACAAATTTCGTTTCAATAATATCATCAAGTAGACATGCAGTACAATTTTCTTATTGATAACGTCAACACATAGACATACAATAGACATTTCATATATCAATAACGTCATCATGTAGATACACAATGGAATTTTCTTATTAATAAGATCATCAAACAGAGTACTGTGTATTTTTTGTTTTGATCAATAACATCATCAGATTGACGTACAGTATAAATTTGTTATTATTAAGGTCACAAGACAGAGACACACAATACATGTCTTAATTGATATGGCCTTCAGATGGACATACAATACAGTTCGTTATTATTAAGGTCACAAGACAGAGACACACAATACATGTCTTAATTGATATGGCCTTCAGACAGACATACAATACAATTTGTTATTATTAAGGTCACAAGACAGAGACACACAATACATGTCTAAATTGATATGGCCTTCAGATGGACATACAATACAATTTGTTATTATTAAGGTCACAAGACAGAGACACACAATACATGTCTTAATTGATATGGCCTTCAGACAGACATACAATACAATTTGTTATTATTAAGGTCACAAGACAGAGACACACAATACATGTCTTATTGATATGGCCTTCAGATGGAATACAATACAATTTGTTTTATTAGGTCACAAGACAGACACACAATACATGTCTTAATTGATATGGCCTTCAGATGGACATACAATACAATTTGTTATTATTAAGTCACAAGACAGAGACACACAATACATGTTTTTAATTGATATGGCCTTCAGATGGACATACAATACAATTTGTTATTATTAAGGTCACAGACAGAGACACACAATACATGTCTTAATTGATATGGCCTTCAGATGGACATACAATACAATTTGTTATTATTAAGGTCACAAGACAGAGACACACAATACATGTTTCTTAATTGATATGGCCTTCAGATGGACATACAATACAATTTGTTATTATTAAGGTCACAAGACAGAGACACACAATACATGTCTTAATTGATATGGCCTTCAGACAGACATACATACAATTTGTTATTATTAAGGTCACAAGACAGAGACACACAATACATGTCTTAATTGATATGGCCTTCAGATGGACATACAATATAATTTGTTATTATTAAGGTCACAAGACAGAGACACACAATACATGTCTTAATTGATATGGCCTTCAGACAGACATACAATACAATTTGTTATTATTAAGGTCACAAGACAGAGACACACAATACATGTCTTAATTGATATGGCCTTCAGATGGACATACAATACAATTTGTTATTATTAAGGTCACAAGACAGAGACACACAATACATGTCTTAATTGATATGGCCTTCAGATGGACATACAATACAATTTGTTATTATTAAGGTCACAAGACAGAGACACACAATACATGTCTTAATTGATATGGCCTTCAGACGGACGTACAATATAATTTGTTATTATTAAGGTCACAAGACAGAGACACACAATACATGTCTTAATTGATATGGCCTTCAGACAGACATACAATACAATTTTTATTATTAAGGTCACAAGACAGAGACACACAATACATGTCTTAATTGATATGGCCTTCAGATGGACATACAAACAATTTGTTATTATTAAGGTCACAAGACAGAGACACACAATACATGTTTCTTAATTGATATGGCCTTCAGACAGACATACAATACAATTTGTTATTATTAAGGTCACAAGACAGAGACACACAATACATGTCTAATTGATATGGCCTTCAGATGGACATACAATATAATTTGTTATTATTAAGGTCACAAGACAGAGACACACAATACATGTCTTAATTGATATGGCCTTCTGATGGACATACAATATAATTTGTTATTATTAAGGTCACAAGACAGAGACACACAATACATGTCTTAATTGATATGGCCTTCTGATGGACATACAATATAATTTGTTATTATTAAGGTCACAAGACAGAGACACACAATACATGTCTTAATTGATATGGCCTTCAGACAGACATACAATACAATTTGTTATTATTAAGGTCACAAGACAGAGACACACAATACATGTCTTAATTGATATGGCCTTCTGATGGACATACAATATAATTTGTTATTATTAAGGTCACAAGACAGAGACACACAATACATGTCTTAATTGATATGGCCTTCAGACAGACATACAATACAATTTGTTATTATTAAGGTCACAAGACAGAGACACACAATACATGTCTTAATTGATATGGCCTTCTGATGGACATACAATACAATTTGTTATTATTAAGGTCACAAGACAGAGACACACAATACATGTCTTAATTGATATGGCCTTCAGACGGACGTACAATATAATTTGTTATTATTAAGGTCACAAGACAGAGACACACAATACATGTCTTAATTGATATGGCCTTCAGACGGACGTACAATATAATTTGTTATTATTAAGGTCACAAGACAGAGACACACAATACATGTCTTAATTGATATGGCCTTCAGACGGACGTACAATATAATTTGTTATTATTAAGGTCACAAGACAGAGACACACAATACCATAGACACTAAGTACAATTTTATTGTTAATAACCTCGCCTATAGACATACAATATAATCGTATTGACAAGCCATCAGATATAGCCGTTAAGTGCAATTTTATTGCTAGTAACGTCACCATACACATACACAATGTAATCGTATTAAAAGGCCATCGGATAGATACAAAGAACAATTTATTATTAATAACGTCACCATACAGATACACAATGCAAATGTATTAAAAGGCCATCGGATAGATACAAAGAACAATTTATTATTAATAACGTCACCATACAGATATATACAATGCAATCGTATTAAAAGGCCATCGGATAGATATAAAGAACAATTATATTATTAATAACGTCACCATACAGATATATAATATAACCGTATTAAAAGGCCATCGGATAGATACAAAGAACAATTTTATTATTAATAACGTCACCATACTGATATACAATGCAATCGTATTGAAAAGGACACCCGATAGACATAGAGTACAATTTTATTATTAATAACGTCATCAGTCAGACATACAATGCAATTTTCTTATTAATAACGTCGTCAGATAGACATACGACACAATGCTCATTCTTATTGATAACGTCACCAGACAGACATGTAGAATTTTATTAATGACGTCATCAGATAGACACACAATTGTCTTATTGATACCATCGTCAGATAGACTCACAACACAGTGTATTTATTACTAACGTCACCAGATAAACATAGGGATTATTTTCGTACTGACGTCATCAGACATACACTTTATTAAGGATAACACCATCAGAGAGACTTACAGTAGAATTATGATATACTAGTTAGGTCATCAGCAGGGCATTGATGGCTGGCCACTGCGCGATAGCCAAGAGATAAGACTGTTGCTACATTTCTGTAACACCTGTATGCGTGCCTCAAAGAGAGCGAGAGAGAGAGAGAGAAAGAGAGAGAGAGAGAACGAATTACAAAGAGAGAGAGAACGAATTACAAGACAGAATAAGAGTGAACACCCTGTACATAGAATATTTTTTTTAAAAACGAAATAAAGAATGAATGAATAATTAAAAGAAGCAAAGAACGAATCGAGATAGAAAAAAAAAAGAAAAGAAAAAAAAAGAGAGAACGAAAAAAGAAAAAGGAAACAGAAAGAAAGAAAAAGAAAGAAAGAAAAAAAAAAAAAAAAAAAAAGAAAAGAAAGAAAGAAGAAAGAAGAAAGAAAGAAAGAAAGAAAAAAAAAAGAAAAAGAAAAAAGAACAAAATAAAAACGGGGCAAACAGACGAGCGAGCACATTACAACATGGCGAGTGTTTACTAAAAGTGCAGGGGAAAATTGCGTTTCTTGAATTAGCCTAGTTTTGAGTCTTAGAATCTAAACAAATTCTCCCTCCTGGTTTTTGTTTTGTTTACTTTTTCTTTTTTTTTTTTTTCTTTTTTCTTTTAATAAGGTAGGCCTACACCCTTTCAGTCGATCAGCATCAAGGAATGAAGAAACCGTCTCTACGCGTTTATCAGCAATCTGCCGATAAAGCATCCAACCAAAACATCTCTAAAGATCAAACTCCCAGCAAAAAGTGTTGGGGTTTTTTTGTGGTTTTTTTTGCGATAGACATAAACAAAATGGTCAAACCAAAGTATAGACGTAAACAAAAATGGTCAAATTAATCCTTACGTATAATTAAAATGATATCAAGCCATAGTCAATCTAATGTGTAGACATAAACCAAATGGTCAAACCAAACCACAGACAAACCAAATGATCAAACCACATCATAGACATAGAAAATGGATATTCCAAGTTATAGACATAAACAGAATGGTCATTCCAATTTACAGATATAAACAAGATGTTCAAACTAAATATAGACATAAAGAAAATGGTCAGACCAATTTATAGACATAAATAAAATGGTCAAACCAAACCATATGCGTAAACTAAATGGTCAAACTAATTCATGGACATAAAATTGTCAAGCTAAACTACAGACATAAACCAAATGGTCAAACCAAACCACAGACATAAACAAAATAGTCCAACCAAACCACAGACATAAATGGTCGAACCAAACCACAGACATAAATGGTCAAACCGAACCACAGACATAAACAAAATAGTCCAACCAAACCACAGACATAAATGGTCGAAACCAAACCACAGACATAAATGGTCAAACCAAACCACAGACATAAACAAAATAGTCCACCAAACCACAGACATAAATGATCGAACCAAACCACAGACATAAATGGTCAAACCAAACCACATACATAAACAAAATAGTCCAACCAAACCACAGACATAAATGGTCAAACCAAACCACAGACATAAATGGTCAAAACCAAACCACAGAATAAACAAAATAGTCCAAACAACCACAGACATAAATGATCGAACCAAACCACAGACATAAATGGTCAAACCAAACCACATACATAAACAAAATAGTCCAACAAACCACAGACATAAATGATCGAACCAAAACACAGACATAAATGGTCAAACCAAACCACAGACATAAACAAAATAGTCAACCAAACCACAGACATAAATGATCGAACCAAACACAGACATAAATGTCAAACCGACCACAGACATAAACAAAATAGTCCAACCAAACCACAGACATAAATGATCGAACCAAACCACAGACATAAATGGTCAAACGAACCACACACATAAACAAAATAGTCCAACCAAACCACAACATAAATGGTCGAACCAAACCACAGACATAAATGGTCAAACCAAACCACACACATAAACAAAATAGTCCAACCAAACCACAGACATAAATGGCCAAACCAAACCACAGACATAAACAAAATAGTCCAACCAAACCCCAGACATAAATGGTCAAACCGAACCACAGACATAAAACAAAATAGTCCAACCAAACCACAGACATAAATGGTCAAACCGAACGAAAGACATAAGCAAAAAGGTCAAACCAAACCATAGACATAAACCAAATGGTCAACCCAAACCACAGACATAAATGGCCAAACCAAACCACAGACATAAACAAAAAGGTCAAACCAAACCATAGACATAAACCAAATGGTCAACCCAAACCATGGCTTTTATACCCTACATTTGTATCTGGGTGGCATAGAGAAACGCTTGGTAACACAAAAAATTGTTTAAAATAGGATTTTAGAAGAAGAAAAAAGTGACCCGGAAAACGAATGAAAACACAGTCAATCACGTAGTGTAAACTTATTTCACGAGCATCTTGTATACTCACATCTTACAAATTTTCCCCAACTCATACAACACATACAACACATACAATACATACAACACATACAACACATACAACACATACAAAACATACAACACATACAACACATACAACACATACAACACATACAACACATACAACACGTACAACCCATACAACACGTACAACACATACAACACGTACAACACATACAACCCATACAACATATACAACCCATACAACACATACAACCCATACAACACATACAACACATACAACACATGCAACACGTACAACCCATACAACACATACAACACATACAACACGTACAACACGTACAACACATATAACACGTACAACCCATACAACACATACAACACGTACAACACATACAACACGTACAACACATACAACACATACAACACGTACAACCCATACAACACATACAACACATACAACCCATACAACACGTATAAACACATACAACATATACAACCCATACAACACGTACAACCCATACAACACATACAACCCATACAACACGTACAACCCATACAACATATACAACCCATACAACACGTACAACCCATACAACACATACAACACGTACAACACATACAACACGTACAACCCATACAACCCATACAACACATACAACACATACAACACATACAACACATACAACCCATACAACACGTACAACCCATACAACACGTACAACACATACAACACGTACAACCCATACAACACGTACAACACATACAACACGTACAACCCATACAACACGTACAACCCATACAACACGTACAACACATACAACACGTACAACCCATACAACACATACAACCCATACAACACGTACAACACATACAACACGTACAACCCATACAACACGTACAACACATACAACACGTACAACACATACAATACATAGTCCTATCTGTCCATCAGGTTGATAAAAAAAATATTAACGTCTCCATTACCGTAGGTTGGCAAGTCTATCCCCAACCCCCCCAAACAAACAAATGCACAAACAAACACACACATAAACGAACATGCAAACCACACAGACACACACACACACACACACACTCACACCACACAGGAACGCGCACACAGACACACACATTCCCACCACGCATGTATGTACGCGCGCGCGCGCGCACGTACACACCACACACACACACACACACATCATACTCACACACACACACGAGCGCAAGCACATACACACACATACACACGCGCGCGCACACACACACACACACATACACGTACACGCATACACACACACACACACATACACACACATCCACACACACGCACACACAAACACACGCATGCGCACACATACACACGCACACAAACTTATATACACATACACATACCTACACACATACACACACACACACACACACACACACATGCACACACAAACACACACACACTCACACACACACACACACACAAAACGCGCATGCGCACACACACACACACACACACACACACACACACGCACACACACACACACACACGGCCACACACGGACCCCCTGTCTCCTGTCGATATGAAACATTACTTTTAATAAAAGATACAGAAAACACCACACCCCAGACGAGAAATCGGCCACGCTATCAAACGCCCAGACCACCCCCTTCCCCATTCCCCACCCTCACCACCCACCCCCACCCCCACCCTGCACCTCTTCTCCCGCAACGTTTACACATGTGACGGTGTAACGCAGATGCCAGATGCAGGAAGCATCCCAGGAACTCCAAAAGAGTCTAGCAGGAGCAAGTGCATTTGGAAGCGAACCTGTTGCCGGCCCCTTCGACTCGCCGGGCCCCTGGCGACCCTGACGTTCCTCGCTTGCTGCTTCAGATCCCGTGCCATTGGGGCAAGCGCTATTTGTGGCACTGAGCAGAGAAACAAAAACAAACAGCACGCGGGCTGGAAGCTAAGAATAGCTGCAGCTTGTCTTCTCGAGGGTTGGGCTAAATTAGCGGTGCCGGGAGGTGATAAGAGAGTCGGCCCTTCGCCTGCTTGTCGGGTTGTCATGGACGCCGCGGCGAGCACCTGCTTCCTTGCTACGCCTGGTTTATGCTGCTTGCTGCCAAGAACACTCTGTGCGTGTGTGCTGTGTGTGTGTGTGTGTGTGTGTGTGTGTGTGTTGGGTGTGTGTGTGTGTGTGTGTGTGTGTGTGTGTGTGTGTGTGTGTGTGTGTGTGTGTGTGTGCGTGCATATGTGTGTGTGTGCGTGTGTTTACTGGAAATATAAACAGCTGGGGAAAGTATGTCAAGGTTTCAGTGGTGTGATTGCAAACGACTGTGTTTTCAATAAGAAGAGCTCCCCACCATTACCCTACCCCACCCCCACACACTGTGAAATAACATGACAGACGAGACCGAGACCGAGACCGAGACAGCGAGCACCTTGTATTCATAGGAGTGTGAAATGAGCAGCGTACATTGTTCTCCGCTTATAGCCAAGTCGCGAGGTGAATCTTCTGTTACGCTATATCCGTGGTTTCTTATAACCAAGGTCCTCAGATAATAAATATTTTGGTGCCATTTTTGTAGTCTTGTCCCATATACGTCATCATCACGATAGGCTGATACAATACCAGTATAACATATAGACTAGGTAAAACAGTCTATGTAGGGCTTCAGGACCTGGTCAGCTCATGGGTTTATCATCATCATCATCATCATCATCAGGTGCCCTGCCGCATGGCATTGGCGACCATGGACTTCCAACCATTTCTATCTCTCGTTGCCCCCAGCATCTCCCCCACCCTCCTCATCCCCAGCCACCCTGCAAGTCCGTCCAGCAGTCTCTCCCTGGGTCTACCTGGTGCTCTCTTTCCCTCCAGCTTTCCTGTTGTGACCAGGTGCTCCAAATCCCCCTTCCTCATAAAATGGCCTATAAATGTTGCTTGTCTTTTCCTAATCTTCCTTATGAGTGATCTACTTGTGTCTGCCTCCATCAAGACTGTCTCGTTTGTTTTCTTTGCTGTCCATGGAACTCTCAACATTCTTCTAAGAAACCACATCTCGGCTGCCTCGGTCCTGCTCTGGCTTTGCTTGCTGACTGTCCACGCCTCGCATCCGTACAACAGTATTGGTTCTATATAACATTCAAGGACTCTCTTTCTGATGTTAATTGATAGGCATTTGTTGGTAAGAATGCTTGTCATCTTCTTGAATGCTGTTTTGGCTTGGCCGATTCTGCCAGCTATTTCCGATGTGCATCCGCCGTCTGATGAAATGACTGTTCCCAGGTATTTGAACTTATTAACCTGTGTCAAGGTTGTACCATTTGCTGTTTTTTTGCATGAGGGGATTTCATGTTTTTTACTGATCACCATGACTTCAGTCTTCTTGCTGTTTAGTTCCAACCCCTTACCTTTGCTTTCTATGTCAAGTATATTCACAAGGTTTTGTAGGTCCCTTTCATTTTCTGCAATTAGCACGGTGTCATCTGCGTACCGAATGTTGTTTATCATTTTCCCTCCAACCTTTAATCCAGGGTCTTCTTCTAGGTTTCTCATGATGTTTTCGCTGTATAGTAAAAACAGATCTGATGACAAAACACAATCCTGTCTGACTCCTCTTTTGATGTTTTGGAAAGAGCTTATATTGTTTTCTGTTCTCATTGCAGCTGTTTGTTCCCAGTATATATTCCTGATTATTCGTAGATCTTTTCCATCAACATTGAGTCTCTCCAGTTGGTTGATCAATTCTTCATGTCGTACCCGATCGAAAGCCTTGGTATAGTCAACAAAGCATAAATACAAATCCTTATTCATCTCAATTGACCTCTCTATGATAGGTTCTTAGGATGTATATGGCATTAATAGTTCCTTTCCCTTCCACAAATCCACACTGTTCTTCTGCTATTTCTCTTTTGATTCTATTCCTTGTCCTCATCATGATTATTCTTACCAGGATTTTTGTTACATGACTCATCAAACTGATTGTGCGATGGAGTTCGCATTCTATAGCCCCTGTCTTCTTTGGAAGTGCAATGAAAATTGATTTTGACATATCTTTGGGGATTTTTCCAGTGTCATAAATTTCATTTAGGAGGACTGTTATTTTTTCTATGCCAAATTCCTCCAGGGCTTCAATCATCTCTGTAGTAATGTTGTCTGGTCCTGGGGCTTTTCCTGGTTTCATCTTTTTCAGTGCTGCTCTAACTTCATCTTTCATTATGGGTGGTCCTTCAAAGTTCTTTTTTATAATGTGTTCTTCGTTTCTGTCATCCTCAAAAAGGTCTTTAATGTACTCTCCCCATCTGTCCAGTATTTTGTCTTTTTCCATGAATAAGCGTGCCATCTTTCGATTTTAAGCAACCAGTTGATGTGCATGTATTTTTCCTGTGGACAATTTCTTCAATTCGTCTGCACATACCTTGAGGTTCCATTTTGTGTCGTTCTTCTATCTCTTTGCATTTTGTGTTCAGCCAAGCTTCCTTAGCTTCATTGCACCTATACCTGATTTCTTTTTTTAACTTCCTGTATATCTCCTCGTTTATGTGCAGGCTTAAGATTGTGCCATGATCACCATACACATGGCACCTGTGACGTTAGTGCATATGATATTCGTTCCGAGCGCGGAGATGTCGTCTTGAGAAACTGAAACTGAAACTAACACTGAAACATCGTCATCATCATCATGTGCCCTGTTCTCTTTTCTTTAGTTTCAGCCTAAATCTTCCCATTACAGGATTGTGGTCACTGTTGTAGTCTGCACCTGGTAGTGTTTTTGCTGTCAATTCGTAGATACAATTTTTGTTGTTGTACATTTTGTAGTTGCTGTTATTACAAAATTTACAACAAAACTTTTTTTTAAATGTTGTAGTTGTTGTTGTTATACCCTGGATTAACGGTTAGAGGAAAAATGATAAACAACGTTCGATACACAGATGACACTGTGCTAATTGCAGAAAATAAAAGAGACCTACAAATAAAAAACAAAAGAGACCTACAAATAAAAAACAAAAGAGACCTACAAATAAAAAACAAAAGAGACCTACAAATAAAAAACAAAAGAGACATACAAATAAAAAACAAAAGAGACCTACAAATAAAAAACAAAAGAGACCTACAAATAAAAAACAAAAGAGACCTACAAATAAAAAATAAAAGAGACCTACAAATAAAAAACAAAAGAGACATACAAATAAAAAACAAAAGAGACATACAAAACCTTGTGAATATAATAGAAATAGAAAGCAAAGATAAGGGGTTGGAGCTAAACAGCAAGAAGACTCAAATCATTTCCAAGATTCATCATTTCTGTTCTGACAACTCACTAACAGAGTTTTTGTGTCAGTTACAGGTAAACATTTCTCTTGTTGCTTATGTACCTGGAACAAAAAGAAACAAAATTCGCGTCATCACTTTGATTTCAAGAAATCAGAATATCAAACCAGATACATGAAATCAGAGACATTATGATATTGTATAGTGTGTGTGTGTGTGTGTGTGTGTGTGTGTGTGTGTGTGTGTGTGTGTGTGTGTGGTGTGTGGTGTGTGTGTGTGTGTGTGTGTGTGTGTGTGGTGTGTGTGTGTGTTGTGTATTTGTGTGTGTGTGTGTTGTGTGTTGGCTTTTTTTTTTTTACTTTAGTTTGAATCACTGTGGATTGATCTTTGTCACCATTTTTCCTTCATTGCTTTAACTTTTGATTTAATGTTTGATCTCTATAAGTATTAAGGCATCTCATGCACAACGCAAATAGAAAAACTATACATTTCATGGAGGTTGCATGCTTAGGTCAACCTTTGGCTAAATCTTTCAGCCATCTAATCTTGAGAGCCTTGTATATTTAATCATAATGCTAAAGTTAGATTATACTTTTGTGTGCATTGTGTCTCTTCTCTTTTACACGCGTGCATGTGCACGCCCATACACACACACACACTTGTTCTCTCTGTCTCTCTCTCTGTCTCTCTCTCTGTCTGTGTGTGTGTGTGTGTGTGTGTGTGTGTGTGTGTGTGTGTGTTGTGTGTGTGTGTGTGTGTGTGTGTGTGTGTGTGTGTGTGTGTGTGTGTGTGTGTGTCGCATCCGTCTGTGTGTCTATCTCTGTCTGTCTGCCTCTCTCTCTCTCTCTCTCTCTCTCTCTCTCTCTCTCTCTCTGTCTATCTGTTTCTCTCTCTCTCTCCCTCGATCTCTCCCCCCCCCCCCCTCACCTTGTTCGTTTGTTTTTGTTTTTGCTTTCTTTCTGTTTTTGTTCTGTCATGTTCAGTTCAGTGTCCAAAATGACGTGTAAGAGCATTTACAGTTTTCATTTTTAGGTACAGAAATTGGCGAATTTTGTTCTCAGTAAACCGTGATTAATTTGATGTCTTTGTTTTACTCGTTTTTTTCTCCCCAGTTTAATTAAACAGGACTACGTTTTCATTCATCCCGCCTGGAAGGACGTCAGTTTGAAACCTCATCACCACACGACTGCCATCCACCTGAAAAGATGGAAGTGTCACACAGGAAGGCACATCGCAATATACCCAGGCCATGGCAAAATTGATGCATTTTATCAGTCTGACATCTGCGACAGTTTTTGGATTTCATCACGGCTGATAGTTGAAAGATGTGACAGTTTATGGATTCCATCACGGCTGATAGTTGAAAGATGTGACAGTTTTTGGATTTCATCAGGGCTGATAGCTGAAAGATGTGACAGTTTTTGGATTCCATCACGGCTGATAGTTGAAAGATGTGACAGTTTTTGGATTCCATCACGGCTGATAGTTGAAAGATGTGACAGTTTTTGGATTTCATCACGGCTGATAGCTGAAAGATGTGACAGTTTTTGGATTCCATCACGGCTGATAGCTGAAAGATGTGACAGTTTTTTGATTTCATCACGGCTGATAGTTGAAAGATGTGACAGTTTTTGGATTCCATCACGGCTGATAGCTGAAAGATGACAGTTTTTGGATTCCATCACGGCTGATAGTTGAAAGATGTGACAGTTTTTGGATTCCATCACGGCTGATAGCTGAAAGATGTGACAGTTTTTGGATTCCATCAGGGCTGATAGCTGAAAGATGTGACAGTTTTTGGATGTCATCAGGGCTGATAGCTGAAAGATGTGACAGTTTTTGGATGTCATCACGGCTGATAGCTGAAAGATGTGACAGATTTTGGATGTCATCACGGCTGATAGCTGAAAGATGTGACAGTTTTTGGATTCCATCACGGCTGATAGTTGAAAGATGTGACAGTTTTTGGATTCCATCACGGCTGATAGCTGAAAGATGTGACAGTTTTTGGATTTCATCACGGCTGATAGTTGAAAGATGTGACAGTTTTTGGATTTCATCAGGGCTGATAGTTGAAAGATGTGACAGTTTTTGGATTCCATCACGGCTGATAGCTGAAAGATGTGACAGTTTTTGGATTCCATCACGGCTGATAGCTGAAAGATGTGACAGTTTTTGGATTCCATCACGGCTGATAGCTGAAAGATGTGACAGTTTTTGGATTCCATCACGGCTGATAGTTGAAAGATGTGACAGTTTTTGGATTTCATCTGGGCTGATAGTTGAAAGATGTGACAGTTTTTGGATTCCATCAGGGCTGATAGTTGAAAGATGTGACAGTTTTTGGATTTCATCACGGCTGATAGCTGAGAGATGTGACAGTTTTTGGATTCCATCACGGCTGATAGTTGAAAGATGTGACAGTTTTTGGATTCCATCACGGCTGATAGCTGAAAGATGTGACAGTTTTTGGATTCCATCACGGCTGATAGTTGAAAGATGTGACAGTTTTTGGATTTCATCTGGGCTGATAGTTGAAAGATGTGACAGTTTTTGGATTCCATCACGGCTGATAGTTGAAAGATGTGACAGTTTTTGGATTCCATCACGGCTGATAGCTGAAAGATGTGACAGTTTTTGGATTCCATCACGGCTGATAGCTGAAAGATGTGACAGTTTTTGGATTCCATCAGGGCTGATAGCTGAAAGATGTGACAGTTTTTGGATTCCATCACGGCTGATAGTTGAAAGATGTGACAGTTTTTGGATTTCATCACGGCTGATAGCTGAAAGATGTGACAGTTTTTGGATTTCATCACGGCTGATAGCTGAAAGATGTGACAGTTTTTGGATTCCATCACGGCTGATAGCTGAAAGATGTGACTGTTTTTGGATTCCATCACGGCTGATAGTTGAAAGACCGTTTGAGTGCACATCCGTTTTGGCATCCGAGCTGTCGTTTCCTGTCGGTACTTAACGTTGCTTCCGGACAACAACTTCAGCTCAGAACCGGTTTCGTTTTACTCAACACGTGTGACAGTGTCCGTATCAAGAGTTGTCTTCTCTTCGCCGGTTTGAATGTCTGCACGTCAGGAAGACCACTCGTTTTAAATCGTGAATGCAAACAATGACTCAGGCGTCTCGTGCACCTCTGACGTCAGCAGGTACGTCAGCAATATTCACTCTTTGAAATCTGAGTTGTTCTAGTAAAAACTTTTTTTTTCTCTCTCTCTTTTTGAACGAATTCAGCTGTAATATTATTTTGATGAAATGTGCACACTTTAAGAAATAATGGCCACCAGAAGTTTCCAGCAACATGTTATTTTCGGACTGCCGCATTTTCCGTCATAGCAAGCACATTGTACACCAGTTTTCGTGACCAGAAAAACGCTTCCGGTCCCAGATATCGCCTGGCCTGCGCACACGGTTGACTTTGGTGCATCTGCAGATGACAGTACCAAGCAGTACTTCGGTCAGGGTTATTTGAATATGGGCGCCGCCCTCGTAGTGCTGGCCATGGGAAAGGTTGAGGTCTCTGCCACCTCACTCCCCTACGATCCCAGGGTTATGGGACTATCTAGGTAGGACCTCAGGACCTGGCCAGCTCAGGGGTTTATGTGCACGCTTAAGGCGTGTGCCGTGACCATTCTGGATCTTCTCCATCACATGGCACCTGTACGATAGTGCATATGGAATTCATTCCGAGCGTGGAGACGTCATCTTGGGAAACTGAAACTGAAACTGAAACTGAAACTCAGTCAGGGGAGCCGAATGATTCAAGAATATTTGGAAAATCTAATCTACCCCCTCTCCCTGCTCCGCCTGTTCAAACACACACACACATACATATATATATATATATATATACTTATATATGTACACATATACATATATTATACATATATACATATATATATATATATATACATATATATACGTGTGTTTCATAGTTAGAGGGGATCTACAATGCCAGAAATCCTGTCGTGTGTTTCATATTTAGAGGGGATCTACAATGTCAGAAATCATGTCGTGTGTTTCATATTTAGAAGAGATCTGCAATGCCAGAAATCCTGTCGTGTGTTTCATATTTAGAGGGGATCTACAATGTCAGAAATCATGTCGTGTGTTTCATATTTAGAAGAGATCTACAATGCCAGAAATCCTGTCGTGTGTTTCATATTTAGAGGGGATCTACAATGTCAGAAATCCTGTCGTGTGTTTCATATTTAGAAGAGATCTGCAATGCCAGAAATCCTGTCGTGTGTTTCATATTTAGAAGAGATCTACAATGCCAGAAATCCTGTCGTGTGTTTCATATTTAGAAGAGATCTGCAATGCCAGAAATCCTGTCGTGTGTTTCATATTTAGAGGGGATCTGCAATGCCAGAAATTCTGTCATGTTTCATAATTAGAGGGGATCTGCAATGCCAGAAATCCGGTCTTGTGTTTCATATTTAGAGGGGATCTGCAATGCCAGAAATCCTGTCATGTGTTTCATAGTTAGAGGGGATCTGCAATGCCAGAAATCCTGTCGTGTGTTTCATAGTTAGAGGGGATCTGCAATGCCAGAAATCCAGTCGTGTGTTTCATAGATAGAGGGGATCTGCAATGCCAGAAATCCAGTCGTGTGTTTCATAGAGGGAATCTGCAATGCCAGAAATCCAGTCGTGTGTTTCATAGAGGGAATCTGCAATGCCAGAAATCCTGTCGTGTGTTTCATAGATAGAGGGCTCCGCCTTGCACCCTCTCCACTCTGCTCCTGTGGACTGGCAGAGCAGACAGCCGAGCACATATTGCAGGACTGCCCTGGTCTACGGAAGCTGAGGGACGAGATCTGGCCAGAGCCTGCCGGATTCCTGGAGAAGCTGCATGGCTGTGTGGAGGCGTTGCAGAAGACTGCCGATTTCGTCATGAGATCTGGTCTCCACGTTTGACGGCGTTAGACAAGAAGAAGAAGAAGATAGATAGAGGGGATCTGCAATGCCAGAAATCCTGCCGTGTGTTTCATAGAGGGGATCCGCAATGCCAGAAATCCTGTCGTGTGTTTCATATTTAGAAGGGATCTGCAATGCCAGAAATCCTGTCATGTTTCATAATTAGAGGGGATCTACAATGCCAGAAATCATGTCGTGTGTTTCATATTTAGAAGAGATCTGCAATGCCAGAAATCCTGTCGTGTGTTTCATATTTAGAGGGGATCTACAATGCCAGAAATCCGGTCTTGTTTCATAATTAGAGGGGATCTGCAATGCCAGAAATTCTGTCGTGTTTCATAATTAGAGGGGATCTGCAATGCCAGAAATCCGGTCGTGTGTTTCATATTTAGAAGGGATCTACAATGTCAGAAATCCTGTCATGTGTTTCATAGTTAGAGGGGATCTACAATGTCAGAAATCCTGCCGTGTGTTTCATACTTATAGGGGATCTACAATGCCAGGAAATCTTATCGTGTGTTTTATACTTAGAGGCGATCTACAATGCCAGAAATCCCCCACTCACCTGCCGACTGACCCAAACCAACCAGCAACTGAACAGACGCAGTGCACATGATGGCACAGCTACACAGACAGACGAACTACCACAGTCAGTGCAGTCAGCAATGCCAATGACGCTGTAATTAAACAGGGGAAAACGTGGGCCAACCGCAAGGATGGACAGACACAAATTTAGGCACTCTAATCAGATCAGGAATAAAACCGACTGATGAAGGAAACAGACACGAACAAACAAACAAACAAACGAACGAACAAACAAACAAACAAACGAACAAACAAACAAACAAACAAGCAAATATTTCTTGAACATGGAGAAGAAAAAAAACACGGAACCCCGAACCACAAACGTATCAACGTTTTAAACTGGCGACCAAAAATACCGATAACCCAAGAAAAAAAAATCTTAAATCAGTTTAATGTTTCTATCAAAAGCGTTATAAACTAGAAAGAGACCCGTCTGAAACGAGAACTATCAGAGTCCATTTTCTGGATAATGATTCCTATCCAACACTGTTTGATACTGAACGGAGTAGACAGCGAAAAAGACATCTTCATAGAATAAGTAGTTCATGCCCTCACTGCATTATATAAACACTCTGTCCTTGGCATAGATGAACCAATTTCAGCGTTCTACCAACAGTTCTTGGAAACAATGAAAACTCAATTCTATGACTGCATAGAAACATCAATGCAAAATGGACGATTGGCTTACACCATAAGACAAGGAGTCATTGGTCTACTCATCACCATCAAGTGCCCTGCCACATGGCGTGGGAGATCATGGCATCTATCCCTTGTTGCCGCAAGCATATCTTCCACCCTCTCTGTCCTCAGCCACTCTGCAAGTCCGTCCAATATCTTTTCCCTGGGTCTACCTGGTGCTCTCTTTCCCTCCAGCTTTCCTGTTGTGACCAGGTGCTCTAATTCCCCCTTTCCTCATAAAGTGGCCTATTAATGTTGCCTATCTTTTCCTAATCTTCCTTACGAATGATCTTCTTGTGTCTGCCTCCATCAAGACTGTCTCGTTAGTTTTCTTTGCTGTCCATGGAACTCTCAACATTCTTCTTAGAAACCACATCTCGGCTGATTAGTCTATTACACTAAGGCATTTATATAGACAGACACAGTTTCATTAATTATAAGCTATTTACTTTAACTGACGCCGACTGCAAGACTACAAAATATACGCAAAACCACTTGTGAGCAGCTTTCGAGAAATGATCAAAATAACTATATAAAACGAACAATTCCTCATAATGAAGGAAGGCATATTTCTATGTTCTAAAGATTCATAATTGACCTGTCTGCAAATCTCAAAGAAAAGAAATGCATACACACACACACACACACACACACACACACACACACACACACACACACACACACATACACACACACACACACACACACACACACACACACACAGAGGCAGACAGACACAAATACACAGACACACAGACAGACATACACACACGCACACACACACATGTATATTATATGTATATATAATAATAATAATAATGTTTATTTGTATAGCGCATATTCCATATAAAAACATGCTCACCAGCGCTTTACATTTCGCAAGAAAGGCAAAAGGTGATAAAAAAATGTTCACAATTACAAACACAATAAGATAACAACTAACATTAAAGCTATACAAGTAAGAAGACACATAAGAAACCACAGAATATTAAAATTTAAACACTGACTTATGTAATGAAGAAAGATTAACAGATTTTTCATATGAATAAAGAGGCATACTGTGTTTATATATTGCTGCGTGTGTGTGCTTGCGTACGTGTGTGTGTACATGTGTGTGTGCGTGCGTGTGCGTTGCTGTGCGCGTGTGTTTGTAAGAATGTGTGTGTGTGTGTGTGTGTGTGTGTGTGTGTGTGTGTGTGTGTGTGTGTGAGAGAGAGAGAGAGAGAGAGAGAGAGTGTGTGTGTTGTGTGTGTGTGTGTGTGCGTGTGCTATGTTTGCATGCGTGTGTGTGTGTTTATGCATGCAATAGTTGTACATAAAATTATAATCAATATTTTGAATGAAGATAAAAACAGAAAAATTCTAATCCATATACAGGAAAAACATTACAACTTCAGTATTACAGCATTAATACCTTGACAATCAAAATTCCTCACAAATTATGAACTATTCGCATATCATACATCACAATTTACATACAAACAAAGATTTGAAAAAGTTTCTTAAAGTATTTCAGTCTCTTTCCCACTCAATTTCTCCCCTATCCCTTCCTCAGCTGTACACATACAGTGATACACACACATGCTCACTCAAGCACACACACACACACACACACACACACACACACACACACACACACACACACACACACACACACACATACACACATGCACGCACACACATACCTTGCTCTATAGGCCCTTATACAAAATACTGTTATACAGGCAGGAGAGATTAGTCTGATGACAGACTTGCAAACTAAGGCTCTTCAGGTTAGATGAGTTTGAAAGAGGTGGGTTTTCAGGTGCCGTTTGAAGGTTGAGAAACACTTAGTTTTTCTGAGAGACAGTGGTAGAGAGTTCCATACATTTGGGCCAAAGACAGAGAAAGATTTTTTACCAAAGGTGTCTAGAGAGAAGCGAGGAACAGTCAACAGTGAGGTGTCAGAAGAGCGGAGCGTTCGAGAAGGTTTGTAACCCTGCAGGAGGTTGGCAAGATAGGATGGCATGTTCTCGTGACAGATACACTGAAAGCAGAGACAGGCAACTTTATATTGAATCCTAGCCTTTACCGGGAGCCAATGAAGTGTTCTAAGCAGAGATTTTGCACTCTCACGCCTGGGCTTGCGGAGAACAAGGCGAGCCGCGTGGTTCTGTATGCGCTGAAGTTTAGATAGTTGATTGACATGGAGACCTGCGAATAGAGAGTTACAATAGTCCAGTCTAGATAGTATGAAAGAGACAGCAAGCTTGTTGGTAGCATCAGTGGAAAGGAAGGAGCGAATCTTACCAATTCTGCGTAGCTGATAGTACAGAGTACGGCACAACTGTTTGACATGGGCTTCCATAGGCTTCCATAGACATATGTGTGTGTGTGTGTGTGCGCGCGCACGTGTGTGTGTGTGTGTGTGTGTGTGTGTGTGTGTGTGTGTGTGTGTGTGTGTGTGTGTGTGTGTGTGTGTGTGTGTGTGTGTGTGTAGGTCCATAAAAACCTACAGACTTTATTACAGAAATAATCAGGTTATATGCTGTTCACCTGAATCAACACGATATCATAGTCAGTGAGTTATCAGACACGTGGAACACCAACTAAACCCTAACCCCATAACACACCCTATTGAACAAGAAACGAACACAGAGAAAGGCCCCACTAGATCACTGTCCAAACAACAGATAAAAGGATTTCTAGTCAAACAACAAACCATGAAATATGCTCTTCACAATGCTAGGAACGCAAAAAATGAACATACACAACAGAGACTACTTCAACCCTTTGACTCCACGACCTTGTCTACGAACAACCTGCATTGCCAAACCAGGCTAGCAAAGCAAACCCTGAACCCTTTGACTCCACGACCTTGTCTACGAACAACCTGCATTGCCAAACCATGCTAGCAAAGCAAACCCTGAACCCTTTGACTCCACGACCTTGTCTACGAACATCCTGCATTGCCAAGCATGCTAGCAAAGCAAACCCTGAACCCTTTGACTCCCTTACTCTATCCACCAGCTTCGTGCAGGATGATGAAGTCAAAGGGTTAAGTTTTTGCAGTTGGTGAATAG
>JAPXFY010000014.1:20000814-20005814 GCA_030674185.1 Monoplex corrugatus | reverse complement strand
ACAGTCAATGTTTAGGTTTTTTGTATGTTTGGTTGTTTCGAGATTTTTGTTTGTTTTGTTTGTTTGTTTGTTTTCTTTTCTTTTCTTTTCTTTTCTAGCTTTTATTTATTTATTTTTTTTAGCAATGACAGCGGAGTGTGTCATAAACATTGTTTTGTTTTTTGTTGGTTTTCTATATTGTATTTAGAAAAAAAAACGTGTATTATTCCATTCGCTTTTTTAAACGTTGGTATTATCAACTTTTTGGCTCCCGCACCCGGTCCATCAGCATCTTGCATTGTCAACCATGTTAGTCCTCTTCTCTCACTGGACGAAGCAGCAGGGAAGTTTCAGTCTTTTTCTCCTAATTTTGTATTTGGTGTTTGTTTCTGATCTTACATTCACACTTGACAAAGGCCATTTGGCCGAAAATGTGTGCCTATCTTGCCTTGTTGTATTAAATACATGTTCTGATTCTATTTTCGTGTTTTTCTGGTTCCTGTTTGCTTGAACGCGGGCAGTCACACTTGTTTTGGATTTCACACCAGCTAAACAAAAACTCCATCACCCTATTCACCAGCTACCTGCAGGAAGCTGTTGGATAGGTTGAGGGAATCAAAGGGTTCAGTTTTTGCAGTTGGTGGATACGGTGTGGGAATCAAAGAGTTAATGTAACATACCATTTTTAAAGTGTTAGTTCCAATGTCTCTTTTGGTTAAGTGGCATGGGTTTTTAAAGAGTTAATGTAACATACCATTTTCAAAGTGTTAGTTCCAATGTCTCTTTTGGTTAAGTGGCATGGGTTTTTAAGAGTTAATGTAACATACCATTTTCAAAGTGTTAGTTCCAATGTTCTTTTGGTTAAGTGGCATGGGCTTTTTTCTAGTGAGTCATAAAAGAACACCTCTTTTGTCAGTGTTCTTTTTTTTTTTATTAAACAGGGAGATTGTTACAATGGCTTGACCAGCTTGTGTAGTATTCCCATTACCATTGTGTGAAACTAGGTTTCAGTAAAACAAAGTGATCCGTCGTCTTGATGATGTTGTGATACTGGTGGTTGTCAACCAGCTGGTGCTGGAATAGTGTTCACACAGTGTGGAGTTTTGCAATGAGAACAGCAAGTGTTACAAACAAACGTCGTTTTCAGTTGATAGCTTTTGTTTGAGGCAGCCGAGATGCCGTTTCTAAGAAGAATGTTGAGAGTTCCATGGACAGCAAAGAAAACAAACGACACAGTCTTGATGGAGGCAGACACAAATCGATCACTCATAAGGAAGATTAGGAAAAGACAGGCAACATTTATAGGCCCTTTTATGAGGAAAGGGGGATTGGAACACCTGGTCACAACGGGAAAGCTGGAGGGAAAGAGAGCACCAGGTAGACCCAGAGAGAAAATGCTGGACAGACTTGCAGAGTGGCTGGGGACGAGGAGGGTGGGGGAGATGCTGGGGGCAACGAGAGATAGAGGCAGATGGAAGTCCATGATCGCCAACGCCATGCGGCAGAGCACCTGAGGATGATGAGCTTTTGTTTAGAAAGGGGAGAACGTTATAATGGGGTTAGGAGGAAACAGGATACAATAGATTGGCCATCTCGTTTTTCTTTGGTTATTGTTTTCGATTGGGGATTTTGTCAGTCTCCATTCACAAGATGGTCACGTACTGTCAGGCTGTTGACTTTTGTCACGAATGGCCGGTCAAAGAACGGTATACACAGGTAAAGCAGATCACGATGTGCGTCAGCAAACTGTATGAGGAGATAAACAAAGTGAACTATCGGACACAGTGTCCACCATTTCTGCCCTTTTAAGTAACAGGCGCAAACCGCAACAGTGACCACAGTCCGGTAATGGAAAAGATCTAGGCTGAAAATAAAGAAAAGAAAACAAATCAAACGTAACATTAAACCAAACCTTGGACTCTTGTAAAAGACAAAGGAATCATCTCCTGCAAAATTGAGCGTGTATGTTCAAAACATATTCAGCGCTCTGGGGGGCGTTGGTGATATTGAGGAGCAATGACCTTTGTCGAGTGATACAAAAAACAAAAAAGAATATACGCACAACATTTAGCGCGCGCGCGCACGCACGCACAACACACACACACACACACACACACACACACACACACACACACACACACACACACACACACACACACGCACATGGGAAAAAGTGTGGACATGTATGTGCACACGCGAGAGGGTGAGAGACAGAGCACTCACACACACACACACACACACACACACACACACACACACACACACACACACACACACACACACACACACACACACACACACACACACACACACACGCATACAAACACACACATACCATACTACACCAAACACACACACACACACACACACACACACACACACACACACACACACACACAACCAAACAGTGGTCAACTTCTCAATTGTATTGGGGATGCGGTCTTGTCAGGTGATAACCCGGATCCTTGGAAGGTGGGGCATGTGGAAAGCGTTCAGTCTGCACTCTTAATGGGTGTACAGTGTCCAGGCTTCGTTGTCATAAAGCAGAGTGCTGTGCTAGTCCTTCAAAAGGGGACGAAAAACCAGTCGGACCCGTGTGCCTTCTGGCTGTGCACGCTAAAGATCCCACGGCAGTTGAAAATCATGAAGAGCAGGGCATTTCCCTGCTGCCTCGGTATAAACGTTGGAGATATAGGTTGATTTCCAAGGTCCCACTCCTTGAAGACCAATTAGACTTTTTGCCTTTTTGAAGTCTTGGTTTAAAAAAAATGTGAATATGAATTTGAAGTGAGGGAGAGGGGATGGGCGCCGCCCTGGTGCTGGCCCGGGGGAAAGTTGAGGTCTCTGCCACTTCACTCCCCTCCGAGCCCAGGGTTATGAAACTATCTAGGTAGGACCCCAGGACCTAGCTAGCTCATTGGTTTATGTGCAGGCTTAAGGCTTGTGCCGTGATCATTCTGGATCTTCTCCATCGCATGGCACCTATGACGTTAGTGCATATGGAATTCATTCCGAGTGCGGAGACGTCATCTTGAGAAATTGAAACAGAAACTAAAACTCAGAGAGCTATGCATGCCGGCTTTGTAAACGTCCATCTTGGTTTTTGTGGTCAACACAAGGTTGTCTCTTTGTCAGGCGAACCATCGCTGTTGCTGCTGTGCTGATCCTCCCGTGTATTCTGTATCCAGACAGAGGTTGCTGGACATTGTGATCCTAGGTACACGAAGCCCCTACTACCTCCAAGATCCAGTCATCTATTGCGACCAAATGTGATTAAAATTCGTTCTTAAGCAACCAAGATGACATCTTCTAGCATAAATCTGATCCCTTGGTCATGAACCTATACATGTACATGCGAGTCTCACTCCGAGTGGTTACAGGCTTGCTTCTTTCCATCGCTCATCCCGAGGTGGCGGTATCGCCATCCTCTACAACGATTCACTCCATTCCCGCCTTCTCTGCCTTTCTCTCGTCCTTCTTTCGAGCACGTTGAAGTATCATTCCAATCCACCCCTCACCCCATCACCTTCTCCTGTGTCTATCGACCTCCACATAGCTCTGCCAACAAGCTCACCACATCCACGTTTCTCTCTGACTTTGACCAACTACTTGACTACTACTCCTCTTACCTGGAAATCTCATCATTCTAGGTGACATCAATGTCCACTACGACAACATTCACCGTTATGACACAAGACATATCATCAATTCTCTGTCCAATCACAATATGACTCAACACATTTCTGAACCAACCCATCAAAAAGGTCACACTCTTGACTGGATCATTTCTCGTGATCATCACAATTCAGCTACTGACAATTGCTTAGTTCTTTCTACCCGTCTAACTTCAGCCCTTCCATCTGACCACTCTGCAATTCTCTGTTCTCTTGACATTTCTCCTCCTTCCCGTACCACGCGCACAGTGACTCGACGCAATCTCAAATCTATCGACCTCTCCACATTTTCATCTGATGCCTCCCGCCTCCTTTCTGAAAAGTCACATAACCTTGCCGATGAATTCTATACTACTCTCCACCATCTTCTGGACACTCATGCTCCAGCCACAACCCGTCTTTTACCTGACCGCCCCCCTACCCCTTGGCTCACTCATGAGATTGCCTGTGCAAAACGTGCCTGCCGCAGAGCAGAGCGCCGCTGGCGCAAATCCAAACTCACTGTACATAGGCAACTTTTCCAAGCCTCTAAAACAAAAGTATCCACCCTCATTGCATCTGCAAAAACAAGCTTTTTCCAAACCAAAATCCTGAATGCCTCTTCTTCAAAAGAACTCTTTACAACCATGAATCATCTCCTTGGCACACGAAAAGATTTACCTCTCCCAACAAAACACACAAATGAAGAACTCCCATCTATATTCTCCAAGTATTTCACCACCAAAATACAAACTCTTCGTGACAGGCTTGACAGGACACCCTGTCAACCATGCCCACCTGACCCTTCCTTCTCTGGCACACCTCTTACTACTTTTACCCCAGTCTCACAAGAAGAAATTCTCAACACAATCAGATCCATGTCGTTCAAAACCTGCGAACTGGATCCTCTTCCAGGTTCTCTCTTTTCCGACTGTCTCCCTACTCTCCTCCCATTCATCACTGACATCATCAACACTTCTCTTCAAACTGGAACTGTCCCAGATTCTTTCAAGTCTGCTATTGTTCACCCTCTCCTCAAGAAATACAACTTAGACCCTAATGAACTGAAAAATTACCGGCCTATCTCTAATCTCTCTTTCTTGTCAAAACTCCTTGAAAAAGTTGTCCTCAACCAGCTGAACTCTCACCTGTCTGCCAACAATCTCCTCAATCCTTTCCAGTCAGCCTACCGCCAGTGCCATAGCACTGAAACTGCCCTACTACACATTCTCAACAATCTCCTCCTTGCAACTGATACTGGCAAAGTCTCTCTCCTCACACTCCTTGATCTGTCTGCAGCCTTTGATACCATTGATCATGGTATTCTCCTTTCTAGACTCCATCATACTTTTGGCATCTCTGACACTG
>JAPXFY010000014.1:19993314-19998314 GCA_030674185.1 Monoplex corrugatus | reverse complement strand
CCTACTTTTGGTTTCGTCTGCTTTTACAGCGAATGGTGATACATTTTTTAGCACCCCCAAAAAAGTATTCAAAGCTAATATCATTATTTCAGTAGACAGTCCTGTTTCGATCTAATGTGCAGCAAAGAAAATATCGTTTCTAATTCATTCTGTACGAACAAGTTAGTGATGTTTCTAAAAACGGAAAAAATGTACCTAAAATATAAAGTGGTATGTGTTAATTTTTGCATGGCTGTGCGCTTTGGCTGACCACCGGTGCCAGTGATGAGATACATGTAACAGACACGGTTGCCAGTGCTAAGTGCTCCTGAGGAGGAGCTGTTAGTTAGGATGTATGGGATGGAAAACACCTGCTTTCACACTGATAGGGCTGAGTATACCGGTAGGGCTGAGTATACCGATAGGGCTGAGTATACCGATAGGGTTGAGTATACCGATGGGCTGAATATGCCGATGGGGCTGAGTATACCGATGGTGCTGAGTATACTGATAGGGTTGGGTTACCTATAGGGCTGAGTATACCGATGGGGCTGAGTATACCGATGGGGCTGAGTATACCTATGGGGCTGAATATACCGATGGGGCTGAGTATGCTGATAGTGCCGAGTATATCGAGAGGGCTGAGTATACCAATAGGGCTGAGTATACCGATGGGGCTGAGTATACTGATAAGGCTAGTATTGATAGGGCTGAGTATACCCACAGAGCTGAGTATACCGATAGGACTGAGTGTACTGATAGGGCTGAGTATGCCGATGGGGCTGAGTATACCGATAGGACTGAGTATACCGATGAGGCTGAGAATACTGATAGGGCTGAGTATGCTGATAGGGCTGAGTATACCTATATGGCTGAGTATACCTATAGGGCTGAGTATACAGGGCTGAGTATATGGAGAGGGGTTGAGTATACCGAGAGGGCTAAGTATACCGAGAGGGCTGAGTATACTGATAGGGTTGAGTATACCGAGAGGGCTGAGTGTACCAATAGGACTGAGTTACCGATAGGCTGAGTATACTGATAGGCTGAGTATACTGATAGGGGCTAAGTATACAAATAGGGATGAGTATACCTATAGGTCTGAGTATACCGATAGGGCTGAGTATACCAATAGGCCTGAGTATACCGATAGGACTGAGTATACCAATAGGGCTGAGTATACCAATAGGGCTGAGTATACCGATAGGGATGAGTATACCAATAGGGCTGAGTATACCAATAGGGCTGAGTATACCAATAGGTCGTTAACAAGCGTCATTCATATGCTGGACGAGAACAGACACCGTTCAGCTTCCCCGAAGTGACCTTACAGCAGTGAAGAGTTTCCTCTGGTGGTGGTGGCGCGGGGGGGGGGGGGGGGGGGCTTCACTCCACCTTGACATCGCTGGTTTTTATGGAATTTACGGTACTGAGTGAGATTTCGACCAAAGAAGTTAGGTTGGTGGCTTGTTCAGGAACCGGAATGAGCGACATGGAAAGATGTGAAAGCCCCTTCCCCCCTCCCCCCCCCCCAAAAAAAAAACCTACCAAAAAAAAAAAGAAAAGAAAAGAGGATGCATGGATTAGAACCCTCCCCCCATAACGCCACGACCTCCAGACAACACCTGTAGCTGTCATCCATTTCACGGTTCACCTTGTGTAAAGTTTCCCAGCAATGAGAGGTTATTAACCCGTTGACTCCTGCACCCTGTTTACCAGCATCCTGCATTGTCAACCATGCTCGCAAAGCAAAAACTTAACCCTTTGACTCCCTCACCCTGTCCACCATCATCCTGCATTGTCAACCATGCTAGCAAAGCAAAAACTTAACCCTTTGACTCCCTCACCCCGTCCACCATCATCCTGCATTGTCAACCATGCTAGCAAAGCAAAAACTTAACCCTTTGACTCCCGCACCCTATTCACCAGCATCCTGCATTGTCAACCATGCTAGCAAAGCAAAAACTTAACCCTTTGGCTCCCTCACCCTATCCACCAGCGTAGGAAGCTTTGGCTCCGTCACCCTATCCACAGGCTTGGGAAGCTTAAGCTTAAGAAGCTGGTGAATAGGGTGACGGAGTCAAAGGGTTAAGTTTTTGCAGTAGGTGGAGAGGGAAAGGGGAGTCAAAGGGTTAAGTTTTTGCAGTAGGTGGAAAGGAACGAGAGTCAAAGGGTTAAGTTTTTGCAGTAGGTGGAAAGGAACGGGAGTCAAGGGTTAAGTTTTTGCAGTAAGTGGAAAGGGAAAGGGGAGTCAAAGGGTTAAACTTCTCCTGCGAAAACAACACTTTGATTCAGTGTGTAATGATGTACGATCGTTCTCATAATAGACGACGTCGACAGTTCAAATCATTCTCCTGTTTCACTCAAACCGTTTGGAGACAGTGCACCTCACGATTCTCGTCATTCCGCTTCGTCAGCTTTGTTTAAAACAGCACGTACGCACGCACACACACACTGCACACACACACACACACACACACACATTCTCCAATCACCTTAGAAGAGCTAAAAAACACAATACTGTCTCTACACAACAAAACGAGTTCGGTAGGTGTTGATGCAGTTTCGACTGAAATGATTAAACATCTCCCTGAAAACTATCTTATTTTCCTACACAAAATTCTGCAGAAATGCTGGGTTAACGGAACTGTACCACAAATCTGGCAAAAGTCTATAGTTATACCGATATTAAAAGCAGGAAAATCGAAAACTGATAAAAACAGTTACAGACCCATTGCTTTGACGTCCCACACGAGCAAACTAATGGAAAGATTGATCTTAAACAGACTTTTACACTACTGTGATAAAAATAATGTTATTCCGGTAAACCAGGCGGGTTTTAGAAAAGGGAGATCTGCAGTTGAACACCTGGTTAAACTTACAACTCAGATCAAACAACAGTTTGCCCGCAGAAAAAGTGTTTTAGCTACTTTCTTTGATGTAAAAAAAGCTTACGATCAAGTTTGGCATAAACGTCTATTGTTCAAGCTAAAATCTGTTGGTTTATCTGGTAATATGTACAATTACATTAAATCTTTTTTAGCTAATAGAACAATACGGGCTAGAGTGGGAGCTAGTTATTCTACTTCACGATGCCCTGACATGGGGATTCCACAAGGTTCAGTGATAGCACCTATTTTGTTTAATATCCTTATACAGGATCTTCCTAAAGCTCTTTCAAATCGTGTTGTTTTAGTACAGTATGCTGATGATATATGTACTTGGATGAATATCACTTTAAAAAAGACAACTCCACAGAGAACACGGAATTACATCAGGAAGTTGTATCAAATTGATCTTGATAACCTTGGAAACTATATGTTAGAAAATGGTCTGTCATTGTCGGCAGAAAAAACTAACATGATGCTGTTTGATCCTGGTGGTAACTCAAATAACTTACCTACTTTCAAATTGCTTGGTGAAGTGTTAAATTACAAACAGGTCGTAAAATTTCTGGGAGTTTACATCACGTCGAAATTAAGCTGGAATATCCATTTTGATTATATTTTAACAAAAGCACGAAAAACCTTAAATTTTCTAAAGATAATAAGCAAATTACCCTGGGGAATGGATACAAATATACTGATTCATCTGGCAACAGCGTTGGTCAGGTCTAAATTATCCTACGCGCAAGAAATTTTTTTCAATGCACCTAAATATTTACTAAAAAGATTCAGAACTTGGACTGCAAAAGTCTTAAAATTGCACTAGGTGTACCAACTCATGCTTCTACTCTGGTAACGTACAAAGCTGCTGGAATTCTACCTCTAAACAACCATCGTGAGCTAGCTACAGCAAAGTTTGCAATTAGAACTACTTCACAAGCGAATAATTTTGTGAGCAAAGAAATTAAAATCAGGTCTGATATTGACTTTCCAAAACGAGCAAAAAACATTTCATCACAAATTACAACCGCAACTTACATATCTGACCTGATCAAACAATCCAGCATAACTATGGATGAAATAGCCAAAAAACCAATGTTAACGCCTATCCCTACATGGGAAATGCTAAAGGCCACGTTTGATCTCGATTATGCAGACGTTAAAAAAGATGATAATGTCAACATTACGCTATCCACAGTTTGTGAACACATCGATGAAAAGTACCGTACCCACCTCCACATTTTTACCGATGGGTCAGTCTTAGCAAATCAGAGCGCTGGAGCAGCGTTTTATGTTCCAGAATTTAACATTAAAAAGTCTTTTTTCATTGGGACAAATGTATCTATATATACAGCAGAACTGGTCGCTGTTGTTCAAGCGTTGCATTATTTAATAAGCCTTCGGCCTGTGTCTTTCAAAGTAGTTCTCTTTGTTGATTCAAAATCTGTATTATATGCCTTACAGTCTTTTGATACAGACACAAGACCTGATTTAATAATTGAGGCAAATCATCTAATACACTGTTTAAAGATAAATGGCTCGGAAATCAGTTTATGCTGGGTGCCTTCTCACGTTGGTCTTCAAGGCAACAACGTAGTTGACAGAGCAGCTAAATCCGGTGCACTCAATTCTGAAAATTCCATAGAATTACATGTTAACACCTCGGTAAATGAAGCTTACAACTCGCTAGAATTAGCATCATGGATTCGATTTCATGAACATTTAAATGAAAAATTTGTGTCCCAAAAAAGAATCAAACTTTCAGTTCAAAATATCTGTAAAAAAATTCAGTATTCTTCGTTATATCATTTGAGATCAATTGTTACCACATATTTTCGTATTCAAATGAACGCTTTGAAAACTAAATATTGTAAAAACGTTTTATGTATTTGCGGTGAACAATTCACATTGTATCACTGTTTGTTTTACTGCAGAAAGCTTCGTTATTTCTTACCAAAGATGTTTACACAAGGAAACTATCTTGAAAAGCATTTTAAAGAAGTAATATCAGATCAAGTTCTGTTAGTTAAAATTTCAGAATCATTGGTTCACAGTCCTGTTAATGCGTTACTTTAAGGTTATTATTTTAATTATTATTATTTTATTTTGTTTTGTTTCGTTTTTTATGACGATGTT
>JAPXFY010000014.1:19975814-19990814 GCA_030674185.1 Monoplex corrugatus | reverse complement strand
CAGTTTACTTATCTAGACATGGTTGATGCCTACATGTTTCTTTTTTTTCCCGTCTTCCGGCTAAGTGTTTGATCACAGATAGGGTGAAGGCGGGTCAGTCATCTTGGTCAACATGACAGCACAGCTATTCGATCATTATACCATCATGGTTTTTTCTGTGAGCTAATAGTGTATGAAAATTTCGTGGAAAATATTGAGATATTTCGTACACATGGCAGCACAGCTATTTGATCATTTTTACCATCATGAACTTTTCTGTGAGGTAGTAGAGTGATGAAAAGTTCGTTGAAAATATTGAGATATTTTGTAAGGTTTTGTTGGTGTAAAAATGATTGTGATCTTTTTCTGTAGACTAGTAGTTGATGTAATAGTTGCTTGAAAATGTTCCGATCTCTCGAGGCTAAGTATAGATAAAGGACATACAGGGTAAGTACTAGATAAAGGACACACAGGGTAAGTACTGATAAAGGACAGACAGGCTAAGTACGTGTGTGTGTGTGTGTGTGTTGTGTGTGTGTGGTGTGTTGTGTGTGTGTGTGTGTGTGTGTGTGTGTGTGTGTGTGTTGTGTGTGTGTGTGTGTGTGTGTGTGTGCTCGCGCGCGCGCGTACAGTTAAAGAACGGTAACTCCACACTTCCTGTTTTGTACTCTGTTAAGGAACAGCGCATGTTGTTCAGAAGACACCATACAAAATATTGACTGACGTCAGTGGCATTTGTTTTAGCTGGAGGACTGACGTCAGTGGGGTATTTCCTTCCAGCTGTAACATTTCGGATAGAAACAAAACTGGATTCAACTTTGGTTCTAGTCTGTGTCTTGATTAAGGACAGACAGGCTAAGTACTAGATAATGGACACACCAACTAAGTACTAGATAAAGGACAGACAGGTTAAGTACTAGATAAAGGAAGACAGGCTACGTACTAGATAAAGGACAGACAGGGTAAGTACTAGATAAAGGACAGACAGGCTAAGTACTCGATAAAGGACAGACAGGGTAAGTACTAGATAAAGGACAGACAGGCTAAGTACTCGATAAAGGACAGACAGGGTAAGTACTAGATAAAGGACAGACAGGGTAAGTACTAGATAAAGGACAGACAGGTTAAGTACTAGATAAAGGACATACAGGGTAAGTACTAGATAAAGGACACACAGGGTAAGTACTAGATAAAGGACACACAGGTAAGTACTAGATAAAGGACACACAGGGTAAGTACTAGATAAAGGACAGACAGGCTAAGTACTAAATAAAGGACACACAGGGTAAGTACTAGATAAAGGACACACAGGTAAGTACTAGATAAAAGGACACACAGGGTAAGTACTAGATAAAGGACAGACAGGTTAAGTGCTAGATAAAGGACAGACAGGCTAAGCACTAGATAAAGGACAGACAGGTAAGTGCTAGATAAAGGACAGACAGGGTAAGTACTAGATAAAGGACACACAGGCTAAGTACTAGATAAAGGACACACAGGTTAAGTACTAGAAAAAGGACAGACAGGCTAAGTACTAGATAAAGGACAGACAGGGTAAGTACTAGATAAAGGACAGACAGGGTAAGTACTAGATAAGGACAGACAGGGCAAGTACTAGATAAAAGACACACAGGGTAAGTACTAGATAAAGGACAGAGAGGGTAAGTACCAGATAAAGGACAGACAGGCTAAGTACTAGATAAAGGACAGACAGGTTAAGTACTAGATAAAGGACAAACAGGGTAAGTACTAGATAAAGGACAACAGGCTAAGTACTAGATAAATGACATACAGGGCAAGTACTAGATAAAGGACACACAGCTAAGTACTAGATAAGGACACACAGGGTAAGTACTAGATAAAGGACACACAGCCTAAGTACTAGATAAAGGACACACAGCCTAAGTACTAGATAAAGGACACACAGGGTAAGTACTAGATAAAGGACAGACAGGCTAAGTACTAGATAAAGGACACACAGGCTAAGTATTAGATAAAGGACAGACAGGCTAAGTACTAGATAAAGGACAACAGGCTAAGTATTAGATAAAGGACAGACAGGCTAAGTACTAGATAAAGACAGACAGGTAAGTACTAGATAAAGGACACACAGGCTAAGTACTAGATAAAGGACAGACAGGCTAAGTACTAGATAAAGGACAGACAGGCTAAGTACTAAATAAAGGACACACAGGCTAAGTACTAGATAAAGGACACACAGGGTAAGTACTAGATAAAGGACAGACAGGTTAAGTACTAGATAAAGACACATAGGGTAAGTACTAGATAAAGTACAGACAGGTAAATACTAGATAAAGGACATACACGATAAGCACTAGATAAAGGACAGACAGCCTAAGTACTAGATAAAGGACACACAGGCTAAGTACTAGATAAATACACATAGGGTAAGTACTAGATAAAGAACAGACAGGGTAAATACTAGATAAAGGACATACACGATAAGCACTAGATAAAGCACAGACAGCCTAAGTACTAGATAAAGGACAGACAGGCTAAGTACTAGATAAAGGACAGACAGGCTAAGTACTAGATAAGGACACACAGCTAAGTACTAGATAAATGACACACAGGCTAAGTACTAGATAAAGACACATAGGGTAAGTACTAGATAAAGGACATACAGGTTAAGTACTAGATAAAGGACAGACAGAGTAAGTACTAGATAAAACACTAGGTTAAGTACTAGATAAGGACATACAGGTAAGTACTAGATAAAGGACAGACAGGTTTAAGTACTAGATAAAGGACAGACAGCTAAGTACTAGATTAAGTACACACAGGGTAAGTACTAGATAAAGGACAGACAAGGTAAGTACTAGATAAAGGACAGACAGGTAAGTACTAGATAAAGTACACCACGGGTAAGTACTAGATAAAGGACAGAAAGGTAAGTACTAGATAAAGGACAGACAAGGTAAGTACTTAATAAGTACACACAGGTAAGTACTAGATAAAGGACAGACAAGGTAAGTACTAGATAAAGGACAGACAAGGTAATACTAGATAAGGACAGACAAGGTAAATACTAGATAAAGGACAGACAGGTAAGTACTAGATAAAGGACAGACAGGTAAATACTAGATAAAGGACAGACGGGTAAATACTAGATAAAGGACAGACAGGGTAAATACTAAATAAAGGACAAACAGTTAAGTACTATGTCCTTTATCTAGTACATGGTCTGTTTGTCAGGACTTCTGAGCCATGTTGTGGTAGTAATTGTTCTATGGGCATGTTGTGGTAGAAATGGTTCTATGGATATGTTGTGGTGTGATGGTTCTATGGGCATGTTGTGGTGGTAATGGTTCTATGGCATGTTGTGGTGGTGATGGTTCTATGGGCATGTTGTGGTAGTAATGGTTCTATGGGCATGTTGTGTGGTGATGTTTCTATGGGCATGTTGTGGTGGTGATGGTTCTATGGACATGTTGTGGTGGTGATGTTTCTATGGGCATGTTGTGGTGGTGATGGTTCTATGGACATGTTGTGGTAGTAATGGTTCTATGGGCATGTTGTGTAGTAATGGTTCTATGGGCATGTTGTGGTGTGATGTTTCTATGGGCATGTCGTGGTGGTGATGGTTCTATGGACATGTTGTGGTGGTGATGTTTCTATGGGCATGTTGTGGTGGTGTATGTTTCTATGGGCATGTTGTGGTAGTAATGGTTCTATGGGCATGTTGTGTAGTAATGGTTCTATGGGCATGTTGTGGTGGTGATGGTTCTATGGGCATGTCGTGGTAGTAATGGTTCTATGGGCATGTTGTGGTAGTATTGATTCTATGGGCATTTTGTGGTGATGGTTCTACTGGCATGTTGTGGTAGTAATGGTTCTATGGGCATGTTGTGGTAGTAATGGTTCTATGGGCATGTTGTGTTGGTGATGGTTCTACGGGCATGTTGTGCAGACAGAAGCGGAGCATAGACAGGTAGGTAGCTGTTGTGATGGAAACTGTTTGTGTTTTCTGCACCTGCTCTCCATCCTCCGAGGACCACCAGGCAGATAAACAATTCATAATGTGAAGACAGACGATGATGAGCGTTGTGACAAGTGATGTTGTTGTAATGCATTACGGCGTTGACACTGCTGGACAAGCCCCCATTCCATGATTGCATCTACCAAGTCAAACAGGTACACGAATACAGGTAACTGAGGTGTGTTACCTGCACGCAAGCCACACGAGCAAAGGAAGTGGTGACATATGCAAAACCCAATCTACATGGCATACTTGGTTCCTTTACTTTCTGCAGAAAGTTGGTGGAAAGTGTCAAAGAGTGAAAGTGTTCAGTCCTGTTAAATTATTCCGGTCGGTAGCTCAAGCCATCAAGGAACATCACAAGGCGAGGCTGGAATCTGAAGATTTATGTATATAATGTGTGTTCTCATAACAGGTCTGTAAGAAATACCACTGTCCTCATGTCTGTATAAAAATACCACTGTCCTCATGTCTGTATAAAATACCACTGTTCTTATAAGATGTCTGTATAAAATACCACTGTTCTCATGTCTGTATAAAATACCACTGTTCTCATGTCTGATTATTTTAATGTCTGTATAAAATACCACTGTTCTTATAAGATGTCTGTATAAAATACCACTGTTCTTATAAGAGTCTGTATAAAATACCATGTTTTATAAGATGTCTGTATAAAATACCACTGTTCTATAATGTCTGTATAAAATACCACTGTTCTTATAAGATGTCTGTATAAAATACCACTGTTCTTATAAGATGTCTGTATAAAATACCACTGTTCTATAAGATGTCTGTATAAAATACCACTGTTCTCATGTCTGTATAAAATACCACTGTTTCTCATGTCTGTATAAAATACCACTGTTCTATGTCTGTATAAAATACCATGTTCTTATAAGATGTCTGTATAAAATACCACTGTTCTTATAAGATGTCTGTATAAAATACCACTGCTTCTTATAAGATGTCTGTATAAAATACCACTGTTCTTATAAACTGTATAAAATACCACTGTTCTTTGTCTGTATAAAATACCACTGTTCTTATAAGATGTCTGTATAAAATACCACTGTTCTTATAAGATGACTGTATAAAATACCACTGTTCTTATAAGATGTCTGTATAAAATACCACTGTTCTTATAAGATGACTGTATAAAATACCACTGTTCTTATAAGATGTCTGTATAAAATACCACTGTTCTTATAAGATGTCTGTATAAAATACCACTGTTCTTATAAGATGTCTGTATAAAATACCACTGTTCTCATGTCTGTATAAAATACCACTGTTCTTATAAGATGGTCTGTATAAAATACCACTGTTCTATATGTCTGTATAAAATACCACTGTTCTTATAAGATGTCTGTATAAAATACCACTGTTCTCATGTCTGTATAAAATACCACTGTTCTTATAAGATGTCTGTATAAAATACCACTCTTCTTATAAGATGTCTGTATAAAATACCACTGTTCTTATAAGATGTCTGTATAAAATACCACTGTTCTTATAAGATGTCTGTATAAAATACCACTGTTCTTATAAGATGTCTGTATAAAATACCACTGTTCTCATGTCTGTATAAAATACCACTGTTCTTATAAGATGTCTGTATAAAATACCACTGTTCTTATAAGATGTCTGTATAAAATACCACTGTTCTTATAAGATGTCTGTTTAAAATACCACTGTTCTCATGTCTGTATAAAATACCACTGTTCTTATAAGATGTCTGTATAAAATACCACTGTTCTTATAAGATGTCTGTATAAAATACCACTGTTCTTATAAGATGTCTGTATAAAATACCACTGTTCTCATGTCTGTATAAAATACCACTGTTCTCTTGTCTGTATAAAATACCACTGTTCTTATAAGATGTCTGTATAAAATACCACTGTTCTTATAAGATGTCTGTATAAAATACCAGTGTTCTTATAAGATGTCTGTATAAAATACCACTTTTCTCATGTCTGTATAAAATACCACTGTTCTCTTGTCTGTATAAAATACCACTGTTCTTATAAGATGTCTGTTTAAAATACCACTGTTCTCTTGTCTGTATAAAAATACCACTGTTCTTATAAGATGTCTGTTTAAAATACCACTGTTCTCTTGTCTGTATAAAATACCACTGTTCTCTTGTCTGTATAAAATACCACTGTTCTTATAAGATGTCTGTATAAAATACCACTGTTCTTATAAGATGTCTGTATAAAATACCACTGTTCTAATCAAAGTTCTGTGTGTGTGTGTGTGTGTGTGTGTGTGTGTGTGTGTGTGTGTGTGTGTGTGTGTGTGTGTGTGCGTGCGTTTGTGCGTGCGTGCGTGTGTGTGTGTGCGAGCGTGCGTGCGTGCGTGCGTAATAAATTTAATACAGAATTGAACAAGAACTTTTCGGTGAATAAGTAAGAATAAACATTGTTCGGGACGTGAATATCGAACTTTTCCCTTCAATATGTTTAACAGGACGTGAATATCGAACCTTTCCCTTCAATATGTTTAACAGGGCTTTAATATCGAACCTTTCCCTTCAATATGTTTAACAGGGCGTTAATATCGAACCTTTCCCTTCAATATGTTTAACAGGACGTTAATATCGAACCTTTCCCTTCAATATGTTTAACAGGCTTTAATATCGAACCTTTCCCTGCAATATGTTTAACAGGACGTTAATATCGAACCTTTCCCTTCAATATGTTTAACAGGGCTTTAATATCGAACCTTTCCCTTCAATATGTTTAACAGGACGTTAATATCGAACCTTTCCCTTCAATATGTTTAACAGGACGTTAATATCGAACCTTTCCCTTCAATATATGTTTAACAGGGCGTTAATATCGAACCTTTCCTTTCAATAAATGTTTAACAGGACGTTAATATCGAACCTTTCCCTTATTGTTTAACAGTTCTTTAACGACAACTTCTATCGGAAGCAGAAGATGCTCAAAACCACACTTCTGTTGTACTGTGGTAATTGTTCTCTCATCATCACCATGTGCCCTGCCGTATGGCGTTGGCAATCATGGCCCTCCATACGAATATATCCTTGTCGCTGCAAGCATATCTCCCACCCTTCCTGTCTTCATCCACTGCGCAAGTCTGTCACGTATTTTCTCCCTGGGTCTGCCAGGTGCATTTTTTTATATTCTCTACACTGGTGAAAACCAACCCCTTGCACATCCATAGACACATACTGAAGAAGAAAATTAGATTGCATAAGAACATAACATGTGATGTAAAGTTTACAGAGACAGTCGATTCCTTGAGCGTTTTAGAATTCGTTTCAGAAGTGTCATGATGAAGATACGGATGATCTAGAATATCGGTCATTGTGACCTCGAAAAAGTTTCCTATGAAATAAAAGTGATACGCATCGAAGGCACTGGTAGGCTGTTGTAACAGCGAAAACGGATTCCGAATATTGTCAGAAGGTCCTGAGACTGTGCTGTTGACACAACTTGCTCGCAAAGCGCTGATGATGGGAACATTTATGGTGTGTGACCTTGTCGCATGACCTTTCACACGTCCCCTTTTCCAACTCCTCAGTGGTCCACACTTTTGACACAAATTTAGTAAAATAAAAATCTATCTATAAAAACCTAAGAAACTCCTATCCTCACATTTTTGTGTTGAAAGACACATCCAGAGAGACAGGCAGGCAGGCAGACAGACAGGCAGACAGACAGGCAGGCAGGCAGGCAGGCAAGCAGACAGGCAAGAAGGCAGACAAGCAGGCAGGCAGACTGACAGACACACGAACCACATACACACACCTCACAACAGTCGAAATGACATAATCTCCTTTTCTTTTTCTTTTTTTTAAAAAGGAGGTAAAACGTTTTAAAAAAAAACTCGGTTCGCCTTTGGAATACAGTTATAACATGGTGACTAAGAACTAATCAGAACAAGGTATACTTGATGAAAGTGTCACCTCTCTTTTGTACATGTACTTTTAGAACTGGAGTAGTACTTCACAACAGTCTTATTGTCACTTGCACGATTTCAATCCCATTCTGGCCTCCTCCGTAAGGCACACAGCGACAGTATCGTGGTTTTGTTTGTTTGTTTGTTTGTTTGTTTGTTTTAGCTGTGGGGGGTTGTCAGATTAGGGCGTATTTTTCACCAAAAAAGGAAATGTTAACTGTCTAGAGACGAAGTTATGAACTGGGTAGAATCTTGCTTTGAATCATTTTTGAAAAACAGGAATAACCGCAGAATCTTCACGGATCCCCATAACACAAATTGTGCGTCAGTCATGCCCTCAAAAAAGTCACACACACACACACACATACACACACACACACACACACACACACACACACACACACACACACACACACACACACACACACACACACACACCACGCACGCACCACACACACACACACACAAACACAACACACACACACACACACACACACACACACACACACACACACACACACACACACATCTCCGTGACGCTCTGTGCTTGTGCTACACAATTTTAGCTTCACACACAATAGCCAGCAGAATCGGCCAAGCCAAAACAGCATTCAAAAAGATGAAAAAGCATTCTTACCAACAAACGCCTATCAATTAACATCAGGAAGAGAGTTCTTGAATGTTATATAAAAACCGATAATGTTTTACGGTTTTGAGGCGTGGACAGTCAACATGCAAAGTCAGAACAAAATTGAGGCAAATGAAATATGGTTTCTAAGAAGAATGTTGAGAGTTTCATGGACAGCAAAGAAAACAAACCAGACAGTCTTGAAGGAGGCAGACACAATAAAATCATTGATAAAGAAGATTAAGAAAAGACAAGCAACTTTAATAGGACATAATTATAGTGAGGAAAGAGAAATTAGAACACCTGATCATAACAGGAAAGCTGGGGGGAAAGAGAACACCAGGTAGACCGAGGGAGAAAATATTGGGCGGACTTGCAAGGTGGCTGAAGACAGAGAGGGTGGGAGATGTGCTCGCAGCGACAAGGGAATAGATTCGTGTGGAGGGCGATGATCGCCAACGCTATGTGGCAGGGCACATGATGATGATGATGATGACGACACTCGCCAAAGCCTCGCGCTCTGACGTATATATTGCAACATGCCCATGGTACGCTGGTCAACCAGCTCAAGCAAAACGCTTCAAAAATGAAATGATCACAATGATAACCCATAACGATAATAAAATGGATGACATTTGGCTGTGTTGTCCCTTCTGTCCCAGTTTAGCCCAGAGCATATTTATTCTGGCTAAAAGCTGATCGAAAAAGAAAACACCCGAAATGAATTGCAAATGATCCGATAGGGATTTCAACCGAGTTTTTTTTTTGCCTGAAGCACAGATCATTACATGACGGGTATATAGCGTGATGGTAATCGAACTCTGGTGATCTATACCAATACTGGCATTACTACTGTTAGAATATGCTATATGCTGTTTGTTTAGTTTCCAATCGGTGAAATGTTGTGCGTGTGGAGGATAGAGGGGGAGGGCTAGGGCGGAAGGGTGTGTGTATGTCTGTCTGTCTGTCTGTCTGTCTGTCTCTGTTTGTGTGTGTGTGTGTGTGTGTATGTGTGTGTGTGTTTCTTGGGGGTAGAGGGGCGCAGCTAGCGGATAGGACACACACATACACACATACACACACACATACACACACACACATACACACACACACACACACACACATGTATACATATGTGTGCATACATGTATGTGTTTGTGTGTGTGTGCGCGCGCGTGTGTGTGCACGCGCGCCCTCGTGTGTTTGTGTGTTTAGAGGGAGAGAGAGAGAGGAGGGGAGAGAGGGTGTGTGTGTGAACGGGTTAGTGCGGGTGTGTGCCACAGTTGCTAGTGAGATTTCAATGAATAATATGTATAAAAGAATAAAAAAAAATTAAAAAAATACATGAAGATTTAAAAATAAGGTGATGAACAGGAAGAAAAGAGTTAACATTTTTTTCAAGAGGGATTTATCGCACGGGAACAATTCCATATGAGCTCCATCCGATTTGACATGTTTTCTGGCTGATTCTTTGAGTCGTGAATAAGACTGTGCTCTGACAAAATTATTGAAATGGAGAAATTACAAAAGAACAAAAAAGAAAGAAAGCATTTGCTGATCAGTTGAAAACAATATGAACAGGTAACAGTGTTTGGTCCATGACTTGGATTCTGGAACTGTGGGCCTGAGAGAGCCATGGAGTGGTGGGGGAGCGGTACTGGTCGTGCTGGTGATCTCGATCTCTTCTCGTGCTCGTTGGGCAGCAGCGTGGTGCTTTGCGTTTAGACGAAAGTCCTCGTGATAAAGAAAAATATAAAGGTTCTCCATAAATGTGAGATGGTTGGAGAGTGAAGTGGTAAAGAGTTCCATAAATCTGAGATGTTGGAGATTGAGGTGGTAAAGAGTTCCATAAATCTGAGATGTTGGAGATTGAGGTGGTAAAGAGTTCCATAAATCTGAGATGTTGGAGATTGAGCTGGTAAAGAGTTCCATAAATCTGAGATGTTGGAGATTGAGCTGGTAAAGAGTTCCATAAATTTGAGATGTTGGAGATTGAGCTGGTAAAGAGTTCCATAAATCTGAGATGTTGGAGATTGAGGTGGTAAAGAGTTCCATAAATCTGAGATGTTGGAGATTGAGCTGGTAAAGAGTTCCATAAATTTGAGATGTTGGAGATTGAGCTGGTAAAGAGTTCCATAAATTTGAGATGTTGGAGAGTGAAGTGGTAAAGAGTTCCATAAATTTGAGATGTTGGAGATTGAGCTGGTAAAGAGTTCCATAAATTTGAGATGTTGGAGAGTGAAGTGTAAAGAGTTCCATAAATCTGAGATGTTGGAGAGTTGAAGTGGTAAAGAGTTCCATAAATTTGAGATGTTGGAGAGTGAAGTGTTAAAGAGTTCCATAAATCTGAGATGTTGGAGAGTGAAGTGTAAAGAGTTCCATAAATTTGAGATGTTGGAGAGTGAGGTGGTAAAGAGTTCCATAAATTGAGATGTTGGAGAGTGAAGTGTTAAAGAGTTCCATAAATCTAGATGTTGGAGAGTGAAGTGGTTTAAAGAGTTCCATAAATCTAGATGTTGGAGAGTGAGGTGGTAAAGAGTTCCATAAATCTGAGATGTTGGAGAGTGAAGTGTTAAAGAGTTCCATAAATCTGAGATGTTGGAGAGTGAAGTGGTAAAGAGTTCAACATTTATCTGAGATAGTTGGAGGTAAGTTTGTTATAGGTTCTTTTAATTCTGAGATTCTGGAAGATCAGTGGTGAGTTCACATTTATGCGGGCTGGGCCTACATTACTGCAGGTCGCTCATACTGCCTTTCGATGTGCTTTTTTATTTCTGAATTCTGAGAAATCAGGGATGGGTCCGTCAGCTGGATGCTAGTACGCGATTGTCAAGTCACACTTGCTGCTTTTTTTTTTTTTCTAGGAATGTGCGTAAAGGAGGTATGGTCCTCACCTTTTTCTCTTTAGGATACTGCACTTGGTGAGGTACGCTGCTCACTTTTTTTTTTTTAAGGATCATTGCACTCAAGGAGGTTACCTTTGTGCTCACCTTTTTTTTTTTAAGGATCATTGCACTCAAGGAGGTTACCTTTGTGCTCACCTTTTTTTTTTTAAGGATCATTGCACTCAAGGAGGTTACCTTTGTGCTCACCTTTTTTTTTTTTTTAAGGATCTTGACAAGACATTGCATCAAGGAGGTTACCTTTGTGCTCACCTTTTTTTTTTTTTTAAGGATCATTGCACTCAAGGAGGTTACCTTTGTGCTCACCTTTTTTTTTTTAAGGATCATTACACTCAAGGAGGTTACCTTTGTGCTCACCTTTTTTTTTAAGGATCATTGCACTCAAGGAGGTTACCTTTGTGCTCACCTTTTTTTTTTAAGGATCATTGCACTCAAGGAGGTTACCTTTGTGCTCACCTTTTTTTTTTAAGGATCATTGCACTCAAGGAGGTTACCTTTGTGCTCACCTTTTTTTTAAGGATCATTGCACTCAAGGAGGTTACCTTTGTGCTCACCTTTTTTGTTTTTTAAGGATCATTGCACTCAAGGAGGTTACCTTTGTGCTCACCTTTTTTTTAAGGATCATTGCACTCAAGGAGGTTACCTTTGTGCTCACCTTTTTTGTTTTTTAAGGATCATTGCACTCAAGGAGGTTACCTTTGTGCTCACCTTTTTATTTTAAGGATCATTACACTCAAGGAGGTTACCTTTGTGCTCACCTTTTTTTTTAAGGATCATTACACTCAAGGAGGTTACCTTTGTGCTCACCTTTTTTTTTAAGGATCATTGCACTCAAGGAGGTTACCTTTGTGCTCACCTTTTTTTTTAAGGATCATTGCACTCAAGGAGGTTACCTTTGTGCTCACCTTTTTTTTAAGGATCATTGCACTCAAGGAGGTTACCTTTGTGCTCACCTTTTTTTTAAGGATCATTGCACTCAAGGAGGTTACCTTTGTGCTCACCTTTTTTGTTTTTTAAGGATCATTGCACTCAAGGAGGTTACCTTTGTGCTCACCTTTTTTTTAAGGATCATTGCACTCAAGGAGGTTACCTTTGTGCTCACCTTTTTTGTTTTTTAAGGATCATTGCACTCAAGGAGGTTACCTTTGTGCTCACCTTTTTTTTTTAAGGATCATTACACTCAAGGAGGTTACCTTTGTGCTCACCTTTTTTTTTTAAGGATCATTACACTCAAGGAGGTTACCTTTGTGCTCACCTTTTTTTTTTCGTCCCATTTTCTACGCCACTTTAATGGCCACAGAAGCTGAAACAGTTTTTATTATGCGATGATGATGGTGTCGATGTGGATGATAATCATGATGCTATGGAGTTCCATCTAGGATTGAGACTTCGTGACAGGGTTGTCCTCTACGCTTCCTATCATAATATATCCTGGCGTTAACCAGACCCGAGAGATACAGACACCTGCGGTGTTGGTCAGAAGATTTGAGCAACACCCTCAATGACGCATCCGCGAAGGGGACGAGACTCGACTGTGTGGTCTCAGTCTTCCCAATGAGCCCATAGCACGCCCAACTCTGGGTAGGAGCCGGTTAGAGCCGAAAAATCCCACAATGATTTTTGAAGGTACTGATGGAGATTCGAACCCGCAACCTTCCAGTCGGTAGTCCGTTGCGTTAACCACTAACACCACGGCGACTGGTCACGCTGCAGGGACTTTATGCTTTGCTTCTCTACAGAATGAAGGTAAATGAACTGAGGACTGGTCTGAAAGCCTTGGATCATTAATCCAGTGAACAGACTCTTGTCTAATCATGTTGATGACAGTTGTAGAGATTTCCCTGTGGATGGTTGTAAAACTGACGGGGAGTTGTATTTCAGTGTAAACTGGACTGTGTCAATAACAGGTGGATGCAAGGCTAGACAGCATTAACAAATCAATACCAACATTAGTTAGATACAACCCCGAGACATCTCCAGTGCGCAGGGTTGCAATGCAGGTTTATGACCTTTGACACTGTTGTTTTGGATATTTCCAATGTATAGCACTTCAGGTATTGTTAGTGCAGAGTGCGTAGTGTACGTACCAAACACCTAACCGTACTTTTGACAGAGAAAGCTGTCATGGTAATACGCCGGCCTGACTGCTTTAACACACTGCTGAAATGATAATGACAATATCTGATGACACCATTGTAGCACTCCGTCGATTACCAGTAAAGGAATCTGGCAGATCTTCCCTCTAGTGCCGTGATTACCAAAGCCCTGAAGCAGACCATGTCTAGAAAAGCAACAGGAACTGATGCTATACCTGCAGATATCTACGGTAATGGGGTGGGTGAGGGGCTCTTGGAGAAGCTGACGTTCTCTGTACCAGTCTACGTCATAGAAGGAAGAACTGCCCCAAGACATTAACGATACTATGATCATCCACTTATGCAACAAAAAGGACGATGAGACCTCGTGCCACCATCATCCTGGGATATCTCTCCTGTGTGTTGCAGAAAAGATTCTCGTCAGAATTATCCATACATCATGCAGCTGAGCCAATTGTATCTGAATCTTCAAGCGGTACGTGTTGGGGGTACAGCTGGCATAGTGTTTGCTAAAAACCCATCTGCAACCTGCCACACAAATGGGACAGTAGTAGTCAAACAAGTTTGTACATGTGTCCAACGTCATTGGCAGTCCTCTTAACTTATAGTTCATCCATAGATTTTTCAAGAGCTTGTAAAAAGTCATGAAGATTATCTCGTAAGCTTAAAGCTGACTATTATTCCACCCAGATCCTTGAATCTACAAATGTAAAACGCCTGTTTTCTGTCATGTCTGATCGTGTGTGTGCACTATGCCATCTCCACTTCCCTATAACATCAGTTCTTCAGATCTCCCAGGAGATTTTTCAACTTTTTTTCTCTTCCAAAATTAACGATTTTTTTTTTTTGCGCCAAGCTAGACATAACTTCTTTTCTTCCTTCTCATCCTGATCCTCCACCCACAGGCCTCCCACTCACTGAATTTCGACCAGTTTCTGAACGTCTGATTGCCAGCATCCTGAAAGAAATACCATCCAAACCTTGTAAACTTGACAACATTTAAAGAAAAAGTGTGATGAAATACTTCCTGAGCTTCTTCCCATCATATCGCATACCATCAACACCTCACGTCTCAGTAGAACCGTCCTATCTTCTTTCAAAACAGACATTGTTTGGCCTCTGCTATCGCGTGGTGTCGGGAGCTTGGAAGGTGCTTGTCCGCAGAATCGTGATGTGTTGGTGCTCTGCGGCCCATCCGCAACCTGGGGTGTTGCTTGTTAAGTTATTGTCGGATTTTTCAGCTCTAGTCAAAGGGAGAAGAGTGGCAGAATGGTTCAGACGTTCGCTTGCCAATAACTAAACTCGAGGTTTCAAGGTTCGCTCCCCATAGAAACCTCAACTTTTCTCCTCAGTTTGACCGGAACGTCTAGTCCTTTGGAATGGAACGAAAAACGAGTCGGACCCATGTGCCTTCTGGCTGCCCACGGCAAAGATCCCACGGCAGTTGAACATCGTGAGGAGCAG
>JAPXFY010000014.1:19970814-19973314 GCA_030674185.1 Monoplex corrugatus | reverse complement strand
CTTCTTTCTTCTTCTTGTTCTTCTTCTTCCTTCTTCTTCTTTTCTTTCTTCTTCTTCTTCTTCTTCATCTTCTTCTTCTTCTTCTTTCTTTCTTCTTTTCTCTTCTTCTTCTCTTCTTCTTCTTCTCTTCTTCCTTCTTCTTCTTCTTTCTTCTTCTTCTTCTTCTTCGGATTTTCATTCTTTCTTCTTCTTCTTCTTCTTCTTCTTATTCTTCTTCTCTCTTCTTCTCATTATCTTTTCTTCTTCTTCTTCTTTCATTCTCTTCTTTCTTCTTCTTCTTCTTCTTCTTCTTCTTCTTCTCTCTTCTTCTTCTTCGATCTTCTTCGTCTTCTTCTTCTTCTTCTTCTTCTTCTTCTTCTTCGATCTCTTTCTTCTTCTCTTTCTTCTTCTTCTTCTTTCTTCTTCTTCTTCTTCTTTCTTCTCTCTTCTTCTTCTTCTTTCTTCTTCGCATCTTCTTCTTCTTTTCTTCTTCGTTCTTCTTCTTCTTCTTCTTCTTTTTCTGTGTTGTTGTCGTGTGCGTTGTCTGTGTCGTTGTCTTGCTTCGCTTTTTGTGGTTTTTCGTCTTCTTCTTCTTCTTTCGTTTCTTCTTCTTTTCTTCTTCTGCTTCTTCTTCTTCTTTTCTTTTTCTTTCTTTCTTTTCTGTGCTTGTTCTCTTTTCTTCTTCATTCTTTCTCTCTTTCTTCTTCCTTCCTTCTCTTCTTCTTCTTTCTTCTTTTTCTTCTCTTCATTTCTTTCTTCTTTCTTCTTCTTCTTTCTTCTTCTTTCTTCTTCTTCTTCTTCTTCTTCTTCTTCTTCTCTTCTTCTTCTTCTTCTTCTTCTTTCTTCTTCTTCTTCTTCGCTTCTTCTTCTTCTTCTTCTCTTCTTCTTCTTTCTCTTTCTTCTTCTCTTCTTCTTCTTCTTCTTCTTCTTCTTCTTCTTCTCTCTTCTCTTTTCTTCTTCTTCTTTTCCTTCTTCTCTTCGCATCTTCTTCTTTGCATCTTCTTCTCTTTCTTCTTCTCTTCTTCTTTCGATCTTCTTCTTCCTTCTTCTTCTTCTTCTCTTCTTCTTCTTCTTCTCTTCTTCTTTCTCTTCTTCTTCTTCTTCTTCTTTCTTCTTTCTTCTTCTTCTTCTTCTTCTTCTTCTTCTTCTCTTCTTTCTTCTTCCTTCTTCTTCTTCTTTCTTCTCTTCTTCTTCTTCTTCTTTCTTCTTCCTTCTTCTTCTTCTTCTTTCTTCTCTTCTTCTTCTTCTCTTTCTTCTTCTTCTCTTCTTCTTCTTTCTTTCTTCTTCTCTCTTTCTCTTCTTCTTCTTCTTCTTCTTCTTCTTCTTCTTCTTCGCTTCTTCTTCTTCTTCTTCTTCTCTCTTCTTCTTCTTTCTCTTCTTTTTTTCTCTTCTTCTTCTTCTTCTTCTCCTTCTTCTTCTTCTTCTTCTTCTTCTTCTTCTTCTTCTTCTTCTTCTTCTTCTTCTTCTTCTTCTTCTTCTTTCTTCTCTTCTTCTTTCTTCTTCTTCTTCTTCTTCTTCTTCTTCTTCTCTTCATTCTTCTCTCGCATTCTTCTTCGCTTCTTCTCTTCTTCTTCTTCTTCTTCTTCTTCTTCTTCTTCTTCTTCTTCTTCTTCTTCATCTTCTTCTTCTTCTTCTTCTTCTTCTTCTTCTTCTCTTCTTCTCTTCTTCTCTTCTTCGATTCTTTTCTTCTTCTTCTTCTTCTTCATTCTTCTTCTTCTTCTTCTTCTTCTTCTTCTTCTTCTTCTTTCTTCTCCTTTCTTCTTCTTCTTCTTCTTCTTCTTCTTCTTCTTTCTCTCTTCTTTCTTCTTCTCTTCTTCTTCTTCTTCTTCTTCTTCTTCTTCTTCTTCTTCTCTGATTTTTCGTTCTTCTTCTTCTTCTTCTTCTTCTTCTTCTTCTTCTTCTTCTTCTTTCGGATTATTCTTTCTCTTCTTCTTCTTCTTCTTCTTTTCATTCTTCTTTTCTTCTTCTTCCTCTCTTGCATCTTCTTCTTCTTCTTCTTCTTCTTCTTCTCTTTTCTTCTTCTTCTTCTTTCTTCGGTTCTTCTTCTTCTTCTTCTTCTTCTTCTTCTTCGGATTCTTCGGATTCTTCTTCTTCTTCTTCTTCTTCTTCTTCTTCTTCTTCTTCTTCTTCTTCTTCTTCTTCTTCTTCTTCTTCTTCTTCTTTTTCATTCTTCTTCTTCTTCTTCGGATTCTTCTTCTTCTGATTCTTCTTCTTTGCATTCTTCTTCTTTGCATTCTTCTTCTTCTTCTTCTTCTTCTTCTTCTTCTTCTTCTTCTTCTTCTTCTTCTTCTTCTTCTTCTTCTTCTTCTTCTTCTTCTTCGGATTCTTCTTCTTCGGATTCTTCTTCTTCGGATTCTTCTTCTTTGCATTCTTCTTCTTCGCATTCTTCTTCTTCTTCTTCTTCGCAATTCTTCTTCTTCTTCGCAATTCTTCTTCTTCTTCTTCGCAATTCTTCTTCTTCGCAATTCTTCTTCTTCGCAATTCTTCTTCTTCTTCGGATTCTTCTTCTTCTTCGGATTCT
>JAPXFY010000014.1:19950814-19960814 GCA_030674185.1 Monoplex corrugatus | reverse complement strand
AAGGTCCTTTTTCGCAAGTTTCCGCTTTTCCGTTTGCGGCCAAGCTCAGTAATAGAGAATCCCGTGCAATTTTCGCACTAACACAACATCGCCCACTTACAGCTGAACAAGAATTCATAACAATTTGGCTGGACTGAGAAATAAATAACAGTAGCGAACTGAGTTTATTACGCACCTGTTTTCTCATAGTGATCCTTAACTTTTTGTGCGTAGCTTATAATGACCTGGGGGCAAGGTGCTCCATCAGGAGCTGAAGACCCTGCAGCAGCCAATATGACTCATCATCATCATCATCATCAAGTGCCTTGCCACATGGCGTTGGCGATCATGGCCTTCCATCTGTTTCTATCCCTTGTTGCCTCAAGCACCTCTTCCACCCTCTTTCTCTTCAGCCACTCTGCAAGTCCGTCCAATATCTTCTGCTTGGGTCAACCTGGTGCTCTCTTTCTCTCCAGCTTTCCTGTTGTGACCAGGTGTTCCAATTTCCCTTTCCTTATAAACTGGCCTATAAATGTTGCCTGTCTTTTCCTAATCTTCCTTATCAATGATCTTCTTGTGTCTGCCTCCATCAAGACTGTCTCGTTTGTTTTCTTTGCTGTCCATGGAGCTCGCAACATTCTTCTCGGAAACCACATCTGGGCAGCCTCAATCTTGTTCTGGCTTTGTTTGTTGACTGTCCAAGCCTCACAACAACATTATCGGTTCTATATAACATTCAAGAACTCTCTTCCTGGAGAAGAAATTCTTCAAGACGTCAAAGATGCTATGATCATCCGAATTTACAAAAATGGTGGTAAGTCCTTTGAGCGATAATGGTCGTGGTCTATTGGTGCTGTGTATTGCAGGAAAGGCCCCTTCCAGAACCATTGTTAAAAGAGTCATGATCCATGTATGTGTGTCAGTCATTCCTGAGTGTCAGTGTGGCTAGCGTGGTTTCAGTTTCGGTTTCAGTTTCTCAAGATGACGTCTCTGCGCTCAGAACGAATTCCACATGCACTAACGTGACAGGTGCCATGCGTATTGTGATCATGGCACAATTTAATGACCTGTACATAAACCTATGAGCTGGCCAGGTCTTGAGGCCCGACCTAGACTATGTCTTACCTAGTCTACATTTCATTTTTATACTAGTATTGTATCAGTCTATCATTGGACCAATCTTGGTTACCTGTAAATGACGTGTGTCTGTGTATCTTATCTTCAAAGAAAAGCACAGATACATAAAGTAAATAATTAAGGTCTGAAACACAACAAGCCACTCAGTATAAACTCGTCTCACATCACAGAAAGCCCCCCACCCCTTCCACTCAACGCACACAGCCTCAGCCGCCTATCAGCAAGGTGTACATGTAGACAGTATTTCCTTAATCACAGCCCCGACAGTCTGTTGTCGTGGTGAAAGAGGCACGAGTGACATGAAGTTCGTCATAAGCCAAGAGAGAAGCCAGGAGCTTCACATGGTGTTTGTAGATGGACCATGCAACAAGAACCTCTTGGGAGAGGACAGCAGACGGTCGTCAGAGAAAGAACCTCCCAAGGAAGTGGCCGTAGACTTACACACTAAGGAACTCTGGCCACATACAGATCATAAATCCTGAACGCCTTTCAGCTGGAGCTCTTTCTTTTTTCTTTCTTTCTTTCTTATCCTCGTAAGTTCCAACCTACCTCTCCAGTATGGCTGGGCGCCGTAAGGCCACGTCACCATAGTTCCTGTTACTTTTTTTCAGTTTATATTATGCATTCGTTTATCTGTCGTTGAATGTTGTCTATTTAATTGTTTTCCTGACCCATTTTGTTTACTGTTCCTGTGTCACTGCATCGATGCTTTCAGTTAGGTCGTTGAACACACCTATAAACCAGCTAGAATGGATGTGACTACGGCAACGAGCAATAAAGTACTGAAGACTCTGAGACGATCCTTTTCACGGTGTTCGTTGTTGTTCGTGAGAATGGAGATGATGGTTTTGACGCTACAAAGTTCTATCGTTGATTTTGAGCCTGCATCACCCCAGGCTTTACGCTTCCTTTCAGATTATTTTCCACGTACACCAGGCCCGTGAGATACAGACGTCTGCCGTGATCAAAACATCTGTGTAATATCTCCAGTGACGCATCCATAAAGTGGATGAGACGATGGCAGTTTTCCGAATGAGTCCATAGGACATTCTGCTGTGGTTAGAAACAGGTCGAAAAATCCCACATTGCTTTGGATTGCTGGCACAACCTCGTGTTGTAAAAGATTGCTGCACACCTCGTGTCATTGATCAAAGGATTGCTGGCACAACCTCGTTGTCATTGATCAAAAGGATCTGCTGGAACTGTACCTGGCGATATCTGGATTCTTTTATGAATGTATTGATGCTGCATGTGAGTGAGGCAGCTGAAATGTGGTTTCTAAGAAGAATGTTAAGAGTTCCATGGACAGCAAAGAAAACAAACGAGACAGTCTTGAAGAGGGCGGACACAAAAAGAACATCGAATGAAGTTAGGAAAAGACAAGCAAAATTTATAGGATATTTTATGAGGCAGGAGAAATTTGAGCACCTAGTTACAACAGGAAAGCTGGAGGGAAAGAGAGCACCAGGTAGACTCCGGGAGAATATATTGGATGGACTCCCGGAGTGGATGAAGACAGAGAGGGTGGGAGATGTACTTGCAGCGACAAGGGGTAGATTTGTATGGATGGCCATGATCGTCAACGCCATGCAGCAGGGCACATGACGATGATGATGATGGTTGACATTCTGTTTTCCAGATCGCATATTTTAATGGCAACATTACTGTATGACATAAAAATGATTTATGTCACCAGAATGGCCTGATCGACCGTCTTACGTCATTACATTTGTTACAACGAATGCGTCAGTTCTCTGTTTTATTTGTTCATTATTTATGTTTGTATGTGCACGTGCATTTTTCTCAGAGTTATTTCCTGATTGTTTTTAAAGATGTAGTTGTAGAATTCCTTTGGTTTTCGTAATACTTCTCATCACTGGCACCTGGCATCACTGACACGTTGAAATAACAAGTCAAACGTGTCATAGTCACACAAACGTAAAAGGATATGGTAAACGTCGAGATTTTCCCATAACCCTGAGGTCGTTGGGGAAGTGAGGAAGCAACTGATGAATGGCTCCGAATAGGTCATACAGCGCATGGATGGTCCCCTTTGCTTGACGCATGGACAGCCCATTTTACTATAGCGTCTAAGTCCAGAGCTCTGAGGTGATCGTTTGGCTGGTAGTGAGGTATTGTTGCTCTGGGACCCATCCAGCACTCTTGATAACTTTGGCTGGTGGCTTCAGGAAATCAGAGCTAATGAATTGTGAGAAAGTCCTGGTGAAGGCTTAGAAAGACGGCAAACTCGGGATCCATTTGGTGTGGGGGGGGGGGGGAAGACGGCAAACTCGGGATCCATTTGGTGTGTGTGTTGGGGGGGGGGGGGGTATAGACCTAACTCGAAAGCAAAATAGGCTGTATCTGGGGCAGCATGTCTGGCCACTTTGGCGATTGAACGAACACACTCTGCGGTTGTGATAAAACAACATAGTTTCACAATACTAAGTGTCAAGACTGTAAGGGGAGAGGCGATGCGAGCTGGCGACCGGGCGGGTTGTCCAATAGAAAGATGAAGGACCACAGTAAGGCCAGTGAGGGCTCTTCCATTCTCTCTTGGTCCGGTAACTGAGCTGGACCTGGTTGGTGCCTGTTGTGTGGCAATGTCCCGGGGTTTGCCATCTTCCCACCTTGCCATTCGCTTGAAAACAAGTAATTGTTCTGGGTCCGAATGGGTCGTGCAGCGCATCGACAGCCCCCCCCCCCTTTATGGCACATCGACAGCCCCCCTTGCATGCACATGGACAGACCCCCCCCTTGCATGGCACATGGACAGCCCCTTGCATGGCACATCGACAGCCCCTGCATGGCACATGGACAGCCCCCTTGCATGCACATGACAGCCCCCCTTCATGACACATGGACAGCCCCCCTTGCATGGCACATGGACAGCCCCCTTGCATGGCACATGGACAGCCCCACTTTGACATGGACAGCCCCCCTTGCATGGCACATCGACAGCCCCCCCTTGCATGGCACATGGACAGCCCCCCCCTTGCATGGCACATCGACAGCCCCCTTGCATGGCACATGGACAGCCCCCCCTTGCATGGCACATCGACAGCCCCCCTTGCATGGCACATGGACAGCCCCCCTTGCATGGCACATGGACAGCCCCCCTTGCATGGCACATGGACAGCCCCCTGCATGCACATGGACAGCCCCCCTTGCATGGCACATGGACAGCCCCCTTGCATGGCACATCGACAGCCCCCCTTGCATGGCACATGGGCAGCCCCCTTGCATGGCACATCGACAGCCCCTTGCATGGCACATGGACAGCCCCCCTGCATGGCACATGGACAGCCCCTTGTATGGCACATGGACACCCAGCCTTACTAGGCGATGGGATGCTGGAAGGTGATTGTCTGCGTGAAAGCATTGTTGTTGGTCCTACAGCCTTCAGGTGTTTCTTGTTACTACATATTTCTTATTTTTTTATACAGAATCAGCTGTTGTGTTGTATTCAGGACTTCAATATTTATTACTTACATATTAACTTCTATTTGAAGATAAGTACACATACACATGTCATTTACATGTAACCAAGTTATTCCACGGTAGCTGAAATACAGTTAACATATAACTAGTAAATAGTCTAGGTGTGGCCTCAGGACCTGGCCAACTCATGGGTTTATGTGCAGGCTTAAGCCTTGTGCCATGATCACCATACACATGGTACCTGTGACGTTAGTGCGTATGGAATTCGTTCTGAGCGCGGAGACGTCGTCTTGAGAAACCGAAACGGAACTCTCAGAGCGATCACTACGAGGGCGATGTCCATCTCCTATCCACTGTTGTACCTGTCCAGCCTTGAACAGGGTCAGTTAACTCTCACTGGACTGGAGACTGCACGTACAGAATTATTTCCCTTAGCAAGACGATGATAAGAAGAAGAAGAAGAAGAATGACAATAATAATAACAATAACAATAATGAACAAAGCCATGGAAACAACGAAGCAATGCATTTGTCCTTAGCTGAATCTGTGTACATTATCTAGATTAATAATAAGGAAGTAAACAAAATATCGGACAAGTTATCCTAATTGTCATAAACTTTGTGACAACTTTGGACCTATAACTTACTAAAAAAAACAAAATGAATCAGGCTGATCACCAAAACTCCATATCTAGCTGTATATTGATGACAGACATGACATTAGAAATACTGTCATTTCATGAATATATGGGGGGAGGGAGAGGTGACAGCAGGGGTGCACGTGTATACTGAAATAAGCTCATTTACAAAAAGACATAGGCCACTGTTTTCTCTATGGAGACAAATTCATCTTTGTGACGTGTTTTTACATCTTGATGTTCACTTTATAACCTCCAGTGTGTAAAACAGTGTTATGTGTTTTCTGTGTACTGTATGTTGTCACATGTCCAAAATGCTCCATTTGTGTGTATGAATTGATATATTTTTTGTTACTACATTGTCGTTGATGTCTTGTCATTATAACATAACAACAACAAAAATGAATTTTTTTTTTTTTTAAAAGGTGAGAAAAAAAAAGACAGTAATAGCGTTGGTATCAGGTGATATACCCAGATTTAACTCATAGCTTCAGAATATACAAACCGTTTTCTTCTGAAGTTTTCCCGTCACTTTCAACCTACTGTCTCCCCAAAACTTTTTGTGTTTTCTGTACTGTGTTTCAACATCGATTCTGTTCCTGGTGGGACAGACTCTGGTCCTGAATGCCGCATGCAGTTATTGAACGTCACACGACCCACGGCTAACAAGTTGACTGTAACAACAGTCTGTAGAAAAAAATACAATTTCACAGATTTTTAAAATGACAACAACAAAGGAAACAAAGACCGCAGACAAAGTGGGTGGTTCTGCGTTTTGGCGGCGTGATGTCCGTGGGAGAACAAGGGGGAAATAACTATGTCACAAAAACAAATCAATAAAGAAAGAAAAGACGCAGTACAAAACAAAACACTGTTTGTGCTGGAACTTGTGTGTTACGTTTCTGTTGTGGTGGGTGCTGACAGATCGGAGCTTGTGTGTTTCTGTTGTGGTGGGTGCTGACAGATCGGAGCTTGCGTGTTTCTGTTGTGGTGGGTGCTGACAGTCGGAGCTTGTGTGTTTCTGTTGTGGTGGGTGCTGACAGATCGGAACTTGTGTGTTTCTGTTGTGGTGGGTGCTGACAGGTCGGAACTTGCGTGTTTTGTTGTGGTGGGTGCTGACAGGTCGGAACTTGCGTGTTCTTTGTGGTGGGTGCTGACAGGTCGGAGCTTGTGTGTTTCTGTTGTGTGGGTGCTGACAGGTCGGAACTTGCGTGTTTCTGTTGTGGTGGGTGCTGACAGGTCGGAACTTGGTGTTTCTGTTGTGGTGGGTGCTGACAGGTCGGAACTTGTGTTGTGGTGGGTGCTGACAGATCGGAACTTGTGTGTATCTGTTGTGGTGGGTGCTGACAGGTCGGAACTTGCGTGTTGTTGTTGTGGTGGGTGCTGACAGGTCGGAACTTGCGTGTATTCTTATGTGGTGGGCGCTGACAGGTCGGAACTTGCGTGTTTCTGTTGTGGTGAGTGCTGACAGGTCGGAACTTACGTGTTTCTGATGTGGTGGGTGCTGACAGGTCGGAACTTGTGTTGTGGGTGGGTGCTGACAGGTCGGAACTTGTGTGTTTTGTTGTGGTGGGTGCTGACAGGTCGGGACTTGCGTGTTTTTGTTGTGGTGGGTGCTGACAGGTCGGAACTTGCGTGTTTTTGTTGTGGTGGGTGCTGACAGGTCGGAACTTGTGTGTTTCTGTTGTGGTGGGTGCTGACAGGTCGGAACTTGCGTGTTTCTGTTGTGGTGGGTGCTGACAGGTCGGAACTTGTGTGTTTCTGTTGTGGTGGGTGCTGACAGGTCGGAACTTGCGTGTTTTGTGTGTGGTGGGTGCTGACAGGTCGGAACTTGTGTGTTTTCTGTTGTGGTGGGTGCTGACAGGTCGGAACTTGTGTGTTTCTGTTGTGGTGGGTGCTGACAGGTCGGAACTTGCGTGTATCTGTTGTGGTGGGTGCTGACAGGTCGGAACTTGCGTGTTCTGTTGTGGTGGGTGCTGACAGGTCGGAACTTGCGTGTTTCTGTTGTGGTGGTGCTGACAGGTCGGAACTTGCGTGTTTCGTTGTGGTGGGTGCTGACAGGTCGGAACTTGTGTGTTTCTGTTGTGGTGGGTGCTGACAGGTCGGAACTTGTGTGTTTCTGTTGTGGTGGGTGCTGACAGGTCGGAACTTGTGTGTTTCTGTTGTGGTGAGTGCTGACAGGTCGGAACTTGCGTGTATCTGTTGTGGTGGGTGCTGACAGTCGGAACTTGCGTGTTTTTTGTTGTGGTGGGTGCTGACAGGTCGGAACTTGCGTGTATCTATTGTGGTGGGTGCTGACAGGTCGGAACTTGCGTGTATCTATTGTGGTGGGTGCTGACAGGTCGGAACTTGCGTGTTTCTGTTGTGGTGGGTGCTGACAGGTCGGAGCTTGTGTGTATCTGTTGTGGTGGGTGCTGACAGGTCGGAACTTGCGTGTATCTGATTGTGGTGGGTGCTGACAGGTCGGAACTTGTGTGTTTCTGTTGTGTGGGTGCTGACAGGTTCGGAACTTGTATTTCTGTTGTGGTGGGTGCTGACAGGTCGGAACTTGGTGTGTTTCTGTCGTGGTAGGTGCTGACAGGTCGGAACTTGCGTGTATCTGTTGTGGTGGGTGCTGACAGGTCGGAACTTGTGTGTATCTGTTGTGGTGGGTGCTGACAGGTCGGAACTTGCGTGTTTCTGTTGTGGTGGGTGCTGACAGATCGGAACTTGTGTGTATGTTGTGTGGTGGGTGCTGACAGGTCGGAACTTGCGTGTATCTTTGGTGGTGGGTGCTGGACAGGTCGGAACTTGCGTGTTTCTGTTGTGGTGGGTGCTGACAGGTCGGAGCTTGTGTGTTTCTGTTGTGGTGGGTGCTGACAGGTCGGAGACTTGTGTGTTTTGTTGTGGTGGGTGCTGCAGGTCGGAGCTTGTGTGTTTCTGTTGTGGTGGGTGCTGACAGGTCGGACTTGCTGTGTTATTGTTGTGGTGGGTGCTGACAGGCGGAACTTTGGTGTTGTCTGTGTGGTGGGTGCTGACAGGTCGGAACTAGCGTGTTTGTGTTGTGGTGGGTGCTGACAGGTCGGAACTTGGTGTTTCTGTTGTGGTGGGTGCTGACAGGTCGGAACTTGCGTGTTTCTGTTGTGGTGGGTGCTGACAGGTCGGAACTTGCGTGTTTCTGTTGTGGTGGGTGCTGACAGGTCGGAACTTGGTGTTTCTGTTGTGGTGGGTGCTGACAGGTCGGAACTTGCGTGTTTCTGTTCGTGGTAGGTGCTGGCAGGTCGGAACTTGCGTGTTGTTGTGTGGTGGTGCTGACAGGTCGGAACTTGCGTGTTTCTTTTGTGGTGAGTGCTGACAGGTCGGAACTTGCGTGTTTCTGATGTGGTAGGTGCTGACAGATCGGAACTCGCGTGTTTTTGTGTGGTGGGTGCTGGCAGGTCGGAACTTGCGTGTTTTGTGGTGGTGGGTGCTGACAGGTCGGAACTTCGCGTGTTTTGTTGTGGTGGTGCTGACAGGTCGGAACTTGCGTGTTTCTGTCGTGGTAGGTGCTGACAGGTCGGAACTTGCGTGTTTCTGTTGTGGTGGGTGCTGACAGGGTTCGGAATTCAATTAACTTGACTTTTTAAGAACCAGACCGTTTCAGTATTGGACCCAACCTGTTTCTTTGGAACCCTGATTCATCCAGCTTTTACTTCATTGGGGCCCAATGTATTTCTTTTGGGACCAGACTATTTCTGTTGGAGTCTGCGGCCTTTGGTTAATTAAAGTTTAGTTGGTTGTACTTCTCTCTCTGGATGCCCCTCTGATTTTGCTGGGTTGATGATGTTGTCACAATAAGCACAGGTGGCTGGACAAAGTAACAGCGGTTACCGCCTGACTCATTCCCTACCGTGAAGTGTGTCCCAAGTACCACATTTTTACGCCTTGACTTCACCTGGCCTTGTGTTGCTGGCCACAGATGGAGATAAACAACTCCACTGACAGCCAGTGACCTGTGGTGAGAGTGAATTCCTTTCCTCATTCACTTGTGAATGAAGAGGAGGAGACAGTGGTCAAAATGTTGGGGGAAGGTCGGCATTGACCAGCTGCCAAGAATGTTGATTGGAAGGAAGGAAAACGCTAGCTTTAGCTGGCTCTGAGGGCCATCTTGACTTCGGCTGAATTACTTTTCCAATATCTCCCTCCTCTCTTCTCTCTCTCTCTCTCTCTCTCTCTCTCTCTCTCTCTCTCGTTGTGTTGTGTGTGTGTTGTGTGTGTGTGTGTGTGTGTGTTTGTGTGTGTGTGTGTGTCGTGTGTGTGTGTGTGTTGGTGTGTGTGTGAGGTGTGTGTGGTGTGTGTGGTGTGTGTGGTGTGTGGTGTGCGTGTGTGTGTGTGGTGCGTGCGTGTGCGTGCGTGGTGTGTGTGTGTGTGGTGGTGTGTGTGTGTGTGTGTGGTGTGTTGTGTGTGTGTGTGTGTGGTGTAGCTGATTGTGGAACGCTAAGAGGAATGACCTCTTACACCTGACAGGTAAACAGTATTTTACTTAACGACCGGTGGACACGCGTTGTAGAAAACCAATCGCCTGTTCGTGCTTTCCTACAAGACTCTTTCGAAAAGTAATAGTCTGTTCCTGCTTTTCCACAAGGGTCCTTTGAACCAAAATATAACACTACAGGCACTTCATACAAGAGGCTTCCACTTTGTTCTTGACCGCTTTTTGCGGCCGGTAAATAAACAACAGAAGGGGAGGCAGACCAGTATCAGTTCTGAACAGCCAGCCCTTGAGGTTTCATCAAACGACTTAAGTTTACCTAGGGGGCCACGCCGCGTTTTCGATATGAATCTCTC
>JAPXFY010000014.1:19943314-19945814 GCA_030674185.1 Monoplex corrugatus | reverse complement strand
CAACTTCACTGGCTCCCTGTATCAAAGCGCATACAGTACAAACTAGACACCATGTGCTACAAAAACCTCAATAACGCAGCCCCCGATTACCTGTCAAGCCTACTTGAGATCTATGTTCCCTCACGTACCCTCCGCTCTGCCTCCGATCCTCCGATCCTCCGACTTTTCGCTTTCCACGCACTAAGCTCAATACCTATGGTCCACGAGCCTTCTCTGTTTCTGGTCCACTCTCCTGGAACAAACTTCCTCTCTCAGTCCGTCAGCAACCTTTTCTCCTCTGCATAAAATCCTAACCTCACTCAACCCCCCCCCCCCCCCTCTGCAGCCTGTCTCCGCTCGGAGGGGAATCACATTGTTATAATATATAATATATAATTGTATATGATATGCTCTCTATAATTTTCCATTGCTTTTATTCTTGCTTTTATTGCTTTTATTCTTTCTCCCCATTTATAGCCATGCGTGTGTGTGTGTGTGTGTGTGTGTGTGTGTGTGTGTGTGTGTGTGTGTGTGTGTGTGTGTGTGTGTGCGTGCGTGTGTGTGCGTGCGTGCGTGCGTGCGTGTGTGTCTGTTTCAGCACTTAGATTTGATTTTATCAAGATTTTGCGCTATATAAATATTGTAATTATTATTATTATTATTAAGATTGGTTGTTACACTGGTCGGTTACCTGAAATAAAACGTTCAACAGTTCCTAGAAGACGTGCAGACTGTATTCTTTGCAGGATCATAAAATAGGAAGATATGTACATATGATGGAAGAAAACTTGCAGTACATTCCTGGCATCTGCTATTATCATCATGCGTCCTGCCGAATGGTGTTGACGATCATGGCCCTCCATATGAATCTATCCCCTGTCGCTGCAAGTACATCTCCCACCCTCTTTGTCCTCAGCCACCCTTCAAGTCTGTCCAGTATTTTCTCCCCGGGTCTACCGGGTCGTCTTTTTACCTCCAGCTTTCCTGTTGTGACCAGGTGCTCTAATTCCCCTTTCTTCACAAAATGGCCTATGAATGTTGCTTGTCTTTTCCTTATCTTCCTTATCAATGATCTTCTTGTGTCTGCTTCCATCAAGACTGTCTCGTTTGTTTTCTTTGCTGTCCATGGAACTCTCAACTTTCTTCTTACAAACCACATTTCGGCTGCCTCAATCTTGTTCTGGCTTTGTGTATTGACTGTGTAGAGTGTATTAAGTATCATAAAATAGGAAGATATGTAGAGTGTATTACGTATCATAAAATAGGAAGATGTGTAGATTGTATTACGTATCATAAAATAGGAAGATGTGTAGAGTGTATTAAGTATCATAAAATAGGAAGATGTGTAGAGTGTATTAAGTATAAAATAGGAAGATGTGTAGAGTGTATTACGTATCATAAAATAGGAAGATGTGTAGAGTGTATTACGTATCATAAAATAGGAAGATGTGTAGAGTGTATTACGTATCATAAAATAGGAAGATGTGTAGAGTGTATTAAGTATCATAAAATAGGAAGATGTGTAGAGTGTATTACGTATCATAAAATAGAAAGATGTGTAGAGTGTATTACGTATCATAAAATAGGAAGATGTGCAGAGTGTATTAAGTATCATAAAATAGGAAGATATGTAGAGTGTATTAAAATCATAAAATAGGAAGACGTGTAGAGTGTATCAAAATCATAAAATAGGAAGATGTGTAGAGTGTATTAAAATTATAAAATAGGAAGATGTATAGAGTGTATTAAGTATCATAAAATAGGAAGATGTGTAGAGTGTATTAAGTATCATAAAATAGAAAGATGTATAGAGTGTATTAAGTATCATAAAATAGGAAGATGTGTAGAGTGTATTAAGTATCATAAAATAGGAAGATGGGTACAGTGTATTAAGTATCATAAAATAGGAAGATGGGTAAAGTGTATCAAAATTATAAAATAGGAAGATGTGTAGAGTGTATTACGTATCATAAAATAGGCAGATGGGTAGTGTGTATTAAAATTATAAAATAGGAAAATGTGTAGAGACTAGAGTGTATTAAGGGTCATAAAATAATAGGAAGTCTGTAGAATGCATTAAGGATCATTAGATAGGAAGATATGTAGGCTGTATTAAGAATCATTAGATAGGAAGATCTGTGGGCTGTATTAAGAATCATTAGATAGGAAGATATGTAGACTTTATTGTTTGAATGATCGTAAAATAGGAAGATGTGTAGATTGTATTGTTTGAATGATCGTAAAATAGGAAGATGTGTAGATTGTATTGTTTGAAGGATCATAAAATAGGAAGATATGTAGATTGTATTGTTTGAAGGATCATAAAATACGCTGCAACATGGAAACGAACACAGTCTATAACAACAAACCACCATTTAACCCTTTGATTCCCGCACTCTGCCCACCAGCGTCCTACATTGCCAACCATGCTGGCAAAGCAAAAACTTAACCCTTTTGATTCTTTTACACTATCCGCCAGGTTCCTGCAGGAAGCTGGAGGACTGGATGAGGGAATCAAAAG
>JAPXFY010000014.1:19920814-19933314 GCA_030674185.1 Monoplex corrugatus | reverse complement strand
CTTGTTCGCATGGTTTGCCGGGAATTATCCCTTTTCTGATGATAAAACCATGTCAGCATTGAAATTGACTGTAGTTCCAACAACACCTCCTTTTCCAATCTGTCCAATACTTCTCTGGTAACTGATAGCGTCTCACCTTGAATCAAGTTGATAACATTCACGCTGTGTCGTGTGTAACTCGTCAGATTCGTACTGCTGAGCGTCTGTTTGAGCCATGGCATCCCTTTCTGATAAATTTTCGTCTGTAATGACAGCTGGTGACACTGGAAGGTACACAACAAATGATCTAGCTGTAATCATAGCATTCAAAACAGCATCAACCAGAATGTGACCTCTGAAAGCCCTTGCCATTGATTTTCCAGTCAGCATGTGTCCAACAGTATTGGGGGCACACACAACCTTAAGCACTTGCTGAAGTCCAGAACCCCACTTGATCCTGCCTATACAGCCATGGAAATTCATTTGAGTGTGAAAGCCTCCCAGATGGAGAACAACTGATTTCAGGTCGCTATCTTCAGGCTCTTTCTGGACGATCAGCTGGGACTTCTACCAAAGTGATTGGTCAAACGTCAGCACAGGCTTGATTCCAAGACATCTGGCTTCAGCATACACAAACTGCAAAGTAGAGTAAATGCACCTCATACTACTTGGATTGAGATCAATCATCAGAAGGCAGAACATAGATGACCACCCAGGATGTTCTCCTCGGCTCAACGACTTGATGAAACCTGATCACCCTGGTCTTGGTGAACGCAAAGGCCAGGATAACTTCCACAGAAGGCCCTGTGTTGACTGGGGATCCTCACAATAGAAATCATGCAACTGAGTGTATCTGAAACAATCAAAGTCCTGTCTAGCAAGGTTGTAAAAATGGATGTTGATCTTCCTAACAGCTGTGACATCTTCAAGTGTTCCAGATATTCTTCGAATTGCTTGTTGCCTTCTAGTACCTGGGGTAATGACAGCAATTGTACCCATACCATGGAATGTACTAAACCCATCAAGAGTGCACACATTGTGATCAACATTATCAGCAACATATTGTATAATGTGACCTTTTGTTATGCCGGGAATGTCTGTTCCCTGGGTCAGTGCTGCAGATACTTTAAACTTCTTTACTTCAGAATGCGATATACAGAATCCAAGCTGGAACAAGATGTTAGTTAAAAACTGAGATGCAAACTGGTGGTACATTTGAACAGCTAGGCCAACTTGCAAAGGAGCCAGGAGCATTTTGGGGTCTTGCAGCTTGTATGATGGCTTGGTCTATGGCAGCTATTTTCAGATCGTTCTCAATTCCACAGAAGATTGTTTTCAGGGACAACTGGAGTGAGTCAGAGACAAAATTTAAGTTCCCTGAGACAGACTTGATCTTATCCGATCCTGGCTACACATCCTTGATAGCAAAACTCCTTTTATATCACTTTCAATCCATTTTGTGGCAGTTTCGTATTAGGTTCAGTTTTTGTTGTTGGTTTTGTTTTGTTTTGTTTTTTGTTTTCTTCTTTGCATCTGAATCTTCTGTCTGTGGGGCGTCAAAGTGCTGTCTGTTCTAAGAGTTACCACAGAAATCTTTTTGCCTCTGCTTGATATCAATATATCTAACCCAAAATGTTCAATAAGTTTGTTTTTCATATGTTTTGTAGTGTATGCATCAACTCCATTCCCGCAAAACTCCTGCACTTTTGATACAAGATCAGACAATGTGGCTTGTTCATCATCATTCTCGTCCAAATGTTGGCAGACTTTTAGAAAACCTTCCTGCCTAGCCTGTTGAGGATCTTCATAGAAAGTAGTTGGTTTTGTTTTCTTTGCATCGGTAAATCAATCAGAACTGTTTCTGTGTGTTCTGAAGCTGACACTGAAGGCATCATGGTACACAGCATCCCATGCAATGAGGTCTTCCCAACATGTTGACTGAATTCTGTCAGATACTGTTTTTGCCCAGCTGTCATCTCATTCCTTGCAAACACCTAGGATAGCTGCCTGAAATCCCTCGTGTGGTTTGGTTTTCTCTGGGAAGGCTTCATGTCCTTTTCTGTGAGTATTGACATCAGCAGTAGTGCCACAAAACAGTGAATCATTGGATCATGGGCAGGCTGAAAGGATCGTCTGGATGGCCTCAGGTCATCTCTACAGGCGCTTTGTTTCTTCTCTAGATACATCCTTATTACTTTGGCATTTGTGTAGTCAAGCCGGCATTTTCTATGTAATTTCTGTCCTTCAACAGTCACAATGTTAACATCACGCTGTGTGCTGCACCGATTGACAATCTTACATCCAGTCTCACCTAATTTTACTGTTGGTTGACCATTGTCAAGGGATTCTTTTCAAATGACGCAGTTTGCTGTACATTCGGCTGCAAAATAAGACGAACGAAAGCTGTCACATCACACAGAATACAGAATATTTTATTGCCTTGTTGATATACAAAAGCTGTTACATCACACGGAATACAGAATATTTTATTACCCTGTTGATAAACAAAAGCTGTTACATCACACAGAATACAGAAATCTTTATTGCCCTGTTGATAAACAAAAAAGGGCAGTTTAATGGGAGGCGTGGAGATGGAGTCCACTTTAAATGTTCAATAAAATACAGTGATACAGACTTTACAATATGTTATACTTCACACACACACACACACACACACACACACACACACACACAAACCACCACCACCACCACCACCACCACCACCATCACCACCACACCATACCACACCACAAACACACACACACGCACACACACACATGCACACACACACACGCACACACACACATGTACGTTTATACAAGTCATCATCCAGAATAATAATCAAAGTTTTTCTTTTCCGTTTTTTTTAATTGACAAGGAAAACAGAGGCTGGGAAACTGAATTGATATCATAATTAATTAACTGATCAAGAAACATAGCTTCATCACATTTCAAATTCAAATTGATAAAGAAAACCAACAAATAAAACAACAAAACAGAAGATCAACAGCAAAGTAATTAGTCAAAATCATAAATAGCATGCGTACTTAATATTTTTATCATTATTATATCATTGATGCACACAGATAACTACATAAAAGTATTGTATGGCGAGCTAGGTCACGTAATCTTTGTGTTACAGAATGAAATATTCAAGAAAACACAATACTCTTAACTCCTGTCCGGTTTTCTTGTACGGGGAGATCTGCCCTGGGATGTTGACTTGCTTGCTTTGCCATAGTTTTTCAGGCGTTGGACGCTTCTATTGGAGAGCAAATTTGACAATGGAATGGTCCACACTTCATTAACATGCATTATCAGTTACACACACACACACACACACACACACGTGCTACGGATCATCCCTATAATGCCGCATGTCATTCAAGTTCAAGAAACAAATTATTGAGAACTTCAGTATTGATCCCAATTAAAAAAAATCATAATAAACAAAAAATAAGCCTTTGCTTACCTGCAAATATTTGCTGCCAAACTTGCATTCAAACGGCCAAAACACTATTCCAAACGTGAAAAATGCAACCCGATCGTAGATCATTGTATGTCCGTGAAACGCGCTTCTACCATAGTATCGGTATATCGCGGTAAACGTTACGTGAAGATGAGAGTTACGCTTTTCTCGGTAGCGGATGTAGCCGTTTACACGTCAACTTCAAGTGGCACCCAGGCCGCGAATTGTATGGTACGCCAGAGCGGTCATATCGCATACAAATCACAACGCTCGTAAATCTAATTTGTTAATTGTGACAATATACCAAACTTTTGTGTGTCCTAGGGTAATTTTCTTGTTTTTGGTTATTTTTTCCTAGCCTGTGAGAAGAAAAAAAATTCTGTTGCAGAGATTCCCATTGAAAAATTATATTTGGTAGACTACACAGGACTGGCATGGTGTTTGCCGGTTGTGCCAGCAGTCTTCTCTGCTTTACTGATTTATCCCACCCACCCTGAACTAGGGGCAGGTAATTAGATGAACTGGGATGGACTCTTCTTCTTCTTCTTCTTCTTCATCACTCTACAGCAGTGCTTTGTAACTGCTGCGATCTTTCGGGAGGGACTGAGTGTAGGAAGTGACTGATACTGGCACAGAGTAGGCCTATCGAATCTAGGTCAATCTGTAAACCTATACTCCACATGATGGGCGAGGGTGGCGTGGAGAGTGGAAGGAGAAGGACAGATGCGCGCTGTTAATTAGCTGGCAGGGCAGAACCAACGATTAGTGGCCAGCTAAGGTGGCTTGGATATGGGTGCCTTGGCGTGAGAGTGTGTGTGTGTTGTGTGCGTGTGTTTCTTCGATTCCGTGGATGACCGACGAATTTGTCTTTTATGATGTTGAATATTGTAATTGTTGTGAGGCGTGAGTGTGATTGTATGTATAGCCAAAACATTTTCCTTGTGTCTGTGCACTGGGCTGAAATAAAATCTTGTTATCTTGTTATCTTATCTTATCTTGTTATCTTCTTCTTCTTCTTCTTCTTCTTCTTCTTCTTCTTATTATTATTATTATTATATTATTATTATTTATTATTATGCTTCTTCTGCGTGGCGTGCCCCATTCAGAACGCAGCCGATCATGCGCCGTGGTGTGTTCCAGCCAGTGCATAAGCCTAGACACCCATCAGTCTGACAAACCATGCTCAATTGTGTTCAATCCCATCCTTTGAGGAGCAATTGCTCTAACCACCTAACTCTGGTTATCTATTTTTTGTTCCCTCTGGCATCTGTTACTCTGTTTTGTTGTTGTTGTTGTTGTTGTTGTTGTTTGGGGGGGGGGGGGGCTTGCCTCTGGCATCTGTTACTCTGGTTATCCATTTTCTCTTGTCTCTGACGTCTCTTACTCTGGTCATCCATTTTATCTTGTCTCTGACGTCTCTTACTCTGGTCATCCATTTTTTGTTGTCTCTGACGTCTCTTACTCTGGTCATCCATTTTCTCTTGTCTCTGACGTCTCTTACTCTGGTCATCCATTTTTTGTTGTCTCTGACGTCTCTTACTCTGGTCATCCATTTTCTGTTGTCTCTGACGTCTCTTACTCTGGTCATCCATTTTTTGTTGTCTCTGACGTCTCTTACTCTGGTCATCCATTTTATCTTGTCTCTGACGTCTCTTACTCTGGTCATCCATTTTTTGTTGTCTCTGACGTCTCTTACTCTGGTCATCCATTTTTTGTTGTCTCTGACGTCTCTTACTCTGGTCATCCATTTTTTGTTGTCTCTGACGTCTCTTACTCTGGTTATCCATTTTCTGTTGTCTCTGACGTCTCTTACTCTGGTCATCCATTTTTTGTTGTCTCTGACGTCTCTTACTCTGGTCATCCATTTTCTGTTGTCTCTGACGTCTCTTACTCTGGTCATCCATTTTTTGTTGTCTCTGACGTCTCTTACTCTGGTCATCCATTTTTTGTTGTCTCTGACGTCTCTTACTCTGGTCATCCATTTTTTGTTGTCTCTGACGTCTCTTACTCTGGTCATCCATTTTCTGTTGTCTCTGACGTCTCTTACTCTGATCATCCATTTTATCTTGTCTCTGACGTCTCTTACTCTGATCATCCATTTTATCTTGTCTCTGACGTCTCTTACTCTGGTTATCCATTTTTTGTTGTCTCTGACGTCTCTTACTCTGATCATCCATTTTCTGTTGTCTCTGACGTCTCTTACTCTGGTCATCCATTTTTTGTTGTCTCTGACGTCTCTTACTCTGGTCATCCATTTTATCTTGTCTCTGACGTCTCTTACTCTGGTTATCCATTTTATCTTGTCTCTGACGTCTCTTACTCTGGTCATCCATTTTCTGTTGTGTCTGACGTCTCTTGCTCTGGTCATCCATTTTCTCTTGTCTCTGACGTCTCTTACTCTGGTTATCCATTTTCTCTTGTCTCTGACGTCTCTTACTCTGGTCATCCATTTTCTGTTGTCTCTGACGTCTCTTACTCTGGTCATCCATTTTCTGTTGTCTCTGACGTCTCTTACTCTGGTCATCCATTTTCTGTTGTCTCTGGCGTCTCTTACTCTGGTCATCCATTTTCTCTTGTCTCTGACGTCTCTTACTCTGGTCATCCATTTTCTGTTGTCTCTGGCGTCTCTTACTCCGGTTATCTATTTTTTGTTGACTCTGGCGTCTCTTACTCTGGTTATCTATTTTCTGTTGTCTCTGACGTCTCTTACTCTGATTATCCATTTCCTGTTGTCTCTGACGTCTCTTACTCTGATTATCCATTTCCTGTTGTGTCTAGCGGTTATGTATTTTTCGTTGCTTCTGCCATTTCTTACTCCGGTTATCTATTTTTCGTTGCTTCTACCATCTTTTACTCCGGTTATCTATTTTTTTGTTGACTCTGCCATCTCTTACTCTGGTTATCTATTTTTTGTTGACTCTGCCATCTCTTACTCTGGTTATCTATTTTTTGTTGACTCTGCCATCTCTTACTCTGGTTATCTATTTTTTGTTGACTCTGCCATCTCTTACTCTGGTTATCTATTTTTTGTTGACTCTGCCATCTCTTACTCTGGTTATCTATTTTTTGTTGTCTCTGACGTCTCTTACTCTGGTTATCTATTTTTGTTGACTCTGCCATCTCTTACTCTGGTTATCTATTTTTTGTTGACTCTGGCATCTCTTACTCTGGTTATCTATTTTTTGTTGACTCTGCCATCTCTTACTCTGGTTATCTATTTTTTGTTGACTCTGCCATCTCTTACTCTGGTTATCTATTTTTTGTTGACTCTGCCATCTCTTACTTTGGTTATCTATTTTTTGTTGACTCTGCCATCTCTTACTCTGGTTATCTATTTTTTGTTGACTCTGCCATCTCTTACTCTGTTTATCTATTTTTTGTTGACTCTGCCATCTCTTACTCTGGTTATCTATTTCTTTATTTTTCTTTTTTTTTTTCTTTTGTTGCCTCTGGCATCTTAACTCGGGCAACATGCTAACGGCTATATGAGGCAGTGTGTGTGTGTCTCCATCAGGGTCAGTTGTGACCAGTTTGTCACAGACTACACCTGACGGCAGAAGGCAGATTTGTTGGTTACCTGTCGCACCATAAATGAAAACATTGGATGTTTATAACGATATTTCCCCAGAAATTTCTCTAGAGCAAATAGCTGAATTTTCTCACGCTGCTGAAAGAAGAGAGAGAGGAGGGAAAGAGGGAGGAAGGAAGAGAGAGAGAGAGAGAGAGAGAGTTTTCTAAGGTCTAATTTCCGTCTTCTCTCTCTCTCTCTCTTTCTCTCTCTCTCTCCTCTCTCTCTCTCTCTTTCTCTCTCTCTCTCTATCTCTATCTCTATCTCTATCTCTCGGGGTACTCAGTGCAGTTTTTAGTTTTGAGGTCAAAGTTACTGAAGGTGCAGGGATCTAAAATTACCAGTGATAAGTGATGGGAAGTAGAGTAGGGAACGGGGAATCCTGACAAGTTGTAGTGCTACACACACTTCACACACCATCAGCTTTTGAACTGCCTCAAGGCCATAAGCAAGGTCAGCAGATGAGCCCCGACAGGCCGACATGGCGCCAGTCAGTGTCCTGTGAGTCAAGCACACGCCGGGCACTAAAAGAAGCTACACAAACGTTTTCGCTTATAATAATAATAACATTTTTTTAACTGATGATGATGATGATGATGATGATATAATAATAATAATTATAAATAATGACAACTACGACGACGACGACGACGATGATGATGATTATGATGATGATTATGATGATGATGATGATGAGGAGGAGGAGGAGGAGGAGGAGAACAAAAACAACAACAACAAAAACAACAACGATGATGATGATGATGATGATGATGATGATGATGATGATGATGATGATGATGATGATGATGATGATGATGATGATGATGATGATGATGATGATGATGATGATGATGATGATGATGATAACAACAACAAAAACAACAACGATGATGATGAGGAGGAGGAGGAGGAGAACAAAAACAACAACAACAAAAACGACGATGATGATGACGATGATGATGACGATGATGATGATGATGATGATGATGATGATGATGATGATGATGATGATGATGATGATGATGATGATGATGATGATGATGATGATGATGATGATGATGACGACGACGATGATGATGATGATGATGATGATGATGATGATGATGATGAGAATAAAAACAACAACAAACAACAACGACGACGATGATGATGATGATGATGATGATGATGACGACGACGACGACGACAACGACGACGACGACGACGATGATGATGATGATGATGATGATGATGATGATGATAATGCTTATCAATTAACATCAGGAAAAGAGTTCTTGAATGTTATATAGAACCAATGCTGTTATACGGTTGTGAGGCATGGACAGTCAACAAGCAAAGCCAGAACAAGATTGAGGCAGCCGAGATGTGGTTTGTAAGAAGAATGTTGAGAGTTCCATGGACAGCAAACAAAACAAACGAGACAGTCTTGATGGAGGCAGACACAAGAAGGTCATTCATAAGGAAGGTTAGGAAAAGAAAGGCAACATCTATAGGCCATTTTATGAGGAAGGGGGATTGGAGCACCTGGTCACAACTGGAAAGCTGAAAGGAAAGAGAACACCAGGTAGACCCAGGAAGAAGATGTTGGACGGACTTGCAGAGTGGCTGAAGATAAAGAGGGTGGAAGATATGCTTGAGGCAACAAGGAATAGAAACAGATGGAAGGCCATGATTGCCAACGCCATGTGGCAAGGCACCTGATAATGATGGTGATGATGATGATGATGATGATGATGATGATGATGATGATGATGATGATGATGATGATGATGAAGAAAAACAACAACAACAACAACAAAAACAACGATGATGATGATGATGATGATGATGATGATGATGATGATGATGATGATGATGATGATGATGATGATGATGACAAAAACAACAACAACAACAACAAAAACAACAACGACGATGATGATGATGATGATGATGATGATGATGATGATGATGATGATGATGATGATGATGATGATGACAAAAACAACAACAACAACAACAAAAACAACAACGATGATGATGATGATGATGATGATGATGATGATGATGATGATGATGATGATGATGATGATGATGATGATGATGATGATGATGATGATGATGACGACGATGATGATGATGATGGTGATGATGATGATGATGATGATGAACAGGCATGCAAACCTGCAGACATTGACAGTACCATACAGACACTACAGACATGCACGGATGATGTAAGGACATGGATGACTGACAACATGTTAAAACTTAATGACAGTAAGACTGAAGCTCTTCTGTTTTCTGGTTCTTCAGACTATAATCCTCCACTTCCAACTTCTATCACTGTTGGCTCTTCTGACATCTCTTTCTGTCCAAAAGCTAGGAACTTAGGTTTCATTCTTGACTCTTCTCTCTCCATGAAAGATCACGTTTCCAAAGTCTGCCAGCTTTCTTATTTTGAATTGAAAAGGATTGGATCTATCAGAAACTTTCTCAGTGTAGATGCCACCAAGATTCTTGTCACTTCCTGTATTCTGTCGAGACTTGACTACTGTAACTCTCTCCTCATGGGCTGCCCGAACACTGTTCTCTATCCTATGCAGAAAGTTCAAAATTCAGCTGCACGCCTTATTCTTAAGGCATCCCGTCAACAACCTTGCACTCCTTTGCTTCACCAACTGCACTGGTTACCAATATCTCAGAGAATTAAGTACAAGACTGCTTGCATCTGCTTCAATTCTATCTCTGGTTCTGCTCCTGAGTATATTTCTGATATTCTGCACTTGTATACTCCATCTCGGTCTCTCCGCTCTTCCTCTGATTCAAGACTCCTCAGGCAGATACAGTATAACCGCAAATCTCATGGCTTTCGCTCACTTTCGCATTTCGGTCCCCAGTTTTGGAACTCTCTTCCCAAGAAATTACGCCACTCTCCGTCCATTTCTTCTTTCAAGTCAAACTTGAAAACACACCTTTTCCAGCAGTATTTCGACATCTGATCACTTTTCCCCACATCACCTTGTTGGCTGGCTGATATGTGTAATTGGATTTTGTGTATGCGCGTGGGGGTGGGGGGTAGTAGGGAAGGGGTGGAATAATAGTTTATATGGAGTAACTGAGTGAAAAGTGTTTAATTGGAATGAATCTGATATTTGATTGAATTGCGTGGTATGCATATTTTGAAGATTGCGAATGTAAATCATTATGTTATGTGATTATGATGTATGTATGTATTTGATTGTTATTTGATGATGTGTAAGTTGTTGTGTAGTCTTGTATTTACTGACTTCCTATTATATCTCCCATTCCCCAGCGCCTAGATCCAGTGGCTTAGTGCGCTTTATAAGTCCTAGGTATTATTATTATTATTATGATGATGATGATGATGATGATGATGATGATGATGATGATAAGAACAAAAACAACAACAAAAACAAAAACAACGACGATGATGATGATGATGATGATGATGATGATGATGATGATGATGATGATGATGATGATGATGATGATGAGAACAAAAACAACAACAAAAACAACAACAAAAACAACAACAACGACGATGATGATGATGATAATGATGATGATGATGATGATAATGATGATGATGATGACAGATGGCGCAGTGTGCTCCAGAAACAATTCAGGTCGGGAGGAAAAGAAGATCCAGACCTTAACTGAGTAAAAAGAGAGTCAGTCAGGCGGAAAGCGAGCTCTTGTGAAGGCGACGCCACGGCCAGCATCCATACATAAATCCAATGTCACAGAGACTACCTTTCCCGCATCGGCCTTACCAGCCACAGCCGACGCTGCTGCAGAGGCGTCAAGTTGATTCCACCCGACACTAGTAATAATTACATAATAATAATTACAATATTTATATAGCGTAAAAAATCTTGATAAAATCAAATCTAAGCGCTGAAACAGACACACACGCACGCACGCACACACACACACACACACACACACACACACACACACACACACACACACACACACACACACACACACACACGCACGGCTATAAATGGGGAGAAAGAATAAAAGCAATGGAAAATTATAGAGAGCATATTATATACAATTATATATTACAATGTGATTCCCCTCCGAGTGGAGACAGGCTGCAGAGGAGATTGAGTGAGGTCAGGATTTTATGCAGAGGAGAAAAGGTGAGATTTGAGAGCGGACTTGAAGGAGACAAAAGTAGGTTGCATCTAGGGTGCATCATCTATAGTCAACGCCACTGATGGAGGCCTACCACTACCACTACTACTACTACTATTACTACTACTTCTACAACTGATGATGATGATGATGGTGATAATAATGATAATAATAATATAATAATAATAATAATAGTAATATTAATAATAATAATAATAGTGATGATGATGATAATGATAATGATAATGATAGTTATGACGGCGATGATGATGATGATGATGATGATGACGACGACGATGACGATGATGATGATGATTTCAATCATCATCGTCGTCGTCATATCATCATCATCATCATAACGATAAGAAGAAGAACAAAAAGAAGAAGAACAAGAATTACAATTACTTGTATTTTAAAGCGTCTTACCTATGGATCTAGACGCTTACAAAAACACGTCCTCTCTCTCTCCTCCTCTCTCTCTCCTCTCCTCTCTCTCTCTCCTCTCTCTCTCTCTCTCTCTCTCTCTCTCCTCTCTCCCTCTCTCTCTCTCCCTCTCTCTCTCTCTCTCCTCTCTCTCTCTCTCTCTCTCTCCTCTCCTCTCCTCTCTCCTCTCCCTCTCTCTCTCTCTCTCTCTCCCTCTCTCTCCCTCTCTCTCTCTCTCTCTTCCCTCTCTCTCCTCTCTCTCCTTCTCTCTCCTCTCTCTCTCTCCTCTCTCTCTCTCTCTCTCCTCTCTCTCTCTCTCTCCTCTCTCTCTCTCCCTCTTTCTCTCCTCCTTTTCTTTCTCTCACTCACTCTTCTCTCTCTCTCTCTCTCTCCTCTCTCTCTCTCTCTCTCTCCTCCTCCTCTCTCTTCTCTCTCCTCTCTCTCTCCCCTCCTCCCTCTCTCTCTCCCTCTTTCTCTCCTCACTCTTCTCTCTCCCTCTCTCCTCTCCCTCTCTCTCTCTCCTCTCTCTCTCTCTCCTCTCTCTTCTCTCTCTCTCTCTCCTCCCTCTCTCTCTCTCTCCCTCTCTCTCTCCTCTCTCTCTCTCTCCCTCTCTCTCTCCTCTCCCCTCTTCTCCTCTTTCTTTCTCTCCTCACTCTCTTCTCTCTCTCTCCTCTCACATCCACCATCTCTCCCACTCTCTCTCTCCCCTCTCCTTCCCTTCTCTCCCTTCTTTCTCTACACTCACTCTTTCTCTCTCTCTCACACACAGACACACATGCACACAGACACACAACACACATACACACATACACACACACACAGAGAACACACACACACAGGACACACACACACAGACACAGACACACACACAGACACACAACACACATACAGACACACACACAACACACCACACAACAC
>JAPXFY010000014.1:19903314-19915814 GCA_030674185.1 Monoplex corrugatus | reverse complement strand
TCACTACATTGCTGTTGTCTTCCATACAGACACTTTTCACTACATGTGCTGTTGTCTTCCATCTACAGACACTTTTCACTACATGTGCTGTTGTCTTCCATACAGACACTTTTCACTACATTGCTGTTGTCTTCCATACATACAGACACTTTTCACTACATGTGCTGTTGTCTTCCATCATACAGACACTTTTCACTACATGTGCTGTTGTCTTCCATACATACAGACACTTTTCACTACATGTGCTGTTGTCTTCCATACATAGACACTTTTCACTACATGTGCTGTTGTCTTCCATACATACAGACACTTTTCACTACATGTGCTGTTGTCTTCCATATACAGACACTTTTCACTACATTGCTGTTGTCTTCCATACATACAGACACATGTGCTGTTGTCTTCCATATCAGACACTTTTCACTACATGTGCTGTTGTCTTCCATACATACAGACACTTTTCACTACATGTGCTGTTTGTCTTCCATACATACAGACACTTTTCACTACATGTGCGTTTGTCTTCCATACATACAGACACTTTTCACTACATATGCTGTTGTTTTTTTTTTTTTTTTTTTTTTTTTTTTTTTTTTTTTTTTTTTTTTTTTTTTTTTTTTTTTTTTTTTTTTTTTTTTTTTTTTTTTTTTTTTTTTTTTTTTTTTTTTTTTTTTTGGGGGGGGGACACTTTTCACTTCATATGCTTTGTCTTCCGACAGACACTTTTCACTACATGTGCTGTTGTCTTCCCATACAGACACTTTTCATACATGTGCTGTTGTCTTCCATACAACACCTTTTCACTACATTGCTGTTGTCTTCACATACAGACACTTTTCACTAATTGCTGTTGTCTTCCTACATACAGACACTTTTCACTACATGTGTGTTTCTTCCAACAGACACTTTTCACTACATTGCTGTTGTCTTCCATACATACAGACACTTTTTACATGTACTGTTGTCTTCCATACATACAGAACTTTTACTACATTGCTGTTGTCTTCCTACATACAGACACTTTTCACTACATGTGCTGTTGTCTTCCATACTACAGACACTTTTCACTACATGTGCTGTTGTCTTCCATACATACAGACACTTTTCACTACATGTGCTGTTGTCTTCCATACATAAACACTTTTCACTACATGTGCTGTTGTCTTCCATACATACAAATTTTCACTACATATGCTGTTGTCTTCCTACATAAGACACTTTTACTACATATGCTGTTGTCTTCCATACATACAGACACTTTTCACTACATGTGCTTTGTCTTCCATACATACAGACACTTTTCACTACATGTGCTGTGTCTTCTAACAGACATTTCACTACATTGCTGTTGTCTTCCATACATATAGACACTTTTACTACATTGCTGTTGTCTTCCATACATATAGACACTTTTCACTACATGTGCTGTTGTCTTCCATACAGACACTTTTCACTACATGTGTGTTGTCTTCCATACTACAGACACTTTTACTACATATGCTGTTGTCTTCCAGACAGACACTTTTCACACATGTGCTGTTGTCTTCCATACTACAGACATTTTCACACATGTGCTGTTGTCTTCCATCATACAGACACTTTTCACACATGTGTGTTTCTTCCACACAGACACTTTTCACTACATATGCTGTTGTCTTCCATAAAAGACACTTTCACTACAGTGCTGTTGTCTTCCATACAACACTTTTCACTACATTGCTGTTGTCTTCCATACAACACTTTTCACTACATGTGCTGTTGTCTTCCATACAGACACTTTTCACTACATGTGCTGTTGTCTTCCCATACAGACACTTTTCACTACATGTGCTGTTGTCTTCCTACTACAGACACTTTTCACTCATTGCTTTGTCTTCCAACAGACACTTTTCACTACATTGCTGTTGTCTTCCTCATACAGACACTTTTCATACATGTGCTGTTGTCTTCCATACAGACACTTTTCACTACATTGCTGTTGTCTTCCATACATACAGACACTTTTCACTACATATGCTGTTGTCTTCCATACATACAGACACTTTTCACTACATGTGCTGTTTCTTCCATACAGACACTTTTCACTACATATGCTGTTGTCTTCCATACATACAGACACTTTTACTACATATACTGTTGTCTTCCATACAGACACTTTTACTACATGTGCTGTGTCTTCCTACATACAGACACTTTTCACTACATTGCTGTTGTCTTCCATACTACAGACACTTTTCACTACAGTTGTTTGTCTTCCATACATACACTTTCACTACATGTGCTGTTGTCTTCATATACAGACACTTTCACTACATGTGCTGTTGTCTTCATACATACACAATTTTCACTACATATGCTGTTGTCTTCCATCTAAGACACTTTTACTACATATGCTGTTGTCTTCCATACATACAGACACTTTTCACTACATTGCTGTTGTCTTCCATACATACAGACACTTTTCACTACATGTGCTGTGTCTTCATACAACAATTTTCACTACATATGCTGTTGTCTTCCATACATAAGACACTTTTACTACATATGCTGTTGTCTTCCATACTAACACTTTTCACTACATGTGCTGTTGTCTTCCATACAGACACTTTTCACTACATTGTGTTGTCTTCCATACATACAGACATTTTTACTACATATGCTGTTGTCTTCCATACAGACACTTTTCACACATTGCTGTTGTCTTCCATACATACAGACACTTTTCACACATGTGCTGTTGTCTTCCATACATAAGACACTTTTCACACATGTGTGTTGTCTTCCACACAGACACTTTTCACTACATTGCTGTTGTCTTCCATCATGCATATCATACATTTGTTCACATAATTTTCTATGTGCTGTTGTCTTCATATACAACACTTTTCACTACATGTGCTGTTGTCTTCCATACAGACACTTTTCACTACATGTGCTGTTGTCTTCCAACATACAGACACTTTTCACTACATGTGCTGTTGTCTTCCATACATCAGACACTTTTCACTACATGTGCTGTTGTCTTCCATACATACAGACACTTTTCACTACATGTGCTGTTGTCTTCCATACATAACACTTTTCACTACATGTGCTGTTGTCTTCCATAACAGACACTTTCACTACATGTGCTGTTGTCTTCCATATACAGACACTTTTCACTACATGTGCTGTTGTCTTCCATCTACAGACACTTTTCACTACATGTGCTGTTGTCTTCCATACATACAGACACTTTTCACTACATTGCTGTTGTCTTCCATACATACAGAACTTTTCACTACATTGCTGTTGTCTTCCATACAGACACTTTTCACTACATGTGCTGTTGTCTTCAACATACAGACACTTTTCACTACATATGCTGTTGTCTTCCATACAGACACTTTTCACTACATTGCTGTTGTCTTCCATACAAACACTTTTCACTACATGTGCTGTTGTCTACCATACAGACACTTTTCACTACATATGCTGTTGTCTTCCATACATACAGACACTTTTCACTACATGTGCTGTTGTCTTCCATACAAACACTTTTCACTACATGTGCTGTTGTCTTCCATACATAGACACTTTTCACTACATGTGTTGTTGTCTTCCATACATACAGACACTTTTCACTACATATGCTGTTGTCTTCCATACATACAGACACTTTTCACTATATGTGCTGTTGTCTTCCATACATACAGACACTTTTCACTACATGTGCTGTTGTCTTCCATACAGACACTTTTCACTACATATGCTGTTATCTTCCATACATACAGACACTTTTCACTACATGTGCTGTTGTCTTCCATACAGACACTTTTCACTACATGTGCTGTTGTCTTCCATACAGACACTTTTCACTACATGTGCTGTTGTCTTCCATACATACACTTTTCACTACATGTGCTGTTGTCTTCCATACATACACTTTTCTCTACATGTGCTGTTGTCTTCCATACAGACACTTTTCACTACATGTGCTGTTGTCTTCCATACATACACTTTTCACTACATGTGCTGTTGTCTTCCATACAGACACTTTTCACTACATGTGCTGTTGTCTTCCATACATACACTTTTCACTACATGTGCTGTTGTCTTCCATACAGACACTTTTCACTACATGTGCTGTTGTCTTCCATACATACACTTTTCACTACATGTGCTGTTGTCTTCCATACATACAGACACTTTTCACTACATGTGCTGTTGTCTTCCATACATACATACACTTTTCACTACATGTGCTGTTGTCTTCCATACAGACACTTTTCACTACATGTGCTGTTGTCTTCCATACATACATACACTTTTCACTACATGTGCTGTTGTCTTCCATACAGACACTTTTCACTACATGTGCTGTTGTCTTCCATACATACACTTTTCACTACATGTGCTGTTGTCTTCCATACAGACACTTTTCACTACATGTGCTGTTGTCTTCCATGCATACAGACACTTTTCACTACATATGCTGTTGTCCTCCATACAACATATGTTGCTGTCTTCCATACAGATTACGGGTGCTGAACTATGACGCTGGCATTTGAAGAGTACAAAATGTGTACCTGGCAAGCCACACTTCATCAGAAAAGTGAAGTATGGACACTCGATAGTGCCAGATAATGTTGCGGATCTTGTGCAGTCATTTTTGGTGAAACCGTTCCAAATGTTGAATGTGGAGTCAGTGGATAGTGCGGGCCTTACAGCAGTACCCCAGGGTGCTCAAGAGGACTGATCTGAACACCAGTGTCTGTGGCCTGCTTCATGCCACTTTCTTGCCACAATCTCTCGGTCAGCCTTCCAAACGCAGATCAAGTCTTGGAAGTGTGCGGTGACACTTCGTCGTCGTCGGCCTCTTTACATCTCAGGAGATGATAGTCTGCACCAGGAGGCGTTGTGGTCATGACGTGCACTTACGCCAAAAAAGCCTAGGCTTAAAACCGGTATCTGCTACTCTCCGTGTTGTGTCGATGCTGTGTTACCAGCGAAGCTGGAGTGACCTCTCCAGGTGCAGGCCTGGGCAAGTGAATATGGAGGACGAGCTGTTGCCCATGCAGCAGATCCCACCTCTCCTCGCCACTAGTAGAATCCAGGGGAAAGACGGAGGCCTGTATGCCTGGTACCAGGGGCGACGCAGGAGTTGCTACAACGAGGTTGTAGACAACGGCGAACTGCCTTAGGGACTCCGACTCCGGATTTTTCCTCAGGGTTGACTCCCGAAGCCTTTCCTATGAGTGTGTATGGCCGCAAGGCAGCGGAGGTTTGAAATCAGAGTTTTCCTTCTCTTAGATGAGCTGTCTTCCCAGACTGATGAGCCCATCTACCCAAAGCACTGGTTTTCAGGCGCCAGTAACCCGCCTTCACCCCTTTTCCTATCAGTAGTAGCAGTTCCGCCGGGCTTATATCTAAGCCACGCGAGCAGGCTAGGAGCTGGACTTAGTTGTCAGAGGCTATTGGAGACGCGCGCCGTGAGGGGCATTTTATAGACAATGGGAGCTTGTCCCCATTGCCACCCCTCGGCTATGACAACCTTGGATACTTCAGCATCACGATATCTATTGCTGCTCGCTGTATACTGCCCAACCACACGGCACATCAGAAATAGCCAGCAGAATCGGCCAAGCCATAACAGCATTCATGAAGATGAAAAGCATTCTTACCAACAAATGCCTATCAATTAACATCAGGAAGAGAGTTGTTGAATGTTGTATAGAGCCGATGATGTTTTACGGTTGAGAGGTGTGGACAGTCAACAAGCAAAGCCAAACAAGATTGAGGCAGCCGAGATGTGGTTTCTAAGAAGAATGTTGAGAGTTCCATGGACAGCAAAGAAAACAAATGAGACAGTCTTGATGGAGACAGACACAGGAAGATGATATGATAAGAAAAAAATAGGATAAGACAGATATTTATAGGCCATTTTATGAGGAAAGGGGAATTAGAGCACCTGGTCACAACAGGAAAGCTGGAGGGAAAGAGAACACCAGGTACACCCAGGGAGAAAATATTGGACGGACTTGCAGGGTGGCTGAGGACAGAGAGGGTGGAAGATGTACTTGCGGCAACAAGGGATATAGGAGGGCCATGATCGCCAACGCCATGCAGTAGGGCACATGATGATGATGATGATGATTTGTCTGTCATTCTTTCCCACTCTCTGTGTCTCTGTCTGTCTGTCTGTCTGTCTGTCTGTCTGTCTGTCTGTCTCTCTCTCTCTCTCTCTCTCTCTCTCTCTCTCTCTCTCTCTCTCTCTCTCGCTAGATATGTATCTCAGATCTAGCTGGCTAAATCACTGCTTTTTTCCACTCGCGTGAATATGGATATGTTAAGAGATTTTACTACTTGCATTTGGTTATACGCTCCCTGATGCACACATAGTTTTTTCATTATTTGTACATTAAATATACACATTTGTATTCCTTTTTAACATGTTTGGCTTCATCCTTCAGACACAAGAAATAGTAGTTGGAGGCCAACGACATCTTTATCTCACTCTTTGACTTTACCTGCCAAAGACTTAGACAACCCATACCCCCACCTCCCACCTCCCCACCTCCCCTCATTATCCCATGGTATGTCTCCTGAGTGAACGGAAAGAGTTGAGTGACTTGCTGTTCGCGATCAATTTGGCCTTTGCTTTATGAGGACAGTGGGGAGATGGTGCCATATGGGACGTGGAATGTGCATGTGGCCGCTATTATACAAGAAAGGTTAGTGACCAGTATTGGAGGCATTATGGTGAACGCAGAGTCTCAACGACCGGTTGTTAGTTGGATTTTACTAGACATGGACAATGGGTAACACTGCATTCAAGAAGAAAAAGAAAAACATTAACAGCAAAAAATAAAGAGTAGTACAATGAGACCGTAACATCTGTTGTATTATCCAGTAAAAAGAAGATTAGGACAGGGCAAGCAATATTTCCAGGATTATTTTATGAGGAAAGAGAAATTAGAGCACCTGGTCACAACTGGAAAGCTGGAGGGAAAAAGAAACCCCAGGTAGACCCAGGAAGAATTGAATGGACTTGCAGGATGGCTGAGGGACAGAGAGGGTGGGAGATGTACTTGCAGCGACAAGGGAGAAACTCGTATGGAGGGCCATGATTGCCAACACCACGCGGCTGGGAACATGATGATGACGGTGCATGATTCTGTCCTTTAAACCCTGAAGTCCAAAGTTTGAAAACGATATTTAGCAGATATTTCGTCGTCGTAGCTCTAAAGTGGGATTTTCCATGCCTGGGCTGCACTGTTTGAATGACACACAGTTTTAGGCCAGTGGCTGTTTGTTACAAGATGGTAAAGATTTCATCATCATTGCATTCGTCGTCTTCAGCCATCCTGTCCCGTCCCGACGTCAGTGTTGACATGCACCAACTCACTTCTTTGTACGGTCACAGGCCAGGTCTGCCCACCACCACCACTAGATGCACGACTTCCTGGCAACCACACACGAAGGATTTTCACCCTTGAAAAGTGAATCAGCAAGACAAACTCGCCGCTACACCCAAGTTTGTTTTGTCTGGCTGCCTCGTGTCTGTTCGTACTTCCGAGTAAATTCAATCCCATCAGGTGCAGAAACTTCAGTACATCTGCAAACTTTGCAGGAAAAACAAAACTTTCCATTTTTACAGGGAGCCGCGGAATGTTGATTCATGTCATGTCCCACAGGTTAAGGTTGACGTGACTTGTCAGATAGTCTGTGGTTGTCTGGTTTGTGGTTGTCTGGTTTGTGGCTGTCTGGTCTGTGGTTGTCTGGTGTGTGGTTGTCTGGTGTGTGGCTGTCTGGTGTGTGGTTGTGTGGTGTGTGGTTGTGTGGTTTGTGGCTGTCTGGTTTGTGGTTGACTGGTTTGTGGTTGTCTGGTGTGTGGCTGTATGGTTTCTGGTTGTCTGGTGTGTGGCTGTATGGTTTCTGGTTGTCTGGTGTGTGGCTGTATGGTTTCTGGTTGTCTGGTGTGTGGTTGTCTGGTGTGTGGTTGTCTGGTGTGTGGCTGTATGGTTTGTGGTTGTCTGGTGTGTGGCTGTCGTGTGTGTGGTTGTCTGCTGTGTGGCTGTCTGGTTTGTGGTTGTCTGGTTTGTGGTTGTCTGGTGTGTGGCTGTCTGGTTTGTGGTTGTCTGGTTTGTGGTTGTCTGGTTTGTGGCTGTCTGGGTTGTGGTTGTCTGGTTTGTGGCTGTATGGTTTGTGGTTGTCTGGTTTGTGGTTGTCTGGTTTGTGGCTGTCTGGTGTGTGGCTGTATAGTTTGTGGTTGTCTGGTTTGTGGTTGTCTGGTTTGTGGCTGTCTGGTTTGTGGTTGTGTGGTTTGTGGTTGTGTGGTTTGTGATTGTCTGGTTTGTGGCTGTCTGGTGTGTGGCTGTCTGGTTTGTGGTTGTCTGGTTTGTGATTGTGTGGTTTGTGATTGTCTAGTTTGTGATTGTCTGGTTTGTGATTGTCTGGTTTGTGGTTGTCTGGTTTATGGTTGTCTGGTTTGTGGTTGTCTGGTGTGTGATTGTCTGGTTTGTGATTGTCTGGTTTGTGATTATTTGGTTTGTGGTTGTCTGGCTTGTGATTGTCTGGTGTGTGGTTGTCTGCTTTGTGATTGTCTGGTGTGTGATTGTCTGGTTTGTGGCTGTCTGGTTTGTGGTTGTCTGGTTTGTGATTGTCTGCTTTGTGATTGTCTGGTTTGTGATTGTCTGGTTTGTGGTTGTGTGGTTTGTGATTGTCTGGTTTGTGGCTGTCTGGTTTGTGGCTGTCTGGTTTGTGATTGTCTGGTTTGTGGTTGTCTGGTTTGTGGTTGTCTGGTTTGTGATTGTCTGGTTTGTGATTGGCTGATTTGTGGCTGTCTGGTTTGTGGCTGTCTGGTGTGTGGCTGTCTGGTTTGTGGCTGTCTGGTTTGTGGCTGTCTGGTTTGTGATTGTCTGGTTTGTGATTGTCTGGTTTGTGGCTGTCTGGTTTGTGGTTGTCTGGTTTGTGGCTGTCTGGTTTGTGGTTGTCTGGTTTGTGGCTGTCTGGTTTGTGGCTGCCTGCTATGTGGCTGTGTGTGATTGTCTGGTTTGTGGTTGGTTTTGTGGCTGTCTGCTTTGTGGCTGTGTGTTGCTGTCTGGTTTGTGGCTGTGTGTGGCTGTCTGGTTTGTGGTTGTCTGGAATCTTTTATACAGCAGACAACTAGCGCATGTAAAAGAACCGTCAGCAACGAAAGAATTGTCCATGAAAACATATCTCAGAAAACATTTGGGTAAAGTAAAAAATGCATAACACCAAATCATTGATATTCATTTCTTTTGTCACAGTGGATTTACCACGTGAAACTCGGGCTGCTCTCCCATGTGAAACGCGTCGTCGCAGTGCAGCGCCACTCTTTTTTTTTTTTTAACCAATATTTTAGAAACGCGGGAAGCTTTGACTCTGAAGGGGACAACCTGGAAAATCAAACTATTTTTCCAATGTTTTACATCAGAGCAGCGAGACGCATACCCTGCTGCTCACAATGTTCAACTACCGTGGGATCTTTAGCTTGTGCAGGCCAGAAGACACACAGATTTGACTCATTTTTCGTTCCCTTCCGACGGAACTAGATGTTCAGTTCGGTTTTCTGGTCAAACTGAGGAGTAAAGTCGAAGCCTCAACTGGAAACCAACCGTGGAACATTACAGTTTAGTTATTGGCGGGCGAGCACCTGAACCATTCTGCCACTCTTCACGGGTAGATGGTTGTGAAGATGTTTTTTGTACGATTACCTGGTAATAATAATAATAATAAATGGTTATTTATGAGCGCTTTCCACTTGCACAAAGCGCTTTACAACAACAATAAAAGTAAAACAAACACACGAACTCACAGACACACACCAACACACACACAAACACGCACAGACACACACACACAAACCACACACACACGCACGCACGCACACACACAAACACACACGCGCACGCATTTACACCCAAAAACACGCACATCAAAAATACAGAGCGGCAGGAAGAGGGTCTACAAGAAATGTTGCTGGAAGAGAAAAGTCTTCAGACTAGTTTTAAAGGAGGGAAATGAAGGGCTGTGACGGAGATTGTGAGGCAAGGAGTTCCACATCTGCACAGCAGATGATGAAAAAGCTCGACCACCATGCCTCTCTCGTTTATATTTTGGAACGCGGAATGTTCTATCATCGGTAGCAGAGCGAAGAGATCTGGGTGGTACATAGATCGTAAAGATGTCAGAAAGGTATTTGGTAGAATCCAAATGTCATAAGGAATCGTTTCAAGAAAACTCCAGATGATACACTTCAAAATACTTTCAACGTTCTGAGCTGCTTTTTTGTGAACTGCTTTTTGTGTGTATGAAGTAGATGTCACACGTGGGATACAGGCTTATCGTCTCATCAATAAGATCTGTACAGTTCACTTACAAAATTCATAATAATAATAATAATAATGATAACAATGATAATAATGATAATGATAATAATAATAATAATATAATCATAAGAAGAAGAAGATTGATGATGATGATGATGATGATGATAATAATAATAGTAATGATAATAATAATAATGATGATAATAATAATAATGATAATAATAACAATGATATTAATAATAATAATATAATCATAAGAAGAAGAAGATTGATGATGGTGATGTTAATGATAATGATGATGATAATAATAATAATATAATAATAATAATAATAATAATCATATTAATAATAATAATAATAGTGATAATAATAATGATAACAATAATAATAATCACAATAATAATAATAATAATAAAAGCATTTATGCGGCGCCAAATCTTGACAATTCAAATCAAAGCGCACTCACGAACCAGGCATACGCATACAATCAACAAAGATCACCTTACAATATTTGATACACAGACTGAGGGAAAGAACTAGTTGTAGAATTCATCGTTGGGAAAAGAGGTGGGGTGTTTTTTTTTATCATTGGATTTAACAGCAGAAAGGGTAGGTGTTAGGCGAAGGCAGAGCGGAAGTCTATGGTGTTAGACGAAGGCAGAGCGGAAGTCTATCTCAGGCTGACGGTCCTGAGACAGCAAAAGAGCGCTGGTCAACAGCTGGTAGTATAAATCTAGGAATCTGAAGGGAAAGATTGTCTGAAGCTGAGCGCAAGGTGCGAATTGGCGTATACAAAAAAAAGTGTGTGGTGTCATGTCCAAACCAACTGTTGAATTTGGGACGTGAAGCAGGGTCTTTTAGTGGCTGTCATGTAATGTGACTGATCTGTCAACTATATAGTATATCCTCAGTGTTTTTAAAGGCTGTAGATACCTTGCCACAAACTGCCACTGATGTTAAGAACAGATGTTAATGGCCACAAAGGAAGGAATATTGAACCTGCTGTCACTTAACGCTTTGACTCCTCACCCTATCCACCAGCTTCTTGTAGTGTCAGCCATAACAGCAAAGCAAAAAACTTAACCTTTACAGTCCCTCACCCTTTCGACCAGCTTCTCACCCTTTCCACCACCACTATCACCAACCAACCACCACCACTACACCACCACTACCACCACCACCACCACCACCACACCATCACCACCACCACTACCACCACACCACCACCACTACCACCACATCATCACCACCACCACACCATCACCACCACCACTATCACCACCACCACCACACCATCACTACCACCACACCATCACCACCACCACTACCACCACACCATCACCACCACCACCACACCACCACCCCACCATCACCACCACCACTACCACCACACCATCACCACCATCACTACCACCACCGCACCACCACCACCACCACTATCACCACCACCACCACTATCACCACCACACCACCACCACCACCATCACCACCACCACTACCACCACCACCACCAGACGTTTTCCTTCTCACCCAGAAAACACTCCCATCTTTGAAAGTGAGACGTGGCAACAATCTTCCTTACAGCAAAGTTTGCTTTGTCCGTCTGGTTTTGGCGTTCGTTCAGGCTTCCAAGTTAATCTGAGTCGTCAAGGGAACATAAATGTCTGGTAAATCTAATATATAGAACATGTCCTTTTTTTCATTTTAAATTAAGCAGTTAACTGCAAAATGCTGGCTCTACCATCTTCCACGTTGATGAGACTTGTCAGACAGTCACAAGTCTGACTGGAAGGTTTGTCACGTGAAATGAACAGGCTTACAAACTGCGCGTGACATTCGTTCGATCGCTGTGACAGCAAGTGGGCCGGCCATTGGGGTGGTCTGGTTGATTACACACTAGAGGGCTGGTCATTGGGGTGGGCTGGTTGATCACACACTACAGGGCTGGTCATTGGGGTGGGCTGGCTGATTACAGACTATAGGGCTGGTCATTGGGGTGGGCTTGTTGATTACAGACTACAGGGCTGATCATTGGGGTGGGCTGGTTGATTACAGACTATAGGGCTGGTCATTGGGGTGGCTGGCTGATTACAGACTATAGGGCTGGTCATTGGGGTGGGCTTGTTGATTACAGACTACAGAGCTGATCATTGGGGTGGGCTGGTT
>JAPXFY010000014.1:19888314-19900814 GCA_030674185.1 Monoplex corrugatus | reverse complement strand
AGTTTCTTCTTTTCTTTTCACTCCCTTTTTTTTTTTGCCAAATAAACGTCAAGTCGGCGAGGAAAGCAAGCAGTGTGTCAGTAGTTACATTTCATCCGCACCAGACGCAGACGAGGCAGATCAGGAGCATAGTTCAGTGAGCAGACAGTAAAGGGTCAGCCCTATTGTTCATCTCCAACCCCACTTGTCCCCACAGTCAAACCAACCAACCGCAGTCGCCCACAAGGAATAAACGAAGGATCACGTGCCGTTTGTAAAGCCCGTGCATTTCACATGACACCCTTGTATTTAGACAAGCTGGGATCGTCTGACCAGTTCCATCAACTTAAACCTCTGAAACATGACACAGCCAGCAATCGGCAGCTAACCGCGAAAATGAAAGGCAAACACTTGTCTGTAACGCTATGGCATTGGCTGGAGATTCTCTGTCCCGCTGTAGATTTGATTTACTTGCAAGTATGAATGGATGGCAAGCCGACAGACAAAAACAAACTTGGGTTAAGCCAGTTTGCTCTGCTGTCTCATTTTTCAAAGGTGGTAGGGTTTTGTGGGTGGGTGGGTGGGAAGGAATTGCAAGTCTCGCAGCAATACGGAGATAGCGAGTGACTTACCTTTCGCGTGTGTCTGTCCAAAAAAATGTGGGTCGGTGCATGCCAACAAAGGTGTAGACAGGACAGGAGATGTATGAAGCCCACACGAAGACGTAATACTGGTACACAGACTACATACAGGTTTAGTATGTCACTCTTGTGGTGTACATGGTGCGTTGCTAATCCTTCTTTTGGGGTCAAAAATAAAATTTACTTTTAAACAGCTCAAATTTCAGAAATATATCGAATATCTTGTTACTTCACTTGCTTTATATATATACACAGAAGTTGGAAAACAATACCGTGACATAAACATTTGATATTTCAGTTTCGAAAAAAAGTCGTTTGATTTTATGTTATGCACAGTGATAAGAGACAGAGAGCGTGGTGTGTGTCTGTGTCTGTGTCTGTGTGTGTGTGTGCAATGGTGCATTGTATATACTGTATTTTGCAGTTACATATGTATATACAGATATATGCATACATGTGTAGATATTTATGCATATATACATACATATATACAGACATACATACATACAGACACATACATACATATATACATACATACATACATGCATACATACACCCATACATACATACAGAAATACATACATGCATACATACATGCATACATACATACATACATGCATACATGCATACATACATACATGCATACATACATACATACATGCATACATACATACATACATACATACATGCATACATACATACATAATTACATACATACATACATGCATACATACATACATAATTACATACATACATAATTACATACATACATACATGCATACATACATACATAATTACATACATACATAATTACATACATACATAATTACATACATACATACATACATGCATACATACATACATAATTACATACATACATAATTACATACATACATACATACATACATAATTACATACATACATACATACATAATTACATACATATATACATACATACATACATACATACATACATACAATTACATACATATATACATACATACATACATACATAATTACATACATATATACTTTACTTTACTTTATCCGTCCTCTTATACCATCTTGGGCGTCGAGGGGAGAAAGAGCTTTCTGTCTGCGGCAAGTTTGCAGGCCTGGTTGAGTGGGATGTTGTGGGTCTTCAGTGTTTCTTTCACACCCTTGATCCAGGTCTTCCTCGGTCTACCCCTTGCCTTGTACCCTGACACCTTTGTGTTGTAAGCTTTACTGGCAAGCTGGTGAGGTGCCATGCGTGTCAGGTGCCCGAACCACCTGGTTCTCTGCTGTTGGATGTAGTGGAGAATTGGTGTTATTCCAATCATTTCTCTGATCTTGATGTTCTTGATCTTATCATGTCTGGTTTTGTTGACTGCTCTCCTTAGACATCTCATCTCGCAGGTGGTGATCTTTCTTTCAAGACTTTTGGTAAGGGTCCATGTCTGACACTGGTAGGTCAAGGTTGGTCTAAATATGGACTCGATGAGTTTGGCTTTGGTCTCGATGGGGATGTTGGGATGTCTTAGGAGTGGGGCAAGCTGGTAGCTGACGCTGTTGGCCTTTTGAACTCTTGTCTCGATCTCTCTGTTGAGACGTCCATCTTCTGTGAAGATACTTCCAAGATACTTGAACTCGCTGACTTGTTTCAGTGCTGTCCCCTCGATGTTGATGTTGAGGCGGCCAGGTGTTCTACTGACTTTCAGTGTCTCGGTTTTGCTGATACTGATTTTCATGCCGAAGTTCTCACATTGTGTGTTCAGGTTGTTCGTGTGCTCCTGGAGTTCCCCTTCTTTTTCATGTGCAAGGCTTTGATCATCTGCAAACAGCATCTCGTTCAGATCTTCAGGGTTGGGATTTGCTTCCTTCGTGATTTTGTCCATATATACAATGAACAGCAGTGGTGATAGAACACACCCCTGCCTCACTCCCGACGTCACCCCAAACCATTCCGTGAGTCCATCTTGGGTGCGTACTGCACTTATGCTGTTGGTATAGATCGCTCTTATATTGTCTAGAAGTTGCCCCCTAACGTCATATTCTTCTAACGTTTTCCACAACTTGTTTCTATTTACTCTGTCGAAGGCCTTTTCTTGATCCACGAACACGAAGTTCAGTTCTTTATTGTGTTCGATAGTCTTTTCGCTCAGTTGTCTGAGAGCGAAGATAGCGTCAGTGCATCCTCTTCCTTTTCTGAAACCCATCTGCGCCTCACTCAGTAGAGGTTCCACCTTGTACCTTGTGCGCTGTTCGAGGATCTTTGCATACATCTTTCCCGTGTGGCTCAGAAGGGATATACCTCGATACGTGCTGCAGTCTTTCTTGCTGCCTTTCTTTTTCCAGATTGGTACCACGACTGCACGCTGCCAGTCTTCTGGGACTTTCCTCTCTGTCCATGCTTTCTGGAATATTGTGGTCAGCCAAGTGGTTCCTGTTTCTCCACATGCCAGGATAGCTTCGGTTGTAATGCCATCAATTCCTGCTGCTTTGTTCTTTGGGCTGGTCTTCAACGCCTGTTGTACCTCTGATCTCAGGATGTTTGGCTCTTCGTGTTCTGGATAGCTAGGGTGAAACTGGCTCTGTGTGTATCCCTGTCTGTTTGGGTTGAGGAGTTCCTTAAAATATTCTTGCCATCTCTTCTTGATGCCGTCTTCATCACTGATAGGGTTTCCATCTCTGTCATTGACTACTGTTGTTGGGCTGTATGGCTCGTCTCGTAATCTCATTGCTTTGACGCTTTTGTAAAAATGTCGTGTCGAGAGCTTGCACAGTTCGCTTAGTTCCTCTCCATATGTTTTCCATGATTGTTCTTTGGCCATTCTGACTGTCCTCTTGCTGTGTCTTCTTGCCACTCTATATTTCACGTAGTCCTCCTCTAGCTTTGATTTCACCCACACCTTGTACAACTTCTTCTTTTCCTTGATGGCCTCCTTTACTGTGTCATTCCACCAGGCTGTCTGCTTTACCTGCCCTTTTCCGGTCTTTGTGCCGCAGGTTTTACTAAGTGTGTCTGTCAGTGTGTTCTTGAAGACTGACCATGCTTCTTCTGCTGTCATGCCTGTGCTGTCTACTTCTTCCAGCCTCTTTGTGATTTCTGTCTGTACCTCCCATTGTACCTCTTCCTTCTGGAGTTTTCTTAGGTTTATCTGTCTGTCGCACGCTTTACTCTTTGTTCTCGGTGTTCTTCTTTTCTTCATCGTAGAGACCAAGATCACAGGGCGGTGGTCAGTGTCCAGATCTGCATTTGGAATGGCTCTTGCGTCTGTGACCCTGCTTCGTTCTTCTATTCGTGTTAGAATGAAATCTATCTGAGATGACACATTCAGATCATTCCACCTGTACCAAGTTTGTCTCTGGCTGTGTCTGTGTTCGAAAAAGGTGTTTGCAATCCACAGCCCATGCTCTGCACAGAGCATATATACATACATACATACATAAAAGGGCCAGCTGCTAGACAACATTCGGGCCATCTACGCCAACAGCAGGAGTGCAGTCCGCACCGCCAGTAGAACATCTAACTGGTTCCCAGTGACATCGGGAGTAAGGCAGAGCTGTAATCTCTCCCCTCTTCTCTTCGTGATCTATATGGATCAGATTACGAAGGAGGCAAACCCAGACCCTGAGGCACTCAATGAACTCATGTTTGCGGACGACCAGGCAATGGTGAACAATGACAAGATACAGCTACAGGAGCACACAGACCAGCTCAATGAAAGCTGCAAGACAGATGGCATGAAGATCAGCGTCAGCAAGACCGAGGTCATGACTGTCAGTAAGAGACCAAACAAACTGGATATCAACATCAACGGAACCCAGTTGAAGCAAGCCAGTGAATTTAAATACCTGGGCAGCATCTTCACTGAAAATGGCAAACTAGACAGAGAAATCGAGACCAGATGCCAGAAAGCCAACGCAGTCAGCTACCAACTTGCCCCTCTCCTGAAACACCCCAGCATTCCCACCAGCACTAAGGCGAAACTCATCAACTCCATTTTTCTACCAACGCTGACATACCAGTGCCAGACATGGTCCCTAACTTAAGTCCTCGAGAGAAAACTGGTCACCTGTGAAATGAAATGCCTGAGGAAAGCAGTAAACAAGACAAGGCGGGACAAGAACAGAAATGAGGTGATACGAGACATGGTAGGAGCAACACCAATCCTACAACACATCGAACATATGAGGATCAAGTGGTTCGGACACCTCACACGTATGCCCCTAAACCATCCAGCTCTTCGGGCATACAACACCAGATACTCTGGCTGGAGAGCCAGAGGAAGACCAAGACGACGATGGAGCGACTCCGTGGCAAACACCCTCAGAGCTCATGAGATGTCCCTTCTCCAGGCCACCCGCCTTGCTGCTGACAGACGACTGTATCTCCCCGCGACGCCCACCGGTACAAGCGGAAGGAAAAAGCAAGTAAAGTAAGTACATACATATATACATACATACATACATACATACATACATACATACATACATACATACATACATACATATATACATGGACAAAGTTGAAAAACTCGATAAATGAAGCTTGACAGGAAATCCCTAGAGTTGAAAGAACAGCAAAGAAGAAATAGAAGACAAAAGAATTTTAGGCTTGCTGGAAGAACGGAGGCGGGCAAAAGGAAAAGAAGAGGATTACAGAAAGATACACAAGGAAATCAGGAATAGAAGCAATGAAGCTAAGGAAGTTTGGCTGAAAACAAAGTGAAAAAAATAGAAAACCGACGCAAAACAGATCCTCAAAGTATGTACAGAAACATTGAAGAAATTGCCCACAGGAAAAAAAATATGCATATCAACTGGTTGTTTAAGATCTAAAGATGGTATGTTGTTATGGCAAAAGACAAAATACTAGACAGATGGGGAGAGTGCATTAAAGACCTTTTTGACAATGTCAGAAACGAAGAACACATTATAAGACAGAACGTTGAAAGACCACCCATAATGAAAAATGAAGTTAGCACAGCACTGAAAAAGATGAAACCGGGAAATGCCCCTGAACCAGAAAATATTACAACAGAATTGATTGAGGCTCTAGAAGAATTTGGTTGTGTGTGTGTGTGTGTGTGTGTGTGTGTGTGTGTGTGTGTGTGTGTGTGTGTGCGTGTGCGTGTGTGTGTGTGCGTGTGTGTGTGTATGTGTGTGTGTGCGTGTGTGTGTGTGTGTGTGTGTTGTGCGCGTGTATGTGCGTGTGTGTGTGTGTGTGCCTGTGTTTGTGTGAGTGTGTGTGTGTGTGCGCGCGCGCGCGCGTGCAAGGGGAAGGTATAATGGAGTCGATAGAGGAAATTCGTAGCGTCATTCATGGAAATTCACCCAAATATTGCCAGACTGTTGTCTTGGCGTTGCTATGCTAGTATCTGGTTGTGTTGGTCGGTGCAGAATACAAACGATGATCCTTCCTCCACCCCCCTCATGCATCCTCCTTACTGCTATTGTGCCATCTCCACATTTAAAACTTATGCCAAATATTCTCTGAATAGACCGTATGCGGGGGAAAAACCAGTTTCCATGATGGCAGAGCATTTGTCAGTACAGCATGAGTCCGTCTGAAAATAAATGATCACTGAATTTAATTTTATAATGACAGCAAGCCAGACATCACAGCAATTGTGGCCTGATAATAATCGTTCCATTTTTGAGTTGAGAGAGTCTTGCTGGTCATCGTAGTTATTCTTGGATATTATTAATCCTGGTATCATCATCATCATCATCATCAAGTGCCTTGCCACATGGCGTTGGCGATCATGGCCTTCCATCTGTTTCTATCCCTTACTGCCGCAAGCACATCTTCCACCCTCTCTGTCTTCAGCCACTCTGCAAATCCGTCCAATATTTTCTCCCTGGGTCTACCTGGTGCTCTCTTTCCCTCCAGCTTTCCTGATATGTATTTAGAAAATGTGCAGGAGAGCCTTTCCCCATGGTGATACATTTCTAATGGGGATGTTTCGTGTAAGACATTATGGTGCGTGTGGATTTTATGCTAAGTACTGATCATGATGTCACAAATGTCTAAAGGCACATTTATTACATGCTATGACTTCCGCAGTCACTGGCCGTGAAACAACTGACTAGATGATCATTTTGGATTGTAGCAATGCAAATATACATGAAAAACATATGACCTGTCTGTATATGTTATATTTATTTTCTACATTGTTGACAATGATTTGCACGTCGTATACGTAACTATTTTCCAAACTGTGACTGACTATTCCCGTCTTAAATCTATGACGCAATTGGTTTACTTTTGTTAACAATTAATATTGTTATTTGTATCTATATCTAGTTAAAATAGAAAAGGAAAATACAGGGGAAAAAGCATATGGAAAAAATTGAGAAATAAAAAAAATAATAGGAAAGTAAGTAAATGAATAAAAGGAATAAAACAAGAGTAGACAGATTTAGTTAGTGCAAAGGCAGTACCATGAATGTCAGGATTATCTTACTCATGCGAAAGCAATCAATGAATAAATGAATATATGAATACGTAAATGAACCCTAGGGCACATCAGGGTGAAATACATTTCTCAGAATGTCACCTTAACCAGTCAGTACCACAAATAACTTGTTCTGCTATCACTATACCACTTCCAGAGGTCGGTCCATTGAACACGAAATCATCACGCCCGCCCCCGCAACAGGTCGTGAAATATAGACAGTTTCAGTTGTTGTCCGTAGTGGTTAACGTTAACGCAAAATCTCACTGAAGTTGTTCAAAAATTGTTAGTGCTTCGTTCAGGTAATCACTTTCACGATGGCGGTGAAATGAGAAGAGAACTAGAATAACGTGTCAGAATACAGTGACAGAATGTAAAAATATTAGCAGCTCTTTGACTAACAGAACTATACAGATCTTCCGTGGTAGCAGAAAAAAAAACGTGTAAAGCAATAACCAATCCAAGCAGCCCCTTGGCATTGGGTGAGAAGAACGTTAAAGTGAACCAGTCGCTGTGGTGTAGTGGTTAACGCAATGGACCACTGACTGGAAGGTTGTGGGTTCGAATCCCCATCAGTCCCTTCAAAAATTATTGTGGGATTTTTCGGCTCTAACCGGCTCTTACCCAGAGTTGGGCGCGCTATGGGCTCATGGGAAAGACTGGGGCCACACAATCGAGTCTCATCCACTTCATGGATGTATCATTGAGGGTGTTGCTCAAATCTTCTGACCCACACCGCAGGTGTCTGTATCTCTAACGCCTGGTTGACACCAGGATACATTATGATAGTAAGCGTAGAGTACAGCCCTGTCACGCAGTCTCAATCCTAGATGGAACTCCATAGTATGATGATTATCATCCTCATCGACATCATCATCATCGCATTGTAAAAACTGTTCCAGTTTCTGTGGCCATTAAAATGACGTAGAAAATGGGACGGGAAGAAAAGGTGAGCACAAAGGTAACCTCCCTGAGTGCGATGATCCTAAAAAAGATTTTTAAGTCGTTAAAATGACCGATGTAAAATAAAGGAAACAATGTTGCATGCAGTTCTAACGTGCAATGTGTCCGTGCAGTGCCACATATCAAATTAACACGTAAGAGGAAAGATTTCACTATGAAAGACGTGCAGTCTTCTATGGTGGGGTGTTACTGAGGACTCCCTGGCACTGGGGATATAAAGTAATAAACTTAGTAGTTTTACCAGCAAATGCTTAGCAATTACCATCAGGAAGAGAGTTCTTCAGTGTTATATAGAACCGATACTGTTGTACAGATGTGAAGCGTGGACAGTCAACAAGCAAAGTCAGAACAAGAATGAGATAGCTGATTTGTGGTTTCAAAGAAGAATGCTGAAGGCTCCATGGACAGCTAAGAAAAAAAACGTGACAGTCTTGAAAGAGGCAGACACAAAAAGAACATCCACGAAGAAGATTATGAAAAAGGCAAGCAACATTTATGGGTCATTTTATGAGGCAAGAGAAATTTGAGCACCTAATCACATCAGGAAAGCTGGAGGGGAAAAAGAGCTCCAAATAGACCCAGGGAGAAAATGTTGGACGGATTGACCGAATGGATGAAGACAGAGAGGGTGGGAGATGTATTTGCAGCGACAAAAGATAGATTCGTATGGAGGACGATTATCGTCAACGCCTAGCGGCAGGGCACATGATGACAATGATAAACTTAGTTTTTCTATAAATGTCCGCTTTATACCATCATGGATGTGGCGGACAGAAAGCGCTGATGGTCAGCAGTAGGCTGGAAAGGTTTTAGTGGAGAGAAGCCATATATGCTGCCAAGGTCTCCTTCACGCCATTGACCAAGATCTTCCTTGATGTGCCTGTAGGTTTGCCTCCAGAATCTGTTTGTCATTTGGTTGTTCAACCAGTTGTTGAGGTCGCCTTCTGATCAGATGGACAGCCCTCGTAATGATGGAGTATTATATCGTTCAACCAGTTGTTGAGGTCGCCTTCTGATCAGATGGACAGCCCTCGTAATGATGGAGTATTATATCGTTCAACCAGTTGTTGAGGTCGCCCTCTGATCAGATGGACAGCCCTCGTAATGATGGAGTATTATGGTGGGTGTGTATGTATGAATGTATGTGTGTATGTCTGTGTGCAGGCATGTGGGTATATATATGTGTTTACTGTCATTTGTTCTTGTCGTCTCTTACCTGTTTATTTATCTACATACTCCTTTATTTTTGTATTTATTTATTCAACTACTTACTTAGTTCTTATTCACTTACTTACTCACTCACTCATTCACTTACCTTTTATTTAATGTCTGTTCACGATAATGATTTTAAACACAGACACACACATACACACACACACACACACACACACACACACACACACACACACACACACACGCACACACACACACGCACACACACACACACACACACAAAGGGGATGGATTGGGAGTTTACATGTAAGAAGGGGAACAATGGAACAGTTACAATTAATAATTAAGAACAATGAATAAAAAGTGTCAAATAATAACATACAACAATTAATTCACTCTTCATAACAATCTGAAACGATGCTCAAACGATCAGTGGTGTGGTGGGCTACACTTTCTCAAAACCATCGACCTGCCACCTATGAAAAGAACACGCATTTCCGGTGTCACAACAAAACGTAGTTCGTGCCCTTTTCTGCAGCCGCTTCGACTACGACTTTCAACTGAGAGCTTCTAAAGACGCTCGGACTATCTATTTGGGGCAGATACGGGCATGCTATTTATAGCCTGTAGCAGGTGGTACTGACATTAGCAATGCTTCGTTTGATGCAACACCTGTTATTAGTACCTGCATGACACACAGCTCGCTCATCATTCCACCCCTATTGCATGCTTCTTGTCAGATTTTAAAAAAAAGTTTAACCACCCCTTAAAACAGTCGAGCCTTATTAACAAGGTTTTTTTTCCCCAAAATGTCTATTTACGTGTCTAGCGTGCACACATTCGAAACACACTCAAACTATGTAAATGGCCTGTCACGTGATTATTCTATGGCACTTTATTTTTTTTTCTATAATGCTGTTCTTGAGTGGTTAAGCCATATTGAAAATTCTTTTTACCTCGAGAAAGTTTACTTTTTTTTACATGATACTAAATGTGAGTCACTTCAGAATAAATGGAAACTGTTCAAAGTTGCTCGTATCTTAACAACAAGACACGATTGTGTACATGTACGTGTTCGCTCCTTAATAAACGAAGAGATGACAAAATTTTTTGCAAACGGTGCAGCAGAGGTTAATTCTTTTAGAAACAAAGAAAATATCATGAGTTTTTTTTTGTTTTTGTTTTTTTCTTGTAATAAATTCACTTTATAGGAACAATAAACATACACAATCTTGAATAAATCCACTTCATATCAGCGGAACTTGCATCAATAATATTACTTCATTGGAACAGTAGACATGCGCTCTCTCTAATTTACTTCAGGCAAACAGTAGATATACACTGCCCCTACTGTACTACAGAGGAAAATTGGTTTACGCCCTGTAGCCTACATTCCTGGCTGAAACACTGTTCTTTATTACTTGGGCTGATCGTGAGGCTGAAACATTTGCTGTCTGCAAGAAACTTGTCAACGACGCGTTGGATGTCATCGTGCTAGACTCAGACTATGACTCAGAATTTTTTTATTGTCATAAAAACGTTTGGTCATTGATGCGTTAGATGTCCTTGTTCTAGATTCAAACTATGACTCAGAATCTTTTTATTGTCATAAAAACGTTTGGTCATTGATGCGTTATATGTCCTTGTTCTAGATTCAAACTATGACTCAAAATCTTTTTATTGTCATAAAAACGTTTGGTCAGTGATGCGTTAGATGTCCTTGTTCTAGATTCAAACTATGACTCAGAATCCTTTTATTATAAAAACGTTTGGTCAGTGATGTGTTAGATGTCCTTGTTCTAGATTCAAACTCTGATTCAGAATTGTTTTATTGTCGTAAAAATACATAGCGTGAAATATCGATATCATGAGGGTGTGGGGACTATGTGTAATCATTTGAGAAGAGAAATTATCACAGAAACATCATGAGGTTATAAATAACATTTTCATCAGAAAAATACTACGAAGATAGAAGTAATCTACTTAAAAGAATTCTGATGTTGTGTGGTCTGTTTGTTGGATAGTCACTCAGTTGTTTTCATATCTGTACTGTTTTCTTTATTGTGAATCATGAGAATAAAGCCTGTGTACTGTGACTGAAAGCTGACATGATTTACACAGTGTGTTGGTTTACCTGTTTGTCTGCACAGAGTCAAATCATCAGCACAGAGTCAAATCATCAGCACAGAGTCAAATCATCAGCACGGTGTCAAATCATCAGCACAGTGTCAAATCATCAGCACAGAGTCAAATCATCAGCACAGAGTCAAATCATCAGCACAGAGTCAAATCATCAGCACAGAGTCAAATCATCAGCACAGAGTCAAATCATCAGCACAGAGTCAAATCATCAGCACAGAGTCAAATTATCAAAACAGTTCAAATCATCAGAACAGAGTAAAATTATCAAAACAGTTCAAATCATCAGAACAGAGTCAAATTATCAAAACAGTTCAAATCATCAGAACAGAGTCAAATTATCAAAACAGTGTCAAATCATCAGCACAGAGTCAAATTATCAGCACAGAGTCAAATCATCAGCACGGTGTCAAATCATCAGCACAGAGTCAAATCATCAGCACGGTGTCAAATCATCAGCACAGAGTCAAATCATCAGCACAGAGTCAAATCATCAGCACAGAGTCAAATCATCAGCACAGAGTCAAATCATCAGCACAGAGTCAAATCATCAGCACAGAGTCAAATTATCAAAACAGTGTCAAATCATCAGCACAGAGTCAAATCATCAGCACGGTGTCAAATCATCAGCACAGAGTCAAATCATCAGCACGATGTCAAATCATCAGCACAGAGTCAAATCATCAGCACGGTGTCAAATCATCAGCACAGAGTCAAATTATCAATACGGTGTCAAATCATCAGCACGGTGTCAAATCATCAGCACAGAGTCAAATTATCAGCACAGAGTCAAATCATCAGCACAGAGTCAAATCATCAGCACAGAGTCAAATTATCAGCACAGAGTCAAATCATCAGCACAGAGTCAAATCATCAGCACAGAGTCAAATCATCAGCACAGAGTCAAATCATCAGCACAGAGTCAAATCATCAGCACAGAGTCAAATTATCAGCACAGAGTCAAATCATCAGCACAGAGTCAAATCATCAGCACAGAGTCAAATCATCAGCACGGTGTCAAATCATCAGCACAGAGTCAAATCATCAGCACAGAGTCAAATATCAGCACGTAGTCAAATCATCAGCCACGGTGTCAAATCATCAGCACGGTGTCAAATCATCAGCACGGTGTCAAATCATCAGCACAGAGTCAAATCATCAG
>JAPXFY010000014.1:19875814-19883314 GCA_030674185.1 Monoplex corrugatus | reverse complement strand
AGTTAATTTGACATGTGTACAGGTAATGTATTGTGGACTTTTTCACAGGATCTGTTGACATACGAATAGTTCAAAAACACGTGGTCAATGATGTCTAAATAGAATTTACAATAAAAAATAATGGCTACCTGGTTGAACCTGGCTCTCAGTTACAAAAAAGGCTACTCACTGCGTAGCTTTCATCGGCGATCCAGCCGACTTCTTCAGCGCAACTGATGGGTTGAGAACTGGCTTCAGTGCAATAAAAATACGTTTACAATTCCCATTTCTTTTCAGAAGTCATTAGTTTCCAGAATTTTGTTTAAAATGTGTATTTGCATCATATTACTTTATTTTGTTGTATTTATAAACGTTCTTAAATACTTGCTTTTCCTGTGAAATATTTTCCTCACTTTTTTACACCATTTATATAAAGAGCTTTGAAGTATACCATCATGTGTTAAATTATCGTAATATAGCCATGATCCTTTAGGAATGGAGTAAATTTCTTTTAGCGCATTAGACATATCATATATGCATTCATTGGTGTATTCGTTTGTGTTTTCTGCATGTATTTCTTTATCGACATTTTGCGTCCATAAAAAAATCAGGTCACACATGTTGTTCTAAACGCTGATTTTTCATAAAAGAAACTTGGTTCTGAAGGTTATTTTGTTAGTGGTACTAGTTGTATAGTTCTGCAGAAATGATTGTATGCATGAAATGTGTGTTTCCAAAACAAGTTACCATCAACTTCATGTAAAGTAAGTTAGAGCCACACATTGAATTTCAAATGAAAGAGAATCTGTATGGTTTTTCTATTTCTGTTTCATAGTTTTAAAGTTTCTCAGCCTGGCTAATTGAAAAATTCAATATCTCTTGGGTTTGTTTTTCTGTATGTCAGTAATTTATATTTAAACCTTCATTCTTAAGGCAATTTTGGGTGCCTTTATTCATTCTGTTTTGTTTACCATTCCAGAAAATAATCAAATACGAGATTAATGAAAATTTGCTGTCTGGCTTTCTTGCGCCTTCTGTCACTTGCCTCCAGCGTATTCAGAATTCTGCGGCCTGTTTTGTCCTTCATAAAAAGAAGCACGATCATATCACTCCCACGTTTTAGTATTTCCACTGGTTGCTTGTTAATCAAAGAATTTCATATGAGAACAGTTCTTTTGCTGCAAGTGTATAATTGGTTTTGCACCAACTTGTCTCTGCAAAACCAGTACAAGATTGAGGCAGCCGAAATGTGGTTTCTGAGAAGAATGTTGAGAATTCCATGGACCCTTATCGTACAGACGGTCGATGTGAACCCTTATCGTACAGACAGTTGACGTGAACCCTTATCGTACAGACAGTTGACCTGAATCCTTATCGTACAGACAGTTGACGTGAACCCTTATCGTACAGACAGTTGACGTGGACCCTTATCGTACAGACAGTTGACGTGAACCCTTATCGTACAGACAGTTGACCTGAATCCTTATCGTACAGACAGTTGACGTGAACCCTTATGGTGCAGACAGTTGACGTGAACCCTTATCGTACAGACAGTTGACCTGAACCCTTATCGTACAGACAGTTGACGTGAACCCTTATCGTACAGACAGTTGACGTGAACCCTTATCGTACAGACAGTTGACGTGAACCCTTATCGTACAGACAGTTGACGTGAACCCTTATCGTACAGACAGTTGACGTGAACCCTTATGGTGCAGACAGTTGACGTGAACCCTTATCGTACAGACAGTTGACGTGAACCCTTATCGTACAGACAGTTGACGTGAACCCTTATCGTACAGACAGTTGACGTGAACCCTTATCGTACAGACAGTTGACGTGAACCCTTATCGTACAGACAGTTGACGTGAACCCTTATCGTACAGACAGTTGACGTGAACCCTTATGGTACAGACAGTTGACGTGAACCCTTATCGTACAGACAGTTGACGTGAACCCTTATCGTACAGACAGTTGACCTGAACCCTTATCGTACAGACAGTTAACCTGAACCCTTATCGTACACAAAACCCATGGGAATTAACCCTTTGACTCCCTGTCCACGAACATCCTGCATTGCCAACCATGCCAGCAAAGCAAAAAACTTCACTCTTTGACTCCCACACCCTGTCCAGGCAATGGTGAACAATGACAAGATACAGCTACAGGAGCACACAGACCAGCTCAATGAAAGCTGCGAGACATATGGCATGAAGATCAGCGTCAGCAAGACCGAGGTCATGACTGTCAGTAAGAGACCAAACAAACTGGATATCAACATCAACGGAACCCAGTTGAGGCAAGCCAGTTAATTTAAATACCTGGGCAGCATCTTCACTGAAAATGGCAAACTAGACAGAGAAATCGAGACCAGATGCCAGAAAGCCAACGCAGTCAGCTACCAACTTGCCCCTCTCCTGAAACACCCCAGCATTCCCACCAGCACTAATGCGAAACTCATCAACGCCATTTTTCTACCAACGCTGACATACCAGTGCCAGACATGGTCCCTAACTAAAGTCCTCGAGAGAAAACTGGTCACCTGTGAAATGAAATGCCTGAGGAAAGCAGTAAACAAGACAAGGCGGGACAAGATCAGAAATGAGGTGATACGAGACATGGTAGGACCAACACCAATCCTACAACACATCGAACATATGAGGATCAAGTGGTTCGGACACCTCACACGTATGCCCCTAAACCATCCAGCTCTTCGGGCATACAACACCAGATACTCTGGCTGGAGAGCCAGAGGAAGACCAAGACAACGATGGAGCGACTCCGTGGCACACACCCTCAGAGCTCACGAGATGTCCCTTCTCCAGGCCACCCGCCTTGCTGCTGACAGACAACTGTATCTCCCCGCGACGCCCACCGGTACAAGCGGAAGGAAAAAATAAAAGTAAAGTAAAGTAAAGTACCCTGTCCACAAACATCCTGCATTGCCAACCATGCCAGCAAAGCGAGTGTGGGAGACGAGTTTATACGGAATAGCTAGTTGTGTTGTGATTCAGACCTTTAATCATTTATTTATTTACTTTGTATATATGTTCCTTTTTTGAATGTAAGATACACAGGCACATGTCATTCACATGTAATCAAGATTATTCTCAAGTGATAGGCTGATAAAATACAAGTATAAAATATAGACCAGGTAAAACATGGTCTAGGCAGGGCCTTAGGACCTGGCCAGCTCATGGGTTTATGTGCAGGCTTAAGGTTTGTGCCAAGATCACCATACACATGGCATCCGTGACGTTAGTGCATATGGAATTCGTTCGTTCCGAGCGCGCAGACGTCGTCTTGATAAACTGAAACTGAAACCGAAACCAGCAAAGCAAAATCTTAACCCTGTGACTCCCCCACCTATCCACCAGCTTCCCGTGGATAGGGTGATTCAAAGGGTTAATTTTTTAGTTGGTGATTTGGGTGCGGGTGTCAAAGGGTCAGTCACTCCACTCCGTGAGTGAGTAACGCCATGAGGCTTTGTTGCTGTGATGACTAATAGTCTGAACTTCTGCCTGCTCTGCAAACACGCGCCTCTTCCATCACTGAGCGTCTTTCAGGTTCATTGTTGTAGGTATGGCGAGCGTACTACGTTAAGAAACGAAATTTGGAATTTGTAGTAAGAAAATCGTAGAAAAATATTTTCAGGCAGACGCACATTACCGTTCTGTTGTAGCCAAACCACAATATGGTGGACCAGTAGTCACAAAACAGTTCCCTTGTAATTCTTCCGGTATACGTTGATTGTTTCTTTTCTGTTCATGTGTGCTTGTATCTGTGTGTGCGTGTATCTGTGTGTGTGTGTGTGTGTGTGTGTGTGTGTGTGTGTGTGTGTGTGTGTGTGTGTGTGTGTGTGTGTGTGTGTGTGTGTGTGTGTGTGTGTGTGCGTGCGTGCTTTCGTGCGTGTGTATGTGTGAGTTTTCTTTTTTCACCTTGTCTTGCGTGTGCGTGTGTCTGTGTTTGTGTGTTCTCTTATTCCTCTCTCTCTCTCTCGCTCTCTCTCGTCTAGCTGTCTCTCCCTCCCTCCCTCCCTCTGTCTGTTTGTCTGTCTATCTGTCGGTCTCTCTCTCTCTCTCTCTCTCTCTCTCTCTCTCTCTCTCTCTCTCTGCGTGCTTGTTGATATGTGTGTGAGTGTGTGTGTGTGTGTGTGTGTGTGTGTGTGTGTGTGTGTGTGTGTGTGTGTGTGTGTGTGCCGTGCGTGCGCGAGCGCGTTTTAATCCACCTCTTAAAAACTCATTTCAAATTGCTCATGGGGAGTCTACTACTTTCGTTAGTTATGAAAGTGCGAGCCTGCAACGAATATATTTGGTTCAATCCGATCCATCTGAAAACAGAGAATCCAACAACGGCATTGATATCTCACCACTCAACCAAAAGGTTTTAACTTGAGGGTTCTTTGAGCAACATTCTTATAGCTGGTCCTCATGTACTGTGACAGTGGTCATCATCATCATCATCATCATCATCATCATCATCATCATCATCATCATCATCAGGTGCCCTGCCGCATGGCGTTGGCGACCATGGACTTCCAACCATCTCTATCTCTCGTTGCCCCCAGCATCTCCCCCATCCTCCTCATCCCCAGCCACTCTGCAAGTCCGTCCAGCATTCTCTCCCTGGGTCTGCCTGGTGCTCTCTTTCCCTCCAGCTTTCCCGTTGTGACCAGGTGCTCCAAATCCCCCTTCCTCATAAAATGGCCTATAAATGTTGCTTGTGAGTGGTAGGAGTTTAAAACTGAACAAAACAGAACAGAGACATCCGAAAATGTCTTCTAGAACAATTCTGTGAACACACCGCCACTGTTCATGGTTACTTATCTGTCCTTTGCACTTACACGTATCACCACACCACCACTGTTCATGATTACTTATCTGTCCTTTGCAATTACACATATCATCACACCACCACTGTTCATGGTTACTTATCTGGTTTTTGCACTTACACATATCACACACCACCATTGTTCATGGTTACTTATCTGGTTTTTGCACTTACACATATCACCACACCACCATTGTTCATGGTTACTTATCTGTCCTTTGCACTTACACATATCACCACACCACCATTGTTCATGGTTACTTATCTGTCCTTTGCACTTACACATATCACCACACCACCATTGTTCATGGTTACTTATCTGGTTTTTGCACTTACACATATCACCACACCACCATTGTTCATGGTTACGTATCTGGTTTTTGCACTTCACATATCACCACACCACTACTGTTCATGGTTACTTATCTGGATTTTGCACTTCTGAATCGAAGTCAGACGTCTTATCCATTAGGCCACGGGCCCAACTGTGAAATCCTGAAATAGGATCATGTTTGGCAGGAGCTGTGACGAACACAAACAACTGATGCTGATGGTTCAACGCCATAAGTGTCAAACAGTAGTTGTGGATGGGATGTCATCATCATCATCATCAGGTGCCCTGCCGCATGGCGTTGGCGATCATGGACTTCTATCTGCCTCTATCTCTCGTTGCCTCTAGCATCTCCCCACCCTCCCCGTCCCCAGCCATTCTGCAAGTCCGTCCAGCATTTTCTCCCTGGGTCTACCTGGTGCTCTCTTTCCCTCCAGCTTTCCCGCCGTGACCAGGTGCTCCAAATCCCCCTTCCTCATAGAATGGCCTATAAATGTTGTCTGTCTTTTCCTAATCTTCCTTATGAGTGATCTACTTGTGTCTGCCTCCATCAAGACTGTCTCGTTTGTTTTCTTTTCTGTCCATGGAACCCTCAACGTTCTTCTTAGAAACCACATCTCGGCTGCCTCAATCTTGTTCTGGCTTTGTTTGTTGACTGTCCACGCCTCGCATCCGTACAACAGTGTTGGTTCTATATAACATTCAAGAACTCTCTTCCTGATGTTAATTGATAGGCATTTGTTGGTAAGAATGCTTGTCATCTTCTTGAATGCTGTTTTGGCTTGGCCGATTCTGCCGGCTATTTCTGATGTGCATCTGCCGTCTGATGAAATGATCGTTCCCAGGTATTTGAATTTCTCAACCTGTGTCAAGGTTGTGCCATTTGCTGTTATTTTGCATGAGGGGATTTCATGTTTTTTACTGATCACCATGACTTCAGTCTTCCTACTGTTTAGTTCCAGCCCCTTACTTTTGCTTTCTATTTCTAGTATACTCACAAGGTTTTGTAGGTCTCTTTCACTCTCTGCAATTAGCACGGTGTCATCTGCATATCGAATGTTGTTTATCATTTTCCCTCCAACCTTTAATCCAGGGTCTTCTTCTAGGTTTCTCATGATGTTTTCGCTGTAAAGTGAAAACAGATCTGGTGACAAAACACAACACCTGTCTGACTCCTCTTTTGATGTTTTGGAAAGAGCTTACATTGTTTTCTATTCTCATTGCATCTGTTTGTTCCCAGTACATATTTCTGATTATTCGTAGATCTTTTCCATCAACATTGAGTCTCTCCAGTTGGTTGATCAATTCATCATGTCTTACCCGATCGAAAGCCTTGGTGTAGTCAACAAAATCCAAAACAAGTGTGACTGCCCGCGCCCAAGCAAACACGAACCAGAAGAACAAGAAAACCAATGTAAGCGCGTATCCAACGAGACAAAACAAAACAAGCGCAAATTTTCGGCCAACTAGCCTTTGTCAAGCGCGAACGCACGGTCACAAACAGATCACAGACACCAAACAATGGATAATAAAAACGGGACTAAAAACTTCCCTGCCGCCTCGTCCAGTGGGTAAGAGGCGGCAGGGAAGTTTTTAGTCCCGTTTTTATTATAATAATAATAATAATTACAATATTTATATAGCGCAAAATCTTGATAAAATCAAATCTAAGCGCTGAAACAGACACACACACGCACGCACGCACACACGCACTCACGCACACGCACACACACACACACACACACACACACACACACACACACACACACACACACACACACACACACACACACGCACACGGCTATAAATGGGGGGAAAGAATAAAAGCAATGGAAAATTATAGAGAGCATATTATGTACAATTATATATTGCAATGTGATTCCCCTCCGAGTGGAGACAGGCTGCAGAGGGGATTGAGTGAGGTCAGGATTTATGCAGAGGAGAAAAGGTGAGTTTTGAGAACGGACTTGAAGGAGACAAAAGTAGGTTGCTGACGGACTGAGAGAGGAAGTTTGTTCCAGGAGAGCGGACCAGAAACAGAGAAGGCTCGTGGACCATAGGTATTGAGCTTAGTGCGTGGAAAACGAAAAGTCAGAGGATCGGAGGCAGAGCGGAGGGTACGTGAGGGAACATAGATCTCAAGTAGGCTTCATCTTTCATTATGGGTGGTCCTTCAAAGCTCTTTTTTATAATATGTTCTTCGTTTCTGTCATCCTCAAAAAGGTCTTTAATGTACTCTCCCCATCTGTTCAGTATTTTGTCTTTTTCCATGATAAGCGTGCCATCCTTCGATTTTAAGCAACCATTTGATGTGCATGTATTTTTCCGGTGGACAATTTCTTCAATTCGTCTGTACATAC
>JAPXFY010000014.1:19868314-19870814 GCA_030674185.1 Monoplex corrugatus | reverse complement strand
ACTCTCTCACCTTCAGGAAGCTGGCGGATAGGGTGAGGAGGGTTAAGTTTGTTTGGAGGGGTTTTTTTGTTGTTGTTTTTGTTGTTTGTCTTTTTATTTTTTGTTTGTTTTTGTTTGTTTGTTTGTTTTGGGGGGGTTGTTTGTTTTTTTTGTTTTTGTTTTGTTTTGCTTTGGGGTTTTTTGGTTGGTTTTTTGTTTTAGTGTTTTGTTGTTGGTTTTTTTTTTTTGGTTTTTTTTATGGTTTTTTTGCTGCTAGCATGATTAACAATGCCACATACTGGTGGACGAGTGCTGGAGTCAAAGGGTTAAAGTTCGTGCCTGTGGGAGTGAGGTGAGGGAGTGGGGGTAACGAAAGGGCTCGGAAACCACTCCTAGTCGGTGGTAAAACCAATAGCCTGCCTATCAGCTATGACCTCAAGGCCTGGCCAACACGTGAGGCTTATGTGCAGAAGGTTTATACATAATCCTATTGGATGGTCTCCGTCACGTGGATCAGTGACGTCACTTCATCCACAATTTGTTTCCGAGCCCAGAGACGTTGTGTTGAGAAACGGAAACGGAAACTATCTAAAACGGTGAGGGATTTTCTCTCCCCCCCCTCCCCCCCTCCCCCCTCCTCCCCCCCTCCCCCCCCCCCCCCCCCCCATCTCGTTCCCCTCTTCTCTTATACCTTCAGTCGTGGTCTGGATGCTAGTCTTTTGGACGAGTCGAAACACCGAGGTAATTGGTGTATGTAAAATTCTGACGATAAGAACAGGGTTTGTTTGTTTTTTGTTTTGGGTTTCTTTTCAGTGTTCTTTAAATATTACCAAGTCTTGCTTTTCACATAGGGGCAAGTGATTTTAGTTTCTATTGTTTTTACACTGAAATATTTTAATTTACAGCAAGAGAATGAGTGAAAATAAGAGCATCACATTTTTAGTTAACAACAGTTATCTCTGGCAATATTCTGTAGAACAGAACACTTACGTAAACAAGAACACAAGCACACAAGGAAAAAAGGGAAGGGAGGAGGAGGTAGAAGGAGAGTTGATGGCGCCGTACCATCATCATCATCATCATCATCATCATCATCGTCATCGTCATCGTCATCGTGTGTCCTGCCGCGTTGGGTTGGCGATCATGGCCCTCCATACGAATCCATCCCTTGTCACTGCAAGTACATCTTCCATCCTCTCTGTCCTCAGCCATCCTGCAAGTCCATCCAATATTTTTTTCCTGGTTCTACCTGGTGCTCTGTTTCCCTCCAGCTTTCCTGTTGTGACCAGGTGCTCTAATTCCCCTTTCCTCATAAAATGGCCTATAAATGTTGCTTGTCTTTTCCTAATCTTGTTTATTAACGATCTTCTTGTGTCTGCCTCCTTCGAGACTCTTGTTTATTTTCTTTGTTGTCCATGGAACTCTTAACATTCTTCTCAGAAACCACATTTCAGTCGCATCAATTTTGTTCTGGCTTTGCTTGTTGACTGTCCACGCCTCACAACCGTACAACAGTACTGGTTCTATCTAACAATCAAGAACTCTGTTCCTGGTGTTAATTGATAGGCATTTGTACCGTACCATGGCAAACTGCTTTTCCCAGGGAAATTTTAGCGGAAAATTCAGTTGTGATGAAAAGCTCAACTAGTCCACTGCTGTCCAGTCCAGTGCTAGCCAAACAACAGAAGGACGAGTAATTCTATTAGCGGTCATATTAGGTCAAAGTTCATGAGCTGGGTGCCTTTTCTTTGCTTGTTTTCTTTGTTTCTTTGTTTCTTTCTTTTTTTCTTTCTTTTAGCGTGCTGTTTTCTTCTTGGATGCAAGTATTCATTCTGTTTTGTCCATGTTATGCAGCCGATGTGTTGCTGCGTACATTGCGGACTCCGACTTCCTTCGTCGTGCATGCTGGGTGTTTTCAAATGTTTCTATAAGCTACCAGACACTGAGATGACTTACAGGATATTTAACGTGCATAATTGATGCTGTGTAAGAGTGTACACACGGAAGTGGTTTAGGCATCAACAGCTCTGCCCCCATGTGGACCTGAAAGACCTGACAGAAGCCTACCCTTTGTTCACCAGGTGTTAGGGGCCTGGGCAGGACTGAACCCAGGCCTTGTGGTTGGAAGTCCCACGTCTTGCCCATCGGACTGTCGTGACCTGCTGTGGGGTTAGAATAATGATAATCATAATGATGATAGTAACAATGATAATAGTAATGACAATAAGAACAATGATAATGATAATGATAATATGATGATGATAGTAACAATAATAATAATACAGTAATAACAATGACAATAATAAAAATATAATGATGCATAATAGTAATGATCATAATAACAATAATAATGATAATAATAACGATATGATAATAATAATAACAATGATATCAATAATAATGCATATTAATAATGATAATGATATTGAAAATGATCATGATTTCTTGTTGAGAGTTCCATGGACAGCAAAGAAAACAAACGAAACAGTCTTGATGGAGGCAGACACAAGAAGATCATTCA
>JAPXFY010000014.1:19860814-19865814 GCA_030674185.1 Monoplex corrugatus | reverse complement strand
CAGTGGAGCTAACCCAGCAAGTGTTCCCACGTTCAAAGTGGGAGATACTCTTCTTCAGTATAACGAGTCGGTTAAATTCTCATGAGTTTTCCTTACAGCGAAATTATCTTGGAATAAGCATATTGAATACTTATTAACAAAAGCTCAAAAAAGTTTAAATTTCTTGAAAATAGTTCGCAAACAGATATGGGGACAAGATACATCAACACTTGTTCATCTCTGTAAATCGCTTATTAGATCTAAATTAACCTATGCCCAAGAAATCTTCTTCAGTGCACCAAAACACTTACTAACAAAACTGCAGAGCATAGATTGTAAAGGTTTCAAACTTGCGCTGGGTCTTCCAATGCATGCTTCTTGCCTTCGCACATACAATGCAATCAAATTGTTGCCGCTTGATGAACAAAGAAAAGTCGCTTCTACTAAATTTCTGTTAAGAAACACTACTATAGAAAACAGCATCAAAACAGAGACAAAAGTAAGATCAGACTCCGATTTTCCAAAAGAGCTAAATCAATATCCACACAGGTCACACTTGCAACATTTACAGCTGATGTTATGAAAGGCTCTGGAATTGATCTAGAAACAGATCCTGTAACTTTAAGACCTTTGTTTTCACCAGTACCCAGTTGGGAACTCCAAAGAGCACGATTTGACATACACCACACTGACTTAAAAAAAGAAGATAATATCAACTTACTGGCGAGTCAAGTTAAATGTCATATAGAAGACTTTTATTCCGATCACTTGAAAGTTTACACTGATGGATCAATAATTGAAAGGCAAGCAGGCTCAGCGTTTTTAATACCTGCTCTCAAAATTGAGAAATATTTCTATATAGGACTTAATAAATCTGTCTTTACTGCAGAACTCTTTGCAATCTTAATGGCTTTGAATTATATGATCAATCTTCCTAGGACGATTCCCAAGATACTTTTTTGCGTTGATTCAAAATCTGTACTTCAAGCTCTTGAATTATCAAAATTACAAACAAGATCTGAAATGATATTGGAAATTACTCACTTGATTAATAGTTTATCCTTAAAAGGCACATTACAATGATATGGTTGATAGGGCTGCCAAACGGGGGGCAAAGAGCTCACCAGATTCAAATAATATACAACTTTCCCTCTCGTTGCATGACTGTTATATCTTAGTGGACACCTACGTATGGAAGCAGTTTCAAGATAAACAGAAAAAGTATGAAAAATGTTACATGAACTTTGAAATCAGCAAAACATCGAAGCAGTTTCCTGCCAGCAGAAGTATACAATCCCTTATGTATAAGTGGAAACTTGATGCATTCAAAACAAAATACACTAGGAATGTAGTGTGTCTGTGTGGAAAGAAGATAACACATAGTCATATTCTTTCATGCGTTCGGGTAAAACGACATATACCTACGCTATCAACGAAGACAGTTTCTGACATATTTGCCTCACCATCCTTAACATATGAATTTTTTGTTAGTCTGTCAAAAAGTCCTATAGCGAATTATCTTTAATGCGCGCGCCGTTATTTCTCATGTTCAATGTTATGGTTAGCTAATTTTACTTTTTCAATCGTTAATTATGATCATGTCATTTGTGAATTTTCTTTCTCGTCTTCGGCACAGTTTTTTTTTTTTTTTTTTTTTGTTCATTTCTTCTTCCTGAAGATTAACCATTTCCAAGTTTCCTCTTTTCTCCTTAGTTTTTTTTTTTGTTTGTTTTTTTTTTTTTGGTTTAAAATCACTTTAGTGACTAGACATTAAATTAAAGACCACCACCACACACACACACACTCATACACACACACACACACACACACACACACACACACACACACACACACACACACACACACATACACACACACACACACACACACACACACACACACACACACACACACACACACACACACACACACACACACACATTTCAGCTCACTCATTTGTTGTATATTCTTTGAACATGATTGAAGGCCATTCTGTCCTTTTACAAAGTATTTTGTTTATCTTATTTATATGTTTATTTACTCGTTCATTTGTGTTTTATCTATTTCTAAAAATTTTTATTCATTAGATTTCATTATATGCTATTTTTCTATGAGATTTGGAAAACATGTGAAGATTTGAGTCAGTTACAACAAGTTGTTCAAGCGTTCGTTTTAACTCTTTGACTCCAGCACCCTATCCACCAACCGCAAAAACTTAACCCCTTGACTCCTTCACCATATCCACCAGGTGCCAGCAGGAAGCCGGTGGTTAGAGTCATCATCATCGTCATCATCAGGTGCCCTGCCGCATGGCGTTGGCGATCATGGACTTCCAACCATCTCTATCTCTCGTTGCCCCCAGCATCTCCCCCACCCTCCTCATCCCCAGCCACTCTGCAAGTCCGTCCAGCATCTCTCCCTGGTTCTACCTGGTGCTCTCTTTCCCTCCAGCTTTACCGTTGTGACCAGGTGCTCCAAATCCCCCGTCCTCATAAAATGGCCTATAAATGTTGCTTGTCTTTTCCTAATCTTCCTTATGAGTGATCTACTTGTGTCTGCCTCCATCAAGACTGTCTCGTTTGTTTTCTTTGCTGTCCATGGAACTCTGAGAAACCACATCTCGGCTGCCTCGATCCTGCTCTGACTTTGCTTGCTGACTGTCCACGCCTCGCATCCGTACAACAGTATTGGTTCTATATAACATTCAAGAACTCTCTTCCTGATGTTAATTGATAGGCATTTGTTGGTAAGAATGCTTGTCATCTTCTTGAATGCTGTTTTGGCTTGGCCGATTCTGCCAGCTATTTCCGTGTGCATCTGCCGTCTGATGAAATGATCGTTCCCAGGTATTTGAACTTATTAACCTGTGTCAAGGTTGTGCCATTTGCTGTTATTTTGCATGAGGGGATTTCATGTTTTTTATTGATCACCATGACTTCAGTCTTCCTGCTGTTTAGTTCCAACCCCTTACTTTTGCTTTCTATTTCTAGTATATTCACAAGGTTTTGTAGGTCCCTTTCATTTTCTGCAATTAGCACGGTGTCATCTGCATACCGAATGTTGTTTATCATTTTCCCTCCAACCTTTAATCCAGGGTCTTCTTCTACGTTTTCTCATGATGTTTTCGCTATATAGTGAAAACAGATCTGGTGACAAAACACAACCCTGTCTGACTCCTCTTTTGATGTCTTGAAAAGAGCATATATTGTTTTCTGTTCTCATTGCATCTGTTTGTTCCCAGTACATATTTCTGATTATTCGTAGATCTTTTCCATCAACATTGAGTCTCTCCAGTTGGTTGATCAATTCTTCATGTCTTACCCGATCGAAAGCCTTGGTATAGTCAACAAAGCATAAATACAAATCCTTATTCATCTCAATTGACTTCTCTATGATAGTTCTTAGGATGTATATGGCATTAATAGTTCCTTTCCCTTCCACAAATCCACACTATTCTTCTGCTATTTCTCTTTTGATTCTATTCCTTGTCCTCATCATGATTATTCTTAACATGATTTTTGTTACATGACTCATCAAACTGATTGTGCAATGGAGTTCGCATTCTATAGCCCCTGTCTTCTTTGGAGTTGCAATGAAAATTGATTTTGACATATCTTTGGGGATTTTTTCCAGTGTCATAAATTTCATTTAGGAGGACTGTTATTTTTTCTATGCCAAATTCCTCCAGGGCTTCAATCATCTCTGTAGTAATGTTGTCTGGTCCTGGGGCTTTTCCGGATTTCATCTTTTTCAGTGCTGCTCTAACTTCATCTTTCATTATGGGTGGTCCTTCAAAGTTCTTTTTTTATAATGTGTTCTTCGTTTCTGTCATCCTCAAAAAGATCTTTAGTGTACTCTCCCTATCTGTCCAGTATTTTGTCTTTTTCCATGATAAGCGTGCCATCTTTCGATTTTAAGCAACCAGTTGATGTGCATGTATTTTTCCTGTGGACAATTTCTTCAATTCGTCTGTACATACCCTGAGGATCCAATCTGTGTCGTTCTTCTGTCTCTTTGCATTTTGTGTTCAGCCAAGCTTCCTTAGCTTCATTGCGCCTATGCCTGATTTCTTTGTTTATCTTCCTGTATATCAACTAGTTTCTTTTTGCCTTCCTCCTTTCCTCTATCAGGCCCAAAATTTCATTAGTCATTCAGCTCTTTTTTGCTTTTCTATCTGCTTTAGGGATTTCTTCACAAGCTTCATTTATAGAACTTCTCAACTTTGTTTATTGTTCCTCACTATCACCAACGTCTTCCAGAGCACTGAATTTGTTTTGAACATGTACATTAACATTTTCACGTATCATTTCATCTGTCTTTAAGAGTCCAAGGTTTAGTTTGATGTTGCTTTTGGTCTGTTTCCTTTTCCTCAATTTCAGCCTAAACCTTCCCACTACAGGATTGTGGTCACTGTTGCAGTCTGCGCCTGGTAGTGTTTTTGCTGACAGTAAAGAATTTCTAAATCTTTTGTTGATCAGGATGTAGTCAATTTGATTTTTGGTATTATCTCCTGGACTCGTCCAAGTCCATTTTCTTCTGTTAGGTTGCTCAAACCAGGTGTTTCCTACTATGAAATTATTCATCTGTGCCCATTCTACAAGTTCCCCCCCCCCCCCCCCCACCTTTCATTTTGTGTACCAAGGCCATGAGGTCCAACTATATCCTCCACCCTATCCTGTCCCACTTTAGCATTAAAATCTCCCATTATGACTGTAACTTCTTGTGATTTACATTGGACCTTGGCCATCTCTAAAACTTCGTAGAAGTTGTCGATGTCTTCCTGAGTACTTGCGGATGTTGGTGCATACATCTGTATGATGTTGATATCAAATGGTTTGCCTCCGACTTTGACCAGTAAAACTCTGTCGGACACTGCCCAGTATCCCTTAACTGCTTTTGATTTGTCTTTGTCCATTATGATGCCTACTCCTCCTTCATGTGAATTACCACCAGAGTATATCACTTGTGTATTCTCCTGATGTTATCATGCCTGCCCCCTTCCATCTCACTTCCCCTAGTCC
>JAPXFY010000014.1:19855814-19858314 GCA_030674185.1 Monoplex corrugatus | reverse complement strand
AGTGCACAGACAAGAGTCTTTGTCGTGTCTTCTGAGAGGAGATGGCGGATAGAAGCAATTCGGCGGAGTTCAAGAAAACAAGTCCGACAAACGTTGCTAACATGCAGATGGAAGGACAGGGTTTGGTCAAGAGTTACACCAAGGTTACGGGCAGAATAGGAGAGAGTGATAGACGAGTCAACAAGTGTGATGGAGGTTGGAAGAGAGGGGTGATTTTGGAGTTTGGGTGGGGTGATCAAGATCAATTCGGATTTCTCTTCATTCAATTTCAGTTTGTTTTCAGTCATCCAATCCTTCAGGTCGGCTACACAAGATTGGGTGTTTTGGATCATGAGGGGAAGGTCAGGGAGAGGCCCAGAGACATACAGCTGATTGTCATCCGAGAAAGAATGATGCTGAAGTAGGTGTTCTTGGACAATAGAGGAGACAGGATAGGTGTAGAGAATGAAAAGTAGGGGGCCCAGAACAGATCCCTGTGGCACTCCATAGGTCAGACAGGAAGCATTAGAAGAAAGACCATTGACAGAAACTACTTGCAGACGATCGGTGATGTAAGAATGAAACCAATGTGGAAATGTGATATATGGAAGCAATTTTAGGTCACTTAGGCCTGTTTGTACATTTGTTTTATATCCTTGGTTGTGTTTAAATGTATATTCAGGTATGGTTTTTTGTATCCACTGTACGATAAATTGGACGGAGTTGTCAACGCCAGGGGCATCTCCTTAGATTATGTGTGCGAATGCATTGCTATGTATACTTAAATTTTTCTTTTCCTTTTTCTCCACTGTTGAAGTATTGTGTATGTTTTGAAACGGTCATAGCCCTGATATGGCTCTAGGCAGTCGGCTGGGCTTGTAACAAAAATAACAATAAATAACAACAACATGATTGCCGTTGCTAAACGACATACATTAAGACAGAGGAAAAGACACAAGAAGACACTGAAAACAACAGAAAAAGAAATAATCACTTATTTTACCACAGCAAACCAAAATGTATATAAAGTGTCCCACTCATATACACAAAACCAGTGTGCATAGAGACAGAGACAGAGAGAGGGGGAGAGAGAGAGGGAGGAAGAGACAGAGACAGAGAGAGAGAGAGAGGAAGAGAGAGAGAGAGGAAGAGAGAGAGAGAGGAAGAGAGAGAGGGAGGAAGAGAGAGAGACACAGAGAGAGAGGAAGAGAGAGAGAGAGGAAGAGAGAGAGGGAGGAAGAGAGAGAGGGAGGAAGAGAGAGAGGGAGGAAGAGAGAGGGAGGAAGAGAGAGAGGGAGGAGAGAGAGAGAGGGAGGAAGAGAGAGAGGGAGGAAGAGAGAGAGAGAGGAAGAGAGAGAGGGAGGAAGAGAGAGAGGGAGGAAGAGAGAGAGGGAGGAAGAGAGAGAGACAGAGAGAGAGAGGAAGAGAGAGAGAGAGAGGAAGAGAGAGAGGGAGGAAGAGAGAGAGGGAGGAAGAGAGAGAGGGAGGAAGAGAGAGAGGGAGGAAGAGAGAGGGGGAGGAAGAGAGAGAGACAGAGAGAGAGAGAGGAAGAGAGAGAGAGGAAGAGAGAGAGGGAGGAAGAGAGAGAGAGACAGAGAGAGACAGAGAGGAAGAGAGAGAGAGAGGAAGAGAGAGAGAGGGAGGAAGAGACAGAGACAGAGAGAGAGAGGAAGAGAGAGAGAGGAAGAGAGAGAGAGAGGAAGAGAGAGAGGGAGGAAGAGAGAGAGACAGAGAGAGAGAGGAAGAGAGGGAGAGAGAGAGAAATGGACATCGTATCCGTGACCAGTCTCTGATCCAGGTAAATCGGGCTGTGTGTGTGTGTGGAGAGAGAGAGACAGACAGGCAGACAGACAGACAGACAGAGAGAAATGGACATCGCATCCGTGACCAGTCTCCGATCCAGGTAAACCGGTATGTGTATTTTGCCAACGTCAAACTATAGAAATCAATTACTGCATCACTTTTCCCATCCCTGTTTTCGGCGTCACGTCCTTCCAGCCAACTCCTCAACACCTCATGTTTTTGTCTCCTCTCCCCCATCCATAATCATAATCATGCCTGACGGACATAGCGCCAAGACGCTAACTTGGATTCTATTGTACAGCCCACTTACCCATCTTCATATTTCATAATTTTCCCCCGTGGGGATGTCAGGGGACTCTTCCAGGTAAAATAGTACACCCCACCTTCTGGAAATTCTGTGCAAGAAATTTCCCCCTTTTCCGTCAATCTCTTTGTAGTATATCATCATCACCTTCTGGAAATTCTGCGCTAGAAATTTCCCCTTTTCCGTCAATCTCTTTGTAGTATATCATCATCACCTTCTGGAAATTCTGCGCTAGAAATTTCCCCTTTTCCGTCCATCTCTTTGTAATATCATCATCACCTTCTGGAAATTCTGCGCTAGAAATTTCCCCTTTTTCCGTCAATCTCTTTGTAGTATCATCACCTTCTGGAAATTCTGTGCTAAAAATTTCCCCTTTTCCGTCAATCTCTTTTGTAGTATCATCACCTTCTGGAA
>JAPXFY010000014.1:19835814-19848314 GCA_030674185.1 Monoplex corrugatus | reverse complement strand
AAAATTTCCTCATTGTTTTGATATTTTTCAATGTTTTTAGTCATATATCATGTATTCTTTGTTTATCTATTTGTTAATTTTGATGTATTTCTGTTTGTTAAAGCGCATGGCTGAATTTCATTTGTGACTCAAAAAGAACGAAGATCTGGAAAATAGCTGGAAGATGCAAACTATCTGAAAAGACAGCCTGTCGGACCCTTGAATTTTCTTTTTATGTGGAACACTGATTCAGTATAAAGCAGCTATAATATTTCGTATCATCATCATCGTCATTTTGTGCCCTGCCGCATGGTGTTGGCGATCATGGTCCTCCACACGAATCTATCTTTTGTCGCTGCAAGTACATCTCCCACCCTCTCTATCTTTATCCACTCCGCAAGTCCGTCTAATATTTTCTCCCTGGGTCTACCTGGTGTTCAATTTCCCTCCAGCTTTTCTGCTGTGATTAGGTGCTCAAAATTACCTTGCCTCATAAAATATCCTCAAAATGTTGCTTGTCTTTTCATAATCTTTTTCATTAATGTTCTTTTTGTGTTTGCCTCCTTCAAGACTGTCTCGTTTGTTTTCTTTGCTATCCATGGAACTCTTAACATTCTTCTTAGAAACCACATTTCAGTTTCCTCAGTCTTGTTCTGACTTTGCGTGTTGACTGTCCACGCCTCACAGCCATATAACAGTATCAGTTCTATATAACACCCAAGAACTCTCTTCCTGGTATTAATTGATAGGCATTACTTGGTAAAAACGCTTTTCATTTCCTTGAATGCTGTTTTACCTTAGCTGAGTCTGCTGGCTATTTCTAATGTGCATTAGCCATCTGGTGAGATGGCCAAACCAGATATTTAAATTTATCAACCTGTCTCAATGTTGTGCCATTTGCGGTTATTTTGCATGAAGGGATTTCTTGTTTTTTACTGATTACTATGACTTCAGTCTTTTTGCTATTTAGCTTCAGCTCTTTATTTCTATTTTCCTTTTCTATTATATTCACAAGATTTTGTAGGTCTTCTTCATTTTCTGCAAGTAGAACGGTGTCATTCGCATAACGAAGATTGTTTATTGAGCGGCATTCTATTAAGAATAATCATGTGAGGACAAGGAACAAAATCAAAAGACAAATAGCACAAGAACAATGTGGACGTGTCGAAGGGAAAGGAACTATCAATACTGAATACATCCTAAGAAACCCTCATAGAAAGATCAACTGAGTTGAACCAGGATTTGATTTTTGATTTGTTGATTATACCAAGGCTTTTGACCGGGTAAGATACGATGAATTGATTAACCACCTAGACAGCGTCAATGTTGATGGAAAGGATCTAAGATTAATAAGGAAATGTATTAGGAACAAACAGCAGCAATGAGAGTAAAAAAACTGACGTACGCTCTTTCCAAAATATCAAAAGAGAATTAGGCAAGGATGTGTTCTGTCACCAGATTGGTTTTTACTTTACAACGAAACTATCGTGAGAAACGTAGAAGAATGCCCCGGGATGAAAATAGGAGGAAAAATGATAAATAATCTTTATTATGCAGATGACGCCGTTCTAATTGCAGAAAATTAAAAAAATCGTATTAAACACTACTAAATCGTTCTACCACCCCAGAACAATCCCACATCCGGGCTTGTGGTTCGTACAATAACAAATGTGTGTCGAAAGAAAACCAAGAGGATTTGTGACAAAACGTTTTCAGCTTAAATTATTTTATCTTTTGCAAAGCGAAAGAAATGAAGGTTCCCTGCCTTAGAATAATTGCCAGTGCCACGTGTTTCTCTACCTCGTTTTGTTGTTGTCCCTCCCGCCCACCGCTCAAGGGACATTACTCTTCTCTGGATAGGAATTTGCACACTACAGATTCACTGGGATCGAATTACATTGGACTGAGTGCCTTGGTCACAATTCTGAATCAGTTTTCTCGGTCAGTCTCTCTCTCTCTCTCTCTCTCTCTCTCTCTCTCTCTCTCTCTCTCTCTCTCTCTCTCTGTCCTCTCTCTCTCTCTCTGTCTCTCTCTCTCTCTCTCTCTCTCTCTCTCTCTCTCTCTGTCTGTCTGTCTGTCTCTCTCTCTCTCTCTCTCTCTGTCGCTCTCTCGCTCTCGATAAACACACTGAACCACTTGAGTAGAGCATACAGTATTGGGAAAAACCGCAAGTGATTTCGTCAAAGCCATGTGGGGACTGTTTGTCTCCCGGCTGATAATCTGCATAGAGAACTGCGTGAGTAGAGCATACCATATTTGGAAACAGCACGTGCCATTGATTACGTCAAAGTGTAGTGCGTGTCAGTAAATGTGACTGGATTTTTTTTTTTTTTTTTTTTAAAGCTTTTTTTTTCTACCTGTTTCCCACTATGTCTGTTGCTGAGAGAGGGGTCGACTGATTAGGATATGTCAAGGTTTGATGTGGACTCATGATTTTGATTAGGGAAAGACAGGCAACATTTAGAGGCCATTTTATGAGGAAAGTGGAATTGGAGCACCTAGTCACAACAGAAAAGCTGGCGGGAGGGGGGGGGAGAAGAGAGCACCAGGTGGACCCAGGGAGAAAATATTAGACGGGCTTGCAGAGTGGCTGAAGACAGAGAGGGTGGAAGAGGTGCTGGCGGCAACAAGGGATAGAAACAGATGGAAGGCCATGATCGCCAACGCCATGTGGCAAGGCACATCATGATGATGATGATGATGATGATGATGATGATGATAATGATGATGATGATGATACCAGACTGGGTTGTTACAAAAGGACCAAAGAAGGCAGATACAGCAGTGTAGCAGGTAACCCTCAATCTGATGTCTTGTGTTCAACATAAAATTATGTGTACAGATACTGGCCTGCTCGCTGCCCATCTTTCTAAATGATTCAGTCAAAAGTGGCGATGTCATCAGAGTGTTTGTATGGGTCCCGTCACGCCTGTCTCCCTGCTTCAAGACTTCGTCTGCCCATAGCGTTTTACGATGACTCAAGACGTTTGCCAGATAACTCTTGGCAGATCTGGGTAGAGCGTATGTGGATTGTCGAAGTGCGATGGATTCCTCTTGAGGAAGCTCCAAACTCCTCAGACCCAATATCACTCGTTCTCATGAAATCACTGACAAGATGCACTGTGCATATTTTTGACTTTACGTATCGGAAAGTATAGATTCTACAATTCATGATGATACCAGTTCCTTTTCTCTACAATGAAACTGGACAGATATATCGTGCTTTAAAATCTGTTAATGCAGAATTTGCTATTTAATGGGGGTGGGGGGTTACAGATTTGCTCATACTGCCAAATAAAGTTCCTAGCAGTACGTCCAAACCTCAATAAATCACCCTAGAATTGTGTGATTAGTTAATGCAATGGAATTAACAAATTTCATTAATTCAGTCAACTTTGGTGCCCTCTGCTGGTTTACTGGCAGCAATCAAAATTGTATGATTGCAGGCATCAAAAATAGTCAATTAACCCTTTGCCTCCCGCACCCTGTCCACCAGCATCCTGCATTGTCAACCATGGAAGCTGGTGGATATGGTGAGGGAGTCAAAGAGTTAAGTTTTTGCAGGTGCTGGATAGGGTGAGGTAGTCAAAGAGTTAAGTTTTTGCAGGTGCTGGATAGGGTGAGGTAGTCAAAGAGTTAAGTTTTTGCAGGTGGTGGATAGGTGAGTAGTCAAGGTTAAATTTTGCAGGTGGTGGATAGGGTGAGGTAGTCAAAGGGTTAAATTTTTGCAGGTGGTGGATAGGGTGAGGTAGTCAGAGAGTGAAGATTTTGCAGTTGGTGGATAAAGGTGAGGTAGTCAAAGAGTTAAGGTACTGCAGTTGGTGGATAGGGTGAGGTCGTCAAAGGGTCAAGCACAAAATTTGTCATTTTTATCATTGACATTTATTCTTTAAAATACAAACATGGACGGGTGACACGACAGAACGGACAAATAAACAGCTATAGCTGCCAAAGTTTCAATTTCATCATCCGCCCTTAGATCACCTTCGCAGTGCCTCTAATCCAACTCGGTTTGTGCGACTGAATCAATGATGACGTGAGAATAGTCAATAGTTTAGCTCTGCAGCTGAAGCCACTCCTGTGAGCTGCCTTGATTTTGTTGTGTTCAGGAAGCTAATGTAATCCCGGAAAGTTCAACGGGAGCAAATGCTGAGTAACGGTCTCCCATTCATAAAAATTCGTTCTGAATATTGTGGTCTCCACTCCATGCCCTCAACAGCATACTATGCGAGCAGAGCACACCATTTCTGGAAACGGCGCGAGCCACTACGTCACGCTGACACGTTCCTGTGAATATGATGCAATCTTCACGTGTCCCTTCTCCATCCTCCCACACCCTACCACCACACCATCCACTTCTAATTTTGAAATAAAAGGGGATTGATTCAGACTGATCTGCGTGGGAGAAAACATTTGTCTTGATCATTTACTGGATGGGTGTTAGGAGACGGAGACGAGACAGACACACACAGAGAGACAGAGAGCAACTCAGACTTGGAGAGACGGACATGGGCAGAGACACGGGACGAGATAGAAATAAGCGACAGAGATACAGACAGACACACACACACACACGCACGCACAGAGGTCAACAGACAGAAACAAAGTCAGAACTAGACATCAGTACCCAAAACAACCAAACGTGACGAAGCTTTTAAAGTAAGACAACAAAGCATCAAACAGAAAACCGTTGCCACAGAAGAGAATAATAATGTCTACGGATTACAGTGCTTGTCCCGCTCCCCTCACCCCCCTATTTTCTCTCCCCTCCAATGTGCAGTTCAGATTTTGTTCAAGAAAGATGAAGCACATTCGAGCAATTCCATATGAGCTCCACTTAGCATCTGTCAGCAATTATCCTGCAGATTCTTGAGTGTGCAGAAAAACGCAAGGTCTTGAAACGGAGATGGTGGAAGTGATGTGTGTATGCTGGGTATGTTCCTGTTTCCCGTTAGCCACGGGACACTGACGTAACTGACGGGTCTTTGAACGTGCATAGTTCATGCTCTGCATGCATCTATTAATTAACGCCTTGTCGGTATACTTTGCCGTGTCGGTATATTTCGTTCAAAACAACATATTCAGTAATATCTTTACGAAATCTAAAGCTCAACGTTTCAACCTATTGCTTCGAAAGATTATAAATGTTCGCATAACGAAAAGTAGAATGTCACGACTAAGTTCTAAATGCACTTTAGAAACTTTTTTGGTACAATTTGATCCCTGTCTCGACCTACTTTGGTTTTGTGTTTGGTTTGGGTTAATTTCCAACAATATGTTGGGACGTCGGTTATTGGAAAATTTTGTCTGCGCGCCCGAACATAATTATTGTCTAGCTAGCCATTTCATCATTTCGGTTGGCAGTCTATTTCAGTCAAACATGCGCTATAGAAATTATATTTTCAATTCATTCTATATGAATAAGTTTGTGGTGTTTCTAAACCAGAAGAGAATGTACACGAAGTATCAAGTGGAATGTATCAATGTTTGCATGGCTTTGCGCGCTGGCTGACCACCACTACTGGTGCCAGTGATGAACTACATGCAACAGATCCGGTTTGCGCTCTGCCTTAGCCCTTATCAACAATTCACACGTGTGGCCCAGGAATGCAGTAGGCCAACGCTAAGTGCTCCTGGGGAGGAGTTTGTTGGTCGGGATGTGTGGGCTGAAAAACACCTGCTTCCATACCGATACGGCTGAGAAAACCGATAATGCGTTAAAAAGCAGGGGCGGGATCTTTAACGTTCGCAGTGGATGGTTTGCGTGTGTCAATACACATTCATATCCATTTCTTTTGTCACAGTGGATTTACAGCGTGAAACTCAGGCTGCTCTCCCCTTTGAAAGTGCGTCGCCTCAGTGCAGCGCCACCCAATTTCATTTTGACGAAGACTTCAGAAAGGCAAGAAGGCTAATTGACCTTGACGGGGAAGGATTTTGGAAAATCAACCCTATCTCTAAAATTTTTTATGGCAGGACAACCAGGCGAAATCCTGTTCTTCACGATTTTCAACTGAGTGGGATCTTTAACCATGCGCAGGCCAAAAACACAACGCAGGGAGAGGATTCAGCGACTAACAGGTCTGCATATAGTTATGTTGACACATGAGATCTATGAATCTCCAGTCTACACTCAGTAGGTGCTACAGGCAGAATTGAACCCAGACCGTCCCATGGGATGTCCCACGTTGTAACAACGTCACCCAGCTCGTCCAGTATTGATCACCACGGAAACCAGCGTGCACTGAGACCAAAAACGCCAGCAGGGATGGTGACGTTATGGAAATCCCCTCTTTCGTCATTGTTACCTCTGTGTGTGTGTGTGTGTGTGTGTGTGTGTGTGTGTGTGTGTGTGTGTGTGTGTGTGTGTGTGTGTGTGTGTGTGTGTGTGTATGTGTGTTACTGTGTGTGTTCCTGTGTGTGTTACTGTGCTGTTGTGTGTGTTACTGTGTTGTGGTGTTCTGTGTGTGTGTGTTACTGTATGTGTGTGTTACTCTGGTTGTGTTGTTACTGTGTGTTTACTGTGTGTGTTACTGTGTGTGAGTATTCGTCTTGCGTGTGTGTTGCGTGTGGTGTTTGTGTGTGTTTGTTCTGTGTGTGTGTTGTGTGTCTGTGTGACCTTTGACTATCTGTACCTGGTTTCTATTCTAGAGAGTTTCCTGATGCTGTGTGGAACAGGGTTATCTTTGTGACTGGCGACACGAATACTTTGGCGTGCACTTCAATTCTATCCCATGGGGCTATATCGGAATGGGGGGGGGGGGGAGGGACGACAACGAAGAGAGAAGAGAGAAGGAGTGGCCGTGGAGAGAGAGAGAGAGAGAGAGAGAGAGAATGAGAGAGAAGAGAGAATGAGAGAGATGGAGAGAATGAATGAATGAATCTTTTATTTAATGTCTGTTCACAATAGTGATTTTAGACACACACGCATGCACACACACACACACACACACACACACACACACACACACACACACACACACACACACACACACACACACACACACACACACACACACATACACACACACACAAAAGGTGGGGTTGAGGATGAGTATGGGGAAGGGTAATAGAAGTTTGAATGTAAGAAGGGGAACAAGTGCAATTAATAATTCAGAACAATGAATTAACAGTGTCAAATAATAACATACAACAATTAATTAACTCTTCATAACAATCTCGCAACAGGGGATCTGAGAATCAGCTGGACTAGCAGGATAATATCATTATTTTTGTTGTAAAGAATATCTCTAGCGTCAGTACATGAAAAATCAAGATTGTTATTTCTATATGTCGTAAGTAAGATAGGACATTCAAAGAGTAGATGGTGGACTGATAATGTTTTTGAACAAATACACACATTCTGTGTATATTTCGTTTTCCAGGAGTTAAGCCTTAGTTTGTATATCAAGGACGCTAGCTGCCTGGGGCAGTAAGGTATCAGGCTTATGGGTATTGGAGAAATTTGTATAAACTGAACGTTCTAGCACAGAACTATAAGTTCATGAACTGAAAGTCGTATATTATGGCATGTTACGGTATTGGCATTTTTGGATGCTCCATTTCTTGCTAACTGGTCTGAAACTTCATTCCAATGAAGTCCGCAATGTGACGGAACCCAGCAAAAATTTATACCAACACCCTGGATGAAATACAATGTATCAAATGTTTGATTTCAAAGATAATGTCATTTCGTATTACACGTTCTGCTTGTTTCAAGCTACGTAACACAGATTTAGAATCAACACGCAATAGTATATCGCAGATATCGTATGAGAGGCTATTGATATATGTAAGAACCATCAATATCGCATATAATTCTGATGTAAAAATAGAGTAGCCTTTACCTATGTAACAAGATTTTTGTACCTTTAAGGCAGGAATGACGAATCCAGCTCCGCTATCAGATGTATCTAAAACAGACCCGTCTGTGTACATTTTAGGTGATTAAAATAACAGGTGGCTAGATGAGATTTGACTTCTGATACTAGAATATTTTTTTCTTCTGTTTTATTTAGATTTATGTAGTCTATGTCAAAGTTGGCATTTTCAAGTTCCCAGGGAGGTATGTATGGAATAAGTGGCATTACTGGAATGTTAGTTACATCAATATTGTTTATGCTTAGGAGAACATCTGCAAAATTTCGAATAGGTTGAAGAGTATGCACCTTTCGAGCTTTCTGGGGATAGTCAGTTTCTGACGTGTATAGTAATTCATCCTTAACTGAGTTCTTTACGGCCAGAGCTCTAATAACATACTTTGTCACCGCTAATTCACGTTGATCTGTAAGGGGTAAAATGTTACTTTCTTTATAAGACTTCATTGTGCTTGTATGAACGGGCACACCGAGAGCCAATTTAATAGCTTTGCTGTCTACACTCTGTAATTATTTTAAGAGTGTAGTCGAGGCAGTAAAATAGACCTCTTGTCCATAGAGCAGTTTCGATCGAACCAAAGAAATCGCTAAGTGTAACATAGTTTGTGTGTCTTGGTTCCAGGACTGTCTGTTGATTATTTTTAAGAAATTAAGTCTTGAAAAGTTTGCTTTTGTAATTAAATATTCTATATGGTGTCTCCAATTCAATTTTCGTGTTAAGTACACTCCAAGAAATTTAACGGTGGGCTTATAAACAAGCGGATTACTATCCAGTAATAATGTAGGGAGAGTTTTAGGGTTTTCTCCATTGTTGAAGAGCATAAGATAAGTCTTTTCACTCGATAACTCTAGACCATTGTCTTTCATGTAATTACTCAGGTTATCAAGATCATATTGGTAGAGCTTTTGCACATGGGTGATTATTCGTTTGTTTGTATTTTTTCGAAGAGTAGTATTCATCCAGATGGCAATATCATCTGCATACTGTGCGACATTAGTGTTCTTCGACAAATATTTTAGTAAATCATAAAGAAGTATATTGAACAGGATGGGGGCTATGATTGACCCTGAGGGATCCCCATGTCTATGAAGAGTATACAGTCCCTAATCTTACACATATTGATCTACAGGATAAAAAGTCTTTAATGTAATAATACATTTTACCTGTTACACCAATGCTCTTTAATTTATAAAGCAGTCTTGAATGCCACACAGTGTCGTAAGCCTTCTTCACATCAAAAAACGTAGCCAAAGTGCTTTTTCTACGAGAAAATTGCTTTTTTGTTTGACTTGTAAGTCATCTGATGAGATGGAGAGAATATGACAGAAAAAGAGGATGAGAGAGAGAGAGAATATGAGAGAAAGAGAATGAGAGAGAAAGAGAATGAGAGAGAAAGAGAGAATGAGAAAGAGAGAAAGAGAGAATGATTGAGAGAGAGAATGAGAGAGAGAGAGAGAAAGAGAATGAGAGACAAAGAGAATAAGAGAGAGACGGAGACAGAGAGAGAAACATTGGGGATTGGTTTGGACTGAATTTTTCGTATTGTAACCAGGGAAATTTTCAATGTTAAAAGAGATTTGTTCTGTGTGTGTGGAATTAGTCGCCTTAGTACAGCGTCAACTATGTGTTCATCATCATCATCATCATCATCATCATCAGTCCCGTAGTCTGGTTGACCGTTGGGGCACCACTGAAGATTTTGCAACCAACTTCCTCCACTCCTCACGGTCCTCAGCTTTCCGCAGAATGATGTTCCATCCAAGGCCAGTCCACTCTCTGATATTGTCTTCCCATCTTTTTCTCTGTCTGCCTCTTCGTCTCCCTCCCTGAACTGTTCCCTGCAAGACGGTCTTGGCCAGTCCAGATGATCGTGTGACGTGCCCGTACCACTTGCGTCTTTTCACTGAGGTCAGGAGGTCTTCATACGGCCCGATGGCGTTTTCGATTCGGGTTTTCACTTCCTTATTGGTTATATGATCTTTGTTCGAGATACCAAAGAGTTTGCGGAAGCATCTCATCTCCATTGCCTGTATCCTTCTTTCAATGTCTGCTGTTATGGTCCATGTTTCGCATGCATACAAAAATATTGACATGACCAGGGAACGCATCAGTCTGATCTTGGAGCTGATAGCGATATTCTTGTCGTTCCAGATGACTTTTAGCTTAGTCATTGCAGCTGTGGTCAGGACAATCCTGGAAAGTACTTCGGGCTTTGATCCTTCATCTGATACTATAGCTCCCAGATATTTAAATCTATGGACGGTCTCAAGTTTCTTGTTGTCTATGGTAATGTCAGTGCTGGAATTAGTGGTCATAGTACAGCGTCAACTATGTGTCACATTCTTTTATTTCCTGCAGTTTTTCTGCAGAACTATGCCAAAGACCAATCTGTTGTTGCTGTGGTTTTCTTCTTTGTCATGCGCTATATACATGCTGCGCGTGGGACATTGGTTTAGTGTCGTGTTCAAAAGAATAGATCCAGGCCTTCACACATGTTTAATACGTCATCCAAAGAAATAGACCTAGACCATTGTGCCGGTTTACTGTCTCGTCCAAAAGAATAGATCTAGACCATTGCACCAATTAACCACCTCGTCGAAAAGAATAGACCTAGACCCTCAGATTTACCATCTCGTCCAAATGAATAGACCTAGACCATTACACTGATTTACCATCTTGTCCAAGACAATAGACAAAGACCATCACACTGATTTACCATCTTGTCCAAGACAATAGACTTATACCACCACACTGATTTACCATATTGTCCAAGACAATAGACTTATACCACCACACTGATTTACCATCTTGTCCAAGACAATAGACTTATACCACCACACTGATTTACCATCTTGTCCAAGACAATAGACAAAGACCACCACACTGATTTACCATATTGTCCAAGACAATAGACTAAGACCACTACACTGATTTACCATCTTGTCCAAGACAATAGACTTATACCACCACACTGATTTACCATCTTGTCCAAGACAATAGACTTATACCACCACACTGATTTACCATCTTGTCCAAGACAACAGACTTATACCACCACACTGATTTACATCTTGTCCAAGACAATAGACTTATACCACCACACTGATTTACATCTTGTCCAAGACAATAGACTTATACCACCACACTGATTTACCATCTTGTCCAAGACAATAGACTTATACCACCACACTGACTTACCATCTTGTCCAAGACAATAGACTTATACCACCACACTGATTTACCATCTTGTCCAAGACAATAGACTTATACCACCACACTGATTTACCATCTCGTCCAAAAGAATAGACCTAGACCCTCACACTGGTTTACCATCTCGCCTAAAAGAATAGATCTAGACCACCACAATGGTTTACTGTCTCGTCCAAAAGAATAGATCTAGACCATCACACTGGTTTACTGTCTCGTCCAAAAGAATAGACCTAGACCACCACTTAACTCTTTGACTCCCGCATCCTATATACCAACTACAAAAAGCTTAACCCTTTGACACTTTCAGGTGATGGAGTCGAAGAGTCAAGTTTTTTTGATTTGCTAGTACGGTTGACAATAATGCAGAATGCTAGTGGACAATGTGCGAGAGTCAAAGAGTTAGCATTTCTAGCCGAGGAGGGGAGACAAACCCATGTCCACTAAGGAATCCAACCCAGGAGCTGTTTTCCTTGCCAAGTGCTGTGAGCAACAGGATCACCGCGCCACCAGTAAGTCTGCCATCCAGAAACAACCAAAATGCAATCGTCACAACACCTGTTTTAATCAACGAAACGAGACAGGCACAAAATTTCGGCCAAGTTATTGTTGTTGTTTAGTAAAGCCCAGCCGATTGCAGTTCCAGTTTCAGTTTCAATTTCTCAAGATGATGTCTCCGCGCTCGGAATGAATTCCATATGCACTATCGTCACAGGTCCTATGTGATGGAGAAGATCCAGAATGATCACGGCACAAGCCTTAAGCCTGCACATAAACACAAGAGCTGGCCAGGTCCTGAGGTCCTACCTAGATAATTCCATAACTCTGGGATCGTAGGGGAGTGAGATGGCAGATACCTCAACTTTTCCCGGGGCCAGCATTATGAGGGCGGCGCCCATCTCCTCTCCCTCGCTTCAAATCCATTTTGATATTCACTTTTTTTTTTTTTACCAAGACTTCAGAAAGGCAAGAAGGCTAATTGGTCTTCAAGGGGAGGGACCTGGGAAATCAACCTATCTCTCCAATGTTTTATACCAAGGCAGCCTGGCAATGCCCTGCTCTTGACGGTTTGCAATTGCCGTGGGATCTTTAGCGTGCGCAGCCAGAAGGCACACGGGTCCGGTTCGTTTTTCGTCCCCTTCTGAAGGACTAGACGTTCAGTTCGATTTTCCAGTCAAACCGAGGAGAAAAGTCGAGGCCTCTACGGGGAACGAACCCTGGAACCACGAGTTTAGTTTTTGGCAGGAGAACGTCTGAACCATTCTGCCATTCTTCTTCCTGGCGAATGTGAAGAGCCATATCACGACTATAACCACTTCAAAACATACAAAACATACAAAACATACAAAACATACAAAACATACAAAACATACACAACTTCAAGAGGGAAAAGAAAGAAAAGAAAATCAAGTACACATATCAATGCATTCGCGCAC
>JAPXFY010000014.1:19830814-19833314 GCA_030674185.1 Monoplex corrugatus | reverse complement strand
GATGATGATTGATGTGATGATTGATGATGATGATTGATGATGGTGATTGATGAGGTGATTGATGATGATGATTATGATTGATGATGATGATGATTGATGATGATGATGATTGATGATGATGATGATTGATGATGATGATGATGATGATGATGATGATGATGATTGATGATTGATGATGATGTGATGATGATGATGATGATTGATGATGATGATTGGATGATGATGATGATTGATGATGATGATGATGATGATGGTGATGATGATGATGATGATTGATGTGATGATGATGATTGATATGATGAGTGATGAGATGTGATGATTGATGATGGATGATGAATTGATGATGATGATGATGATGAGATGATGATGATGGATGATGATGATGATGGATGATGATTGATGATGATGATGATGATGATGATGATGAGTTGATTGATGATGATGATGATTGATTGATGATTGATTGATGATGATTGATGATGATGATGATGATTTATGATGATTGATGATGATGATGATGATGATGATGATTGATGATGATTGATGATTGATGATTGATGATGATGATATGATGATTGATGATGATGATTGATTGATGATGATTGATGATGGATGATTATGATGATTGATGATGATGATTGATTGATGATGATTGATGATGATGTGATTGATTGATGATGGATGATTGATGATGGATGGATTGATGATGATGATTGATGGATGATTGATTGATGATGATTGATGATGATGATTGATTGATGATGATTGATGATGATGATGATGATGATGATGATGAGATGATGATTGATGATGTGATGATGGATTGATGATGATGATTGATGATATGTGATTGATGATGATTGATGATGATGATGATGATGATGATGATGATTGATGATTGATGTGATGATGATGATGATTGATGATTGATGATGATGATGATGATGATGATGATGATGATGATGATGATGATGATGATGATGAGATGATGATGGTGATGGATGATGATGATGATGATGATGGATTGATGATGATGATGATTGATTGATGTGATGATGATGATTGATGATGGATTGATTGTGATGATGATGATGGATGATGAGGGATTGATGATGTGGATGATTGATTGATGGGATGATTGATTGATTGATGATTGATTTGATGATTGATTGATGATTGATTGATGATTGATTGATGATGATGATGATTGATGATTGATGATGATGTGATGATGATGATTGATGATGATGATTGATCATTGATGATTGATTATTGATGATTGATGATGATGATGATTGATGATGGATGATTGATGATGAGTGATTGATGATGATGATTGATGATGTATGATTGATGATGATGATTGATGATGATTGACGATGGTGATATTGATGATGGTGATTGATGATGGTGATTGATGATGATGATTGTTTGATGATGATTGATTGATGATGATTGATGATGATTGATGATGATGTTTGATGATTGATTGATGATGATGATGATGATGATTGATGATGATGATGGATGATGATGATGATTGATGATGATTGATATTGATGATGATGATGATTGATGATGATGATTGATGATGTGTTTGATTGATGATGATGGTGATTGATGATGATTATGATTGATGATTGATGATGATTGATGATGATGATTGATGATTGTATGATGATTGATTGATGATTATTGATGATGATGATGATGATTGATGATGATGATGATTGATTGATGATGATGATGATGATGATGATGATGATGATGATTGATGATGATTGATGATGATTGATGATGATGATGTGATGATGATGATTGATGATGATGATGATGATTGATGATGATGATGATGATTGATGATGATGATGATGATGATTGATGATGATGATGATGATGATGATGATGATGATGATGATGATGATGATGATTGATGATGATGATGATTGATGATGATGATGATTGATGATGATGATGATGATTGATGATGATGATGATTGATGATGATGATTGATTGATGATGATGATGATGATGATGATTGATTTATGATGATGATGATTGATTATGATTGATGATGATGATGATTGATGATGATGATGATTGATGATGATGATGATTGATTGATGATGATGATGATTGATTGATGATGATGATGATTGATGATGATGATGATTGATGATGATGATGATGATGATGATGATGATGGATGATGGATGATGATGTGATGATGATGATGGATGATGGGATGATGATGATGATGGATGGATGATGATGATGATGATGATGGATGATGATGATGGATGATGATGATTGATGATGATGGATGATGATGATGGATGATGATGATGGATGATGATGATGGATGATGATGATGATGGATTGATGATGATGGATGATGATGATGGATGATGGATGATGGATGATGGATGATAATGGAGATGTGATGATGGATGATGATGATGGATGATGATGGATGATGATGGATGATGATGATGATGA
>JAPXFY010000014.1:19813314-19818314 GCA_030674185.1 Monoplex corrugatus | reverse complement strand
GACGTTTTATGAGGAAAGGGGTATTAGAGCACCTGGTCGCAACAGGAAAGCTGGAGGGAAAGAGAACACAAGGTAGACCCGGGGATGAAATATTGGACGGACTTTCAGGGTGGCTGAGGACAGAGAGGGTGGAAGATGTGCTTGCGGCGACAAGGGATAGATGCATATGGAGGGCCATGATCGCCAATGCCATGCGGCAGGGCACTTGATGATGATGATGATGATGATGATGATGATGATGATGATGATGATGATGATGATGATGATGATGAGAGTGCCGAAAATCCTAAGGCTGGTTTTACAGATTAAGATCCGGATATTTTTGTTGTCTTCGAACCTCCGTCCACTAGACATTGAATGGTGGTCTGGGCGCTAGTCTTTCAGGTCAGACTGTAGACCCAGGTCCCGTCTGCAGAATGCATCTAACGCATGAAGACAGAGAGGGTAGGGTGGGAGATGTACTTACAGTGACAAAGGACAGATTCGTATGGACGGCCATGATCGCCAACGCCATGCGACAGGGCACTTGATGATGATGCAGACAACTGCTCTGTCTTAAAGTACACTGGGAGGAAATTCCATGCTGGGCCAGAAACAGATAAGGATTTCTTTCCGCAATACACAACCTGAGACAGGTTGATAAGTTTAAATATCTGGAAATGATCATTTCACCAGACGGTAGATGCACATCAGTAATAGCCAACAGAATCGACCAAGCCAAAACAGCATTCAAGAAGATGAAAAGCATTCTTACCAAAAATGCCTATCAATTAACATCAGTAAGAGAGTTCTTGAATGTCATGTAGAACCGATAATGTTATACGGTTGTGAGGCATGGACAGTCGACAAGCAAAGCCAGAACAAGATTGAGGCAGCCGAGATATGGTTTCTAAGAAGAATGTTGAGATTTCCATAGACAGCAAAAAAAACAAACGAGACAGTTTTGATGGAGGCAGATACAAGAAGATCATTCGTAAGGAAGATTGGGAAAAGACAGCCAACATTTATAGGCCATTCTATGAGGAAAGGGGAATTGTAGCACCTGGTCACAACAGGAAAGCTGGAGGGAAAGAGAGCACCAGGTACACCCAGGGAGAAGATATTGGACGGACTTGAAGAGTGGCTGAAGACTAAGACGGTGGAAGAGGTACTTAAGGCAACAAGGGATAGAAACAAATGGAAGACCGTGATCGCCAACGCCATGTGGCAAGGCACTTGATGATGATGATGATGATGATGATGATTATGGAGTGATGATGATGATGATGATGATGATGATGATGATGATGATGATGTGATGATGGATGATGATGATGAATCATACGACGATGACGATGACGATGACGATGATGATGATGATGGTGCATACCGGCAAAGAAACTCCTTGGAAGCTGAGATTTGCAAGGTTTGTCAGGGAGAAAGAATCCTGACAGACATATCGGCAAGGTATTTGAAAATAGACACTGAAAGCAGAGTGTGGCATTTCAAAATACACTGATACACACTAGTTCTTAGAAGTTTCAGTTTCAGTTTCTCAAGACGACGTCTCCGCGCTCGGAACGAATTCCATATTCACTAACGTCACAGGTGCCATGTGTATGGTGATCATGGCACAAGCCTCAAGCCTGCACATAAACCCATGAGCTGGCCTGGTCCTGAGGCCCTACCTAGACTGTGTTTTACCTGGCCTATATTTTATACTGGTATTTTATCAGCCTATCATTGGAATCATCTTGGTTACATGTAAATGACATATGTATCTGTGTAGCTTATCTTCAATAAAGGAACACATATATAAAATAAATGAATGAATAATTAAAGGTCTGAATCACAACACAACTAGCTATTCTGTATAAACTCGTTTCACATGACAGAAAGACCCCTCCACCCCCATACCCCCACCCCCAGTCAATGCACAAAGCCTCAGCTGTCTATCAACTAGGTGAAGACAATATTTTAGTTCTTAGAACAGTCCAGGCACTCCCCGACAGCTGATACTAAACGCTCAGGAAGAAACCAAATTGTTCTTGATGTAGACAGCTCTACGTGCAATCGGTTATGTATGCTGTCCACGCTGTCATTTTGTTAAAATGAAAATAATCAAAGAACGTAACTCTTGAGAGTCACGTAGGAATTATCTCCCATGTTGTAGAACTTCTTAAAATCTAACACAGTTTGCGCTACCCATTCAGCTAGCATAGAAGCAGATAACCCGTAAGCTCAGAACACTCAGAGGTTTTTCCTACGTGACTCTCAAGAGTTATGTTCTTTGATTAATATTATAAAAATTCTCCCTGCTTCCCTTTATTTCTTTGGTATTAAAAGAAAAAGAAAAGAAATTTCGCAAAAGGACGTGTGAAGCAAACAAAATAATGAACAATAAAAGAAATACAAATTCAGGATGGTCTACACTTTGCACACAAATGAAAAAAGAAATTTAAAAACAAACGGGGGGGGGGGGGGGACTTTTATAGCAGCGTTGACGTTATCCTTGTGTTTATCAAATCGATATTTCTTCATTCATTATCACCTCAGGGAAATTTAATGATTAAACAATCCATTTGGTTGTTTGTTTTTAACAGAGGTCTGAAGATCAAGTGATCGACAAATGACCTGGGGGATTTTCAACGCTCACTCCTAATGACAAAGAAGATCCTTTTAACCCTTTGATTCCCTCCCCTATCCACCACCCGCAAACAATTAACCCTTCACTCCCTCACCCAATGCACCACTCAGCAAAAATTTAACCCATTGACTCCCGCGTCCTATTCTACCACAAGCAAAACTTTAATCTTTTGACTCCCGCGCTCTATTGACCGCCGGAAAAAATTTTAACCCTTTAACTCCCTCACCCTATCCACCAGCTTTCTATCCTGTGGGATTCTCCCCCGGTGGGGATGCCGAGGGCTCTTTCAGGATAAATATTATCCCCATTTTCTGGAAATTCTATGCTAGAAATTTCCTTTTCTTTTCCTATCACTCTCTTTGTTTCTGCCTTGTTGCTTTGCTTTCTGTTATTTCTTCCTATCATTTTCTACCTTGATGGTCCATTATGTATGTGTTCAATAAAGTCTTAAGTACTTTCTCTTAGGATTGATAATTGGGTACAAGTATAAAATGCATTTTTGGCTCTAAGAAAATGAGATATGCAGAGGCATAATAACATCAGGCAAGCATAGAATTGTATATTCTGGTGGAAACACATGAAAGAAGGGTAGGCATCATGGGATACTCTGCCATATCAGACCGAGTTTTATTACTTAAATTGGAGGACAAGCCATTTGATACCAACATCAATGTCCACTATGACAACACTCACCGTTATGACACAAGACATATCATCAACTCGCTGTCCAATCACAATTTGACTCAACACATTTCTGAACCAACCCATCAAAAAGGTCACACTCTTGACTGGATCATTTCTCGTGATCACCACAATTCAGCTACTGACAACTGCTTCCCCGGTTACCATCTCTTGATCGACACTCGTGCAATTTCTCTGTTCTCTTAGACATTCACCCAGACGTACAGCGCGACAAGTGGCGAACGCAATCAAATCTACGACTGTCGACTTTTTCACTGTTGGGAGACCTTGTTCTTCAAAATTGGTAGCATTATAAAACTGCTTAGTTCTTTCTACCGTCTAACTTCAGCCCTTCCATCTGACCACTCTGCAATTCTCTGTTCTCTTGACATTTCCACTCCTTCCCGTACTACGCGCACAGTGACTCGACGCAATTTCAAATCTATCGACCTCTCCACTTTTTTCATCTGATGCTTCCCGTCTCCTTTCCGAAAAGTCACATAATCTTGCCGATGAATTCTATACTACTCTCCACCATCTTCTGGACACTCATGCTCCAGCTACAACCTGTCTTTTACCTGACCGCCCCCCTACCCCCTGGCTCACTCATGAGATTGCCTGTGCAAAACGTGCCCGCCGCAGAGCAGAGCGCCGTTGGCGCAAATACAAACTCACTGTTCATAGGCAACTTTTCCAAGCCTCAAGAACAAAAGAAACCACCCTCATCGCATCTGCAAAAACAAGCTTTTTCCAAACCAAAATCCTGAATGCTTCCTCTTCAAAAGAACTCTTTACAACCATGAATCATCTCCTTGGCACACGAAAAGATTTACCTCCCAACAAAACACAATGATGAAGAACTCCCATCTGTATTCTCCAAGTATTTTACCACCAAAATACAAACTCTTCGTGACAAGCTTGATAGGACACCCTGTCAACCATGCCCACCTGACCCTTCCTTCTCTGGCACACCTTTTACTATTTTTACCCCAGTCTCACAAAAAGAAATTCTCAACACAATCAGATCCATGTCGTTCAAAACCTGCGAACCGGATCCTCTTCCAGGTTCTCTCTACTCCAACTGTCTCCCTACTCTCCTCCCATTCATCACTGACATCATCAACACTTCTCTTCAAACTGGAACTGTCCCGGATTCTTTCAAGTCTGCTATCGTTCACCCTCTCCTCAAGAAATACAATTTAGATCCAAATGAACTGAAAAACTACCGGCCTCTCTAATCTCTATTTCTTGTCAAAACTCCTTGAAAAAGTTGTCCTCAACCAGCTGAGCTCTCACCTGTCTGCCAACAATCTCCTCAATCCTTTCCAATCAGCCTACCACCAGTGCCATAGCATTGAAACTGCCCTACTACACGTTCTCAACAATCTCCTCCTTGCAACTGATATTGACAAAGTCTCTCTCCTCACACTCCTCGATCTGTCTGCAGCCTTTGATACCATTGATCATGGTATTCTCCTTTCTAGACTCCATCATACTTTTGGCATCTCTGACACTGCTCTCTCCTGGTTCACTTATATCTATCAAACAGAAAACAAACTGTTCTCATCAATGGCACTTACTCTCAACCTGCATACCTGACCTGTGGTGTTCCACAAGGATCTGTCCTTGGCCCTGTTCTTTTTACTCTTTACACCTCCCCCCTGTCCACTATCATCAACTCCCACTCTATAAA
>JAPXFY010000014.1:19805814-19808314 GCA_030674185.1 Monoplex corrugatus | reverse complement strand
CCTGCTGCCCCCACCAGGAACCAGTCAAGTATTTGTCGCGGAGAGACCATGCAATGAACTGTTTACTGATCAGTTCAACCTCCAGTGACATCAAAATAAGAAACTGAAAAAAAGAACACACACTCATAGAACAAGCCAGTACAAAAAAGTGGGCAACTTGTTTTCTTCACAGACAATACATCCTAGCTTGACGTAATATATCTCATCATCATCATCATGTGCCTTGCCGCATGGCGTTGGCGATCATGGCCCTCCATATGCATCTATCCCTTGTCGCTTCAAGTACATCTCCTACCCTTTCTGTCTTCAGCCACCCTGCAAGTCCGTCCAATATTTTCTCCTGGGTATGTCTGGTGTTCTCTTTCCCTCCAGCTTTCCTGTTGTGACCAGGTGATCTAATTCCTCTTTCCTCATAAAATGGTCTATAAATGTTGCTTGTCTTTTCCTAATTTTATTTTTATCAAAGATCTTCTTGTGTCTGCCTCCATCAAGACTGTCTCGTTTGTTTTCTTTGCTGTCCATGGAACTCTCAATATTCTTCTTAGAAACCACATTTCGGCTGCCTCAATCTTGTTCTAGTTTTGCGTGTTGATTGTCCACACCTCACGACCGTTTAACAGTATCGGTTCTATATAACATGCAAGAACTCTCTTCCTGTTATGACAAAATATAAATACAAGCACAAAACATTGCAAGATAAAACATCACAGTACAGGACCGGACAATACAATTCTTTCCCTCTTTAGGTATGAATAGATAATGGTCGTTGCTGAACCAATATGTTGTCGGAGAGTGAGGTGCCAGATATCTCAGACTGTGTAGAGCCAATATCATGAGGGTTATATTGTCCCGTCCCGTCCTGTACTGTACATGTACACGCAAAACCAGAAGAAGATTGAGGCAGCCGAAATGTGTTTCTAAGAAGAATATTGAGAGTTCCATTGACAGCAAAGAAAACAAACGAGACAGTCTTGGCCCATCTCTTCCTTATCTTCTCTGGCCTCAAACAAGATAAGTTTCCCTTTCACAGCTGCATGCACAAACTATTTCTTGAGTCAGACTTGAACCTATGCGGTCAGAAACTGGGGGCTGGAACCCACCTCTACACCATGGGGCCAATAGTACATGCAGAGACCTGGAAAAAAAACGAGATCGTTTATATGTCTTTACCATAACAGTTGTTTTTTTTCCCAGCAGGGGAGACAAGCCTTGTTTCGCTTTCTGTGGCTAGACTGTCTGTGTTTGACTTGCGATCGGAAATCCGTGCTGTTGCTAGGCTGGCTCAGAGAACCCGATCATTTTTCTGCGGCTGGTTGTGCGAGTTCCCTCAAATCAACCCTTAGACTTCCACACCCTACCTATACCAACTGCAAAAACTTAACCCTTTGATTCCCTCACCCTTTCCACCAGCTTCCTGCAGAAAGCTGGTGGAAAGGGTGAGGGAATCAAAGGGTCAAGATTTTGCTTGGCTAGCCCAGTTGGCAATGTAGATGCTGGTGGATAGGGTGTGGGAGTCAAAGGGTTAATCTTTCTTCAAACACTAAACCCCCCCCCCCCCGCCAACCCCGCCCCCCTCCACCTCCCCCTCCCCCACGCCACCCCCATCCTTTCGTCTCCTTCTCATCCCCACACTCCCACTGAGACCTCTGATCCGTCAGCTCTCTGAACCAGGAACTGGTGTGGTATTTGTTAAATGGACAGCCTATGTAATGGACAGTGTATTGGTCATAGCACTCACTTCATCATCATCAAATGCCGTGCCACATGGCGTTGCAATCATGGCCTTCCATCTGTTTCTATCCCTTGTTGCCGCAAGCACATCTTCCACCCTCTTCATCTTCAGCCACTCTGCAAGTCTGTCCAATATTTTCTCCCTGGTTCTACCTGGTGCTCTCTTTCCCTCCTGCTTTCCTGTTGTGACCAGGCGCTCCAATTCCCCTTTCCTCATAAAATGGCCTATACATGTTACACTCAGGAAGTCAAAAAGAGAAATTAAGAAAAACACACACCACCACACACACACACACACACACAAACCACACACATGTGCACGCACGCACACACAAACAAACACACACACGCACGCAAACGCAAACACACATTGACGTACCCACATACATATGCAAATACACACGCACACAAACACACACACACACTCACACACACACACACTCACACACACACACACACACACACACACATACACATACATACACACACAAACACACACACACGCGCGCTCGCGCGCACGCACTCACACACACACACACACAAACACACACACAAACACACACACGCAAATACACACACACGCACACACATATTTACATACACACATACATACATACACACATACACACACACACACACACACAAACACATAAGCACACTCACACGCACGTACACACATACACACACACACAGCGCGCGCGCGCGCGCACACACACACAACACATGACACAAAGTTTGACCATGGGGTTATGATCAAAATGACTCAGCT
>JAPXFY010000014.1:19795814-19800814 GCA_030674185.1 Monoplex corrugatus | reverse complement strand
CAGAGAGAGAGAGAGAGAGAGAACACACACACACACACAGAACACACACACACTCACAACCACACACACACACACACACACACACACACACACACACACACACACACACACACACACACACACACACACACACAAAAGAATTTTTGACAAGAAGGGCTAAGGCAGAGCGTAAACCAGATCTGTTACATGTATTTCATCACTGGCACCAGTGGTCAGCCAGCTCGCAAAGCCATGCAAATATTGATACATTCCACTTATACTTCATGTACATTCCTTCTGGTTTAGAAACACCACAAACTTATTCCTACTCAATGAATTTAAAGGATATGTTCTTTACTGCACATTAGATTGAAATAGGACTGTCAACCGAAATGATGAAATGGCAGGAAATAATTTGTGTGTGTGTGTGTGTGTGTGTGTGTGTGTGTGGTGTGTGTGTGTGTGTGTGTGTGTGTGTGTGTGTGTGTGTGTGTGTGTGTGTGTGTGTGTGTGTGTGTGTGTGTAATCATCATCATTTCGTTATCATCATCATATCACTCATCACATCATTTGTCTTTTTGTGTCTTCTTTTCTCGTTATCATCTTTTTCTTTTCTTCTTCTTCTTTATCTTCTTCTTATCTCTTCTTCTTCTTCTTCTTCTTCTTCTTCTTCTTCTTCTTCTTCTTCTTCTTCTTCTTCTTCTTCTTCTTCTTCTTCTTCTTCTTCTTCTTCTTCTTCTTCTTCTTCTTCTTCTTCTTCTTCTTCTTCTTCTTCTTCTTCTTCTTCTTCTTCTTCCCTTCTTCTTCTTCTTCTTCTTCTTCTTCTTCTTCTTCTTCTTCTTCTTCATCATCATTATCGTCATCATCATATTATTATTATTATTATTATCATCATCATTATCATCATCGTCGTCGTCATTACTACTATTACTATTATTGTCATCATTATTATCATTACCATTATTATTATTACCCTTATTGTTTTATTATTATTATTATTATTATCATTATTATGAAAAGGCAGATTATCAGTAAGGCATGACCTTTTATGGTGTTACCACAAAGAAACAAACGGCAGCAGATAGAGACAGTTGGAGAACACTGGTCCCAGCCCTGTGGACCATTTTGACACTGGAGGATAAGGTAAGGTAAGGTAAGGTAAGATAAGGTAAGGTAAGGATAGGGTAAAGTAAGCTAAGGTAAGGTAAGGTTAAGGTAAAATAAGGAAGGTAAGGTCAAGGTAAGGTCAAGATAAAGTAAGTTTAAAGTTAGTAAGGTTAAGGTAAGGTAAAGTAAGGGAAGGTCAAGATAAGGTAAGGTTAAAGTAAGGTGGTGTCAAGGTAAGGTAATGTTAAGGTGGGGTATAGATAAGGTAAGGTTAAGATAGGATCAAGGTAAGGTAAAGGTCAAGTAAGGTTAAGGTAAAGTAAAGCTAAGGTAAGGTAAGGTTTAGGTAAGGTCAAGGTAAGGTAAAGGTCAGGTAAGGTTAAGGCAAAGTAAGGTTAAGGTAAGGCAAGCTAAGGTCAAGGTAAGGTAGTAAGATAAAGGTAAGCTAAAGTAAGGTAAGGTAACGAAGGTTAAGATACGGTGAGGTAAGGAAAGAAAAGGTAAAGTAAGGTTATTGCTGCTATTGTTATTTTTGTTTGAAGCCCAGCCGACTGTGTAGAGCCATATCAGGGCTATAATCATTTCAAAACATACACAATATTTTAACAACTTTAATAAAGAAAAAAAAATTTAAGGGCATATTTCAGTGCATTCGCGCACATAATCTAAGGAGATGACGCTGGCGTTGACAATTCCGTCTAATTTATCACACAGGGGATTTTAAAAAAATATACCTGAGTACAAACTGAAACATGACTAAGGACACTTAAACATGTATGTGTATAACAACGGGCCTAAATTACCTAAAACTGTTCGCAAAATCCCCTTTCTCTAGAGCCAAAAATGCACTTAGTACACGTACCTAATTATCAATCCTAAAAGAAAGAACGTAAGACTTCATCAAACAAATACAGATGAATGGACCAGCAAGGCAGAAAATGACAGAAAGAAATGACAGAAAGCAAAGGAGGGAATAAGAAACAAAGACAGTTACAGAAAAAAGGAAATATCTAGCACAGAATGTCCAGAAGGTGGGGATACCATTAATACTGAAAGAGCCCCGGCATCCTCATGGGGGAAAAAGGGTAAGGTAAGGTAAGGTAAGGTAAGGTATGGTAAGGTAAAAAGAAACACCATTTCACAAGAAGAGTAAAAACAGGTGTATGGTGATGAGGGAGGTGTGTGTGTGTGTGTCATGCAGGTGCTAATAACAGGTGTTGCATCAAACGAACCATTGCTAATGTGATTACCACCTGCGGCAAGGCTTATAATCAGCACACACACACACACACACACACACACGCAGACAGACACCACACACACACACACACACACACACACACACACACACACACACACACACACACACACACACACACAGCTATCTGTCCCAAATAGATAGATACTGGTGTTTTCGGACGCTTTCACTTGTCAGAGGTTGGTGTTGAACTAGATGTTTGTGGAGGTATTTTTCTTGTGATACCGGTGTGTGCGTGTGTGTATGTGTGTGGGGGGTGGGGGTGGGGGTGAGGTGAGGCGGGGGTGAGTGTGTGTAGGAAGCTGGTGGATAGGGTGCGGGAATCAAAGCGTTAAGTTTTTGCTTTGCTAACAGGTTTACTTTAGTCTTTATCCATAAGATCATTCGGAAGTTGCATTCACGCACGCACACACACACACACACACACACACACACACACACATACACATGCACACACACACACAAGCACATGCACACGCACACTCACACACACACACACACACAAGCACACACAAGTACGCACACACACACATATATATATATACACACACACAACACACACACACACAACACACACACACACACACACAAAAACACACACACACACAAGCACATGCACACACACATACACAAGCACATACACACACAAGCACATGCACACACACATCACACACACACACAAGCACACACACAAGCACATGCACACGCACACACAAGCACACACAAGCACGCACACACAATATACACACACACAACACACACACAAAACACACACACACCCACACACACATGCACATGCACACATACACTCACACACACACAAGCACATGCACACACACACACACACACACACACACAACACACACAAGCACGTACACACACATACAAGCACATGGACACACACACAAAAACACGCACACACACGCGCGCACACACACACAAGCACATGCACACACACACATGCACGCGCACACACAAGCGCACACACAAGCACATGCACACACACACATACACACACACAAGCACACACACACACATACATACACATACACACATACACAAAACGCACACACTCACACACACACACATACACACACTACACACACACAAACACACAAACACAAAAACACACACATGCACACACACACATACACACACACAAGCACATGCACACACCCCACACACACACACAACACACACACACACACAAGCACATGCACACACTCACACATACACACATACACACATATCACTTATAGTGAAAAGACGTTAAATCAAAGAACGAATGAACACACATACACACACACAAGCACGCACGCACGCACACACACACACACACACACACACACACACACAAGCACATGCACATACACACACACGCATACACACGCAAGCACATGCACACACACACGCACACACACTCACTCACATGCACACAACACACACACACACACACACACACATACACACACACACACACACACACACACACAGATCACACACTCACACACACACACACACACACACACTCTCTCTCTCTCTCTCTCTCTCTCACTCTCTCTCTCTCTCTCTCTCTCTCTCTCGTAAGCGGGCCCCAGTAGCTCAGTTGGTTTGAGCATCGGATTCACATGCTAATGGGTGTGGGTTCGAATCCCGGCGTACGCTACATCAAAACTGGCCTTCTCACTTAACATCATTGTTGTTCTGGTGGTGTCGGTATAGAATTAGATAGGTCCCACTTCCCCCACTTCCCTGGGATGGTTATCCCCGTCGGCCATATCACCTGAGGTGGGTGTCGACGTAAAAACTGAACCAAATCAATCAATCAATCAATCAATCAATCAATCAATCTCTCTCTCGTACTCTCACACCCACACACTTACAGAACAACCTCTTCTTCTTTCAAATACACGTAGAGAGAAGGAGGGGGACAATGTGAAGGATTTGTCCCATGTAATACCCCCCACCCCCACCCCCCAGACATTGACGTAATCACTCGTGCCATTTCCAAATAGGGCAGCTCTACTCAACATGGTTTGCCGTTAGGGATTATCTGCATTGAATTCGAACTTACCAACCTTTGACGTAAGCCTTACGCTCGTGGCGTTTCCAAATATGGTATGCTCTACTCACGTGCATCGCTAAATCGGTTATCAGCGCGTGGGGCAGGCTATTTACAGTCGTGCTGTCTGACCGTCCGACCGAATTTGGCTGTGACGTTTCTGGAATTGGGTTTCACACAATGCTTGTATAGTTTGTCGTACGTATCTGTCCGTTGTAGGCGGTGTCTACACACGCGCACGCACCTACACGCACACACGCAACACACACACACACACACACACACACACACATACACACATACACACAAATTCATCACTCTCACACACTTTGCATGCGCACACACTTATATACATTTTCTCCTCATCCTCTCTCTCTTTTATCTCCCTCTGTCTGTCTGACTATCTGTCTCTGTCTCTGTCTGTCTCTCTCTCTCTCTCTCTCTCTCTCTCTCTCTCTCTCTCTCTCTCTCTCTTGGTTTTTATTCTTGTATCAGGATTTGGCGTCTTGTATCAGGATTTGGCGTCTTGTATCAGGATTTGGCGTCTTGTATCAGGATTTGGCGTCTTGTAAGTATCAATCATCATCATCATTA
>JAPXFY010000014.1:19415814-19790814 GCA_030674185.1 Monoplex corrugatus | reverse complement strand
TTTCACAACGTGTCTGTGAAGTGAAGAAGAAACTGCCATCTCACATGAAAGCGAAAAACAACAAACAAACAAACAAACAAACAAACAAAAAAAGGCCACCGTGATCTTCGATGACTTTGTGTGTGTGTGTGTTGTGTGTGTGTTGTGTGTGTGTGTGTGTGTGTGTGTGTGTGTGTGTGTGTGTGTGTGTATGTGCGTGTGTGTGTGTGTTTGTGTGTATATGTGTGTGTGTGTGTGCATGCGTGCGTGCGTGCGTGTGTGTGTGTGCGTGCGGGCGGGCGGGCGTGTGTGTGTGTGTGTGTGTGTGTGTGTGTGTGTGTGTGTGTGTGTGTGTGTGTGTGTGTGTGTGTGTGTGTGTGTGTGTTTTATCTCAAGAAACGTACAACTGGTTTGAAAATCATATAATCTGTAAATAGAAAACGGACTGGCATTAAACGATGTACTTAACGCTCAGATAATGATTATCATCATCATAATGATAATAATAATAACAGCAACAATAATAATAATAATGATAATAATAATAATAATAACAATAATAAAGGTATTACCATGTAGGCCTACCAGTGAAAAAATATCCGTTTGAGGACTTTCAAAGACTTGAGCAGAAAAGAAGTTTCGTCCAGACAGACAGACGAAGAACATGGTGGCAAATGTTACAGTCTGGACAAATCTGTAAGTGTGCCTCGACTACCAGTCGCCGTGGTGTGGTGGTTAGCGCAACGGACTGCCGACTGGAAGTTTGTGAGTTCGAATCCCCATCAGTCCCTTTAAAAAAAATCTTTGTGGAATTTTTCGGCTCTAACCGGCTCCTATCCAGAGTTGGGCGTGCTATGAGCTCATTGGGAAGACTTGAACCACACAGTCAAGTCTCATCCATTTCACGGATTCATCTTTGAGGGTGTTGCTCAAATCGTCTGACCAGCACCGCAGGTGTCTGTATCTCTCGGATCAGGTTGACGCCAGGATATATTATGATAGTAAGCACAGAGAACAGCCCTGTTATACAGTCTCAATCCTAAATGGAACTCCATAGCATCATGATTATCATCATCATCGACATCATCATCATCATCGTATTGCAAAAACTGTTCCAGTTTCTGTGGCCATTAAAATGGCGTAGAAAAGGGGACACACACACACAAAAAAAGAAAGGTGAGCACAAAGGTAAACTTCCTGAGTGCATCTGTTCACCTGTCGGCGACATCATTCTTGATGGAAGCCGCTGATGCATGCCCCGTCAGCTGTCTCCATCCCCTTCTGTCTACAGTCCTTCTGTAGATTTCATCTTTCGGTAACTTCGTCCACTTGGCTATGTTCTCTACATAGGAAGTCGGCGGTCTGCCTTGTCGTCTCCTGCCCTCCATTTTGCCCTGGGCCACAGTCTTCATTACATGGCAGCTCTGATGTCTCACAGCATGTCCATAGTATTTCATTTTCATCTTCCTAACCAGGCCTAAAGTTCAGGTTGTTTGTTCAGTTCTTCCAGAATGCTTTGGTTTGTTCGTCTTTCAGTCCAGCTTACTCTTAGGAGTCTTCTGTAGAACAACATCTCTGCATTTTTGATTCTGTTTTCATCTGCAGCTTTAAGAGTCCATCCTTCACTTCCATATAACACAACGGGCCAAATTAGTGTTCGCAGTGTTTTCAGTATGAGCTCATTTCCTAAATATCTGTCTTTCCAAATGTTAGTAAGATGGACCATTCTTTGTGTGGCTTGGGCAATTCTTGCTTTGATGTTTTTGCTACATGTGGCATCAGCTGACTTGTATGACCCAAGGTATTTGAAATGTTGTACAACTTCGAGGGGTTCTCCATCGACTGCTATGTTTCCATCCATGGATCCACCGATAAGCATTACCTTGTCTTCTTCGCGTTGAGTTTTAGGCCTTCAGTTCTGCCCGCTCCATTTACTTTGTCAATGATTTTTTGCATATTGTCTTTGCAGCCTGATATGAGAGCGGTGTCATCCTCATACCTTACGTTTGTGCTTTCCCTGAGCGCAATGATCCTTTAAAAAAACTGTCTGGACTGCTTGGTGCTGCACCTCAGCCAAAGACCTGAAGGTCCTATCGTCCAGTGCATGTCGTCAGTCACTCCCCTCACCCACCGTCGCCATTCTGGTTACAGGATTACTCTAACAAAAGGGGGGGGAAATTCCCGTAAAAGACTCAAAAGTATTCCAAGGGAAACAATCCAAAATATTGACGTTGCTCCACGTTGAGAAGGGGTGTCTCCCTTTAATTGCTTTTAACATAATTTGTGGTCACGAGCTACCTTCTGTGTATGTGTGTGTGTGTGTGTGTGTGTGTGTGTGTGTGTGTGTGTGTGTGTTTTGTGTGTGTGTGTGTGTGTGTGTGTGTGTGTGTGTGTGTGTGTGTGCGTGCTCTAGGGAGATGAGATATGCGGAAGCAGTTTTAGGTAATGTAGGCCCATTTTTGTATGTTTTGGTGTCCTTAGGTATGCTTAACTTTGTATTCAGATGGGGGTTTTTTAATTCCCTGTGCGATAAATTGGACAGAGTGGTCAATGCTGGGGGCATGTCCTTACATTATGTGCACAAATGCAATGATATATGTAGGCCTATTTAATTTTCTTTTCTTTTTTGCTTTTTCCTGTTGAAGTTTTGTATGTTTAGAAGCGGTTAAAGCCCTGATATTGCTCTACGCAGTCGACTGGGCTTTAAACAACAGTAACAGTAATTTGAATAATAATATTTGTTCAGTTTTTAAAGGTTGTGTTGTTTGTGTTTAATGTTACCACTATGGTGATGTTATGAGTTGTTCTTTGTACAGGTATGATGTCCCATCTAAAATGGGTGCTTTTATCGACCAAAGTGGTGCTGCTTCCTCTGAAAGATTTGGAGCACACTTTTGAAAGTAGCCTATCACTCCCAGGAGACATTGCACCCCTTGCTTGTTCTCAGGAGTTGGCAACTGTTGTACTTCATCAGCTTTCTTGGGGGTCAGGTTTTAGACCTTCTCTTGACAGAATATGACCCAAGCGTGGAATTTCAGTTCTCTCTCTCTCTTCTCTCTCTCTCTCTCTCTCTCTCTCTCTCTCTCTCTCTCTCTCTCTCTCTTTTGTTTTTTTTTGTTTTGTTTTGTTTTGTTTTGTTTTGTGTGTGTGTTGTGTGTGTGTGTGTGTGTGTGTGTGTGTGTGTGTGTGTGTGTGTGTGTGTGTGTGTGTGTGTGTGTGTGTGTGTGTGTGTGTGTGTGTGTGTGTGTGTGTGTGTGTGTGTGTGTGTGTGTGTGTGTGTGTGTGTGTGTGTGTGTGTGTGGTTCAACTTGATGCCTTTCTCTCTGCATCTTTGAAAAAACCTACACAAGTTTTCATCATGATCTGATGTTCCTTCTTCATCAGTTTCACCGTTTCCCCAGACGATGGTATCATCACGCACAGCTTTAACTCCAGGTAATCCTGCCAATGCCTCATCCATTCTTCTCTAAAACTTTTCAGGAGCAACTGAGATTCTGCATGCATTTTCTTCCACCTGTATTTTCCAAAAGGTGTTTCAAAAGTTGTCAGATAGCTGCTTTTTTTTGTCAAGTTCCACATGCCAAAATCCATTTCTTGTATCCAGATGTGAGAAATATCTTGCTTTCTGTAAGTCTGGAAGAATGTCCTCTATGATTGGCATTGGGTATACATTTTTTTCAGGACTTTATTCAATGGTCTGGGATCAATACAGAGTCTGATTTTACCATTTGGCTTCATAGCAACAACCAAACTACTGATCCAGTCAGTCGGCACTTTCATCTGGCTCTGGATCTGCTGTATACGTCGCTGAAACCAACTTGATTATGTTGCGACGGAAAACAGGGGGGGGGGGGGGGGGGGCAAAAAGCTAGCTAGGTGTGGAGCTGCCAGATCGCTACTACTTTTCGCTTTGCACATACAGGCGAGCCTGTACATTACCGGCCCTGACACTACAAGAGGTAGTGCCAAGCCCACAAAAACAAACAACAAAAAACAAAACGACCTCACCCCCACCCTTTCCCCACCTACCTAAGCTAACTAATATGCAGCGTGGATTTAGTGGAGGGCTGCAGAACTGCCCACCGCTGCTGAGAATGCGGCGACAGTACTGGCCTGGACTGTTTCTTCTTCCAGGTGATTCCATTCCTCGATGGTCTTCACAAAGAAGGAGCTTCTGTACTGCTCTGAAGTGCCATCTGGAATATTGTAGCCCTTGGTGTTGCTGACAGCATGGCGAGCAACGATGTTTGTAGTCTCGCAGTCCTTAAGTGTTGTGGGGCGGATTGTCCCTCTGTTTTGTTTGGAGGGGTCAGGAACTTCTCTGGTGGCATTGCCTTGAAGAGCCCATGGCTGATTTTATAGAATGTGATGAGGCGTTTTTTTATGCGTTCTTGTAGGGGAGGAAGGCTCAGTTCATAGAGCATCTTGTCGACACAGCCCTCTTCTCTAGACCTATAGTCTCTTTTGATGAAGCGTGCTGCTTGTCGTTGCACTCGCTCCAGCCGATCAATGTCCTTCTTCAGGTACGGATCCCAAACTATTGCGCCGTACTCCAGCGTTGATCGGACAAGAGCAATGTAGGCCAGTCAGCGACACTCCTGGGGGCAGTTCCCTATGTTGCGTCTCAGAAATCCAAGCACCGACCCAGCTCTTTTGCAGATGTTGGTGATGTGAGATGACCATTTCAGGTCTGAGGAGATGAGGACGCCAAGGTATGGGTTGTGGTCTACATGCTTCAGTACCTCTCCACAGAACGTGTAGAAGAAGGAGGATGTGGCCTTGACTGGGAGGACATAGCACTTCTGTGCATTGAACCTCATGCCCCAATCGTTGGCCCACACTTCTAGTCTATGGAGGTCTGCTTGGAGGATGAGGTGGTCCCGGAAAGAGCGTATTTCCCGGTAGAGTAGGTAGTCATCTGCGAACAGGCGCACTTTTGACGTCACAGTAGCAGGGGGGTCGTTTATGTGGCACAGGAACAGCAATGGGCCTAAGACTGTACCTTGGGGCACTCCCAACTCGACTGCAGTCTCTTCAGAGGATTCCCCCTCTATGACCACCCTCATAGTCCTTTTGGTTAGGAAGCTTGTTATCCACAGGTGAACAGGCCCTCGGATGCCGTAGTGCTGCAACTTGTGGAGGAGTTTGGTATGGGGCACTGTATCAAAGGCCTTACTTAAGTCCAAGATTATGACGTCGGTCTGTATCCCCGTTTCGGTGGACTCAAACAGGTCTTGCGTTGTGGTGAGCAGTTGGGTCTCGCAGGAATAACCAGACCTGAAGCCATGGTTTTTGTTAATGAGGATGTTGTACTTCTCCAGGTGTTCATGCAGGTGGTGACATATGATATGTTCCAGCAGTTTGCAGGCTACAGACGTTAGGGAAATGGGTCTATAATTCTCCGCTTTATTTCCGTCTCCTTTTTTGTACACACTGGATACATTTGCAGTTAGCCAATCACCAGGAAGACATCCAGTGGATAGGGAGTAGTTGTAGATGCAGGTTAGGGCTGGAGCCAGCGTCTGCCAACAAGTCTTCAGGACCTTACTGGGGATTCCATCTGGTCCGCAGCCCTTCGAGGGGTTGAGATTTGGCAGCAATTTGACGACTCCTTCTGTGTTGATGGTCAGGTCATCAATAGTTGGAGATCTTGGCCCTTGCATCGGGGGGGGGGGGGGGGGGGCGGTGAGCCATCTACCTTTGTGAAGACAGACCTAAACTGGTTTAGAAGTAGTCTGGCCTTGGAGGGGCTGTCACTGCGGAGTATTGCACCATCCTTCAGGGGAGCTCATCATCATCATCATCAGTCCCGTAGTCTGGTTGACCTTTGGGGCACCACTGAAGATTTTGCAACCAACTTCCTCCACTCCTCACGGTCCTCAGCTTTCCACAGAATGATATTCCATTCAAGGCCAGTCCACTCTGATATTGTCTTCCCATCTTTTTCTCTGTCTGCCTCTTCGTCTCCCTCCCTGAACTGTTCCCTGCAAGACGGTCTTGGCCAGTCCAGATGATCGTGTGACGTGCCCGTACCACCTCAGTTTGCGTCTTTTCATTTTGAGGTCAGGAGGTCTTCATACGGCCCGATGGCGTTTTCGATTCGGGTTTTCACTTCCTTATTGGTTATATGATCTTTGTACGAGATACCAAGGAGTTTGCGGCAGCATCTCATCTCCATTGCCTGTATCCTTCTTTCAATGTCTGCTGTTATGGTCCATGTTTCGCATGCATACAAAAATATTGACATGACCAGGGAACGCATCAGTCTGATCTTGGAGCCGATTGCGATATTCTTGTCGTTCCAGATGACTTTTAGCTTGGTCATTGCAGCTGTGGTCTGGGCAATCCTGGAAAGTACTTCGGGCTTTGATCCTTCATCTGATACTATAGCTCCCAGATATTTAAATCTATGTACGGTCTCAAGTTTCTTGTTGTCTATGGTAATGTCAGTGCTGATGCCATTGGTATTATTTGTCATCAACTGGGTTTTCTCTGCACTGATCCGCATGCCATATGCTGTGGAGGCCTCATCAAGATGTTTTATCAAGCTGACTAGCTCTTACTCTTGCCCAGCTAGTCCGTCAATGTCGTCGGCAAAACGCAAGTTTGTGATTGTTCTACCTCCGATGCTGACTGTTCCCTCGTGGACTTCAAGTGCGTCAGCCATTATTCTCTCTAAGAAGATGTTAAAGAGAGTGGGGGAGAGCAGACATCCTTGGCGTACTCCAACTGTGGTTTGGAACCATTCTCCTATGTTGTTGTCAAGGTAGACTGCACTGGTCGCCTTTTCGTAGAGGCATTCTATGGTTCTGATCAGGTTGGCATTGATGTTGTACAGCCTCATGGTTGCCCACAAGGCTGCGTGCCAAACTCTGTCGAATGCCTTCTTGAAGTCCACGAAGACGTGGTAAATGTCTTGCTGGTGTTGCAGGTATTTCTCTCAGAGCAATCTGAGGTTGAAAATTTGCTCTGTGGTACTTCTTCCTGGTCTGAAACCTGCCTGCTCTTCTTTTATTATCTCCTCAGCTTGTGGCTTCAGTCTACTCAGAAGGATTTTTAGCATGACCTTACTTGGATGGCTGATCAGGCTGATGGTACGGTAGTTTTGGCACAGTTGTAGGTTGCCTTTCTTCGGGAGAGTGATGATCAGGGACTGGGTCCAAGGTGTTGGCCACTCACCTGTCCGCCAGATCTTATTGCAGATGATGAGTAACATATCTATCATGGCCTCTCCTCCTGCCTGGACCAGTTCTGAGGGAATGTTGTCCACTCCTGCCGACTTGCCTTTCTTCAATGATTTTACTGCAGCTTCAACTTCTTCACGCACGATGGGGTAGCTGTCGTTGTTGGTTGGTGGAGGAACGTCTAGCACCTTGGGATCTCCTGTTGTTGTGTGTGTATAATTCGGAGCAGTACTCTGTCCACCTCTGCAGAATCTCTTGATCTTCTATGAGACAATTCCCTGCTTTGTTCTGTATAGTAGTGGTTCTGCCTTGTTTTGAGCTTGTTAGTCCTTTCCCAAGCTGGTAGGCTTTCTTGCTGTTATTTTTCTGCAGGTTTGCTTCGATATCTTGGCATTGTTCTTCAATCCATGTTTCCTTTGCTTTCCTCATGCCTTCTTTAACATGTTGGTTGGATTCTCTGTATAGTTTAGCTCCTTCATCTGTACTCTTCTTTTGCTTTAGTTTTCTGCGTTTGTCACTCAGCTTTAGTACTTCTTCCGTGACCCAGGGCATCTTTGTTGGTCGGTGTTTTCCAAGGATGTCGTTGGCTGCTTCGGTCACGGCAGTGTTGAAGTTGTTGATCAGAGTGTCTACTTCGGTGTCCCCATTGTCAAGGACGAGGAGAGGAGCAAACTTCCCTCCTATCGTTGCTTGGAAGTTTTCAACTATGTTGGGGTCTTTGAGCTTCTCAAGATTGAACTTAATTCTTGTGTTGCCCTGTTTCTTCATCCTCTGGAGGCGGAGTTTGAAGGTCATCATTACAAGCTCATGATCGCTTCCAATGTCAGCTCCTGGAAAGCTCCTGGTCTTTGCGATGTTAACACTTGACTGGAAACGTCTTTTAACCATGATGTAGTCGATCTGACTGTGGTATTTTTCTCCTGGGCTGTGCCATGTCCAGCGTCTAGATGGTTTGTGTGGACCAAACGTGTTCACCACCTTCAGGTCATTGTAACTGGCGAATTCTAGGAGCCTCAAACCTCTTTCGTTTGTCACAGGGTTGCAATATTGGCCACATATCCCTTTCCAGTTATTCTGTTCATCCTCTCCAATCTTCGCATTCCAGTCGCCCTGCACTATAATGATGTCTTTCTTTGGCGTCTGATCTACGATTTCCTGCAGTTGATCATAGAAATCTTCGACAGCCTCGTCATCATAGTCAGTTGTTGGGGCATAAACTTGGATGACGGTGATGTTAAAAGGTGAAGCCTTAAGCCGAATAGTAATGAGTCTGCTAGAGACTGGTCGGCATCCCATGATGGCATTCACAGTGTCTTTGTGAATGAGGAATCCAACTCCATGTTCATGTTTGTCTTCACTGCCACTGAAGTAGAGTTTGTGGCCTTCTGGGGTAGACGTTTCTCCGAGGTTTTTCCATCGTACCTCACAGAGCCCAAGGACGTTCCATCTGTATCTCTTCATTTCATGTGTTAGTTCTGCAACTTTTCCTGCTGCTCTCAGCGATCTCACATTCCAGGTGCCGATAGTAACATTTTTTCTTGTACGTAGGGATTTTGGTCCACCAGTCACATACTTTTCACCTCCGCCCTGATGGCCAGCGACGGAAGGCGCGGTCCTTGTTCCGGGCGACAACCGGGCCGGTATGGATTGAGTTGCGGTTGTAATCTTCATTTAGTGTGTCTTGGGCAATGTCGCATGGTGGAGCCCATCCCTCTCCATGTCAGACCACAGCCGACGTCCTCCATCCAGGTGGTTCGCCTTGGTCTTGAACACATAGCCGTTGAGTTCCTTGCGGAACTTCGTCCGCCTTGGCCGGTAACCTGCAACGTGGAGGTTATTCGCCCAGTGATGCAGTGTTAACATCACCCCCTCACATGGTTTGGCACGCCTGCTGAGGCGAGGTCCCGGGGTGTGGCGCTTGGAGCCAGCACGTGAGAGATTTAGAGGATGGACGAGGACCAGTGATGCCCGTCCACCCTACCAGGTAGAGTGCAGCAGCCAGACATCAAAGGTACTACCTCTATCCAGAGCCCCCTACATCCTTCGGCGCCGCATCTTCGACATACCTCCTAAAAGGCTTGCTGTTGTTCTCTCTCATGCCTTCCTCAATGGAGTTGGTGACATACAGCTGTTCTGCCTTCCTCATGGCCCTCCTACATTCCTTCTTGCAGAATGTGTAGTTGGTCCAGTTCTGTGTCTTCTTGGCTCTTTTATACAGCCTCTTCTTTTTCAAGAGTTTGCGGATGTCCTTATTGATCCATGGGAGATCATTCCTGTTCTTCCGGAGCGCAGATGGGACATGCTTCTCTACGGTGGTCAGGATAGTTTTTTTGAAATCCTCTCAAAGACTACTGACATCGGCCCCTTCTTTTTTCTTGGTTTCCAGTCTCTCTGATAGGGGCTGTAAATCTGTGTTGATGTCCTCCCACTTTGCTTTTGAGAAGAAGTACATCTTCCTAGCTTTCTCCCTCACTCTCTCTGGGCGGGTGTCAAAGTCAGCAACTACTGCCTCATGGTCGGAGAGTCCAGGGATGGTTATTGAGGATTTAACTAGGGAGGGGTTGGAAGCAAAGACTATATCAAGCATGTTTTCCCTCCGGGTCGGTTGGTCATGGATTTGGGTTAGGTACGCTACTGAGGTAATGTCTAGGAGCTCATCCTGTACAGCGGGGTCGCTAGCATTTGGAAGGACTGTGTGTGCATCCCAGTCGATATCTGGGCAACTGAAGTCCCCAGCCAGGATGACTTGCTTCTGGTTTTCTCCCCGCTGTGATCTTCTTCAGGGTCTTGTTCAGCTCACTGAGATCATGAAGGTTTCAATGAGGCATATAAAAACATCCAAGGAGGGGATCTCCACCTGCCTGGAGACGTACTTTTGCCCATACCGCCTCGCAGTCCGCCTTGAGGTTTTTACGCTCTGAAGAGACAAGACTCTTGTGGACTAGAATGAAGACTCCTCCACCAAATCGATTTCGGTCGTTTCGGTAGGGCTCATAGTTGTCCGGGAAGATCTCAGCAGAGAGGATGTTTTTCTCCAGATGCGACTCTGTTCCAAAGACAGTGTCTGGTTTAATGTAGTTTATCATTGCAGCTAGCTCTGCCCGCTTTTTAGTCACACTCTGACAGTTCAGATTTAAGATCCTGAGGTTTTGTTTCCTCGGCAGGTCATAATCATGGTTGCTATGGTTAATTGGTCTATCTTGGCCAACATGAAGTGGCTGGCGGTTTTCCTTATTCTCTGGGCTCAATCTATTCTCACCCTTGGGGCTGCTTGCCTTGAGGGGACTGAATTTCTGGTGGGAGGGATGGAAGGAGTCAACACTAGAGTCAAGATCAGCTAAGGGTTGGTAGTAATTGGCAGATTCCAAGGAGAGACTGCGGAAGATGAAGGATCCACAGTTGACGCTGTCACATTTGTGACAGATCCATTGTATGCTTGGTCGGTTTAGTACCTCATAGTCTGCTGAACAAAGCTTGATGCACGATTTGTGATACCAAATACTACAGTTATCACAGGCAACTCCAGCATCAGCCCAAGACACGTCTTTCACACATACCACATGGGAATATGTTCTGTGGATGTGGACCAGGGTTACTGTGTACGTCGCCGGACAAAGGCAGAGTTAACACAAAGAGGACACTGATCTGACGAGGGTGTAGGCTTGGCCGAAGGGCCTTCCTGACGTTACCTCCTGCTTTCAAGTGCTGGCTCGGGCCCCTGAAGGGTGACTTGTTTCCGGGCGTGGTGAGATCATTGTAGAATATCAACAACAGTAGGAGAGAAGCAGTGAAGTAGACAGAGACCACGGTGTAATTTCTTAATCACAAGTTCTGAAGTACGAAGCCGAAGTGTAGAACAAAGATGGCGGACATGTTGACACTCTCACTGTAGGAAGTTTTTGTCAAACGCTAGCAAATTCAATTTCGAAAATATGGCCTAAACTGGGAGAAGTTTCATTAATGAACAGATTCAAAAACAGAATAAACTACAGAAAAGTACAAAGAAAATTTGTTGTTTACTGCCAGGATCGAAAAAGGCATGTTATTTCCTGCGCATGCGCCCTCCTCCCTATCAGGTTTCACAACTCCCAATTTTTTTCAACCTGTCCGTTAATTTTTTACTTTTTCTTGACAGTCAGAGGCCATTTTCTGCAAGGCATTTTGACAGGAACAGCATTTGGATCTGTGTGAAGATGAAGTTTTCCTTCAAGAGTTCCAACCTCTCCCTCAAACACATCATGGTACTCAGACAAAACATCAGCATCTTTGTCTGCAGAAATTGCTGCAATGTTCTCAACATTCACAGTTAACAGTTCCATTCCCTGCACAGCTCTCAGTCCAAGAATGGGCATACAATTCTGTTTGGTGATAACAAACTTTACCTTAGTTGTATCTCTTCTTGTTTCTGGGATTTTCAACTCTCAGAATGACTTCTCCTACTGGTTCCATCTCTGTTTTATTGAACACCACTAACTTGCTGTTTGTATTCTCTAGATTTTGCAGTCTCATGTCTCCTGTATGATATCCCACTTCTGACGCCATATGTCGTTTTCTTCTACCTTCCAGCAGATTAGTCAAGACGGTTTCTTATTTGATGGGCGATCAAGGTTTCGTCGTCTGTTGAGCAGCCATCCAAGGGAAGTCACTCCTCTTTCCTCATGAATAATATTACACGTACGTCACAACAGGACGCGCTTCACTTTTGCAGACGCCTGGCTGGAGCCTAGGATTAGATCCAGCAACCACTGAATTTTAATTACCTCAGTTAAACGATTGTTCAGCTCCATTAGGACAGCAGCTCCCAGAAGCAAACGATTTATAAAACTCGTTTTGGTGAAAACAACCAGCATCCCCCAAAGAAACACCAACCCCAGCGACTCATTCCCATCTACACTGAGGAATGCAAGGAGCCACTAAAAGAGGCAGCACACAAGATCAATGATCACATTATGACCACCCTTGACGAGAAGAGCAATGTTGAGGAAGTATGGTCTGAAATCCGCATTGGCCTGAGCCAAGCCCTCTCAGATCACGTCCCCCATAAGCAAACCAGATCCAAACCAAGCCTCCCTGGGTTGACTATGAGACCAAGAAACTCATACGTAAACGAGACAGGATCCACAAGCGCATGAAGAAAAACGGAGATGAGACCCTCCGACTGGAATTCAAGGCACACAAGCGCCTTATCCAGAAACGTCTACGTCGCGCCTACTGGAGACACGTAGAAGGCCTGATCTCTGACGAAGGAGAAAGCCAGACCACCTCCAAGAAGACGTTCTGGAGCTTCATTAAAGCAAGAAGAACAGGAGTGGGCGTCTCTCCACTTAAAGAAGCTGGGAAACTCGTCTCTGACCCCAAGGAGCAAGCACAAATTTTGAACACCCAGTTCCACTCTGTATTCAGCCCCAAAGACACCATCACAGCTGAAGAGTTTGAACAGCGGTGCCCATCTGGACCAAAACTTCCAGACTATCCAGCATGCGATGACATCAACATCACAGAAGACGGCGTGAAGAAACTTCTGCTCAACCTTGACCCCAATAAAGCCTGTGGCCCAGATGGCATTACTCCCAGACTTCTGAAGATGGTTGCAGAGGAGATCACTCCAGCCCTCACCCTGCTCTACCGCATCTCATACTCCTCCGGTACCCTGCCACAGGACTGGAAACAGGCCAACATCACACCTGTCTTCAAAAAGGGAAAAAGATACAAACGCAGCCAACTACCGCCCCATCTCCCTCATCTGCATAGCCTGCAAGCTGATGGAGCATATTGTCACCAGCCACATCATGTCCCACTTTGAAAACAATGAGATTCTCTGACCAGAGCAGCACGGCTTTCGACGCGGACGTTCATGTGAGACTCAACTCATAGGGTATGTGGACGAAGCGACCAGAGAGATCGAGAAGGGAAACCAGGAGGACACCATCGTCCTCGACTTCTCAAAAGCTTTCGACAAAGTGAGCCACACCCTACTTGTCCACAAACTACGTCGTTACGGCATCAGAGGCCGCACCAACGCCTAGATCAAGAACTTCCTTGCGGACAGACAGCAGGCTGTGGTGGTGGAGGGAACAAGATCCGACTTCCTACCTGTGGAATCCGGCTTCCCTCAAGGCTCGGTCCTTGGGCCGAGTCTTTTTCTCCTGTACATAAACAACCTTCCTGATGGCATCAAGTCGAAGATCCGCCTATTTGCCGACGATACCATGTGCAGCAAGACCATCATGGAGAAAATAGACGAGCGAGTACTACAAGAAGATCTCCACTCCCTTACCACCTGGGAGAAGAAGTGGTCCATGGAGTTCCATCCACAGAAGTGCTCAACGCTGAGAGTCTCTCGGAAGCGAAACAAGATCGCCCCTGCGTATGAGCTATATGGACACAATCTTGAAAACGTCAACACCACTAAGTACCTTGGTGTCAACATCCAGGACAAAATGCAGTGGGAATCTCACATTGACTCCATCACAAAGAAAGCCAGCAAGACCCTAGGCTTCATCCGGCGCAACCTCAAGATCGACAACAAGAAGACAAAGGAAACTGCGTACAAAGCCCTTGTTCGCCCGCTTTTTGAGTATGCAGCCACCGTCTGGTATCCCTACACTGCAAACGAGATTGAGGCCCTTGAGAAGATCCAACGAAGAGCAGCAAGATAGGTCTCCAATCGCCACCGCCGAACATCATGCGTGGACACCATCCTTGACTCCCTCAACTGGCCTTCCCTGCAACAGCGTCGTAAGAAAGCCCGCTTGGAGATGTTTTACAAGTTCCATCACGGTCTCATCTCCATTAGCTCCATGTACCTGCCCAAACCACCTGACAGTAGGCTGAGCTCTAGGACAAATAACAACCTGAGCTACGACATTCCTACCTGCACGACACGGTACAGGCAGATGACGTTCTTCCCGAGGACCATACCAGAATGGAACAGGTTGCCTCAGGAGGTTGTGACAGCTGAGTCACTGGACTGCTTCAAGGCCTCCCATCTCTAGAACCTGTAACAACCTCCCCCCCCCTCCCCATCACCCCCAACCCTCCCCCCTTGCCCTCCTCCTGACCACTACTCCCTAAAAAAAACCTCCCCCCTGCCATCCCTCCCAGTCATTTTTCCACCCCTGCCCCCCTCCCCCTGTTACTTTTTCATCATCACCCCCACCACCCCTCATACCTCTATCGGATCTAGCCAAGTAGCGGTGATGAAGGCTGAGGCACTGCTGGTAGGGGCTTGACCCCGGGTACCTTCACGGAAATCAGGCTGGCTCAGTTGGAGTTGCGAAAATGTTCCAAATCCTCACAACAGCGCAATCTTCGGCAATCTCCCCAAACTACGACAAAACCATCAGCAGAATGATGTTGGCCGTATAAAGGAAGAAGAAGTGTTAGCTTCACAACGTCAACCCGGTCGGCCAGTGTTAGAAAACGGGGGATGCACTTGGGGACGAGATAAATAAGCGACCCAACTCAACACCGTGGTGTCCTAAGATTAAACGGAAATCAGCCTGTGCTGACAGCAGCTCCACCAAAGATGAAATGCTGACAAATTCAAACAGAGCAACACGAAAGTGTGATTCTGAAGAAACAGTGGAGCCACCAGTCCCACCCAAACCCAAACAGTTGTGAAGACTCACAAAACGTACGAAGCAGAAGTAAATTGCTACACGTTCCACACCTGCGTCATCATCAAACCTGACGGTACGGGCACGTTACTATAGGAGTTACAAGTCCGTAGCGCAAGAATTTGAAGAAAGTGGGAAGTCAAGGGAACGCGGTGAACCTCTCGTATCTTATAGCGAATGTCTTCCAATGTCCTTTAACCGTGCAGGTGAGATTAAAAAAAAAACAGTCAAATATTCTATCTAATATAGATCTATGCAAGGGCCATTAGTTTTGATTAGGCCTATGTGTAAATATCATGCACTGGTGATTTATTTTTGCATTCTACTATTGAGAGATAGTAAGATTTTGCTTAAAAACCAGCTTGACAGAATAACCAGCAGTGACAGAATAATCAACTGATTGATTGCGGTCACTTCCCTGGAAGAAGAAGAAGAAGACCATTCGTCTCCTCCACTGCCCCTGCCCTCGACCTTGCTGCTGCAAACTTCGTCTCCTCCTCTGCCATCTTCGCCTTCGCCTTCTGTCCTGATGGTGCCGCCTACACCTTCTGTCCTGATGGTGCCGCCTTCACCTTCTGTCCTGATGGTGCCGCCTTCACCTTCTGTCCCGCCGGTGCCGCCTTCATCTTCTGTCCCGCTGGTGCCGCCTTCATCTTCTGTCCCACCGGCGCTGCCCTCATCTTCTGTCCCGCTGGTGCCGCCTTTGTCTTCTGTCCCGCTGGTGCCACCTTCATCTTCTGTCCTGCGGGTGCCGCCTTCGTCTTCTGTCCCGTCGTTGCTGCCTTCATCTTCTGCCCCGCTGGTGGCGCCTTCATCTTCTGTCCCGTCGGTGCTGCCTTCATCTCCACCTCGGCCACCGCCATGTGACTCTGATAAACTAAAACTATGCCTTTTTAACGCTCAGTCAACATGCACAGATGGCAAAGCCGATGTCATTGCTGACTTTATCGCAGATGAGCATGTTGACATTGCTTTTATCACCGAAACATGGTTCAACCCCCTTGGTCATGAACCTATACATGCGAGTCTCACTCCGAATGGTTACAGGCTTGCTTCTTTCCATCGCTTATCCCGAGGTGGTGGTACTGCCTTTCTCCCATCCTTCTTTCGAGCACGTTGAAGTATCCTTCCAATCCACCTCTCACCCCATCACCTTCTCCTGTGTCTATCGACCTCCACCTAGCTCTGCCAACAAGCTTACCACATCCATGTTTCTCTCTGACTTTGATCAACTTCTTGATTACTACTGCCTCTTACCTGGAAATCTCATCATTCTAGGTGACATCAATGTCCACTATGACAACACTCACCGTTATGACACAAGACATATCATCAACTCTCTGTCCAATCACAATATAACACAACACATTTCTGAACCAACCCATCAAAAAGGTCACATTCTTGACTGGATCATTTCTCGTGATCACCACAATTCAGCTACTGATAACTGCTTAGTTCTTTCTACCCGTCTAACTTCAGCCCTTCCATCTGACCACTCTGCAATTCTCTGTTCTCTTGACATTTCTCCTCCTTCCCGTACCACGCGTACAGTGACTCGACGCAATCTCAAATCTATCGACCTCTCCACATTTTCATCTGATGCCTTCCGTCTCCTTTCTGAAAAGTCACATAACCTTGCCGATGAATTCTATACTACTCTCCACCATCTTCTGGACACTCATGCTCCAGCCACAACCCGTCTTTTACCTGACCGCCCCCCTACCCCCTGTCTCACTCATGAGATTTTCTGTGCAAAACGTGCCCGCCGCAGAGCAGAGCGCCGCTGGCGCAAATCCAAACTCACTGTACATAGGCAACTTTTCCAAGCCTCTAAAACAAAAGTATCCACCCTCATTGCATCTGCAAAAACAAACTATTTCCAAACCAAAATCCTGAATGCCTCTTCTTCAAAAGAACTCTTTACAACCATGAATCATCTCCTTGGCACACGAAAAGATTTACCTCTCCCAACAAAACGCACAAATGAAGAACTCCCATCTATATTCTCCAAGTATTTCACCACCAAAATGCAAACTCTTCGTGACAGGCTTGACAGGACACCCTGTCAACCATGCCCATCTGATCCTTCCTTCTCTGGCACACCTCTTACTACTTTTACCCCAGTCTCACAAGAAGAAATTCTCAACACAATCAGATCCATGTCGTTCAAAACCTGCGAACTGGATCCTTTTTCAGGTTCTCTCTACTCCGACTGTCTCCCTACTCTCCTCCCATTCATCACTGACATCATCAACACTTCTCTTCAAACTGGAACTGTCCCAGATTCTTTCAAGTCTGCTATTGTTCACCCTCTCCTCAAGAAATACAATTTAGACCCAAATGAACTGAAAAATTACCGGCCTATCTCTAATCTCTCTTTCTTGTCAAAACTCCTCGAAAAAGTTGTCCTCAACCAGCTGAACTCTCATCTGTCTGCCAACAATCTCCTCAATCCTTTCCAGTCAGCCTACCGCAAGTGCCATAGCACTGAAACTGCCCTGGTACACAACAATCTCCTCCTTGCAACTGATACTGGCAAAGTCTCTCTCCTCACACTCCTTGATCTGTCTGCAGCCTTTGATACCATTGATCATGGTATTCTCCTTTCTAGACTTCATCATACTTTTGGCATCTCTGACATTGCTCTCTCCTGGTTCACTTCATATCTATCAAACAGAAAACAAACGCATACCTGACCTGTGGTGTTCCACAAGGATCTGTCCTTGGCCCTGTTCTTTTCACTCTTTACACCTCCCCCCTGTCCACCATCATCAACTCCCACTCTATAAAACACCACTTCTATGCTGATGACACCCAACTTCAAGACAGTGACTCACCTGACAATATACAGCGCCTCTTGACTCGCACCACTGAGTGTTACTCGGACATTAAGAACTGGATGACATACAATAAACTTCAGCTTAATGACGACGAGACAGAAGCTATCCTCATTGGCACCCATCAGAAACTTTCTCAGCTGCCTCCTCTTTCTCTCCCATTATGTAACACATCAGTCCCAATTTCTGATTCAGCTAAAAACCTTGGTATCTGCATTGACTCTACCCTCTCCATGAACAACTTTGTTTCTCGAACTGCCAGATCTTGCTACTATCACCTCCATCGTATAAGCCTGATCAGGAAGTATCTCTCTGTCGAAACAACTGCAAAACTTGTTCTCTCCTTCATAATGTCTCGCATTGACTATTGCAATTCACTCCTGTCTGGTCTTCCTGCCTCCACCATTCACATCCTACAGTGCATTCAAAACAATGCTGCACGCCCTGTACTCAAAAAGAAAAAAGCTGACCCCATATCCCCTCTCCTAGCACAACTTCACTGGCTCCCTGTATCAAAGCGCATACAGTACAAACTAGACACCATGTGCTACAAAGGCCTCAATAACGCAGCCCCTGATTACCTGTCAAGCCTACTTGAGATCTATGTTCCCTCACGTACCCTCCGCTCTGCCTCCGATCCTCTGACTTTTCGCTTTCCACGCACTAAGCTCAATACCTATGGTCCACGAGCCTTCTCTGTTTCTGGTCCACTCTCCTGGAACAAACTTCCTCTCTCAGTCCGTCAGCAACCTACTGTTGTCTCCTTCAAGTCCGCTCTCAAAACTCACCTTTTCTCCTCTGCATAAAATCCTGACCTCACTCAATTCCCTCTGCAGCCTTTCTCCACTCGGAGGGGAATCACATTGTAATATATAATTGTATATAATATGCTCTCTATAATTTTCCATTGCTTTTATTCTTTCTCCCCATTTATAGCCGTGTGTGTGTGTGTGTGTGTGTGTGTGTGTGTGTGTGTGTGTGTGTGTGTGTGTGTGTGTGTGTGTGTGTGTGTGCGTGTGTGCGTGTGTGTGCGTGCGTGTGTGTGTTGTGTGTGTCTGTTTCAGCGCTTAGATTTGATTTTATCAAGATTTTGCGCTATATAAATATTGTAATTATTATTACACTGAACTTAAATTAAATACGAATATGATGAATGAATCATCAAAAACACTGGGCGTACGCCAAATCTTGACTACGAGTGTAAGAAAATAAAAATAAAAATGATGGGACTTGAAATAGCCAAACGGTTAATGTGTTATGTCCCTATTGCTAAACTAAACTTGAACCAAACTGGAAACATTAGCCTAATCTCGAAACAAAATTGGTAAATGGTTTTAGTAAAAAGACAGAACAGTTCAGCTTTCCATCTATTCACCGCACAATTGTCATCGACGGAGATTTAGATTGTACAAAGGTAGGCCAAGCTTGCTCTATTTTCCTCTTGTTTTTTTCTTCTTAACCTGTATTATTTGTTTAATGTTGCGGGAAATGCGAGAATGTATTGTTTGAACTGCTTGTCGTATTTAACAATTTTCCGAACGTCTTCAGTTCATGTTCGTCGGCAAGCTTTGAAGTGGGAGAAAGGAATCGGCTGGTCGCGTGTACAGTCTTAGCATGGCGATACTTTCGCGTGCGCTCAGTTCAGTATAGTTCTTATTTATCAACAATCGTGATGCACTTTGGAGACAAGCTGCTCACGCCAGTTGGTGTCTGGATGAGGTATAAGTAGTTGTAATAACACTGTGACCATACTGGTTTTAAGTTTGTTTTAATTAAAGTGCAACGAGCATTCTTTCAAATGCAGGCCACATCACTCATCAGCCGCATGATGATCAGCACACGGACTGACGGAGAAATGGTGACGGACCGTGGGCAATAGACTTATTAGCCTTGGCCTATGAATTAATATTATTATTACAATTTGTATTAAGCCCTATTAGGTTATTTTTAACCTGTTATTATTATGCCTGTTGTTGTTAGGCCTAGGATGTTGAGTAAAGAATCCCACAATGTACACATATAAAGTAGGCCAGTTAATAGTTATGGATACACAATAGACTTGATAACTTTGATAGGCCTTACTGTGGCTTACATGGCATTTGGTACAAAATAGGCAAAGAACATGTGAAATTATGAACAAGAGTCTAATGATATTAGTCATTTGGCCTATCACAATAGATCTAGGCTGAATATAATTTTGAAAGTTAGTGTTATGTTAGAACTACACTTGAAAATTCTGAAACTGTAGCCTATACAACAGTATTATATTGCCAATGATTTCTTTTGTTAAGACAACATGAGTCATAGTGATTAAAATGGAGATAAATCTACTGGATAATGGAAATGGAGTGGTTAAATTTCTCTTTGCTTTAGCAGATTTTGTATAAGAATAGGCCTACATGGCGAGATTTAACAATATACAGAACTTTCCATTTGCATGCACCCCATAGCATAAACAGTCCATGTCAGAGAGCATGCTTATTGCCATTTAGTTGTTAGTAATCTTTAAAACTTTTGACAACATTTAACTTAACATTTACATTTAACTTAACATTTAATTTTAACCCAGACCATTTGGTTTTGCAATTTATTCACACTCACAGAAAATCAGATCATGAGGGTGAAGTTTTGGGTTTGGAGTTGTGGCTGGACTAGTCTTGATTGATAACAGCGTGTACCTATGCAAAACCCATTAGTCTGTCAAAAAAGCCAAACTGCACCATTACCTATGTACAGTAATAAAGTAAAATAAATGCTGCTTGCAGGAGAAAGTGAAATTAGTGTTAGAATGAAAAACATCCGTTCACATGTAATGAGAAGTACAAAGAATGACAATCCATATTCCATCAATGACTGATGTGCTAAAATTAAAAGGAGAAAGTGAAATTACAGTGTTAGAATAAAAAACATCCGTTCACATGTAATGAGAAGTACAAAGAACGACAATCCATATTCCATCAATGACTGATGTGCTAAAATACTCTTCATCATGTGCTCGAACCTCTCTTGTTCATTTAGAACCAAAAACAAAGCCACATTTACTTTATAATCATTGCCAGAGTTACTGTCAACAAGAGTCCCAACTTGTCAACCTCATGGTCAGTCCCAATCTCACTCATTTTTGTGCAAAAACTTGAAGAAATCAGTTGAAGAACAGCAAAATGGCGACTGGAAAGGAAGAAGGCAGAGGCAACGCAAAAAAGCCTTCTGATTAGTCAGGTTGTATTCGCTTTATAGATCAGACAGTTTTCAACGGGAGATAAGAATGAAGCCACGATTGTGGCTCATTGTGTTTGGACAGTAAAGCCACAATCGTGGCCCATTGTGCTAAGCGGATTAAGAAGTCACCTTTTAATGAAAGGAAAAAAAAGGATATTTTATACTTTTTGAATAAATTGCATAACACAAACCAGAAGAACAAGAAAACCAATGTAAGCGCGTCTCCAACAAGACAAAACAAAACAATTGCATAAGCAGTCTCCTCTGACAAGTATGATGAATGTTAGTGTTTGCATACATTTGCATGACCACTGTGCAGCAAAGAAGCAATCAAAGTGACTGAAAATAATACTGTGTGCAGTGTGTTAGCTTTGATATGCCTTGTCATGATGCCAGATATTCGTTAATTTATTTGTGCCTATTGACCTATGCTTGGCAAATGAGGATTGGTTTTAATCATTGATGTCCATCATTATTCATGACATCAAGTTTTAATGTTTTGTAAAACACAACAATTGCAGATTAAGCTACAAACAAGATAACAAGATTTTATGTTAGCCCAGTGAACAGACACAAGGAAAGTTTTGGCTATACATACAATCACACTCACACCTCACAAGAAACTGAACAGTAATAATATTCAACATCATAAAAGACATATTCGTCAGTCATCCACATAAATGAAAGCACACACACACACACACACACACACACACACACACACACACACACACACACACACACACACACACACACACATATGCCCACAGGACTTAACATAAGGTAAAAATTATTCTCTTACTTTCCCTCCCCAAAGGATGCAATTACTGATTAAGAACAAACAAATAAGTCTTTTCCTACATTAAGATCATTGTGAAACTGTTGTAATCCAAGACAAGCCTGTAAAAGTATAATGAAGCTATAGGATAAACCTGCATTATCTGATTAAGAATGGGCATATGATTCAGTACCAGCCATATTTTCATGGTCGTGGATCAGACGCATTGCAGGCTGTGGTCACTTGTGTGATTTTGACCTTAGTTTTGGCCATATGTTTCTTTATCTTCATTGCATACTAGACCTAGTTCTGTAAGTACTTATCTGCTTACATTTTAGTTTCACTCCAAATGGATGTGATTGTTTAGTGATGAGGACACTGGACTTCAGATTTGAAACTGCTTGGGTAACACCTAGTGGGTAAAGTTGGAGATTTTTTGCAGTCTGCCACTCTCAGCTTGGCATGTAAGCAGACCTGTCAGTGCTTCAGAGATGTTCATTTAACACTATGTAAGCAGTGTCACTGTTTAGAGATTTATGCCATGGAAATCGGAAAATGCCCCAGTATGCACGCTTGCCATATATGCCTCGTGCAGACTGCAGCAGTTGAGCACCTGCACATTGTAGGCCTACATCCAAGTTCACACTGCTCAAAAATACAAAAGAAGGGAAAAAAACAACAACAAAACAACCCAAACAGTGTCAGATATTCAGTTTTCAGCATTTATCAGGTCATGTCATTATGTTGAATTGACATTGGCAGTCAAGATGTGTGAACCGAAACCTTAATAAGCAAATGAGCCAAACAAAACGTCTCAAAAACAAAACAACACACACACTTGCAAAACCTGTTGACATAATGGTGTGTTGAAACTGGTATCAACAAATAATATATTGTGATTGCAGTCAGTCTTTTTGAGATAAATGACATTGACTAATATCATTTATGAATAGATATTTTAATTGCAGTTTGTGTTTTTAACTGATATTATTATTGCAGTCAGCCTTATGAGATAATTGATATGAACCAGTATAATCTATGAATAGATATTGTGATTGCAGTTAGCCTTTATGTAATAAATGATACCAGATGATCTTTCTGACAGGTTTGTGAAATGTCGTCTCGATCAGGACGTCGTTCAAGGAGCAGAAGTCGTGAGTCGCGTAAAAGCAATAACTTGAATAAGAAGAGCAGAAGAGACCAGGACAGACCATGGTTGAAGTCTCGAAGCAGAAGTCGCAGTTCCTCATCAAGCTCAAGTTCAAGATCAAGATCTCGGCGTAGAACACGCCGAAGTCGCTCCAAATCTCCTGTGAGGCCAGTGATGAGCTCTGACCCGAAGTATGTCAATGCCCGTGTCTTTGTGGCTAATTTGGCTTCCAGCCAAACGAGCGCTGTAGAGCTGACTGACATTTTTAAGAAGCATGGGAAAGTTGTGGGTACGTAGAAACTATTATCATTTAAATTAATAATAAGCATTTTTAATAAAGGAAGCTCTGCATGCCTTTCGTTGAAATTGATATTTGAATTTGTGAACTTGTTAAAGAAGGATCTGTTGCACTCGTATTATGCTTTACCCAAATTGACAGTGATGATCAGGAACACTTCTGACAGAACTTAGGAATATTTCTTGCTCAGAAGCAGCTTTTATATGTGTGTAATAGTATATTCCTCATTACATATATACAAGCATTATAATCTGCATCTTCACTGTTGTTTTTCTGTAATCTGAGTAGATGTCTTTGTGTGTGTGTTGTGTGTGCGTGTGCGCACATGTGTGTGTGTGTGTGTGCATGTGTGTGTGTGTGTGTGTGTGCGTGTGACCATAAAACCCAGAACTACTCTCTGAATTGGATTTTCTGGACACTTTCCAGAAAAGTGACAATTAACTGGCCAGTAAACAAGTTTTAATGACGGAAGTCTAACCCTTATCAAATTGCTGTTAAACAACCTAAATGAAATGATTAATTAAGAAAGAAATGGTTCACCCCAGAGATATTTTGATAAATTAGCAATGTGTCCAAATTGCTCATTGCGTATCACACACAAAAAAAGACATGCCTCAATCCATATCTGCTGCGGCTGCTCGTTCATTCCAAAATAGTCTATGGAATTGGCAGTCCTTTGGATGATGACATCATCAAGAGGATAGAGGGAGCGACTGTTTACACTTTGACTGGTTGTGGAACTGGAAGTAGTTTTGTGCAAGCAAGCATGGTATTGGTACTGAACTGACCCAGCGGCGTCTTTGTGGCTGTAACTTTGGTTGCTCAAGCACACTTTTTTAAATCTTGTCGGCTACTAACATAGCCTAATGACTACTTTTGTAGTCTCATTTGGTTACTTGTGTAGTCTCATTGGTTGTCCACAGTCACATATACTGCTTTGCAGTAAACAGTCGTTCTGCCATCATTTGGTTGCATGGAACTGTTCTTTTTGGGTATTGTCACAGGTAAACATGAAGGGGTTAGAAGACATTGCAACCAATCCCACACATCACAGAGAGCCAGAATTTTCAGCCACTAAAGACCAAACTGACCAAAACAGTCTCAACACCAGTTTCATCAGATGCTGAAGATGGAAGAGGAGGAGTAATTCTTTCTATAAGCAACCCTCCACCGATCTGTAGAACCAATAATCCATCTCCCTTTCAATTTTATCATCAGAGTATACCAAACAATTTTTTTTTTGGGGGGGGGGGGGGGGGGACAGCTGATTGAGTTTGAAAAGTTATCAGTATTGGTCTGTGGATTTTGGATCAGATCAAAGAAGTTGTTGCCCGATTCTCCTTTACTCACTTGCTCACCTTACAGGAATAAGAGAGGCGTTTCTTGTTGAGAAATTCCATTTCAAAATAGACATTTTGTTATGAAACAAGTTGTCAGTTTCATGAAACAAAACCTAATTTTACATGTTGACCTCAAGGACTTCCACAAGTCTGTCAGCATTGACATAGTAAGAAATGGTTTTGACTCATAATGCAAAACACAATTCTTATGAATTAAAATTCCCCAGGAATTTCATGATTCTCCAAGAGTTTTCACAAGGGCCTTGAAACTGGTCCCTACACGTCTTCATCAGTGGGGACATGATTTAGTATCTGCATCTAGATGATGCATTGTTACAAGATGATGCACATGAACTTATGCTTGCATTCAGTACAGGTTATTATCTTTAAGGCAAAAGTTGGGTCTCACCTTTCCCCCTGTGACATACTGAGCCACAGCCCACTTAAGTGTCTGGGTTTTTAGAATGATTGGATTTTATATCCATGACTATTGCCATCACTGAAAGGAAAGCCGGCGAACTTACTGAAGTTTGTAGTTTGAATTTGACTTTCCAGAGAGACCACAGTATTTATCATATCAACTCGGAGACCAGGGACAAGGAAGAGTTACAACATTTGTGTCAAGGAAAATTACATTTCTGTTATGAATGGGATAAAAATCCCCTTTCTCTATCTCCATCAGTATTACTGATTTTTCTCACTGTTCTCTTCCAAGAAGGCAAAGGCTGTAACTCCTTGGATATAACCAGGAGTGCTGTCTCCATTCTCTTTGAATAATGGCAGGTTTGCATGCTCCCACTCTTGTATCTGCAAAAAATTATGAAAGATCTTCAAGCTGAAGCTTACTTTACCAGGCACTGGGGTTACTTGGTATGTACAGATATTTGGTTCTTGATTTTCTTAGGCAATGGTCTCATGGTAGGTACCTATCCTTTACCCAGTCATCGCTGAAGATAGTGATGTTTGTTACTATCAAAATAGTGAGTCAGACTGCTTGTCCATTCATCTGTATGTGTTTGATAAAGTGTTAAGTACTTTCTCTTGGATGATAATTGGGTACACATGTATTGAGTGCATTATTGGCTTTATGAAAATGTTATGTGTGGAGGCAGTTTTGGGTAGTTTAGGCCCGTTTTTAGATGTTTTAGTGTCCTTAGTTACGTTAAAATTTGTATTCAGATATGTTTTTTGAATCTCTTGTGTGATAAATTGGACGGGGTGGTCGACACTGGGGGCATCTCCTTGGATTGTGTGTGTGAATGTATTGATCTGTATACTTAATTTTCTTTTCCTTTTTTTTTTTTTTTTTTTTTTGAAGCATTTTGTATGTGGTGAAACGGTTACCGTTATAGCCCTGATATGGCTTGTACAGTCAATTGGGCTTTAAACAAAAATGATAGTAACAATAACAATACTAATTAACCCTTTGACTCCCGCACACTGTCCGCAACCATCCTTTATTATCAGCCCTTCTATCAAAGCAAAAACTTAACCCTTCGACTCCCTCACCCTATCCACCAGCTTCCTGCAGCTGGTGGATAGGGTGAGGGAGTCGAAGGGTTAAGTTTTTGCAGTTGGTGGAGAGGGTGCGGGAGTCAAAGGGTTAAGTTTAGTTTATACAATTACTGTACTATGTAAAACCTATATGTTAACATGTATTTACTGCTGTTTATATGTTTAAGTGCATTACAGTGGCAGTGTATTTGTGTGATTTGTATTTAATGATGTGGTGTGTGTATGTTGTGGTGTGCATATGTAGGTGTGTTGTATGTTGATGTGATTGGTGTATGTTGGTGTTATGACGTGATGTGTGTATGCTAGTGTGATGTATGTTTGTATGTATTGTAGTGTGAAGTGTGTATATTAGTGCGATGTGTGTATGTTGGTGTGATGTCTGTATGCTTGTGTGATGTCACTATGTTGTGATGTGTGTATGTTGGTGTGATGTCTGTATGCTAGTGTGATGTGTGTGTGTTGGTGTGATGTGTGTGCGTGTTGGTGTATTATATGTATATTGGTGTAATGTGTGCGTATTGGTGTGATATGTGTATGTTGGTGTGATGTGTGTATGTTGGTGTGGTATATGTATGTTGTGATGTATGTTGGTGTCATGTGCCCCATATCTATGTTAGTGTGTACAGAAACTTGGGAACACTGTAACACCTGTAGCTGTGTTCGCTATGATGATGTGAGTTCTGTGTTGCCTTGTTGTGCAGATACATTGGTACACCACAATGGCTATGGGTTTATTCAGTTTGTGAATGAAGAAGATGCCAGAAAAGCTGTTGAAGCTGAAACGGGCACTCTGAAACATGGAAAGATTTTGAGTGAGTAACACTTCATTCTTGCTCTTGTCTGCATTATTTCATGAATTGGACCTAACAAACCATTAAAATAGTGGTAGGGCGCAAGCTCTGCATTGGTGTAAATGATAGTTAATCCTTTGACACCTGCACCCTGTCCACCAGCATCCTGCATTGCTAATCATGCCAGCAAAGCGAAAACTTAACCTTTGATTCCCTCACCCTTTTCATCAGCTTCCTGCAGGAAGCTGATGGAAAGCGTGAGGGAATCTAAGGGTTAGTTTTAGTAGTTGGTGGATTAGTTGTTTCGATTTGTATTCAGGTATGTTTTTTAAATCCCCTGTGTGATGAATTAGATGGAGTGGTCAACGCCAGGGACATCTCCTCAACTTATGTACGCAAATGCATTGATATGTGTATTTAATTTTCTTTTCCTTCTTTTTTTTTCTTTCCTTTTGAAGTATTGTGTATGTTTTGAAATGGTTATGGCCCTGATATGGCTTTATGCAGTCGCCTGGGCTTAAAACAACAAAATAACAAAATGGTGACTAATTGTGAAAAACACTTCCAACATCAGGGATAGTTCTAGTATATTTTCATAGACTTCAAGAAGGCCTTTGATGGAGTCTGGCAGAAAGCAGTGTGGGCCACAATGAAGAAATTTAACACCAACACCTTGTAACAATTATACTCCAGAGCAATTGGTGCTGTTGAAGAAAAGTTCCATATTTCGATCGGGGTTTACCAGACTGCCGTTTGTCTCCCACACTTTCCAGGAATGCATCATGACTGACGCTCTTGAAGATCATTTCAACACAGTCAGCATTGGAGCAAGACCATCACAAACCTTTGCTTTGCAGATGACATTGATGGCCTGACAGGCGGTGAGCAGGAACTCGCTAAGCTTGTTAAAAGATTAGATAAACATGGACAAGATATTGCATGGGAATCAGGTCCATAGAAGAAGTAGTTCATGCCTAGCCACAACACCTGATATAACTGTCCATGGACATTAGCAATGAGGTATCCAAACCAGAAATCCTCTCGAGGTTAGCAAAGACAACATCCTCACTGTCCAAGCTGAAACCTGTATGGAAGGACAAGGACATCTCCATGAAACACAAGATCAGGCTCTTTCATGCACTGATATATTTCGTCTTTTTTGGTATGCATGCGAAACATGGACCCTCACAACAGATTTGGAAAGACAAATCCAAGCCATGGAAAAGAGGCGTTATCGCAAAACACTAAAAACCAGATACACTAGTCAATGAACAAGTTCACCAAACTGTCAAGCAGCACATTGGATGATATGATGATTGGCTGACTTCATTTGAAAAAAGATTCAGTTGAAAAAAGATTGGCTGACTTCAGTTGAAAAAAGCGAACTGCGTTAAATTAATATGGCCATGTAACCAGCCCCAGTGGCCTTGCTAAATCAGTCCTCCAGGAAATTATTGAGGAAGGGAGATGGAGAGAAAGACAAAACAACAGTTGAAAAAAAAAAAAAAGACTGATGACAGAGAAACGATTTGAAGAGACCTAGGCTTTGGCACACAACCAACAGAGCTGGAAGAATCTGGCTAAGAGCTTTTGGTGTGGTGCCTCACTGACTCTTCATGGAGTTAAGGGATAAGAAGAACATTACATCAGGTCCATTTGTTGTTTCTCTTTTTCAGAATGAACCTGATGGTGGTGTGTTTTTAAATCATGTATTGTTTGTTTCTGTCAGAATGTAATATGACGGGTGTCTCTTTAAATCGTGTATTGTTTTTGTCGGACTGTAACATGACTGTGGTATCATTTTATATCATCAATTGTTTCTCTTTATTGGAATGTATCATGACAGTGGTATCTGTTCATATCTGTTGTTTCTCTTTATCAAAATTTAACATGACAGTGTTGTCAAATTGAAATGTTATTTCTCTTTTTTCAGAATGTAACATGACAGTGGTGTGTCTCTTTGAATCATGCATTGTTTCTTTCTATCAGAATGTGACAGGATAGTGTTGTCTGTTGATGTCATCTGTTGTTTTGTTTATGGCATCTGTTGTTTCTTTTTATCAGAATGTAACATGGCAGCTGAAGGAAAGAAAGGGGCAAGAGGAGGTAATGATGGAGGAGACAGGGGAAATAACAGCGGTGGGAGTCGTAGTGCAGGATTGACTCACCCTGATGATAGGTAGGTCTGGAAAGACAGCTGTGTTTTGTGTGCATGTGTGTTTACCTACTACATATTTTGTTTATTCTTCTATGTATTTTACCTGTCACATGTTTGGTTTGTTGTTCTGTGCGTTTACCAACAATTTGTTGTTCTATGTTTATCTACCACAGTTGGTTGTTCTCTTTGTTAACCTACCATAGTTTGTTGTTCTGTGTGTTTACCTGTCACAGTTTGTTGGTCTTTGTGTTTACCTACCACAGTTTGTTGTTCTGTGTGTTTACCTACCACAGTTGGTTGTTCTCTTTGTTAACCTACCATAGTTTGTTGTTATGTGTGTTTACCTGTCACAGTTTGTTGGTCTTTGTGTTTACCTACCACAGTTTGTTGTTTTGTGTGTTTACCTACCACAGTTTGTTGTTCTCTTTGTTAACCTACCATAGTTTGTTGTTCTGTGTGTTTACCTGTCACAGTTTGTTGATCTTGGTGTTTACCTACCACAGTTTGTTGTTCTGTGTGTTTACCTACCTCTGTTATTCTGTGTGTTTACCTACCACAGTTTGTTGTTCTCTTTGTTAACCTACCGTAGTTTGTTGTTCTGTGTGTTTACCTGTCACAGTTTGTTATTCTGTGTGTTTACCTACCACAGTTTGTTGTTCTGTGTGTTTACCTACCTCTGTCTGTTCTGTGTGTTTACCTACCTCTGTTCTGTGTATTTACCTACCTCTGTCTGTTCTGTGTGTTTACCTACCTCTGTTTGTTCTGTGTGTTTACCTGCCTTTGTTTGTTCTGTGTGTTTACCTGCCTCTGTTGTTCTGTGTGTTTACCTAACTCTGTCTGTTCTGTGTGTTTACCTGCCTCTGTTGTTCTGTGTGTTTACCTGACTCTGTCTGTTCTGTGTGTTTACCTGCCTGTTGTTCTGTGTGTTTACCTAACTCCGTTTGTTCTGTGTGTTTACCTACCTCTGTTGTCTGTGTATTTACTACCTCTGTTTGTCTGTGTATTTACCTACCTCTGTTTGTTCTGTGTGTTTACCTACCTCTGTTTGTTCTGTGTTGTTTACCTACCTCTGTTCTGTGTATTTACCTACCTCTGTCTGTTCTGTGTGTTTACCTGCCTCTGATTGTTCTGTGTGTTTACCTGCCTCTGTTTGTTCTGTGTGTTTACCTACCTCTGTTTGTTCTGTGTGTTTACCTACCTCTGTCTGTTCTGTGTGTTTACCTATCTCTGTTTGTTCTGTGTGTTTACCTGCCTCTGTTTGTTCTGTGTGTTTACCTGCCTCTGTTTGTTCTGTGTGTTTTACCTACCTCTGTTCTGTGTGTTTACCTGCCTCTGTTTGTTTTGTGTGTTTACCTACCTCTGTTGTTCTGTGTGTTTACCTATCTCTGTTTGTTCTGTGTGTTTACCTACCTCTGTTTGTTCTGTGTGTTTACCTACCTGTGTCTGTTCTGTGTGTTTACCTAACTCTGTTCTGTGTGTTTACCTGCCTCTGTCTGTTGTTCTGTGTGTTTACCTGCCACAGTTTGTCGTTTTCTGTGTTTACCTACCACTGTTTGTTGTTTTCTGTGTTTACCTATCTCTGTTTGTTGTTCTCTTTGTAAGCCTATCTTTTTTGTTGTTCTGTGTGTTTACCTATCTCTGTTTATTGTTCTGTGTGTTAACCTATCACATTTTCTTGTTGTATGTGTTTGCCTACCACAATTTGTTGTTCTGTATGTTAACCTACCTCTGTTTTTCTGTGTGTTTATCTATCAATTTGTTCTTCTGTGAGTTAACCTACCACTGTTTGTTGTTTTGTTTGTTTTTCTACCACACAACCTCAATGGGGAGCTGGTGGCTCTTTCAGTATAAATAGTTTCCTCACATTCGGGAAATTCCTTGCTAGAAATGTTGTCTTTTTGTCACTGTCTTTGCTTCTGTCGTACTCCTTTGTTTTCTCTCATCTCATCCATTCTCATTTTCTGCCTGGCTGGTCAGGCAGAGATAGTAATGGCTGCCCATCTGCCCAGGGCAAGTGATTATTTGTGTTGCACATGTGGTGAGCACTGTGACTTATCCTTCAGGCAAGTGCAATATTTTTCTGCCATCTGCCGCAGAGAATACAGTCAGTTAGTGTTACCTACGATATGGTCAACTGTCAAAGCATGTGGAAATAGGAAAATTACATTTAACAACATGGACATTGTTTTGTATTGTGCAAAGCGATTGGCTCAGCCAGAAGACAGTGGCCAATCAGAATTGGGTTCCTTGTTCATCTCTTTTGGCCACTGCAGGTGATGCAGGTGCCGACAACAAAGTCAGACCAATGCCTATAGCAGACAGACATGTTTGTGTTGTCTCTCAAAAGAAATAGTCCTGACAGAGTCCTTTGTTTGGTTTTTGTGTGTCAAGATCAAGTCAACTTTTAGGAGCTGAATGTTCTTCTCATGCACTTTGAGGAGATCCTGACTGAAAATGAGTGCAGCCTTGGTACAGCAAGGAAGGTTGAGAATCTGAGGCTGTGGACAGCTGTGGTAAGGCTGCCACTAGACTCCCAGAAACCAAAAATGTAGGAGCAGTTCAAGGCAGATGAGAACAGACTAAATGACTTTCCAAACTTACTGAAAGCAGTGCTCATTATCTTTGTGTTGCCAGTGTCCACAGGCAGCTGTAAATAAGAACTTTAAGCAATGAAAAGGATCAAGAATTCCTGTAGGAGCAAACTCAGTACCAGCATTCTGTCCAAACTTATTTATCAGAGCCTGGAATTCGTCGCGGAAACGAGGATTTCCGCAGAAATCAAAATCGAAAATCGCGCAAAAAAATATTTTTCGCGTAAAAAAAAAAATCGATTGTCTGTGTATGAACACACTGAAACGATCTGCTGTGTATGATGGATCCTGATCTTGTGCCCAATGTTTATTAAATACTCTTTTGACTGATATTCATTGTGATTTTCAGTGTGTTAGATGCCTTTAAATTTGTCTCCAGAATGCCTCAGAATGCACAGATTTTAGTCTTGATTTAAAAAATTTTCCGGGGGAGCATGCCCCCAGACCCCCCTAGAAGTTTCCTCTTTTTTTTTCTTAGCAATTCCAGGCTCTGATTTATCCATTGAGGCCCGACATTGATGACTATAACATGTAATTCAAAGATGTTCGTAGGATGGATAGAGAAAGTATAAGCCAACAGGCTGGAACTGAACCTGCTTTTCCAGCCAAGTCTTGGTTCAGAGATTCTGAAGATGGTTAGTGCACAGATTTGGAAGATGTAAATCTGCTAATGCTTTATGAATTAGTAAAGACACTGGGTGATTAATGTTCAGTGGTAGTTGATCCGTGTGAGTGCAAGTTAGAAGGAGTTTAGAGTTGAATTTATTCAAGAGGGATTCATTGCACATGGCCAATTCCATATTCGCTCCACCTGGTATGTGGTATGCTTCGTGAGTATATCAGATCTTGAATCTATAGATTAAAGAGCCAGCCAGCCCACAGGGTTGTGTTTGAAGAGATGTTCGTGTGTGTGTGTGTGTGTGTCACTGTGTGTGTGTGTGTGTGTGTGTGTGCACTAAAAGTATTGTGTGTTGATAAAGCTGTATGCATTATTTTCCTATTCTCCTGTCAGTATTTTATGAAATTGGTGCTGATTTGGGAGCAAGTGGAAAGTTTGTCTACTTGCCTCCTGGGCAAGTCAGGAAAGAAGTTATGTCCTACCCTGCTGGTTCATTACCTGTATATTTTTCATAAAGCTGTGACATGTGCTTTGTCAACTAGGGTTGTTAACTTATTGAGTACATATGTTTAAAGTGGATTTTTAGCTCAAAGGGAATGTGAACTGCTTAATGCCAATTTTAGGTACGATAGGCCAGTTTTCATCTATATTCATGCATTGGTAGTCAGTTTTTTTTTTGTATCCCCCTGGTGATGAGCTTTTTTGGAATTCTCAATACCAGGGGCATAATGTAGGATTACTTGCATGAATTCAGTGGTATATGTACTCAAATTTTCCTTTTAAGATGTTTTATTTTCAAGTTAGCTAGGAAATGATCAGTATTGTATGATAGCGGTGGAGCTCTGTATCTTGTTTCAGATTAGGTAGGGAGCAGTCAGCTTTGTATGGAGCTCTGGCTATGACATATTAAAGTGTTTGCTTTCTGGTAAGCACTGTGTGTATGGTCAGCGCTGTGTTAATGCTTGTGGAGCTGATTGTGACATGTTAAGATGTTTATTTTCTGGTTAGCCAGGAACAGTCAGCACTGTGTAATACCTGTGGAGATCTAAGGAGCACTGTGTAATACCTGTGGAGATCTAAGGTGACTGAATATTCCTACAATAGGCAGAAGATCTCTACAATAGGCAGTCTGAATAAACCAACACAAATGTGATATTTCATGTTTTTTTACTTTCAGACTAGCGAGGGAACGGTCACCACTGCGTGATGCCTATGATAATCCATACGCTGATCCCTACATGCGGGATAGAGGTCCTCCACTTCAGGGAGACCCCCGTGATATGCTTCTTCCACCAAGAGGTCCACCACGAGATTTTCCTCCCCGTGATCTGGGAGGCATGCCACTGGATCTGCCTTACCTACCAAGAGAGCCACGAGACTTGCCGCCTCCTCCTCCACGGTGAGCCATTACGCCATATCTGTGTAGGAAATTACTGGGTAGTTGAAGAGAATGAAAAGGAGAGAGATATATCTATAGCAGTGGTAGTGAGAGCTTGGTGTCTACGCACACTTAGATTGGGAGCCAATGGAATTTGTCAAGAAGGGGCTGAACATGATCATCAGTCTAAGTCCAGTTAGACTTAAAATTCTTAGCTCTGTTACAATTTTTTCTCCAAAACTACCCCTGCCTGTACATCTGATCTCATCCTTCGTACTCATACTCAGGTCCTGCCATCATCAGATAAATACATTCTCTATGTTCCTCATGTAAAGATCAAGACTTTCAGACTTAAGTTCTTTCTCATTCTGTTCTGTGCATCACATCAGTGAAAGCGCTTCCCCTAGATCTTTGTCATTTGTAATTTGTGTCCTCTTTTAGCTTATTTCTGTCTCATTTACGAGCATACTTGTAAATCTTGACCAACCATATCTGACAGTTTTTGAGTATGCTCGTAATGATCACTGTTTCTACTAGGCATGCTGTCATTCAGTTTATTCTCATGCTTGCTTCCTTTTGGTGATTCAGGTGTGTCTGCAAATGGTTTGCAAACTTGTTGCATGGCATTTTAGCTTTCAACACTACATATATTTGAAAGTTTAGATCTTTTCTTCAACACGGCAAAACATGGGTAGTGTATCAGCGCTGATGAAGTGGTCCGAGTTCATGAACGGGTGACCAAGTATGACAGCGATACTAAAAGCAAAGAATGAGCTGATGGTCATGTCAGGATGAGAGTGACAGTCACAGTGCAGAATGATCAGTCGAAAGCTGCAGTGCAGATGACGCTGTCCATGAAAATTGTGACAGTTGATCAAAGTGGTCATAGCACATCACAGCAGACACCTTATGTGAATGGCTTTGATTCTGTATGGAATGATGATGACTTTATACCTAAACCACTCAAATTTGAAAGAGGAGACATTCAGATATATCTTTGAAAACAAACAGTCATGATAATGCACAGTTTTGTTTCCAGAATTCCATCAGGATTCTCTGATCATAGGAGAGAATGTGAGATTTCTTCATTCACGCAAGATCTTATGTCAGAGCCAAGCATGTGGTGCTTGTCAGTCTTTCTTTCCTACTTCATTTGCCCTGCAGTAACTTACTTTGGGGCATTTGTTATGTTTAGTATTTGTGATTGTGCATTTCACAACTTTCTGAATTTTCCAGTAAGCTAGGTGATATGAATTTCTTTTACACCATTGACTGGCTTGTGGAAGTAGTTCTGTGCATGCAAACCTAGTATTGAATTGAGCTAGGGACCCCTTTATGTGTATATCTTCTAGTCACTTGCACTCAGGTTTTTCTGTAAGTCTTTTTGGCTATCCTGTTGTTTGATTTTTTGTAGGATGGCTGTATTTAGTTCTGTTTGAAATTGTATAGGATGATACTATTGATTTCTGTCTTGTGGAAATTGTATAGGATGATACTATTGATTTCTGTCTTGTGGAAATTGTGTAGGATACTATTGATTTCTGTCTTGTGGAAATTGTATAGGATGATACTATTGATTTCTGTCTTGTGGAAATTGTATAGGATGATACTATTGATGTCTGTCTTGTGGAAATTGTGTAGGATGATACTATTGATGTCTGTCTTGTGGAAATTGTATAGGATAATACTATTGATGTCTGTCTTGTGGAAATTGTTTAGGAAGATACTATTGATTTCTGTCTTGTGGAAATTGTGTAGGATACTATTGATTTCTGTCTTGTGGAAATTGTGTAGGATGATACTATTGATGTCTGTCTTGTGGAAATTGTATAGGATAATACTATTGATGTCTGTCTTGTGGAAATTGTTTAGGAAGATACTATTGATTTCTGTCTTGTGGAAATTGTATAGGATAGTACTATGATGTCTGTCTTGTGGAAATTGTTTAGGAAGATACTATTGATTTCTGTCTTGTGGAAATTGTATAGGATAGTACTATTGATGTCTGTCTTGTGGAAATTGTATAGGATAGTACTATTGATTTCTGTCTTGTGGAAATTGTATAGGATAGTACTATTGATTTCTGTCTTGTGGAAATTGTGTAGGATGATACTATTGATTTGTCTTGTGGAAATTGTATAGGAAGATGCTATTGATTTCTGTCTTGTGAAATTTGTGTAGGATGATGCTATTGGTTTCTGTCTTGTGGAAATTGTATAGGATACTATTGATTTCTGTCTTGTGGAAATTGTATAGATGATACTATTGATGTCTGTCTTGTGGAGATTGTATTGGATGATACTATTGATGTCTGTCTTGTAGAAATTGTATAAGATGATATTATTGATGCCTGTCTTGTGGAAATTGTACAGGATGATACTATTGATGTCTGTCTTGTGGAAATTGTATAGGATGATACTATTGATTTCTGTCTTTATATTGCTGTGGATTGATAGTATATATGTCAGTTATGTCGGTATGTGTGCAGTGATCCCTACTTTGATGACCCCTACAGACGACCTCTGCCTCTAGACCCATACTATGATCGTTTTCCGCGACGACCCCTACAGGTGTGTGTGCTTTTCTTTACCTTTGCCTTGTGGTACACATCTGGTGAATTGGGTCATTGCTGATTTTTGTGTGAAATCCAAAACAAATGTGACCACCCATGTTCATAAAACAGGAACCAGAAAAACATGAAAATAGAATGAGAGCTGACCTTTGTCAAGCATGATTGTCAGATAAAAGAAAGAACAAATAGCTAAAACAAGTACAGAAATACAGAAAAACAGCAAAATTTCACTGTTGTTTTGTTGAACAGGAGAAAGTGATTATTGTCTGTTTGGAATGCTTGGTGTGTAATTTTCATGTTTGTTTGAAATGTGAGGTGTGCACTGTGTTATTTGTTGTTTGGAATCTCAGAACGGCTGTGTGGTATATTTGTTGTTTGGAATGGCAGTGGGCACTGTGTTATGTTTGTTGTTTGGAGTATCAGATGTGTACGGCATTATATATGTTGTTTGAAAGTCTGCTGTGTTCTGTGTCATATTTACTGTTTGAAATGTCAGCTGTGTTCTGTGCTATGTGTACAGTTTGGAAAGTCGTATGTGTTTTGTGTTGTATTTACTGTTTGGATGTTATATTTACTGTTTGGAATGTCAGATGTGTTCTGTGCTGTGTGTACCGTTTGGAATGTTAGATGTGTTCTGTGCTGTATGTACCGTTTGGAATGTTAGATGTGTTCTGTGCTGTATGTACCGTTTGGAATGTCAGATGTGTTCTGTGCTGTATGTACCGTTTGGAATGTCAGATGTGTTCTGTGCTGTATTTACTGTTTGGAATGTCAGATGTGTTCTGTGCTGTGTGTACTGTTTGGAATGTCAGATGTGTTCTGTGCTGTGTTTACTGTTTGGAATGTCAGATGTGTTCTGTGCTGTGTTTACTGTTTGGAATGTCAGATGTGTTCTGTGCTGTATTTACTGTTTGGAATGTTAGATGTGTTCTGTGCTGTATTTACTGTTTGGAATGTTAGATGTGTTCTGTGCTGTATTTACTGTTTGGAATGTTAGATGTGTTCTGTGCTGTATTTACTGTTTGGAATGTTAGATGTGTTCTGTGCTGTATTTACTGTTTGGAATGTCAGATGTGTTCTGTGCTGTATGTACTGTTTGGAATGTCAGATGTGTTCTGTGCTGTATTTACTGTTTGGAATGTTAGATGTGTTCTGTGCTGTATTTACTGTTTGGAATGTCAGATGTGTTCTGTGCTGTATGTACTGTTTGGAATGTCAGATGTGTTCTGTGCTGTATTTACTGTTTGGAATGTTAGATGTGTTCTGTGCTGTATTTACTGTTTGGAATGTTAGATGTGTTCTGTGCTGTATGTAGTTTGGAATGTCAGATGTTTCTGTGCTGTATTTACTGTTTGGAATGTCAGATGTGTTCTGTGCTGTATTTACTGTTTGGAATGTTAGATGTGTTCTGTGCTGTATTTACTGTTTGGAATGTTAGATGTGTTCTGTGCTGTATTTACTGTTTGGAATGTCAGATGTGTTCTGTGCTGTATTTACTGTTTGGAATGTTAGATGTGTTCTGTGCTGTATGTAGTTTGGAATGTCAGATGTGTTCTGTGCTGTATGTAGTTTGGAATGTCAGATGTGTTCTGTGCTGTATGTAGTTTGGAATGTCAGATGTGTTCTGTGCTGTATTTACTGTTTGGAATGTCAGATGTGTTCTGTGCTGTATGTAGTTTGGAATGTCAGATGTGTTCTGTGCTGTATGTAGTTTGGAATGTCAGATGTGTTTCTGTGCTGTATGTAGTTTGGAATGTTAGATGTGTTCTGTGCTGTATGTAGTTTGGAATGTCAGATGTGTTCTGTGCTGTATGTAGTTTGGAATGTTAGATGTGTTCTGTGCTGTATTTACTGTTTGGAATGTCAGATGTGTTCTGTGCTGTATGTACTGTTTGGAATGTCAGATGTGTTCTGTGCTGTATGTACTGTTTGGAATGTCAGATGTGTTCTGTGCTGTATGTACTGTTTGGAATGTCAGATGTGTTCTGTGCTGTATGTACTGTTTGGAATGTCAGATGTGTTCTGTGCTGTATGTAGTTTGGAATGTCAGATGTGTTCTGTGCTGTATGTACTGTTTGGAATGTCAGATGTGTTCTGTGCTGTATGTAGTTTGGAATGTTAGATGTGTTTCTGTGCTGTATTTACTGTTTGGAATGTCAGATGTGTTCTGTGCTGTATGTAGTTTGGAATGTCAGATGTGTTCTGTGCTGTATTTACTGTTTGGAATGTTAGATGTGTTCTGTGCTGTATTTACTGTTTGGAATGTCAGATGTGTTCTGTGCTGTATGTAGTTTGGAATGTCAGATGTGTTCTGTGCTGTATTTACTGTTTGGAATGTTAGATGTGTTCTGTGCTGTATTTACTGTTTGGAATGTTAGATGTGTTCTGTGCTGTATGTAGTTTGGAATGTTAGATGTGTTCTGTGCTGTATTTACTGTTTGGAATGATATTTCTATTCTGTGATATAGTTACTGTTGGAATGTCAGATGTGTACTGCTATATTTACTGCTTGAAATGTCGGGTAAATATTGTGCTATATTTATTGTTTGGAATTGGTATTAACCCATTAACTGCCCACCTTTTGTCTATCACGGTGTCATTTTTGTGCATGGTTACTCCTGTAACCATGGTTATCATGAGTTATTTCCATCATGGAAATTTCGGAAAACTAGAAGGGAAATAACAGTATAAAGTGGTTCAGTCTCTAGAAAGGGGGTCAGAGGACAGTTGCATCCACTGATTTGGTTGCTGTGTTCTGTGTACTATGTACCCGGTTCATGGAACTGACCATGAGCGACAACCAGATTCAAAATAGTGGAGCAGTGTTGGACTTTGACACGTAGGCTTGTTTTCAAGTGCTAGAAGTTTCTAGAGGTTTTACCAGAGGTTCCAAATGATCAAGATAGTGGTCATGAAGATTAACCTCACTTGCTCCATACGATTATGCCCCTTGCCGTTCCTCTGATCCGCACCATTTGTATAGGTCATAAGAAAAATTCTCATACAAATAAATAAAAACAAAGAGTTTTGAAATTTGGCGGGTTATATATTAAAAGATTGGTGTACAACATGCTGAAATTTCAACTGTCTAACCCACATGGTTGCTGAGTAATGGTACAAGTAAAATTAGAGAAATTTTCAGGTGAAAAATGTCTTACAAAATGCACAGTCAGGTCAATACATCAGTTCCTACAGTCACATTTTGAATGAAATTTCATAAAATCCATCGTGCACACACTCCATGTGCACTGAAGGAAGAGATCGTGTTAAACAGCGCTGAGTTGTTGAGTATGGTCAGCCATTTGCTTTTCCGTGTTCTGCTTCGCTGCAGAGGTAGTGGGTCGTGAACTTTGCACTGTCTACCCACCAACTGCAGAGTATAGTGACCTAATGGCCTGAAATCTATTTCTGGCTATTAGTTTTGGTTTACGGAAATATTGAAAGCCCCGCGAATTTTCAAAACTCCAAGTCGGATTTCTCCGATGCTCGTAGACAAGCTTTGTTGAGACATGATCGGGAAATCCTGACGCATATAGTGAGAGAGTTGAGAGGACTAGATAAAAGCAGTCATGAAGAAGAGAAATCAGACTACAACCACTATCACCCTCTGTTGGAGGTTTATGAGCCTGGCAAAACTGCAGATGGTAGAACTGAAAGGGACGCTGAAGAACATGTTTCTGATGTTAAGGATGCTCAACAACATGTGTCTGATGTTGCTAAAGATTCTGAACCTATTCCTAGCACTAGTTCTCTACCCCATCCTGTCATGAGAGGTCATGGTAGAGGTAGGGATAGGAGTATGAGCTCCAGACAACAACAAAGTGTGATAAGGTGTGGCAAGGGACATGGTTTCAACACTTCAACCTTGTCATTGAATGGAAAGTTGCCACTGCACAGCCACAAATGAAGACGTTGCATTTAATCCAGTCTTCACACCTGCTCCCTGCCAGATATTAAGTTGTTTGACCCAGTAAACGTGACCTGGAGGTCAGGTGCTAGGCAGCAAGGGGAAAGGCAGCTGTGTAAAGGTAAAAACACCGCCTGCCCACTGACACTGCAATGCACGGCTGGAAGAGCTACCAGTGCAAAACTCAGATGTGCTCTTCCAGCTTGCTGTGCGACAGCGATCAGTCCCTACCCTTTCTTTTTTACTAACCGTTGGTGAGCCGGAGGCTTGTGGAATACGAGAATACATCTATTTTTAAATAAATTCTGTTATAATGTTAAAATACTTATCTACAAACTTTTGAAACCACAGTAGCATTAAAGTCAAGAAGCTGAGGTTTCCATTGATACCAAACACTTGTAGTACTTTTATGGCACAGCCACGCATGCAACACATTGAAAGTTAATGGAAAAAACCAATGAGATAAGAAACTGACTGTCAAATTGCAAAATACATGCATTTTCAACTGGTGGTGTAGTAAAGCAATTAATTTTTCTAGCTGTTAATCTATACATATGATGAAAGATGCATGAATGCATGATGCCATGCTGAAAGAAACATTGCAGGAACACTTAACTGTAAATAGCAAGAGGCGGTGCTGTAATGTAGGTGTACAAGGCACAGAACAGCCCTGAGTTTTCACATATTCCACACAACAAACACTTTTTTCTCACTAGCACTCATTTTTTATCCACCATGTACATAACTGAAGTTTCAGTAAAATGCGCTCTTATCCACAAGCGTGTCAGAGTGGCTGCTTCTTCTTTGGACAGTTCTCATTCAGTCTCGAATATTGCTGCTTTTTTCTGCGAACTTGGTTTTGCTTTGGAAAATGCAAAGGCCGTTTATTAAGGGCGATACTGACGTAGAAGCATGGTCAACATTTTTTTCTGTGCAAATAAATTGTTATGGTAGTATATCATAACCAAGGGTACAAGAAAACATACCAAAAATATAAAAGGTATATCGATAAATGAATGAGCGGTAAACAGATTAGTGAACCTACTGAAGAAGAAGAAGACATCTGCCCCTCTGTACCTGGATTGTATAACCCCCAGTGATTAAGGATTACTGTACAGAGTAACAACTGCTGTCTGTAATGTGAGTACCATGTGCTTGCTTTGATGTAAATTATACTTCAGAACCAGCTTTTTGAGTCATTAGTGTGGCTTTATATAGTGTTGCAGTGTATTTGTGTGTGTGTGTGTGTGTGTGTGTGTGTGTGTGTGTGTGTGTGTGTGTGTGAATGTTGCAAAACTCTTTTGGAAAGAAATGTTTATTATATCAACTTTTATCACACCAGTTACAAACAAAATCAAATTATTATATCACATCATAGCCATGGGTACAAGACATCCCCCGAAAAGCCTAACAGATATCTGGATAATTGACTGAGCAGTACCCAGATTAGTGAATCTATTGAGGAAAGCAAAATATTGCATGCCAAAATGTTATTATACTGTGGCAGGGAAGAGGTTAATGCTACATCTGTAGCATTTACAGAAACAGTTGCACTGCTTGGTTATGATGATTTTTAGATCTGACAGCACATTCGACTATGTCATGCCTCTGCAAAATATAACTACACCACACCATAATTCCATTTAAGATGTATTCATAAGCTGTTCATATTAAAAAAAAAACACACAACAAAAAAAAGCATTTATCCTGTATAATAATCATGTTTATGATTTCAGAAAGGTGCTTCATTTATAAACTTGTGAAATGATAAATTGACAGGTGACTGGTTTTCTTACGAAGGGAAGATAGATAGGTAGATGATGGTGTATAACACCAGATGAAGAGATGTTACTGCATACCTTCTGTTAAACAGAGGTGCTGTTCATAGTTTTTCTCAAATCTTTCATCCATAAATATTTTGCCTCCTGCAGATGTTGATCAATACCGTGAAATTGCATTTATTGATCAGTGCCCTGAATGTGTAATTGCTGCATGTGATCTTATATTTATTTGCATGTGATACAAGTGAACTAGTGACACGAAACTTTTCTTTAATGTCATGTATGAATGTGTGTGTATTTTTTTTTGGGGGGGGGGAGGGGGTGCTGCCTGTTTTGTTTTCATAGAATGTTAGATATAGAAGAAATAATTAAAAAAGAAAAGAAAAAAAGAATGGTGAAGATGGGTATCTATTTACATGCTCAGTTGTTACTAATGTTATGTTGGTGCTTGTTGATGCAGGCGTCCTCCATACAGACTAGATCCCTACAGAGATCTGTACAGGGATCCCTATGGCCCTGATCTCTTAGATCCTGTGTCAGCCCCCAAGAAGCCTTTGACAGTGGATTGTGAAATCATCATTGTGACCACAGAGTTGAGGTAATGCCTGTCATTATTATGTCATCTTGATGTCACAGTACATTATGACATCATTATGATATCAGATTAGTGGTAATACTTGTCACTGATGAGAGTCATGATGTCACAGTATATTATGACATCATTATGATATCACATTTGAGGTAATTATTTTCATGATTATATTGTCATGAGTCACAGTTCAGTATAACATTGTTATGACCACAGTTTTAAGGTAAAGCTTGTCATTATTACGTTATCCTGATATCGCAGTTAGTACTTTCTAATATCGATATGACTACAGATTTGAGATAATGCATGTCATTATTACATCGTCATGATGTAACAGTATAATATCGTTATGACCACAGATTTTAGGTAATGGTTGTCATAATTGCACCATCATGATGTCACAGTACATCACAATATCCATTATGACCACAGGTTTGAGTTAATGCTCTTCACTACATTATTACATCGTCTTGACATCACTTTACATATCACTATGATTAAGGATAATACTCGTCACTGTTATGTATCATTTGTCTTACAGATTTTGATACAAAAGTAAGTAACAGTGAACAAGAAGCTTTCATTACCTTTATCGATTACAGCAAGGCCTTTGACAGTGTCATACACCATCAATTGTTTAACACAATTGCAAAGATGGTCTTCCCCAAACACTTGGTGTCACTTATAGCAGCATTATATGAAGAACAAAAAGTGACCATCAGATGGAGTGGTGCACACTGCAAATATTTTGGCATTGAAAAAGGAGTCAGGCAGGGCTGCATCTTTTTGACTAATCTTTTTAACTTATATACAAAGCAGGTCATTAGAGAGGTACATTTTTAACTTATATACAAAGCAGGTCATTAGAGAGGTAGATTTAGAAGGGATGGGAATAAAGATCGTAGGAAGAAACATCACCATCCTGAGATAAGCAGATGACACTGTATTAATGGCAGATAACACCACAAGCATGAAGTGAACTCTTTACTGATTAGATGCAGCAGATTGCAAGGCAGGTTTGAAACTGAATGCTGAAAGAAACCACAAGTTATGCACATAGTGAGAAAAAAACAAACAAAACAGGAACATGCAAACATTCAAATAACAAAAACAAACTTTGAAAATGTCCAACATTTCAAGTATTTAGGATCTGTAAAAACAAATGACGGCCCCTGCATCAAAGATGTGAAAACAAGAATATCACACATCCGTTTTTTATACTGGGGGTAGTGTATTTGAACTCGAACAACTGGCACACTTTATAATGCACACACAGATAACAACACAAAGCGCAAATATAAATAACATTCTTACATTTTTCATGATTTTCATGTATCTTGCATAAACATTTTTCGCTGGTATTGCCTGTTGAAAACATGCGTATGTTCAAAGAAGAGTTGTGGTACATAGTATATGCATGTGGGGATTCTTGTTTTATGATACACATATGTGTGTGTTGCTAGATGCAACATGGATATGATGGAGAAGTAATTTGAGAGTCATTGTTTAATGTGTGGTTTGTTGTGTAATAGTACATACATGTGTATGTGAATTTTATGGTACTCTTGGGACATTTTGTGTTGCCAGACGCTATGCAGACATGGTTGAGAGGCGCCTTAAGAATATCAACTTGTTGACCAATATGCTGGTGATCCGAGAGGACCGCACCATACAACAACAGGTGGAAGATGCCAGTCGTCGCTCGTGTCTCTTCGCTATCATTATCAACGCTCAGAATGAAGTACATCATTCTCTGACTGTTAACATTCTGCATGGAGTCACTCAAGGTGTGTGTGTGTGTGTGTGTGTGTGTGTGTGTGTGTGCGTGCGTGCGTAGGTGCGTGCGTGCGTGCGCACATCAACATCATCATTAGCATTTAGAATGATCTGCACTGTTCTCTTAATGTTAACATTCTGTAAGCGGTCACATATCTTTTGACATTCTAATTTTATGTCTTGAATATCCCTCCTGTCAAACAAGTTACACAAGGTGTCTTATCTTTGTAAGTAATGTTATGTGCTGAATGTCTCTCTTGACAAACAAATCACACAGAGCACCTTTGTAAATCATGAATTTGTGTGTTTAATTCCAGACAAACTCGATTCAAAATCAGTCCTTATTATGTTTATATATGTATCATGTTTGTTATGCTGTTTATGGTTTCTGAGACATATACCACGATAAAAGGCAGTTGTAGTTGTGGGACATGACCATGGGACATGACCTTACATATCAAGATGATGGCAGAGACAGTTGTGGTCATTGTGGGACATGATACATATCAAAATTAAAGAGGAGACAGCAGTAGATGACTACATATCAAAACAAGTCCCATAAGATATTCACAGGTGGATCAAGGTCTGATAAAGGTTTTGCTGCTGCTGCCTTCTGTTCTATTTCTAATCAATGATTTTCAAAAGCTATTACTTCTGATAGGTCTGTCTATACTGCTGAACTGACTGCTCTGGTATTGGCACTAGAAATAGTGTCCCAAGCACACATTGAAAAATAATCTTTTCTGATTCCTTTTCTGCATAGCAGTCATTGGCCACCCTGAGCTGAAATTCTTTTAACTCTCTTCCTCTCTTAAAACTGAGAGTAACAGTATTGTGCTTGCCTGGGTTCCTGGCCTTATCCTTGCTAAGGACGCCACAGTGGAAAAGATGTCTAAATCCTTCATCCCTCACACGGATCTGAAACCTATCTATGCCATGTCAGAAAAGATGTCTAAATCCTTTATCCGTCACACAGATCTGAAACCTATGCCGCAACAGAACAGGTGTCTGAATCCTTTATCAGTCACGCAGATCTGAAACCTATGCCACGTCAGAAAAGATGTCTAAATCCTTTATCCGTCACACAGATCTGAAACCTTAAGTACAAACTTTTGGGAAAAATCTCTGATAAGAGGATTGGAATAACCAGAGTCAGTGTTGACAACAAACTTATCTAAATCGGCCCCAACCTTAACTTGGGAACCATAAGAAAGAGAAGGTTATGCATGTTGTCATTTTAAGAAAAATGATGAAGCACCATGATATATCCTATGTGATGAACTGCTTGGCATTAAACACCTTATTGAATGCTTGGTTTTGCAGAGTAAGAGACATGAGCACTATACAGCAGACTCCTGAAAAAACTCATGAGGAATGTTACTCCAGATGCAGTTTTCAACTTTTTCAAGAGATCAGTAGATTTCACTTTGTAAGATGTGTCTGGAAAAAGATTTTGAAAGTCTGTAGACTTGACAGGATTTCAGGTGATTGTTTTTGAACTGTTGTCAAGATTTCAGACTTGATGTTTTTAACTTGATGGCTGTGGTATTGCTGTAGTTGTTGGCTGGACTATAGTATGAAGTTGAATATCAAGGTGGAGCAGGCATGGTTATTGTGGCACATGACTACACACACGAGATGAAACAGCTTGTCATTGTTGTGGCACATGACCCTACATATCAGGGTGAAGAAGACAGCTGTGGTTGTTGTGGCACATGACCGTACATATCAGGGTGAAGAAGACAGCTGTCATTGTTGTGGCACATGACTCTACATATCAGGGTGAAGAAGACAGCTGTGGTTGTTGTGGCACATGACTCTACATATCAGGGTGAAGAAGACAGCTGTGGTTGTTGTGGCACATGACTCTACATATCAGGGTGAAGAAGACAGCTGTGGTTGTTGTGGCACATGACCGTACATATCAGGGTGAAGAAGACAGCTGTGGTTGTTGTGGCACATGACTCTACATATCAGGGTGAAGAAGACAGCTGTGGTTGTTGTGGCACATGACCGTACATATCAGGGTGAAGAAGACAGCTGTGGTTGTTGTGGCACATGACTACATATCAGGGTGAAGAAGACAGCTGTGGTTGTTGTGGCACATGACCCTACATATCAGGGTGAAGAAGACAGCTGTGGTTGTTGTGGCACATGACCCTACATATCAGGGTGAAGAAGACAGCTGTCATTGTTGTGGCACATGACCCTACATATCAGGGTGAAGAAGACAGCTGTGGTTGTTGTGGCACATGACCCTACATATCAGGGTGAAGAAGACAGCTGTGGTTGTTGTGGCACATGACCGTACATATCAGGGTGAAGAAGACAGCTGTGGTTGTTGTGGCACATGACTCTACATATCAGGGTGAAGAAGACAGCTGTGGTTGTTGTGGCACATGACCGTACATATCAGGGTGAAGAAGACAGCTGTCATTGTTGTGGCACATGACCCTACATATCAGGGTGAAGAAGACAGCTGTGGTTGTTGTGGCCATGCTCAATATCAGGTGAGAAGACACTGTGGTTGTTGGGCACATGACTAATTCAGGGTGAAGAAGACAGCTGTCATTGTTGTGGCACATGACTCTACATATCAGGGTGAAGAAGACAGCTGTCATTGTTGTGGCACATGACTCTACATATCAGGGTGAAGAAGACAGCTGTCATTGTTGTGGCACATGACCCTACATATCAGGGTGAAGAAGACAGCTGTCATTGTTGTGGCACATGACCGTACATATCAGGGTGAAGAAGACAGCTGTCATTGTTGTGGCACATGACTCTACATATCAGGGTGAAGAAGACAGCTGTGGTTGTTGTGGCACATGACCGTACATATCAGGGTGAAGAAGACAGCTGTCATTGTTGTGGCACATGACCCTACATATCAGGGTGAAGAAGACAGCTGTCATTGTTGTGGCACATGACTCTACATATCAGGGTGAAGAAGACAGCTGTCATTGTTGTGGCACATGACCCTACGTATCAGGGTGAAGAAGACAGCTGTCATTGTTGTGGCACATGACTCTACATATCAGGGTGAAGAAGACAGCTGTCATTGTTGTGGCACATGACTCTACATATCAGGGTGAAGAAGACAGCTGTCATTGTTGTGGCACATGACTCTACATATCAGGGTGAAGAAGACAGCTGTCATTGTTGTGGCACATGACTCTACATATCAGGGTGAAGAAGACAGCTGTCATTGTTGTGGCACATGACTCTACATATCAGGGTGAAGAAGACAGCTGTGGTTGTTGTGGCACATGACTCTACATATCAGGGTGAAGAAGACAGCTGTGGTTGTTGTGGCACATGACCGTACATATCAGGGTGAAGAAGACAGCTGTGGTTGTTGTGGCACATGACCCTACCTACCAGGGTGAAGAAGACAGCTGTGGTTGTTGTGGCACATGACTCTACATATCAGGGTGAAGAAGACAGCTGTCATTGTTGTGGCACATGACTACATATCAGGGTGAAGAAGACAGCTGTCATTGTTGTGGCACAAGACCCTATATATCAAGGTAAAGAAGACAGCTGTGGTTGTTTTTGAACATGATCTAAACAGTTGTGGTTGTTTTTGGACATGATCTAAACAGCTGTGGTTGTTTTTTGGACATGATCTGAACTTGGTTTACAAATGGACCTGATTCTAGCCTGACAGCATGTGCCAGCACATGTGCAGTCACACTTGTGAAAGCTTTTTGCATGTGCCTTCCTGGCTTTTCAGTGTCTGGTATGGTTAAGCAGTGGTGAAGAGGAGATAAGCTTTGTCTTCATGTTAATGGCCCAATGAGAAGTTGAGTTCCTCAACGTCATGTTCCTTACAAAATATATGTGTTATTGACATTTGGGTATCTTGCACAGAACACTGGTCTTTTTTTTTTTTACAAAAGACATACAAATTATATGTGATATTGACATTTGGGTATCTTGCACAGAACACTGGTCTTTTTTTTTTTTACAAAAGACATACAAATTATATGTGATATTGACATTTGGGTTTCTTGCACAGAACACCGCAACATGCCACTAGACGATGCTGTGAACCTGGTGGCACGCAGCTTCGAGAAGTTCCTGACTGCAGAGAAGGAAAAATTGGCAGCTCCGTCCAAAGAGAAATCATCATTGGGGGAGGGTGTAGGTGAGAGGGGGGATGGGCGGGGCACCCCCGTGTCCAAGGACATGTCACACCTGTTAAACCTGTTGGCCGACAACCGGCAGCTGACCGTGCAGGAGCTGGACAAGGTCATCACCTTCCTACAAGACAAGAGGCAGAGAGCTTTAAACGTCAACAGTTCCGTCACCACCAGCACAGGTGAGTTATATGAACGATTAAGCACTCCAGATGTATGAACATTGACAGTTCCATCACCGCCCCTCCAAGTGAGTTATATGAACTTTAACAATGCCATGACTGATACAGGTTAGTTACATGAACATTGAGAGACCATCACCACCACAGATGAGATAACAGGGTTTGTGATAAGAGTTGTGGTAACAGGGTTTGTGATAAGAGTTGTGGTAACAGGGTTTGTGTTAAGAGTTGTGGTAACAGGGTTTGTGGTAAGAGTTGTGGTAACAGGGTTTGTGGTAAGAGTTGTAACAGGGTTTGTGGTAAGAGTTGTGGTAACAGGGTTTGTGATAAGAGTTATGGTAACAGGGTTTGTGTTAAGAGTTATGTTAAGGTTTGTGATAAGAGTTATGGTAACAGGGTTTGTGTTAAGAGTTATGTTAAGGTTTGTGATAAGAGTTATGGTAACAGGGTTTGTGTTAAGAGTTATGTTAAGGTTTGTGATAAGAGTTATAGTAACAGGGTTTGTGGTAAAAGGTTTGGGAACAGGGTTTGTGTTAAGAGTTACAGTAACAGGGTTTGTTATGGGCTTGTGGTAACAGGGTTTGTGATAGGAGTTATAGTAACAGGGTTTGTTATGGGCTTGTGGTAACAGGGTTTGTGGTAAGAATTATGGTAACAGGATTTGTTATGGGCTTGTGGTAACAGGGTTTATGTTAAGAATTATGTTAAGAGGGTTTGTGATAAGAGTTATAGTAACAGGGTTTGTTATAGGCTTGTGGTAACAGGGTTTGTGGTAAGAGTTATGGTAACAGGGTTTGTTATAGGCTTGTGGTAACAGGGTTTGTGGTAAGAGTTATGGTAACAGGGCTTGTGATAAAAGTTGTGGTAACAAGATTTGTGAATAGAGTTGTGGTAACAGGATTTATTATAAAAGTTATGGTAACAGGGTTTGTGATAAGAATTGTGGTAACAGGGTTTGTGATAAGAGTTGTGGTAACAGGGTTTTTGGTGAGAATTATGGAAAGAGGGTTTGTGATGACTAACAGGGTTTGTTATACTTATAGGATTGTGGTAATAGGGCTTATAACAAAGTTTGTGGTAACATGGTTTATGATAAGAGTTATGGTAACAGCAGACCTGCCAACCAGTACGATTTTGGCGTATTATTTTACGATCATAATTAAATAATACTAAATTACGATCGAGTAAAAAATGATACGATGCAAAAAACAAAAACAAAAAAAAAAACGATTATAGGTCTAGTAGTGACTTTGAGCCGAGAGCGCCACTGAGAAGACAATCACGATCGGTAAACAAGTGGACTATGGGCGCAGCCATGTTTGTTATTATAAATGAGAATCTCGTCAAACGAGAGTCTCGTACTGGGTCAAACGAAAGTCTCGTACCGACTGTGAGACTTCCGTTTTTGCAAAAAGAAAATGGCGACACGAGGTAGACCGTGTGGTAGTGGCAAAGGAAAACGTGGTGGTGAAGCTGCTTTGGGCACCGGCAGTGAAAGTGTACAGAAAAAGGCAAAAAGAGAACAAAAGTTCATCCAGTCGTACTCACAAGAGTACCCATGCATCACTGCATCGAAAGTGGGAAGCACATATGCAAGGTGCAGTGCTTGTGAGTTCGATTTTCTAGTTTCGCATGGCGGGATCGACGATGTAAAAAAGCACGTGACTTTGTTGAGGCACATTGCAAAGGCATCAGCCTTAAGAAACACCTCTTCTCTTGTTGATTATATTCAAAGAACTGAAGATACTGATCTCCAGCCCATTCGTGCAGAGGCATATTTCACGGCATTTTTGGTGGAACACAACGTGCCACTTTCAGCCTCTGACCATGCTGGACAGTTGTTTAAGAAGATGTTTCCTGACAGCAACATAGCAGATACCTACAGTTCTGCAAGAACAAAAACCACATCCATTGTGAAGGAATGTGCTGAAGATAGTAAGGCTGAACTTGTGCAGTGCATGAAGGGACCCTTTGTGTTAGGTACTGATGGTAGTCAGGAGGGGGAAGACAAGTTCTTTCCCATTGTTGTGAGAGCTGTGGATCCCCATGGAACTATCAAAACTGAACTGCTCAGTGTCCCCTCATGTGAGACGTCAGCCACTGGAGAACACATCTTTCAGTTGTTGGACTCTGAGCTAAGGGCTTACCATATAGACTGGAGGAACTGCCTGGCATTTGTAACCGACAATGCCAATGTCATGATTGGGGTCAACAAAGGTGTCATCTCGTTCATCAGAGACAAGCATCCAGAGACCTTCTTGGCCAGATGTGTATGCCATCTCCTTAGTCTGACTGTGAAGAAAGCCATGAAGGAGTCTAGCAAGTTTGACCTTGATGACACAATGCGTCAACTGGCCTGGTATTTCTCCAAGAGCACTGGCAGACAGCAACGCCTGAAGCAGATCCAGAAGGAACTAGGCTTGCCAGAGCACAAGGTTGTTGAGCATGTTCCCACGATGGCTCTCTCTTGGGGCTGCCTTGGACAGAGCAGTTGAGCAGTGGAACGCTTTGGACAAATTCTTCAAGGAAGAATGCAGTGTGAAGACATCACATGCTTCAAGTACATCTAGTTCTGACCCACCTATGAGGCAAAAACTCGGGGATTTCTTCCGGCGCAAGACCACCAAATTGTATGTCTTGTTCTATGCAACAGTCTTGGAGGTGTTCAACCAAGTCAACAAACTTGAACAGACCGACAGCGCCAGAATCCATCTGATCAAGAGAGACATGGAACGACTGTACAGACGCCTGCTTGTCAGTTATCTGAAGCCAGCTGCTCTGAACAATGGGGCCCTGATGGATGTGGACTTCAAATCCTCATACAACATGAAGCGTGATGAAGACATCTTCATTGGTAGCACCACCCGAGAACACCTGGACTGTGTGGAAAGTAAGCAGCAGCAGATCTTCATGGAGAATGTGAAGACATTCTACAAGGAGGCATGCAAGTACATGAAAGAGAAGCTGAACCCGGCCGAGGAAACTCTATGGAAACATGCAGAGCTTGCAGATGTGAACCTGCAGAAGTCAGTTCAAGCATCTTCTTTGAAATACTTCTTGAAGAAGTTCCCATGCACTCTGCCACCTAACACAACCCCTGATGAGCTGGAGGGAGAGTTTCTGGAGTACCAGGCAGCAGAACTTCCACCTGTGGTGTTGAACCAGCCATCAGCAGAACTGCAGTGGAAGGAGATTGGTGCCATGAAAGATCACAATGGTGCCACTAGACTGAAACATCTGTCCCAGTTCATGCTGTCAATTCTCCTCATCCCTGTGTCCAACTGTGGGTGTGAGAGAATCTTCAGTCAAGTGCGAAGAAACAAGACTGACTTTCGGGGATCCATAGGGGCAAAGACATTGGATACTCTCATGGTTCTGAAGTCCAAGAAAGGGGGCCCATGCTACAAAGCAGTGTTCTCTGATGAGCTCTTGAAAAAGTGCAAGTCAGCTACCAAAAGGCAGCACACTGAGCACAGTGCAACAAGCTCTACCGACACAACTCAGTAACTTTCAAAGTGTGCCTTGTTGGCTTCAAATTGTCATTTTGACAATGCAGTTTGTAGCGAAGCAGACATTAGAATTTATGTTTTTTGAGTGAATCATATGTGATTGTGCCTCAGTGGAGACAGACACTGGAACTCATAGTGATCAATATATGTGGAAAACAGACACTTGAACTCAGAATTTGTGATGCTTGTGAAAAAAGACATTAGAAGTGATACATGTGAAAATATGTGTTCCTGGAGCCACAAATGACGAGACGAATCTACTTTATAATGAGGTATATAATTCTTTGTATACTTGGAATACTACTGTTTTTGAAAAAATACTATAAAAAATTTATAAAGGTACTATTGCAGGCTTAGAGGGGTTGGCAGGTCTGTAACAGGGTTTGTATAAAAGTTGTGGTAACAGGGTTTGTATAAAAGTTGTGGTAACAGGTTTGTATATAGAGTTGTGGTAACAGGGTTTGTATATAGAGTTGTGGTAACAGGGTTTGTATATAGAGTTGTGGTAACAGGGTTTGTATATAGAGTTGTGGTAACAGGGTTTGTATAAGAGTTGTGGTAACAGGGTTTGTATAAAAGTTGTGGTACAGGGTTGTATAAAAGTTGTGGTAACAGGGTTTGTATAAAAGTTGTGGTAACAGGGTTTGTATAAAAGTTGTTGTAACAGGGTTTGTATAAAAGTTGTTGTAACAGGGTTTGTATAAAGTTGGGTAACAGGGTTTATATAAAAGTTGTGGTAACAGGGTTTGTAAAAAGTTGTGGTAACAAGGGTTTGTATAAAGTTGTGGTAACAGGGTTTGTATAAAAGTTGTGGTAACAGGGTTTGTATAAAAGTTGTGGTAACAAGGGTTTGTATAAGAGTTGTGGTAACAGGGTTGTATAAGAGTTTGGTTACAGGTGTGTATATAGAGTTGTGGTAACAGGGTTTGTATAAAAGTTGTGGTAACAGGGTTTGTATAAGAGTTGTGGTAACAAGGGTTTGTATAAGAGTTGTGGTAACAGGGTTTGTATAAAAGTTGTGGTAACATGGTTTGTATAAAAGTTGTGGTAACAGGGTTTGTATAAAAGTTGTGGTAACAAGGGTTTGTATAAGAGTTGTGGTAACAGGGTTTGTATAAGAGTTATGGTAACAAGAGTTTGTATAAGAGTTGTGGTAACATGGTTTGTATAAAAGTTGTGGTAACAGGGTTTGTATAAGAGTTGTGGTAACAGGGTTTGTATAAAAGTTGTGGTAACAAGTTTGTATAAGAGTTGTGGTAACATGGTTTGTATAAAAGTTGTGGTAACAGGGTTTGTATAAGAGTTGTGGTAACATGGTTTGTATAAAAGTTGTGGTAACAGGGTTTGTATAAAGGTTGTGGTAACAAGAGTTTGTATAAGAGTTGTGGTAACAAGGTTTGTATAAGAGTTATGGTAACAAGAGTTTGTATAAACATGGGTGAAAGTAGTTCGGAGTGTTCCGGAATTCCGGAATGAACGATTGACAAAAGTTCTTTTCCGGAATGGCAAACTTGACTTCAGGAAAATGCCAATGCAAAAAAAAAAAAAAAAAAAAAAAAAAAAAAAAAAAACGAGAGAGAGAGTCTTTCACACTGTCAGCTCGGCTTATCTGCATAATTCAATTATCTATATTATTTTTCCATTAGTCTTCGTTTGTATCGAACGGCGATTCTTCACTGGTGCTTGGCAACACAGAAAGGATTTAAAGTTACTTCCCTTCCTTTTCATTCTTGCTCATGCGCATTCCGAGTCTAAACCGGGGGAAAAAAAGTTTGCGAGCGAAGATTTGTATCGACAGCAAATTTGGGCCTAACACATGCGATAGCATGGGTGAAAGTAGTTCCGGTGTGTTCCGGAATTCCGGAATGAACCGATTGACAAAAGTTCTTTTCCGGAATGGCAAACTTGACTTCAGGAAAATGCCAATGCAAAAAAAAACACCAAAAAAACCCAAAAAAACCGAGTCTTTCACACTGTCAGCTCGGCTTATCTGCATAATTCAATTATCTATATTATTTTTCCATTAGTCTTCGTTTGTATCGAACGGCGATTCTTCACTGGTGCTTGGCAACACAGAAAGGGTTTAAAGTTACTTCCCTTCCTTTTCATTCTTGCTCATGCGCATTCCGAGTCTAAACCGGGGGAAAAAAAAGTTTGCGAGCGAAGATTTGTATCGACAGCAAATTTGGGCCTAACACATGCGATAGCAACAATGAAGGACGTGCCTGTTAATGCAGATGTTTCTGCAATAGACAAATCAGTAAAAAACAAGTGGCAATGGCTCTGGCTAGAAGAAGAAGAAGATGGTGATTGTTTCGAAGTGTTTCCATTGCTTCAGGAATGGACGCAGGTTTTCAGGAATGGGAACATTTAGAGGACATGGAAATTTAAGGTTTCAGGATTGGGAGATTTTTTCACTTTCACCCATGATAACAGTTGTGGTAACAGGGTTTGTATAAAAGTTGTGGTAACAAGAGTTTGTATAAGAATTGTGGTAACAAGAGTTCGTATAACAGTTGTGGTAACAGGGTTTGTATAAGAGTTGTGGTAACAGGGTTTGTATATAGAGTTATGGTAACAGGGTTTGTATATAGAGTTGTGGTAACAGGGTTTGTATAAGAGTAATGGTAACAGGGTTTGTATAAGAGTTATGGTAACAGGGTTTGTATATAGAGTTGTGGTAACAGGATTTGTATAAAATTGTGGTATTAAGGGTTTGTATAAGAGTTGTGGTAACAGGGTTTGTAAAGAGTTGTGGTAACAAGAGTTTGTATAAGAGTTGTGGTAACTGGCTTTGTATAAAAGTTGTGGTAACAGGCTTTGTATAAAAGTTGTAGTAACAGAGTTTATGTAAGAGTTGTGGTAACAGGGTTTGTATAAAAGTTGTGGTAACAGGCTTTGTATAAAAGTTGTGGTAACAGGGTTTGTGTAAGAGTTGTGGTAACATGGTTTGTATAAGAGTTATGGTAACAGGGTTTGTATATAGAGTTGTGGTAACGGGGTTTGTATAAGAGTTGTGGTAACGGTTTGTATAAGAGTTATGGTAACAGGGTTTGTATGTAGAGTTGTGGTAACAGTGTATATAGAGTTATGGTAACAGGGTTTGTATAAGAGTTGTGGTAACAGGGTTTGTATAAAAGTTGTGATAACAGGGTTATGGTAAGAGTTATGGTAATACTAATAGGGTTTGTATTAGAGTTTATGGTAACAGGGTTTGTATAAGAATTGTGGTAATAGGGTTTATGGTAACAGGGTTTGGGGTAACAGTTGTGACAAGTGTTTGGGGTAACAGTTTGTGGTGATAGGGTTTGGGGTAATAGATGTAATTGAAATAGAGGTAACAGTTGTGACAATAGGGTGTGTGGTAATAGGGTTCAGGGTAACAGTTATGGTAACAGTTTTTGTGGTAACAAGATTTGGGTAACAGTGTTTGGAGTAACAGGATTTATGATAACATTTGTGGTAACCAGTTTTGGAGTAACAAGTGGATAAGAGGATTTGTGGTAACTAGAGATTTGGGTAACGGGGTTTTGGGTGACAGGATTTGTGGTAACAGGATTTTGGGTAACAGGGTTTGGGTAACAGGATTTTGGTAAGAGAGTTTGGGGTAACATTTGTGGTATTAGGGTTTGTGGTAACAGTTGGGGTAACAGGGTTTGCTGTAAGAGGGTAATTTCCTATATAGCGAACTGCTGTTCTGTTTGTAGTGTCTTCAGCAGAGATGCAGCATGCACCCCCACCCCCATTCTGTCAACAACAACAACCACCACAGACATCTCACCAGGAACCAGCCAACCAGCAACAGGAGCTGCAGAGTAAGATCCTGAGTATGATCAATGGAGGGTCTGCTGGTAAGTGATATATGTTATTGCTGAGTGATATATGTTATGGCTGTTACCTCCTGCACTTTAGTATGCTCCACTCTGCATTGCGCTCTCTTCTACAGGCAAAGTTACTTATAGTAGGGTCACCATTTGTTGGGATGTCAGGGCAGGAAATTCACAGAACATAGTAGATGTGATTTGGAAAGCAGAACTGAGATTTATCCATGGACTGTCTGTTCGTCAGTGGTGGCCTAAAGTCATCTTGGTGATGTCAGCAGTTTCAATCACCAGGTTGGTTTTGACTCCACACAGTCATTTTCGATAAGTCAAAGTCACTTGATGTTTGTTTACCTCCAAAGTCATTTTGATCATGACAATTGTCTCGCATTCATGAAGTGTTAAACCAATGTATTTGACTGTCAGCCCCTGTCTTGAGTCTGAGCTCTAGGCATGCAGCTCAGTTCTCTGCTGTCAGAATTGGACCATTCAGGCCGATTGTGGAAATTTTGTGTCACTGGTTTAAAACTAATTTATTTCATATTTAACCTCTGAATATCCCATAAAGTTACATATGGGTGGATCTATAGTAGAGTAATAAGTTTGCTTATTATTACTTAAATAGACTTTTTTTTAAACTCACTCAGTACTGACGTTCTCTGCCTATAGTAGAGTAATAAGTTTGCTTATTATTACTTAAATAGACTTTTTTTTAAACTCACTCAGTACTGACGTTCTCTGCCTATAGTAGAGTAATAAGTTTGCTTATTATTACTTAAATAGACTTTTTTTAAAACTCACTCAGTACTGACGTTCTCTGCCTATAGTAGAGTAATAAGTTTGCTTATTATTACTTAAATTGACTTTTTTTTAAACTCACTCAGTACTGACGTTCTCTGCCTACTTTTCACTACCTCCTGAGCAAATGTATGGGTTAGTAGTAAAAATCAGTGGGTTAGTAATAAAATCACCAAAAACAGCCAATCAGAGTTAGAGAATGAAATGTTTAGAACTGATTAATAACACCTTGGATTACTGAAAACCATATGTTCTGGACTTTGGCAAAAAATATCTACATTTTCAGTTCTGAAATAAAATAATGATGCGAATAACCCACATTAAGCTGGGAAAGGTCTTTGTGTGCACAAAATAACCAAAGAAATGTCGCAACATCAGTCTGGATATAGTGCACACAAAAACCTCTTGATATTATGTGCATATATTCATAAACAGTCCTGCTAATCAACCATGCTAAAGGAAGAAGTCCCCCCCCTCCCCCTCCTTGGGGATGCCGGGGGCTCTTACAGTATAAATAGTATCCTCATCTTCTGGAATTTCTATGCTAGAAATTTCCTCTTTTCTGTCACTCTCTTTGTTTCTACCTTATTCCTTTGCTTTCTGTCATTTCTTCCTTTTTTCTGTCACTCTGTTCCTGCCTTGTTCCTTTGCTTTCTGTCTTTTGTTCCTATCATTTTCTGCCTTGCTGGTCCATTCACCTGTGTGTGTTCATTAAAGGCTTTAGCACATTGTCTTAGGATTGATAATAAGGTACATGAGTTAAGCGCAATTTGCTCTAAGGAAATGTAATGTGCGGAAGCAAATTTAGGTAATTTAAGCCTAATTTAATATGTTTTAGAGTCCCTGGTTATGTTTTAATTTGTATTTAGTTATGTTTTTTAAATCCCCTGTGTGATAAATTGGATGGAATGGTCAGTGCTCGGGGCATATCCTTAGGCACAAATGCATTGATGTGTGTACTTAATTTTCTTCTACTTTTTTTTCATGCTGAAGTATTGTGTCTGTATTGTGGCTTTCTGGGGCGTGTGCAACCCAGACACTCCAGCGAAACTACAGGGGGGGAAAAAAGACCTGCCATCAGTTATGGAGCTTAGCATTGATAAAAGCTTCTTCTGTCATGTCCATGGTATTGTGGAGTTGTTTTCCCCTCTGAACTGTGCCGCGACCATGACCTTTGTCTTCGTCATGCTCTCCTTGGCTTGAAACAGCAACTGACGAGAGGTGGTGTTCAGACTCGGCCAATTGATCGTTTTCCTCATCAGAAAAATCATTACTGTCATCTTCAACTGTTCCTTCAGTGTCTGAATCTGCAGTCTGAAACTTTTTCAGTACTTCAGTGGTCACGGCTGTTCATTCGTGCTGTGGACAAGGCTAATTTAACTGCTGCCTTGACCTGACTCATTGACCCTTCCTTTGGCCTAGTTCTTGGCATTCCATCACTGGTCTTGAGGCACGCGTTTTTTGCATTTACTTAAAATTGGCTGCGAGATGCTTTAGGTGAGCTATTTTGGATACCACCCAATTTGGTTGATTTGTGTGGCTTTATTTGCATGTAAGGATCTTTTCCACTTTGTGTATTTTAACACTGTGCTTCTTTGATTTTTGAACGAATTATCTTTTTGTGTGAAATTACAAAATTCGTGAAGTAGGTCTCTAGATCTAAATCCGTGCGTGTTGAGCTCCATCACAGAGTCAGTCTTGTAACAAACTATTTCTGAACACGTTGAGTATGTAAATTTGGAATGTGCACAGTGTTTAAGTCACTCTGTAGTCTGTAGTTTGCTTGTATTTGGATTATTGTTTCGCCTTCACTTTGTTGGGACTAGTGGTGGCATATGTCTATACATGGTTGCGTGTGTGATAACTACAGTCAGCTTGAAGCTGGACTGAAATGGTGCCGCAGATGTTATGGTCAACAGTTTTCACAACCTTCCCTTCAGAGTTAAATGCAAGCCTGAGATAAATTGTCCATATTTTTCATGTTGTCACAGTGTAATGTAGATATATGGCTCTTGTCTGTCAGCTTTTGAGTGCGCTGTAAATTGGTATGCGCACACAAGAAGTTACAGATGCATGATTTTCTGGTGTGTTTGTTTTGTTCTGCATGGTACGTTTACTCTTGTCAAAGGTTTATGTTCATGGACTAACACTAGTCAATAGTTTCATATTGCTGGAATTGTTACTGTCTCGTTAATTCATTAATTCATTCAGCTTAAGATGTTTGAGGTAGTTTGACTTTGACATTGACAATTTAATGATAAACACAGTGATCACATCATAGTTCTCTCTCTGCCAGCTTCAACCAACAAAGGATCTTTTCCACTTTGTGTATTTTGATAATCAAAAGACAAAATCAAAATCAAAATAATCAAAAAACAAGCAAACTATAGACTATAGAATGACGCAAACACTGTGTACTCAAATTTACACACTCACTGTGTTCAGAAATAATTTGCAACAAGACCTACTCTGTGATGGACCTTCTTCATGAATTTAACAATTTCACACCAAAAAAAAAACATTCATTCAAAAATCAAGTAAGCACAGCGTTAAAACACACAAAGTGGAAAAGATTCTTACATGCAGACAACTAAATCAGCCAAATTGGGTGGTATCCAAAATAGCCTAACAAAGCACCGCTTGCATTGTGAGAGTGACTGATTTTCCGCCGTGTACATCGTGATTCGATAAATTGTATCGCCGGCGTCATGCTCAACCGTTTCTTTTCACCGGACCCGCCGCCAACCGTGCTGCATGCTGAGTATCGCAACTCATAATCAGCCATGCCATAGAACTAAACTGCCCATATAAACACCGTGTGGTGGTAAAAAGCTGCTGTCGTCAACGTTTTTGTGAGTGTGGAAACAGCAAAACATTTGCATGGGACGCCATCTTTGTCCGAAGTGAGGTCATGGGTGTGGTCAGACAAGATAAGGTCGCATGCATATGGTCAAATAAAATAGTGCTGGTTGGTTGCCCTGGCTAGTAGAAAGGCCTGTGAAGCTAATTGTAGCTAAAAAGTTTTGTGAGCATCGTGATTCGGCTCCGAAAAAATCTAAACATGCGGAATCCCCTGTAGGGGATGTTTGTACGAAACGTTTGTAAACTGAGCATCTCCTGTAGGGGACGTCCAGATGGGATGAACGAATATTCAAACTGAAACGTATCTTTGATTGTTAGAAATGAAAAAAAATGTTAAAAAGCTGTGAGATTACACCTGAAGAAACAATATTTCATTTGAAGCAGACAAAGACCAACGTATGATTTCACAGTGTTGTGCTTTTCATTCATTGCTAATCGTGGTGAGACATTGAAGTAAGCTGCCTATCATGAAAGATCACCAAAGGGTCTTCAGAAATGATCAAATTTAATTTTGGCCATTGGACTTTACCCCTGGACCCCTTACCCCCTCCCCATCAGAGCATTGCCCCTGGACCCCACCAGGGCCTAGGCAGTGCCTGGACCTCAGCCTGCAGTCATTTTTTGAGTGAACTGTTCCTCAGCCTGGATTGTATGTGTGTTTGAGTGTGTGTATTTGTGTGAAACATATGCAGTTTGTGTAACATGCAGGTTTGTGTGCTTGTTGTATGCATGCATTTTTGTGTGTGCATGTGTATGTATCATGTGTGTATGTGTGTGTGTATATGTATGTATGTATGTATGTACATCTATTTGTGTGTAACATAAAGATTGGTGTGTGTGTGGGTGGGATTTTGTGTTGGAGAGAGGAAAAGAGGAGGAGGTATAAAGAGATCCATGCTAAATCACTTTGTATGCACTAGTCTGGTTTTGAGTTAACTTGCAATCAAGCTGCTGAAGGTAAGTCAGATATCTCCTGGTTTCAAGCTAAGTTGCCATGAACAAAAATAAGAAAACCAAACAGTAGCCTACCTTAAGCACAGTGTTGTCATTTTTTGGATGACTGTTTTCCTGCCTTGTCTTTAATTTCACCATTTTTTTTTTGTGAATGGAAACCTGGGATTTTATAAGAGACATCAAAGTTTGCGTGCTTGGCACTTTCCATAAAAGTGCTCAGTCTTAAATTTCAGTAGATAAGTTGAAGTCTTCATCATTCCTTTCATGGTGAATGGAAATGGTAGTATCAGCATTTCAGTGGACCATTTCAATTGAACCAGAAAAAATACGGAAAAAGAATCAGAAAACACATTTAATACAAGCAGATAAGACAAATGCAAATTTTCGGCCAACTGGCCTTTGTCAAGCATAGACGTAGACACTTGATGAAGCAGCAGGGAAGTTTCAGCCATTTTTGTATTTGGTGTTTGTTCGTGTGTGATCTTCCGTCTATGCTTGACAAAAGCCAGTTGGCCAAAAATTTGTGCTTGTCTTGTCTGGTTGTATTGAATACGCCTTCTGATTTTTTTTGTGGGTTTTTTTTTTTTTTTCTGGTTTCTGTTTGCTTGAATGCAGGCAGTCACACTTGTTTTGCATTTTAGTTCAGGAAGTTTGGCTGATCGATCCGACATGGTCAGTGTGTGATGGAAAAGTACTGTACACGTATGCCCTGCTGTAAATAATTGTTCCTGATATGGAACAATTGCTCCTGGGTTTTCCTGGTATGAGTGGATGAGGCTTAACTATTGTGACTGGCACTGCCTCTGCCCTGTATTTTCCCAGTATGAGCCTTTCTCAGAGAAACCCCATAAAACCAGCAGTTGTAATCAAACTGGTCTTGCAGGCCTGAATGAAGTCCAGTTACAACTAGTGTACCATGGAATATCGATCTTCATTGATGTCTCCAACAGAATTTTAAGGTTCCAGCCTGCCACTGTTGTTATCAATCACAAGTGCCCCACCACCTTAAACCAGCTGGAGTTGGAGATGAGTGTGAGATACGTGCTACATTCAGTTTGTTGACTTGTACATGCAACCACAGCAAGCTTTGGCACTGATACAGTTTCTTTACCATCTGCTTTGTTGCTGTCACTGTAATTTTCACTTTCTTGGGGAGAAAGTGTTTTGTCAGTATCCATTTGGGCAGGATTGTCAAGATCTAGTCGATGAATCTCCTTTCCCGATGCATGTTGCCTTGGGTAAATTTTTCTGTTGAGCTTGAAGTCTGTACACTGTAAGCAAACATGTGTTTTCGAAAAGGATCTTACTTCCCCCCCCCCCCTCCACCCCCCACCCCACTCCCCACCATGCCTTCACCTTTGATGTGGTTATGACGTGTTCCGCCTTAGATTTTACGTCCACCATCTCAGCAGTGGCCTCTGAAAATCTAAGTTCAGTGAACTCCTATTATAGTTTCAGTCGCTGGGGTGTCAGCCCAAAATTTTCCCGAGCGGTACACAGTCTTGGACACATTCAACACAGCACACATGCACCTGCCAAGTGAGTCTGACATGTGAGAGAACGCTCACTCAGCAGCCTGATGTGCAACATTCTGGAATGTCCAGACATCTCTGGTTTCCAGCCTGCAAAAGCAGTGGAACTGTGATGAACATCAGGGAGTGGAAGAAGAGGCTTGAGCATGGAGAAGGGGCCAGCAAGGCAAGCAGTAGTACAGGGGGTAGAAGGAAGAGGCTTGAGCATGGAGAAGGGGCCAGCAAGGCAAGCAGTAGTACAGGGGGTAGAAGGAAGAGGCTTGAGCATGGAGAAGGGGCCAGCAAGGCAAGCAGTAGTACAGGGGGTAGAAGGAAGAGGCTTGAGCATGGAGAAGGGGCCAGCAAGGCAAGCAGTAATACAGAGAGCAGAAGGAAGAGGCTTGAGCATGGAGAAGGGGCCAGCAAGGCAAGCAGTAGTACAGGGGGTAGAAGGAAGAGGCTTGAGCATGGAGAAGGGGCCAGCAAGGCAAGCAGTAATACAGAGAGCAGAAGGAAGAGGCTTGAGCATGGAGAAGAGGCCAGCAAGGCAAGCAGTAGTACTGTTGTGAACAATGATAGGAGCAAGGAAGATGACGTCAGAGGGAAGAGAAGGTGGAAGAAGATGAAGAAGAGGATGATGGCAGCTTGCTGGACGGTGCAGTGTAAGATCATGATTGTGACTTGGTCTTTTTTGATAATTTGAAGTGTTCCTGTTTTTACAACTGTGATCATAATGATGATGACTTGGCCAGTATTTCAGAGAATGTAGAGGCAGTGCATGTGCCCATGAATATGTTGTTCACAAGTATACTTGTCTAGTCATGGCAGCTCAAATGCTTGTGAACACCAGGTTTTGTTTGTTTTTTTTATTCAACATTTACTAACAAAAGAATTGAAGGACTGAGTATGAATAAAAAGCAAAAGTGGAACAAACAAAAAAGCAATTGTTGTTGTTGCTGTTATTGTTTTGTTATTAGAGGCCCCAGAAAAATAGCAAAACAAGTATGATTTGGCATAAGACTCATTTCTAAGCAAAATGGTTGGGCTACCTGAAAAATTACTGGGTTGCCTAAACTTCCTGGTTAGCAGCCTGGTTGGCCCCTTGGTCTAGCTGGCTAAATCTCAGGATTGTAGGTTTTACCTTGCCTTCGTTTTTGACCTGGTTACTGCAGGTTTAACTCACTCGGTACGGAGAGTTTTTCCCCTTGCGTTTCCCCAGGGACGGCCCATTTTGAAGGGTTAGGAAAAAAATCACAAAAAATACAAAACATAAAGGAACAAAATGAAACTTTCAGATCTGAATATTTACATGCTGGGTTAGTTCATGCCAAAATATTGAAGTTCTTCCTTGAATTTTTCTTCTTCATGTGCCACGTTGAAAATACCCCAAATTTTGTGGTCAGGATCACCGTGCAGTCACACACATTGATCAGCTCCATGAACACACAGTCAAAGGTAAGAAGGTCTTTGTATGCACAAAACAACATGAATAAAGTAGACTTTGCTCAGGGTAAAAAAAAAAAAGATTATTAGTGATATTATATGAATAAATGTTACAAATTGTTACACAGGGGAGTTATGGGGGCGTGGCACTCAGATGAGACATGCAGGCTACAAGAGCCAGAGAAGGAGGCAAAGTGGGAGAAAAACTAAAATCTTCATGCCAGTCATGCATAGGAAAATGAATGAAACCTCCATCAGACATGCGACTCACTGTACTTGGCTCGCTGACTGCTCGCCTCTCGTGACGTGTACGCCCACCTCCCTCCTACTTCACTGTCGTCTGAAACTGGGTCACTGTCAGTACCTTCTTGCTGGCAGCTTCCATCACTTGATACACTTTCATCATTATCTTCAGCATACTCCTCGATGTCCAATCCTTCAGTTTAAAGCACTTCAATCACTTCAGCAGCAGTAAAACGCTGCCGTCGCGATCTACTTTGTTCGAAAACTCGTACTCGCCTGCGACGCCATTTTCGACACGAATGCAGATTACCAATCGTCGTGGGGTACCGAAGTCAGTCGTTTCCTGATGAGTGTATGGCTACGGAATCTCACGAAGCAACTTTCCCCTTGACCCTTGACACGTTTGCAGTGACCAGTGTGGTGGCTATGGTAGGCGTGCAAGGTCTAAAGGGGAGCGTCGAAAAAAATTTAATTATCGAAACCGCTATAGCGTTCCGTCATACGCAACCGTGCCTTTCATCATGACCGCTGTAGCGTTCCGTCATACGCAACCGTGCCTTTCATCACGACCGCTATAGCGTTCCGTCGTACCGATTGAGTTAATCATACCTTTACCTTTGACATGGTCATCTCAGGTTTAACTTTCCCTGCACTACCTGCACCTTTGACCCGGTTGTTACATGTTTAGCCTTGCCATCATTTTTGACCTGGTTGTTTGCGGATTTAAGTCGTTCACCTCTAACAGCCGGGATCGCGGATCTGCTAAGCGAGGAGCTTTCACTCATAACAGCCGCAGCCGCGGATTTGGCATTTAAAATTTTTCTCTGGTAACACGGCGCTGGTTAGCAGTAATCGAAGTGGATCCTGCTTTAGCACAGAATAACCTTTGGCTGCTGCACGTGGTGAGTGACCTATAATCGGTCAGCCTTTGAATTGTTTTTATGCCAACCCCCATCCCATTTTAGATTTCTGAGGGATCTGACCTTGAAGTTGCAGAACAGTATGAAGAAAGTGATTTAGCCTGTCAGAAGGGATGAAATTGATGAAAATGTGTCTGACTAGAGAAGATGAAAAGAAAAGAGATTTAGTGTGATGAGTGAAGCAGGCAGTGATTGTGGCGAAGCTGACATGGCACTTACGCAAATAACTACTACCTGATCTGACTGAGGTTGGTTTTGTTGTATCATAATGGATGCCTGCTATGAAGATTTTTATGTTTTTTCCCAGTAATTCGTCCATACAAAAGTGGCCAAACATATGGGCTGAAATTGCATGGCATTCAGACCATGCCCTCACTGATATTTTTTTGCCAAATATTTAGTGACCTGATTATGAAGCACATAATAGTGACTGAAATGCTTGTACATGTGTGTGAATGTGTATGTGGGGGTACATGTGTATGTTTTATGTATGAGTGTGTTTGTATAGTGTGTGTATACTGTATGTGTAAGTCTGATGTGTAAAATGTACAGGTTTGTATATCTGTGCTTTTATGTACATGTGGATGTTTGCTCATGTGTGTGCACGTGTGTATGTGTGTGTGTGTGTGTGGTTGGTGTATGTGTGGTGTTTGTGTTGAGGTTATTGTTTTGAAACTTTGTGCTGTGATTTTTCAGTCAAACAAATAATCATAATTATGTTGTAAGTTCAAGTTCAATCAAACAATAACCATGTATCAAAATAATAAGAGTGTGTGTTTTCTCATTATTCTTTTTATGATTTAAAATAAAAAATACAATGTATACAAACTCCCTGTATACGAGAGAACGTCAAATGACAACTCGACAAGTTATCAGTTGTATGTTACTGTTTTAGCTTATTTGTAAAGACTAGAAGCTCTCAAGCAGCAGCTGTTTACTCTCTACTGGTATTTCCAGTGTGATTTATGTGGAAAACAGTCCTCATTTCTCTCTACTGGTGTTTCCAATGTGACGTTTGTGGACAACAGTCTTCTTCTTTTCAAGAACAGTGTGAACTTCCCTTATATGCACTTTTGTTACCATAGAAATATAGGCCTACATTGTTTTACGGATGGCAACAAAAAGAGTACCATTAAGGTCAGAGCTTTAACATTGTAAAGTGCTTGTTCAGTCCAGTGATAATCATGTGTCAAAATTTCAAAAGTGTGTGTGTGACTATTATTTTTTTTAATATTTTTTTTTTAAAAACCTATACAAATGCCCAGTGCACACAGGAATGTTAAATTGCAAATCGCACAGTGAGTGAGTTAATCATATCTTCACCTTTGACTTGGTTAATACAGGCTTAACCTTTGTTTCACCTTTGGCCCAGATATTACAGGTTTAAACTTGCCTTTACCTTTGACCTAGTTGTTACAGGTTATTCTTACACTGGACAGCCAGTTTTCTCTCTTTCTTGTCCTCTACAGACAGCCCATTCATAAGGGTTGGGGTGGGAAAAATCACAAGAAATACAGAACACAAAGTGAGAAAATTTAACTTTCTGAACTGATTATCAACATACTGGGTTAATACATGTAAAAAACACTGAAGCTTGTATCTCTGTGTTTCAGCTTAGTGGTGGACCATGTGGAAAATACTACTGATTTTGCATTCAGCATTACCATAAGCTGCCATAGTTTGATTATATCATTGGAAATACAGGAATTTGAGGAAAGGTCCATAAATACACAAAATATCTTATGATAAATGTGGATACTGTTTAGAAAGTCAGCAGCAAAATCTCATTGAAAGAGTCACTGGATGAGTGGTGCTCAGCTGACGTGTGCAGACTAGCAAGTGAGGAGAAGGAACCCAGGCAAACAAAGTATAGACAGAAAACAACCTAGAGTCCTTGTCCCAGTCAGGCATCAGAATTTTTAGAAATTGTCTTGGTTCATATCAGTCACAGTCTCCTTTTGTGTACATATACATACTCCCCACTATTCCCCTCCCTCACTGCCTTTGCAGTAGTCAAATTCACCCCACCCATCGCTTTCATCACTTGAAACGGTGTCTTCTTCTTCTTCTTCACCCATCTCTTCATTGTCAGAATTGTTTTGTCTGTAGCATTTTAGCTACAGCATCAAAGGATTGAGCCAAGTATGAGCCACACTAGAAGAATGCTACAGTGTTCATTTACCCAGAGAGTTAGTCATACCTTAACCTGTGACTCGATTTAGCAGTCATGCAGTGGGCTTCTGCTTTGTGTCAAATGCGTAACCGGAATAAAACGATTGTGAGTGCTGTTTCTAGAAAAGAAACCCAAAATGTTATCCGATAGTTTTCTGTTCTTCTCTTCAAACTTGCAAGGTCCGACCGGAAAATTCTTCTTTGTCTTCGAAATCTAATGTCTTAACACCGTTGAGTTCATCATGAAAATCTATGACGGTAACACGTTATACTGATTGGTTGATTAATGTTCAAGAATGAATGCCAGTTGGTCATCTAAAATTTCAATTGGAAGGATCTATACACAGTTTCTTGCGTGCTTCACAAACACAGACACTCACACACACCACACACACACACACACACACACACACACACACACACACACACACACATACACTCACTCACTCACTCACTCACTCACTCACTCACTCACTCACTCACTCACTCACACACACACACACACACACACACACACACACACACACCACACACACACACACACACACACTCACACTCACACAGAGTTTGCGGACGGTCGGTCTTCGCGCATTTGTTTGACATTTTGTTCGGCGTTTTGGCTCAAAAGTGCAGCATTTAATCGTCACTGTGAGCTGTGAAATGTTCCAGATATGACCAAGGTAGTTTTTAGCTGTTTGTGTTTTTCTGTGTCTTTCTCAATGATGTTTTGTATGTCAGAGTATGGGGTTTGTTGTTATTGTTTTTGTTGCTGCTGCTTCCATTGAGGCTGGGGAAATAATGCCTCATTGTTTTTCGAATCAGTTCTAAGTTCATGTTTTAAATTAAACAGATGAACAAGAACTAGTTTTGAACATGTTATCATGACAATGCCTATGTTACCATTGTTACGTATTGTCCTTGCCAGTTGTGTGTGGTAAGGAATTTGTCAGTAGGATACAGAAAACCAGTAAAAAATTTCACTATATAGACTTACTTGTTCATTTCACATCATGTTCTTTAAAGCTTGGCATTTTTAGCTTAAAATTTGGAGTGTGCACACATTGAACCATGTCCTCTTTTTGGAGGGGGGAAGGAAGGTAGAGAAGGAAAGGTTACTATGATCTGTTTGAAATGACTGGTATGTCCTGAATCTTGTGTTATGTATCCAGTAAGTAGTGGTAGTCCAGTGTGTTATTTTGTCATGTGTGCCTATATATATATATATAATGCCTCATTGCTTTTCAAATTAGTTCTAAGTTCGTGTTTAAATTAAACAGATGAACAACAACTAGTTTTGAACATGTTGTCATGACAATGCCTGTGTTACCACATTTACGTATTGTCCTTGCCAGTTGTGTGTGGTATGTATATATTCAATAGGTAGTGATAAAGTCAAGTGAATTATTCAATTATGTATGTATTGATATCATTGCTGGATTTGCTGGTTTGGGCAATGTGTGGGATTATGTTTCATTACACCAGTTGTTACCATTGAGTCAAATGACACCAAGCTTGATATCATTGTTGTCAAACTGATGTTATTCTGTTTCAGCTCCCACCAGTAATTCATTGCCACAGAGCACCCTGACTTCTCAAACCACTCCCTTTCTGCCTGCCACAGTGTATGCCCGTCCCCCACCTCCCCCACCCCCCACCCAGTCAGACATCCCTCTTTCCAACACCCCCACTACCTCCACTCACACCTCTTCCTTGGGATCGGGGGTCAGTGGCCAGGTCACTCCAGCCACCCTGATCAACTTTGACAACCCCACAGTGCGGAAAGCCCTGGACAATTTGATTCAGAGTGGCCCTAGTCTTCTGCAGAACATCACTGCCACTGGCACACAGAGTCAGGGGTCATGGCCTGGCCAGGGAACCACGCTGGCCACCTCACAAAATCCCGCAGACTACATGACTGTCCCCAGGCCTCACAGGCCTCTATATTGACCGTGAGTTGCACTTCATTTTGTTCATTTTTTTCCTTTTAGTTCCTTTTTCTCAATGAAATCTTGTTGGATACGAGTTCCCAAAACTCTGATTTTTGTTTGAGAGTGTTGAATATAGGCATCTGACAGGTTTTGGTGGGTTTTCTTATGTGTATCGAAATCAGTCAGAGGAGATGAAATTAAACCTGTTTCTGGGACTGACAGATTTTTGGTGATTTTCTTGTGTATCGAAATCATTTAAAGGAGATTGAATTAAACCTGTTCCTCGGACCCTCAAACAGTTTTATAGTAGTTGTTTCCTTTGACTTGCATGCACAAGTGTCATAGAATAATGTAGATTTATGGCTGTTTTTGTGTTTTTTGATAACTGGTATTCCCGATGGAGCAGAAAAATTGAATATGTGTGATACTGAACCTGTGTGAAAGAATGGAGTATGTTATGGAAGTGGATAATAGTGTACAGGAAAGTTTTTCTGCATATGCATATCATTTTGAATTACTTTTTACAAGAAAGCTTGTCAAGAACATACTTTTGTGGTACATCATTAAAATGTCAAGAATATACTTTTTAGGTAAATCATTAAAAAGTTCATTTCTTATCATTTCCAGTATGTTTATTTCATACCTGGGCTGTTTGTAGTTGATTTTTGGTAAGTTTTTACACTTTGAATTGATCAAAATTGTGTGATATGAGGGAAAGGTTGTGCCCTTTTGACAGCAACTATGAGTAAAAATCTGGAGGCCTATTGATCATGTGGTTATAAGTACTTTTCCTGACTCGGCACTGAGGTTGAGTTTGTTCTCTTTTTGCTGTTCTTACTGAGGTTGAGTTTGTTCTCTTTTTGCTGTTCGTACTGAGGTTGAGTTTGTTCTCTTTTTGCTGTTCTTACTGAGGTTGAGTTTGTTCTCTTTTTGCTGTTCGTACTGAGGTTGAGTTTGTACATTTCTTGACCTGTGGTACTGAGGTCGAGTTTGTACATTTATTGACCAGTATACCTTGGTAGAGTTTGTATATTTCTTTACCTGGGTACTGTGGTTGAATTTGTGTATGTCTTGACCAATGCATGAGGTTAAGTTTGTACATTTCTTGACCAGTATAGTTAGGTTGAGTTTATACATTTCTTGACCTGTGTACTGAGGTTGAGTTTGTACATTTCTTGACCTGTGTATTGAAGTTGAGTTTGTATGTCTTGACTTTTATGTTGAGTTTATATATTTCTTGACCTTTGTACTGAGATTGAGTGTACATTTCTTGACCTGTATACTGAGGTTGAGTTTGTACATATCTTGACCTCTGTACTAAGGTTGAGTTTTTGCAGATTTTGACCTCTGTACTCTATAAGTTTGAGATTGTACATTTCTTGACCTATGTCTGTCTTGATTATTACTTGCAGATTGAAATGCTGGTATGGCAGGTCTGTGGCAGTGTTATGTGGTTTTTGGTCACTTGTGTGATTGTAACTGTATATACAACTGAGTGAGTGCTGCTGGATCCCACATAGCCATCAACACTTAGCTGAGTGCTTCTGTATCCCATGTGGCGAGCAACACTTAGCTGAATGCTGCTGGATTCCAAATGACGAACAACACTTTGCTGAGTGCTACTGGATCTCGCATGGCGACCTGCACTTACTGAAGTGCTGTTGAATCTCACCTGGCAAGCAACACTTCGCTGACTGCTGCTGGATTTCACATTGTGGTAAACACTTCGCTAAATGCTCCTGAATTCCACATGGATATCAACACTTAGCTGAGTGCTGCTGTTGGATCCCTCATAGTGAGCAACACTTAGCTAAGTACTACTGGATCTGATCTGGCCAAGATGGCTGTGTGGAGACAATAGCAAATGACACAGTTGTTGAGATTGTCTTTATTGATGATTTTATTGTCTTTCTCGCAAGTTGAGATGTCTGTCATTATCACCCATACCATCGTCATTATCATCTTTGTTACTGAGGTTATTGTTGTCATGTCTCTCTCAAGATCTCCATCCTTGGCTGAGTGCTCAGCATCATGTGTAGATTTGTGAGAGGCAGACACAGAGAGAGCTACAGCTTGGGTCAAGTATCACACTCCTTACATGAGTTTGGTGTAGTTTTGTGTGTGTGTCTGTGTATGTATGTGTGTGTGTGTGTGTGTGTGTGTGTGTGTGTGTGTGTGTGTGTGTGTGTGTGTGTGTGTGTGTGTGTGTGTGTGTGTGTTGTGTGGTGTTTTCATCATCTCTAGGTAACTGAGACAGAGAGATAATGACAGCTTGGGCCAAAGATCATAGGCCTACATCTAACAGGATGAGTATACTGTAGCTCAGCATTCTGCGTGTGCATGTTTTTGTGTCTGTGAATATTTGTATTCATGGTATTTGGTTCTTTTTCTCTTTTAATGTTATGTTCCTGTAAATTGGGACAAGCATGCTTTCGACTTGTACTGTTTTCAGGACATAATGAAATTACTGTTACTGTTATACTTACTGCAGAAGTTTTGACATATTGACATAAATGACATTGTCATTTGGTTTGCATTGACATTCTCACCATTGTTATTATTTTGCATGCCATACTCATCATCGGTTTCTTTACAGTTGTCATTGTCATGCTTGTCATATCAGAGCTGGACTTACCATTTGTCATTATGCTTTATTAATTGTGTGCTTGTTTTGTATGTTTTTGCATAAGCTGTGCTGTCACTGTGAAGACCCTGAAGAGATTGCAGATGAAAATAGATTGTTGAAGAGGAAAGAAAGCATTGTGCGCTTAAAGCATTTTTATTGATCATATTTTGTGTGTCGGTCGTCAGTGGTTCCATTAGACCAGAGTATGCCAGTTTTTGCTTATAACTGTCTTCCTGATAATGTTAAAATAAAGAGGCGCTACCAGTTCTCTACACTTGCAAAAACTGCTCATTTCATTTAATTTTGTTGAGTTCACCCCTCAGTTGACGGGATGATGACCTCGGGCACTTCACCCAGCCCGTTTGCACTATCTTCCATGATAAACTGTTTGCTGGGTACAGGGCGTGGGAATTCAGAAGTTATTATAAACTTTATCATCTAAGTTGACTGCTCTCTCTCTCTCTCTCTCTCTCTCTCTCTCTCTCTCTCTCTCTCTCTCTCTCTCTCTCTCTCTCTCTCGCTCAATTGCTCGCTGTGTGTGTGTATGTGTGTGTGCGTGAGAGAGAGAAAGAAGTTTCAAAGGTTCCTTTAGACTTCAGTACAGCACACTACAGTTACTACTGGGACATGAGCTTGCGTCTGGGTTATACTCTGTGACCTACGTTGTTCTTGTCGTAGCTGTGCCTATAAGTGTTGGAAGTTCTTATCTGAAAATAGTTTGCTCGCAAAGATCATGTTTTGAGCTTTCTGGTAATATCAAATACTTTGCCATCAATCATTGTTATAGTAGCTGTAAAATAAAATAGAAAAGTAGTAAAAATGGTGCGTCAGCAGGGAAGAAAACAAACGCCAACGGCCCGGCAGCTGGGAACTTGCTGGGGTGCACACTGGCCGTCCTGAAAGAATTCAGTTTGGGGGCTGTTGCATGTCTGGATGGGAGGGAACCATGCATTAGGTTTGGGGCTATAGGCATGAGTGGATGGGAGGAAACCATGCATTAGGTTTGGGGCTATAGGCATGAGTGAATGGGAGGGAACCATGCATTAGGTTTGGGGCTATAGGCATGAGTGAATGGGAGGGAACCATGCATTAGGTTTGGGGCTATAGGCATGAGTGGATGGGAGGAAACCATGCATTAGGTTTGGGGCTATAGGCATGAGTGAATGGGAGGGAACCATGCATTAGGTTTGGGGCTATAGGCATGAGTGAATGGGAGGGAAACCATGCATTAGGTTTGGGGCTATAGGCATGAGTGAATGGGAGGGAACCATGCATTAGGTTTGGGGCTATAGGCATGAGTGAATGGGAGGGAACCATGCATTAGGTTTGGGGCTTAGCATGAGTGAATGGGAGGGAACCATGCATTAGGTTTGGGGCTATAGGCATGAGTGGATGGGAGGGAACCATGCATTAGGTTTGGGGCTATAGGCATGAGTAGATGGAGGGAACCGGCATTGCATTAGGTTTGGGGGCTGTAGCATGTGTGGAGGGAGGGAACCATGCACAGCAGTAGGTTTAGGGCTGAAGGTACATGTGGAAGGGAGGAAACAATGCAAGGCAGTAGGTTAAGGGGCTGGAGGCATGTATTGATGGAAAGGAACCCTGCAGGGCATTAGGTTAAGGCTGTAGGTGTGTTTGGAGGGGAGAGAACCATGCACAGCAATAGTTTTGGGGCTGTGGGTGTGTGTGGTGAAGAATGAACCATGCATATGGCAGTAGGTGTGTATGCAGGGGTAGGGGGGGGACACTTGCATTTCGTTAGATCTAGAGCTGTATGTATGTGTAGAGGCAATAGGACTTGGGTTGTAGGTGTATGTAGAGGCATTAAAGGTTTTTGGGTTGTAGGCATGTGTGGAGGCATTACAGATTGTTAGGCTGTCAGTGTGTGTGGAAATACTAGAGCGTTTCAGAGCTGTTCCCTTTGACTTGGATGTGGCTACCAGTCAATTTTTGTACAGCCGATACTGTGAATAATGACACGGTAAGTATATTTATAAAACACAACTAGAGAAAAAAATAACACTTTAATTTTGCAACATTCTAGGAAACTGTATACATAGGCCTCTCTATACTTATACACTGTCAGGGCTCCCACTTTTCCACGAATTCGTGGATTTCCGCTAAAAGCGAAAGTGAGAATCTGTGGGAAAAAAAAATTTCTGCGAAAAAAGCTATAAAAATACTATAAATTAAGCTCAGATATGTGTCAGATTGCACCATTTTAAACATAAATTTTCCAGGTGGGCAAGTCTGCCCCCCGACCCCCTGATTTTCAGGGATTTTTGCTTTTCCTCGGTGGGAGCCCTGCATTGTACAGTTCTACAGTATTGGAAACAGTAGGCTGAATAAGAGATACTCTACTCTTATGCAGATTTGAAGAGTATTCTTGGTTTGTTTTGTCTGTTTCATAATTTGGTAATCATTTTAAAATGAAATGAAGGTGTTTTGTTACAAGGAGGAGTTTCTACTAAATTATGAAATTCTTCATGTGTAAAGTTTGTGCTCAGATGAAGATGTACATGTACTCAGAGGTGTTCTCTGCAAGTTTCTTCCGGGCTGCAAAATATTTAATACAGTATTTGTTTGTGTGTTTCTCTAATAATACAATTCAGTTATCTGTGTTAAGCAACAGTATGGCTGAGAAAAACTGTTTTAAACTTCTGAACCGTGCATCACATACAGTATTCATGTCCAGTTTCATTGTGTACATAGCAACCTATGACTGCGCCACAATAAAATATCTGTTCAACCAACCACTGTATATCATTTCCATCCTTGTGTTTGTGAAGAAATTTGATGCAGTTTTTGGTGAGTTATGCTTACTTTATTTTATTCTTTTTTGCTGAACAAAGTGTCCAGCCATAGCACATATAGTAATGGATATGCTACAGCTGTATGAATTTACTGATGTAGATTGGAGTGTTCCCACAAAAATCTCGTTAACAGCCATCCACTACCCAGTGTACAGGCTGCGCTCCAGTGCAAGCAGTTGCGGTTTCAAGGTCAGTTTACCCCATGGTACTGTGAGGCAATGAAACCCACAGTCATCAGCCACACTCATGACTAGTGGTATTGTCACATCTTTCACTGTCTCTCCCCTCATGCATGAATGAATTGGCATGACTAAATTGATAAGCCAACTAGTTTGTCATTTTTTCACCCATACATTGCTGATATTTTTAAACAGTTTTGAGTAAACTGTACTTTAAAAGGTCTGCCAGTTAGACAACACGTGTAGATTGGCCATGTGCTATGGTTTCGATGATAACGCGTAACGCGCAAAAAAAGAAAAATAGGAAAACATTTGTACTGATGAACAGAAGAATATAAAATGAAAGTGTGAAAAATAAGATAATGATTTGTATATTTCTATATTCCTCCAACATAACATCCCTTCTCCAGACTAAGGGACTCCCATTTATTTAAGGGTCTGAAGTGAATCCCCTTGTGTGTTGACACATACAGAACATCCTGAAAGCCATAACACGTACGTAACATTAAATGTGCGTGTTAAAGATCCTCAAAGCCATGTCTCAGTGTTCGGTGGCTCATGGAAATGCCATAATACTCAGCATGCACACACTACAGAAAGGGAATGAATATGATTGCCTGTATTGCAGAATTATCCTCAGAAATTAAAATATGCAGACTGTGCAGCAGTGTGCAGTTTGTCCAGCAACATTTATACAGGGCAGCGGTATTATAGTGGTAAGATGTAGACAATCTAACAACTTGCACGCTTGTGCTCCAAAGACAATTTGTTCAATGTAAGACAGATAACTAACCAGGATGCTGGACCCCTTCCTTTCTTGAAAGTATCCCAACTTGTTCCGTTTCCCAGGTGCCGTGACATCTTAACATGTTGTGCCACTTCTATGTCCAGGTGTAAGATATAATGCCTCAACTTGTTCCAATTTCCATGTCCAGATAGTAAGGTGTCTATGACAACTCAACCTGTTGTGCCACTTTCTTTGTCCACGTAGTAAGATACATTGCCTCTACCTGTTGTGTTCCAATTTCCATGTCCAGATAGTAAGGTGTTGTGACAACTCAACCTGTTGTCCCACTTCCCATGTTCATTGTGATTGTGTAAGTGTTGTGTTTTTGTGAACAAAGGTGCCGTTTGTCAATAAAAAAAAAATTAAAAATTTAAAAAAAGAAAAAATGGAGTTTTTAAAATGACTTCTGTCTGTAAAGTTACCATCTTTTTATGATGTAAAATAATTGTTGTGTAGTGTGCTTGTATAATCGTAAAATTTGTGCAAGTGTAAAACAAAATATTCTGTCAATTAAGTGTTGTCTTTTTGTCAATAAAGCAGCTTTCTAATCATTGTTGTGTTTTTGCTTTTGTGTTTGTGTGAATATGTAAAACCAAATGATAATAAACTGTACATGCAGAATAAATTCTTGGTGTTAATAGAATAACATGAGTGTGAATGACAGATATTCGTAAGCCATGGCTTGTGTGTGTATGAAAAATGTTGTGTGGATGCTGTCTCTTTCTCCATCATACTGGTCTGTCTGTGAGCTTTGATCAATGGTAATAAAGTTGTTTTATCGGTTGTCATGGTTTGATGTGTGTGTGTGTGTTTTTTGTTTTGTTTTTTGTGAGAATGAGTAATACATACATACATATAACAACCACAAACATGCGCTTTCTCTCTCTCTTCTCTCTCTCTCTTCTGTCTGTCCCCCCCCCCCCTTCTGTCGCATACACACACACATACATGCTTTCTCTCTCTCTCTCTCTCTCTCTCTCTCTCTCTCTCTCTCTCTCTCTTTCTCTCTTCTCTCTCTCCCTGAATTGATTCGACAGTCACGCCATAATATGTTGTCTGTCTGTCTCTCCTGTTCGACAATCACGCCATAATATGTAACTTTTAAGGAGCAAAACAGTAGACAAGCCATACTATGTCTGGAACTTTTAAGGAACGAAAGAAACGGTTTAACCATACTGAATCAGGAATTTTCAAGGAACATAGTCAAACCATACTAAATCTGGATCATTTTAGAAATGGAAGAAATGGTCAAGCCATACTATATCTGGAACTTTTAGAGAAGGGAAAAATACTTTATTTGGAATTTTCATGGAACAAAAACAGTCAAGCCACACTATGAATGAATCTTTTAAGGAATGGAAAGAACAGTAAAGCCATACTATATATTGAGACTTTTAAGGAACAAAAACAGTCAAGCCATATAACATGGAACTTTTAACTTAATTTAAGGAACAAAAGAAACTGTCAAGCCATACTGTGTCTAGAATTCTTAAGGAATAAAACAGTCAAGCCATATTATGTTGTTTCTTAAGAAAGTCAAGCCATACTATGCCTACAGCTTTTCAGAAACAAGACAGTTAAACACATACTTTGCCTTGTGCCTTCAGTGATCAAAAACAAGATTCAATCCATACTAACGTTCTTTTTCACATTCTGCCATCGAACTCACACATTTTGTAGGTAGCTCCCTTGAAAGTGAACTGACCTTAATCTTACCTTTTAGCAGTGAGTTTCCCAAGAGCTTAAGACGTACTACAAAAAAGGACCATGTTTATCTCGACGTTTTGTATTAAACTGTCTTGTATTAAATACGCGTTCTTATTTTTTTTCTTCTTCTGGTTCCTGTCTACATAGATCTAGAATAGTTGTCTGTCTTTCACTGTCTACATAGATGTAGGACAGTTGTCTGCCTTTGTCTTTCATTGTCTATAAAAATCCTAGACAGTAGTCTTTCATTATCTATTTATATCTAGGACAACGGTCTTGTCTTTCATCGTCTACATAGATCCAGGACAGTTGTCTGTGTTTGTCTTTCATAGGTATAGGACAGTGTCTGCCATTGTCTTTCACTGTGTACGTATGGGATAGTAGTTTTTGTCTTTCATTGTCTACGAGGATCTAGGACAGTTGTCTCTCATTGTCTACAAAGATCTGGGACAATTGCCTTTGTCTTTCATGCCTACTTAGATCTAGGACAAGTTTCTCCGTTTGTCTTTCATTGTCTACACAGCTCTAGGATAGTTGTTTTTCTTCGTATTTCATTGTCTCATAAATCTAGTGCTGCTGTTCGTTTTTTTTTTTTCAACGTCTACAATTGTCTTTGTCGTTTATTGTTTACATAAAACTAGGGCAATTTTTGGTCTTTCTCTTTTCTTGTGTACAAAGATCTAGGACAGTTGTCCATTTTTGTCTTTCTTTGTCTGCATAGATTTACAATAGTCTTTTATTGTGTGCACATATCTAAGACAACAGATCTAGGACAGTTGTGTTTGTCTTTCTTTGCCTACATAGATGCAGGATAAAAGTCTGTCGTTGTCTTGTATTGCCTTCATAAACCTAGGACAATTATCTTTGTCGTTCTCAACATAGATGTAGGACAATATTTCGCCTTTCTCTTCCATTGTCTGAAAAGATCTTGGACAGTAGCCTGTCTTTATTTTTCTTAGTCTACGTAGATCTAGCTGTCTTTCATAGCCTAAACAAATATAGGACAGTAGTATTCCTTTGTTTTCCACTGTCTACAAAGATCTTGAACAACAGGCTGTCTTTCATTGTCTGCATGGATCTAGGACAATAGTCTTTGTTTTCCGTTGTCTCCATAAATCTAAGACAATTGTCTTTCATTGTTTACATGAATCTAGGACGATAGTTGTCTAGCGCATAGATCTAGGACAAGAGTCTGTCTTTGTCTACATGAATCTAGGACAATAGTCTTTGTTTTTCATTGTCTGCATAAATCTAGGACAATAGTCTGTCTTTTCGTCGTGTAGATCTAGGACAATTGTCTTATGCCATAGATCTAGGGCAATTGTCTTCGTCTGCATAGATCTAGGGCAATTGTCTGCCTTTGTAACTATCTTCATAATTCTAGGACAACAGTCTCTCTTCGGTTGTCTTCAAAGATCTTGGGAGGTAACTGTCTTTGTTTTTCATTGCCTACATAGATCGAAGACAGTAGTCTTTCATTGTCTGCAAAGATCTAGGACAGAATCTCTATTTCGTTATCTACACAGATCAACAGTAGACTGTTTTTGCATTTCATTATCTACATAGTTCTGGAATACTTGTCTTTGTCTTTCATTGTCTTCATAGATCTCGGACAGTGGTCTATCTTTCATTGTCTACGAAGATCTAGGACAGTAGCCTGTCTTTCATTGGTAGCATAACTCTAGGACAGTAATCTTTTTTAATGTCTACACAGATTCAGGAACTGTCCCCGCCCCCTGGTGGAGATGCCGGGGTTCTTTCCAGTATAAATAGTATCCCCACCTTCTGGAAATTCTGTGTTAGAAATTTCCTCTTTTCTGTCACTCTCTTTGTTTCTGCCTTGTTCCTTTGCTTTCAGTAATTTTTTCCAATTATTTTCTCCTTGCTGTGGTCATTCACCTGTACGTGTTCAATGAAGTCTTAGTCATTTTTCTTTGGATTGATAATTGGGTACACTAGACTGTCTTTCGTTTATCATCTGTTAAGATATAGGACAATAGTTCATCATCGTCTGACTGACGTATTTGAAGGTCATGTCAGCACAGTCAGCATTAGAGGAAGAATCATCACATTTCTTGGCTCTGTCTGGGCAGTAAGCGGAACTGGCTAAATCTTTTGATTAGGATGAAACATCCACAAGATAAGACAGAAATCAGCGCTGAGAAGACCAAAACTGATGGATATGGTGGCTTGAATACCACCATCACTGCTGAAATAACTGCCCATGGACTGAAGCAATATACTTACATGGGATCTATCATTAGCAGTGGGGATTCAACCCAGAAATCCCGTCGAGGACAGCATAGACAACATTAGCGCTGTCTAGGTTGAAACCTGTATGGACGGACAAGAATATCTCAATGAAATAAAAGATCAGGCTGTTTCACGCACTGGTATATTCTGTCTTCCTGTATGCATGTGAGACATTGATCCTCAGTGAATTTGGAAAGACTGTCCAAGCCATGTAAACAGGTGGTATCGCAAGATATTAATCATCAGGTACACTGATCATAACACCAGTGAACAAGTGTGCGAAACCATCAAGGAGCTCACTGGACCATATGAAACTCTGCTGACTTCAGTTGAAAAATGAAAATTGCGTTGCCCTTTTCGCTAAGTAAATCGTCCAAGGAACAGCAAAGAGAGGGGAAGACAAAAAACGATGGACTGCCAATATCGTTGAATGGACAGATAAGCGTTTGCAGAGACTTAGGCTCTGGCACACAACCGATAGAGCTAGAAGAATCTGGTGACTTTTTTTTTTTTTTTTTTTTTTTTTTTTAGCACAGCACTTCAATGACTTCACAGCGTTTTTGAGAAGAAAGAAAAACTATAAGAAGAAGAAAAATAAAGACCTAATATTACAATAGTCAAGGGGTGTCTTTTATTTTTTCATCCCCGTGTTTGGCTGTTCTGAAGGATTTGTTACACTTTCATGTGTTTTTGTGAGTGCAGCTGGCGCCCAACTGAAAACGAAACAGCCGATCGCTACCGTCAATTCCAAGAGAAGGAAAATGCTTACTCAGCAGCTGCGCGTGAACACCGTTAGCGCCTCTTGAAATCCGCGGGGTAGAAATCAAAAGGCGTTACGACAGAGCGTTTTAACTGTGAAGTGTATTGATGACCCGAAATCAAACGTGATCAGGCTATACAATCGTTTCAAACTGCTGGGCAAAGTCAATGCACTGAGGACCAACTGCATTGTCCAATAAAGGAAGGGAAACAACTCGGTTTTTTTTTCAGTTTCACGAACATTGCTATATATATAGGAAAAATCGTCTACCATGACAACTTTTTAAACAATGGAGAAATGGTTTTAGTTTGTGAAGATTAAAACTTATGAAAAAGTAAAAATTAATGCCCATTTCGCTTTTCATGATTGCCATGGTGAAGTCTTATTATATTAGTATTTTTTATAGCTTATTTAGCAGCTTTTACTCCAAGAATGAGTCAGCGGTTATCTCCCTTACACGACTGGAATGTCTAACAGCCCTACTGAAACGTCAGGGACAATTTGATCGGTGCATACTATTCGTGTACTGAGAAATGTGTGTCAGTAATTGCTTGAGAATGTATCGAAGTTATTCGATTGATTAATCAACGTGTAGACAGCCATATTTCTTGATTGTGAAAGCAGCCATTATTGGATTGTTTTATGAAGAGCCCGGATGTGAAATTGCTCTTCTGTTTTCAAGGCTTTTTACATGGCGACTATCATGAGCTACTGAATCAACCAAATCTGGTGTTATTACATTTGTTACGGTGTGTGTCGTGATTAATACAAGTTACGATGGTGTGCAAAGAAGACTTATGCATGTGGTTCAAAAACTTGAGTCCTCGAAGCAGGATAGAATACATGTGCGCGTTGTTACATATGTGTCTGCCTCTGGAACTTCGTTTTGTGGGCACGGTTCTCGAGTATTACGGGAAGAAGGATTACCATTATCTCAGGAACGATGAAGTAGCAGCGAACAAGCAGGCAGAGATTCTAAAATATCGAAACATTGCGAAGCCAGAAACGTTGAGAGCGAAAATATTGGTAACGCTTGCCCTCATGCGGTCTTCGAGTACGGCATGTGCACAGATCATCTACGAGATCATCGAGAGCAAACTGACCACTGTTTTCAGTTTTGGTCCAGGAGCAGACATTAGCGTTGCAGACGAAATTTTGACTGTGTTGACATTAGCTGCTAATCACCCAGCGTTTATGTTCGAGCAGAAACGACGCCTTCATGATCATCTACATTCTCTAGATAGTCTAAAACGGGATATGTTAAGGGTAAGTCGTTATGTAAGCCTCAAAAGACCTGAAATTGAAGAGAATTTCATTTAGGTTTTCTTTTTCTTTAGGTTTTATTATTTTACAAATTTTCCTTACCCAATGATCTAAGCCAGCACCAGATTCTATGGCCATTTGTTTTGCCGTTTGCTGATTTTGCCAGTTTGTATTTTAAATTAATTGTTAAAAACTTAATTGTCAACTTACCCCATTCCATTTCTTCAAAAAACAAGATTAAGCCCAAAGTCAGGGTTTACAGATATTTAATTATTTGTATTTTGTAATCATTACTATCTGGAACATCAAATATCAAAGTAACCCAGGGTGTGTACAAAATCAATTAAAATGGTACAAAACAATAATCTTACACAAGTTTACAGGCCTAAATTACAGCAAAAGTTTGAACACAATCAGATAACAGATCATACGCTAAGTTATATGATTATATAAATTCATCTTCAATACAACCCCAACCCCCCAAAATCCAAATGTGTGCACATACACAGCAATAAAAAAAATATTGACTCCAACATGCAAGAACAATTCATATTCAAAAAGCAACAAAATCCAACACTTCTTTCATAAGCGAAATACAACAGGCAAATTCAGCCACATGAACATCACAACAAGATCATAAATGCTACACTTATGTTCATGACAGCCAGTAGACTGTGTATTCTGAGGTGTAACTGTAAGAGAACGGATGGGGCAAGAGAGAAAGTGAGAGGGAGAGAGACTGCTTTGGTATAATAATAATTATAAAGAGAATTGAAACAGGAAACCTAACATTATTTTGGGAATGAATAATCTTCAGATTGATTTTGAAAGACTGCAAGGATTGTGAATATCTAACAGAGAATAATAGCTGGTTCCAAAACAGAATAATAGCTGGTTCCAAGTGGGAGGGTCGTGATAGGAAACGGCACACTGACCAAATGTTTTTGATTAGGAAGACGGGGGAACTTGGTCATGAGATGATGATGATGATGAAAATTTAGCAGATATATCATACATCATGCAATAAGACACAGAGGAGTCATTAAAAATGCTCTTGTTGATTATGTTCTTATCCATTATTGTATAAAAAATATTCTGTGAAGTATGAGGCAGGGTAGGACAATAACATTTTTCTTTTCCTACCTTACCTTGAGGGCAGGTCGACAAAACTCCTACTTGCCCCTTTGGCAAGAGCACTTCTCCGCCATTCTGCAAAAATGTCATAAAATACTAGAAAAGAATCAGGAAAACAATCCACACAGCGTCACTGATATATATATTCTTAGTACACCACACCACACACACACACACACACACACACACACACACACACACACACACACACACACACAACTTCAAACGCAACTCTGCAAGTTTGTTTGCTCTTGTAATAGAACCATGGACCCAAGATTTGATGCCTTGAATGAATTCTGTCCCAGTTGACTCGGTCCCACCCATGATTCATTTTGAATAAACTGTAAACACTACATACCTTCAAACTTGTGCTCACAAAGCTGACCAGATCTTGACACACCAAAACAAAACAAAAGCGTCTTGTCTCGAATATTTCCTTTGGGTTAAAACACAAGAATCTGCTCTTGCCTTGAGCTCTAGTCTAACTTCGATGATGCATTGTGTCATTTGCAAGTAGCCCCATGGTGATTGGCTACTGTCTTCTGATTAAGCCAGTCATTGTGCACAATTTATAATGACTTCAGTGCCATTAACTCTGTTGTGACTGCACTTGCCACAGCTGAGCTCTTCTGCTGGCCTAGGGCTGCCACAGTGAAATCACTGAGAACCGGGTGCAAGTGAACTTATCCATCGACTTTAGACAAAGAAACGGGCAAAACGTAGCTGAAGTGTTCAGTGGAAGTTCCCTCCACAAGGGAAGCAACTGCCAACTCCTAAATCATTAGCATAACAAAAGTAGAGGGATTTTATATATCCTAGACCGTCTGTTACTATGATCGAAGTAGCCCGTCCTCACTGAGAGCTCAGCTGTTACTTTGATTGAAGTAGCCCGTCATCAAAGAGTTAAGTGTAACTGTAGGCCTAAGTACTACTAGATTCCACAGTCCCTGTTGATGTGATAAAGACTGGAAATGTTGGTAGGTGTAGTTAACACCTTTTCACCAGAGTCTCCAAGGCAGATCGTATGATCTAGGAAAATACATAGAAAGATATAACTGCTCAAGAGCAATAAGTGTTGAAGCTGTTTGAGCAGCTCTAGTTCCTTACCATGTGCGTACTCCATTTTGGTTGTCTTTACAATATGTGTGTAATGATTGTATCTGCATGCAGATCTAATGTAATATACAGCAAAACAGTCGTACCTGACATGTTCTACCCATCTAGTGGTCTACTGTTGAATTCTTCCCTTAGTCATTAGTGGTCATTTGAAATGTCAGCCTTTTGGGTTTTTTGTTTGTTTTGTTTTATTGTTGTTTTTCGGTGTTATGTCTTTTGTACAATACTGATAGACTGTAAACTGTCCTGTTTCCTACCCACCGCACCAACAATCCAACCTTTTTGATGATTTTTATGTACACTATTACTACCACTCTTCTCATTTCATAATATTCAAGAAAACAAATAGAGATTATCAGCTATTTTACACTCTCACATACACACACGCACGCACGCATGCACACACACCACACACACACACACACCACACACACACACACACAGCACACACACACACACACACACACACACACACACACACACACACACCACACACACACACACACACACACAATCGCACACCATACTGAAAAACAGATATTGTGAAATTGTCCATCAAATATAGGTTTCATTACACACATTATCTTCAGCATCACTAATCAACAAAAATCAAATAGTTTGATTCAGTGGTCATTGAATGTAAGTGTTGTGAGTGTGTGTGTGACCATCATGATCCCATGATGTAGACCTGTACACACAATGATACATAGCGCATTCAACTGTGCCCGTGCACACAGACGCAGACACAGACACTCACAGACACACACATGCGCACACATACATAACACGCATGCACGCGCGCGCGCGCGCACGACACACACACACACACACACACACACACACACACACACACACACACACACACACACACACACACACACACACACAAAACACACAGATACACACACACATACAGATACACACATGCTTGACACACACAGAGGGAGAGACAGTGGACAGTATTTTATTCAAATAGGCCATAGCCCCTTATGAAGGGGTGTGAACAATATTCAATACAAATGTTATATTATACATGTTCATGATACATATATAATTAATTAGTAATTAATATTTGCCAACAGACTGCTTCACAGGCTGGAGTGAACGCTTAGGGGACTGCACTCTTGTATCTTTTTTTTCAATCTTCTCTTCTTTGAGCATGCGTCTTGCTCAGTCTCCTACTTTCTGTGTCTGTGAAGAAAATATTACATTTTACTCTGGGCAGGTTACAGTGCTCACCACATTCCCAACAATCTATAGATAATCGCTTGCCCTGGGTAGGCGGGCAACCATTACTGTCCTGTCCTGACCAGGCCTAGGCTAAACAGATCCTAAAAAAAAATGTGCTTGTTCACAGATTTCTTGCCTTATAAATCTTTTTGTCCTAATAAAAGTAATATCATTTTGATTATTACCATGTATCACAGGCAAACAGTATGGAAATTTAATTGACTTGTTCGTTTATTTGTTTTTAATATGTTGACATTATCATGATTATGCTGTATCAAAGATTGGCCCAGCATTTGATAACAGCTGTCAAGTCTTGTGACTAGTTCAGCAAAGAACAAACAGGTCACCATAAAGATTGTTTTCAGTCAGCATTGCAAATGCTCTGCTATCTTTTACTGTGTACTGGAAACTATGCATGGTGCATAGTACATATGCCTAATTAATATATTTAGATATAAGCTTATAAAAGTTATATCAGGTCTGAATATGCTGTGCGTGCATGAGCTGTGATGTATGATTGTGTACGTGTTGGTGGTGTGTGGTGGTGTGTGGTGTGTGTGTGTGTGTGTGTGTGTGTGTTAGCAGAAGGAAGAGCCTGCAGTGCCACCCATCCTTCTCTCTAAGGTAGATAAGCTCTGGTAAATTCGCCAAGTTCTTGAAATGAATACTTGTTGATTTTTGTCAGTCCATCATTATATATGAATACTACTAGTACTAATATTTTGTTTGTCCAGTTGCTCAGTTGTTTGTTCTCCGAACATGTTGCCCTCTTGAAATAAGGTGAAATAAGGCTGATTGGCAAATGTAACATGTGCTTCCTGTATAAATCTGCATGTTACAATTTTTTTCTTCTTCTAGAAACAGTTCATTTGAAAACACTCCTGAACTCTTCAGAACTCACTTGAAGTTCTGTGAGCAGGGTCTGTAAACTGTGTATATACGAAAATTTCATACAAAGTCACAGCAGTGAAGTTTAATTTCACACAATGGACTAGTTACTGACTGGGGAAGTGGTGGGTTCATACCCCATCAGTCCAAAAAATCATTATTGGATTTTTTGTGGGATTTTTCTGCCCTGACTTGCTCCAGTCCTGCCCAGAGTTGATTGTGCTATGGCTGGTGATAAGATTGGGACCATACAGCCTCTCATCCACTATATATGTCTGTTAGGATGGCAGAGTGGTCTCTAAGGCACTAGACTCAAGACACTGTCATCTGTTTAAATTTAAATGTTAAGTGTTAAGATCTGTTAAGGTGGGCATGGGTTTGAGACTCATTTCTGACACCTTTTTATGTCCCCCAAAATGGAGCCTTATGCAGAACTGGGGAGGGGAACCAAAAAACAGCCGTAAAAGTCACTGGAATATTTCATGCTTGTGGGAATTGCAGGGGGGGGAGGGAACACAGGTCTGCATCACACTGAGAGACTGTTGTTCGAATTTCCTAACCAACACTTGTCTAGGCCAGGTCGACGCCAGATTATATTGAATGTAGAGTACAGCCATATTACAACTACTAACACAGTGTAAGTCTGAAATAATGATCATTATCAGTCATCATAGTATTATGAAAATTGTCTCAGATTATGTGGATCTTCTTGTGCTGATTTTGTGGTAAAGTCTGTTTCATTTTCAATGTATCTATACATGAAGTGAATTCAGATTTGGATCTTTGGTGTTGGTAGTTCATGGGGGCTTCAGTGGGGGTTGTGGTGGGTTCTCCTTATCAGGTGGTCTCTTGGTCTCACTCCATGACTGAGCAATTACTGTAATCAGTACTATGATGCTCAGTTGGCAATGTCCTTAGTAAGTTGGATCAGAACAGGGTATTTTGAACTCCACAGAAATGATCCAGTAGTAGCGCAGGGTCTCGTCTGGTAGATGGCCTCATTGGTGGTCCCATGGCCTTCCTGGCACTAAGACTTTGGCTGAGTGAATTTGGGATTGTAACTGATCAATGCCATTAAGGTGACAGAAATTGGCAGAATTTTTTTAAAAGAAAATCAGGTAACTATATAAACTGGGAAATCTCTGTTGACACACTTCATGCACACTCACACACAACACACACACACACACACACACACACACACACACACACACACACACACACACACACACACACACACACACAACACACACACACAACACAGAAGTTAACAGAATCACCCCCACATCTACACATCTCCCCAAGTATCATCATGATTGATTATTACATGTATGACAAATTTTGGTAGCAAGCCTCATACTGACCAACAATTACGTTGAAAAGGGTCCACACTGGTTGACGAAATTCAAATTCTTGTTTATTCATGACCCTATAATATGCTGTCAGCCATGCTGTTAGTCACTTCTTGTGTGTTTGTGATCAGTCAGTATTGATAATCATTTGGGTGTGTGATCAGTTAATACTGCTAGTCATTTTTTGTGTGTTTCCGATAAGTCAATATGATGTCACCTCATGGGCATTTGTGATAGATCATATTGATTCTTTGATCATTACTTTTAGCAACCTGAATGCTTTTACATCATTCATTTCTTGATTGTATTGATCTAAAAAATAATTTTATAATCCTTAGTCATCACATAAGAAATACTCCAGTTTTATTATCCTTATTCATCTTGGTACATGTTGCTAGTATGTACTTGAATATGTGTGTATGTTACACAAGAAATCCTTGCTCTTACATCTGCTAGTGTATTTTTAAATGAATGTGTGTGTTGTATGTTACATAAGGAATCCTTGGCTTATCCATTTCCATTTCGTTTCTTACAATAATTTTATGCAGCTGTAGTTCTGAAGATGGAGTGAACAAAAGTCATAGTTCTATGTAATTATTCAGTTTTTCTGGAAAGTTTCTCATCACTGTATTCTCTTTTGTCATAATATGGATTTTTACTGTATGAAATTTGGTTAGTTCTCACCAGGGAGAGATTGGTGCCACAGTGCAGTGCCTCCCATTTATTTTACATTGTATTTTTTAGAATGCATGTATTTCTCTTTACCTAGTATGAAAGTAAACTTTGTATAGAATTTTGTCATAGACGACTCTTTTGTTACCGTGGGATCTTTAATCATTGTGCACCAAGCTTATGTTGCATTCAGGACCTCGGGTTTATCATTTTATCTGAAAGGGTAGCACCTAGACTATCAATAGTATCATTACTTTTAAGAACTTTATGGAGAGAGGAGAAAAATCTCTGTCTCATCATGATTGAACCTGGGTTTCTTATCAATAGTTTCTTTAACAACTAGGCTGCAAACTTCATACTCTGTAGCCAGAAACATCAGCAACACAGGAGTTAATCTGTAGCCAGAAATATTAGCTTCATGGGAGTTAGACTGTCACCAAAATCAGCAGTAGCACAGGAGTGACTGTGTAGCCAGGAATCAGCAACATAGGAAGAAGTCATTCTGTAGCCAGATAAAGCAGCAGCATAGGAGGTGATAATTCAGTAGGAGTTGATAATTCAGTTGCCGAGTCAAAACTAAGTGAATGCTTATCTCCTCATCCATTTTAATCATTCAGTTGTTGAGTCAAAACTGAGTGCAACTCCCCTCCCCACTCATTCCTTCTGAATGAGGAGACTGCCACTTGTCCATATAAGACTTGTAGACTGTCAAAACCAAAGAGCTTGATGTGCAGTTGCCCAATATAGACAGTTACTGATTCTTTTCCAGTTTTTCAGGTTCAAAAAGATGTTGAGATGGTTATAGCCCTGATATGGCTCTGTGCAGTCAGCTGGGCTTTAATCAGTATTGATAATATGGTAATGATGATAATGAGTTTCATTTTGGAGTAAGATTACATGTCAGGGTTGTAATATGTTCTGTACTTCCTGTTGTCATGATATGATGTCAGTAAAGCCCAAGACCTAGGGACACACTCAAGTATTGGTCCAGAAATTTGAGCAGCACCCTCACTGATGCATTGTGAACTGATGATACTGGACCGTGTGGTTCCAGTCTTCCCACTAAGCCCAGTGGCATAGCATACTTATTTCTGGGTATGACCAGGACTGAGTAAGACATAAATTATAACATGGATGAGGACTCACACTCACAGCCTTCCATCAATAGAAATCTTGTATGTGACATTGACAACGTAGGGAATATATCAGAAGATCCATAGTTTGTTTTGAGAGGCAAGTTTATCAAATTCAGATTAATGAAAGCTTGTAATCTTCGATTGATGTTATTGCAGGGAGAAAGTGGAGGAGGAAGAATCATCACTGGACCTGTACCCAGACAACCATTTACCCCACTACCCTGGTGATGATGGTGGCCCCATGGCTGTCCATCCAGCTGCTCTCTGTAACCGACATTCCCCTGTGCCACAGCCTCGAAAAGGTAAAGTGACATTCTTCTATGCCACAGTATCGAAAAGATAGTGATATTCCCCAGTGCCACAATTCAGATAGATAAAGTGACATTCCTGTGTGCCACAGCCCAGAAAAATTAAAGTGGCATTCTCCTGTACAACAGCCCGGAAAAGGTAAAGTAACATTCCACTGTACCACAGCACAGAAAAATAAAATGAAATTCCACCATGCCACATCCCAGAAAAGGTATTGATTTTTCCTTTTGCCACAGCTCTGAAAAGGTAGTGATATTCCCTTTTGTTCCAGCCCTGAAAAGGTAGTGATATCCTGTTGTGCTGCAGCCCAGAAAAGGCAGAGTGATGTCTTGGGCCTCAACCCAGAAAAAGTAATGACATTCCCCTGTACCACAGCCCGGAAAAATAAAATGAAATTCCACCATGCCACAGCCCAGAAAAGATAAAATGACATTCTCCTGTGCCACAGCCCAGAAAAGAGAAAATGACATTCCCCTGTGTCACAGCCCAGAAAAGAGAGTGTGATATTCCCCTGTGCCACAGTCCTGAAAAGAGAAAGCGACATTCCCCTGTGCCACAGCCCAGAAAAGATAAATTGATATTCTCTTGTGCCACAGCCCAGAAAAGATAAAAATAATATTCCCCTGTGCCACAGCCCAGAAAAGAGAAAATGACATTGCCCTGTGCCACAGTCCAGAAAAGAGAAAATGACAATCCCCTGTGCTACAGCCCAGAAAAGAGAGAGTGACTTTCCTTGTGCCACAGCCCAGAAAAAATAAAGTGACTTCCCCTGTGCCACAGCCCAGAAAAGGTAATGTAGTGTTATGCCAAAGCTAAAAAGAATAAAGCAGCATTCCTCAGTGCCAAAGTTCCAAAAGGCAAACTAAGCAACGTTCCCCTGTGCCAAAGCCCAGAAAGGGTTAAGTAAGTAGCGTTTCCTTGTGCCAAAGTTTTGGAAAGGCACAGAAATGTTCCCCTGTGTCAAAGCCCCAGAAAGGATAAGACAGTGTTCCCCTATGCCAAAACCTGCAAAGGGTAAAGCAGCATTTCCCTATGCCAAAGCCTAGAACGGTAAAGCAACATCCCCCTGAGCAAAAGCCCAGAAAGAATAAAGCAGTGGTCCCCTGTGCCAAAGCCTAGAAAAAGTAAAGCAACATCCCCTTGTGCCAAACCCAGAAAGGGTAAAGCAGTGTTTCCCTGTACTAAAGCCCAGAAAGGGTAATGCAGCATTCCATTGTTTCAAAAGTCAGGGTAAAGCAGCATTCCCACATACCAAAGCCTTGAAAGGGTAAAGCAGTGTCCCTCTGTGTTGATGCCCATAAAGGGTATAGTTACATGCCCTTGTGCCAGAACCCAGAAAGGGTAAAGCAACTTTTTTAACATGCTCTTGTGCCAAACCTAAAAAGGGTAAAGCAACATTCCCCTGTGCCAAAGCCCAGAAAGAATGTAAAAAAAAAAAAAAAAAAGTTCCTTGTGTCAAAGTCCAGAACGGGTAAAGCAGCTGCCCTTGAACCAAAGTTCAGAAAAGAAAAAGTTCTGTCAAGGCTTCTGTCTGTAACCAACATTACGTTCCCTGTGTCAAAGTCCAGAACGGGTAAAGCAGCTGCCCTTGAACCAAAGTTCAGAAAAGAAAAAGTTCTGTCAAGGCTTCTGTCTGTAACCAACATTACGTTCCCTGTGTCTAAGTCCAGAATGGGTAAAGCAGCTGCCCTTGAACCAAAGTTCAGAAAAGAAAAAGTTCTGTCAAGGCTTCTGTCTGTAACCAACATTACGTTCCCTGTGTCAAAGTCCAGAACGGGTAAAGCAGCTGCTCTTGAACCAAAGTTCAGAAAAGAAAAAGTTCTGTCAAGGCTGCTGTCTGTAACCAACATTTCCCTGCCTAAAAAAAAGCTAAAACTGCCAGTGGTTCTGGTGAATTAGATTCATTATCACCTTGAGCCATTGATCTAACTCAGTTAAGTTAAAGTAATGGCAAGTTTTCTTGTCCACTTAATAAGAATGAAAAACAGACAAAACCATCTTGTATAAATTCTGTTTTCTGTCCAACAGTGTTCGTTCAAAACATTGAAGTTCGGGGACCCAGGAAAGCTTCTGAAAAGAAAGTCAGCCCCGAGTATCAGATAGTGGTAAGTTCAACATGATGGTGAATTTCTAAGTGGTGTGAACACAGTCATTGTGTTAGAGAGGATGATGTTATTTAGTTTTATTGTTTATTACTACTCCTGAAAATGTTTCATCATTGGTTCATTACTGGTTCTTTGGTATCTATTGAATTATTCAGTTTTGTTTTATGTTCATTTTACCTGTCACCAGCGTTAGATTTTTTTGGTATATTTCATATTTTAATGCATGTATTACATTAACATATACTAGTGTAGCAAGGACTAGCTGGCTTATAAGACAGGTCCAGTACATGCTGTCTGTAAGGATCAATAATTGGGTACATGTATTTAGTGCATTTCTAGTTCTAAGGAAATGTGATGACCTAATGCAATTTTTGGTAATTTAGGCCCATTTTTATTTATGTTTTAGTATCCTTAGTTATGTTTGTATCTGTGGTCGAGTTGTTTTTTTTAAATCCCCATTCACCTGTATGTATTTTATAAAGCCTTACATACATACTTTCTCTCAGGATTGATAATTAGGTGCATGTATTCAGTGCATTTTTGGCTCTTAGGAAATGTGACGTGCAGAAGTAATTTTAGGTAATTCAGGCCCGTTTTTATATATTTTAGTGTCCTTAATTATGTTTATATTGTATTCATTTTTTTTAAACTTCCTGGTGATAAATTAGACACAATGGGCAACACTAGGAGCATATCCTTTGTGTGCAAATAATGTGCTTAATTTTCTTTTCCAAATGTTATTTTTGTCCTGTGAGGTATGGTGTACTTTTTGAGATGGTTATAGCCCTGATATGGCTCTGCACAGTTGGCTGTGCTTTAAGCAGCAATCACAATTACAGTGTCATTTGTGTGAACAGCAGCATCACCATTACAGGTGAAAATGAACAAAAGTGTTTTTGTAGCTTTAGTAATACTTTGAGTCGTACTCACAAATGCAGAAATGTGGGGGATTTCGCTACAGTTCCAAGGTCACAACTACTGAATTGTTGAAATATATATGGGTGGTTCTCAAAAACATGTGTTATTTCTGTGACACAGAGACCCCAAAATAAATTTCACTGTAGATATATGTCTTTGTGTCACACAGTACAGCATTTCAATACACATCATATTCTAAAAAGGAAAAGATGATCTGTCAATTCATCTTTTTGTAGTAGATGATTAAAAAATCATTTTTTGGTTGTGTTACGGTTGTGACGTGGAACCCAAAAAAAGTGCTTTGAAGTGTTTAAAAACAGCATGCTTTGTAAAATCTGGTCCAATTTATTTGTAATCAAAGGAAAGAAAAGTTCCCATGTAAAAAGAACTTTCAGAATGACTGGGACTAGTGGGAGGGAGTATTTTTCTGTAATTTTTAAGTTGACCATTAATCCTCCATGCTCGCAGCAACTTCACATTCTCATGTCTCCATGATTATTGAACTATACAGCTCAAGTCAGGCATGCAGTATTTCATATCCTTGCACTCAAAAGGTACAAAGCAGATTTTCAAGCCGATGTACCATTTATTGTCTTTCATTATATAATAAAAACAATGTGTTACAGTTGTGACATGGAGTCCGTTACAGTTGTGACATGGAATCTAATTCTACAAAACAACTTAAACCAACTATGGACATGGCAAACATGAGCCAAAAAGGAAACAACTGACATTAGAACAACCAAAATTAAGAAAATAGAAAGGATTTGAAGTCAAATCACTGATAAATGTTATCTATTTGGAGTCTGTTACGGTTGTGACGTGGAATCCAACTCTACGAAATAGACAGAAATCTACACGTACATGGCAAATATGAGTCAAGGATTAAAACAGCTGAAAATAGAACAATTCAATTCAGGACAATAAAACAAGTGTAACAATTTAAGCATTATATATACATTTGTCAACTACACTGATGGAGACGGATGATGTCAACTACTAAAAGTGTAGTGACCACGGCCATCAATCCATGGGTCGCCCAGTACTCGTGTAATTTCCTGGATTTTGACCCAGGACAAATCGGTATGATCTGGCCATGTGTAATAGCAGCCTGAGGGATGGTGTTTCAGGTAGCTGACAGCGATGTCCTCATCTGCTGCGTCAATGGTTTTAATCTGCAATTAAAAGCAACAATAGAATTATTACCCAATGGCAGAAATTAGGAGTGTTAGTAATAACCGCACTATATCTAATTATACTATTGGCTCTATTAATACTACCATCACCATTAGTGAAGCATTTGGACCCTTTGGCTGGTAACTTGTCACCTAATGGCAAAATTAGTTGTGTTAGTAATAACCGAGCTGTTTCTATTATTGATCCTCATAATACTGCCATCTTCATCCTCTTAAAGACTTAATACTGCCATCTTCATCAGTGAAGAATTTGGACCTACTGGTTGGTAAATTTTGCTTAATGTTAAACAAACTGATTTGATTTTTTTGTTCTCAAAGAAGTGTCTTACCTTTCCAATATAATGTTCCATCTTCTGTCCACTCTTCCTAGGAAAGGCCACTTCCACATAATGATTAACTTTCAGATGACTGCAACACAGAAAATGACAATGTCATTAGTAACATTTGTGTCACACACAATATATTAATGCAATGAAGAATAGATTGACATAGTAACTTTCAGTCTAATACTTTCAGGATGCATGTATGATTATTGTTCATATTTGTTTTGTATCATTTGGGCATACAATATAAAACTACAATTTGGCTATCATTGAACACACACACACACACACACACACACACACACACACACACACACACACACACACACACACACACACACACACACACACACACACACACACAGCTGTAGCATTAATGTTACAAACACACCAGTGGACAGTGACACTAATATCAAAGTAATTAGATTTTCCAATGAGTTACCTGATTTTCAAAGGTTGAGTCTTCTCAGTCACCAAAATTTCTGGATCAGGGAGAGGGTGGCTGACTGGAGCATTTGAGGAAGTCGTGTTATTTTTGGCCTTCCCATCAAGGATTTGTTGTTTGCCCAATCTGGGTAACTGAAAATATAACGTAACAATGAAAAGCAACATCTCTCTTTTTAACACGTGGTGTGGTGTGTGTATGTGTGATGTATGGTATGGTGTGTGTGTGTGTGTGTGTGTGTGTGTGTGTGTGTGTGTGTGTGTGTGTGTGTGTGTGTTGTATGTTGTGTGTGTGTGTGAGGTGATGTCATACGGTGTTTAAAAGTTACATTACAATCCTTTTCCAATGCAAAATTATGTGTAATACATGACATGGAAACAAGACATTAATTTTTAAAAGAAATTAGTGAAATTAGTCAAATAGCCAATTAATAAATTACTTTAATGAAATGAATGAAGACTGTTGGGAGAAAAAAGGTTGGAAGACATCAACTTGTCCTCAGTGATACATACATTAAAGATCAGTGAAACACACACACACACACACACACACACACACACACAGAGTTTCTCATCACAACTTAACTGAAATCGACCAATATGCTCTGTATTTACTTAAGTCAAGCTCAGCATTTGTTAGTTTTTAAGTTTATTAGATCTTGACACAGCAACGAAGTTTGGGGGTTGGATGAGAGTGATGTATGGATACAGTAGAGCAAAATCTCATTGTAGTCAGAGTTCACTGCCTGGTTTCCATGTCACAACCGTTCACTTTTTTTTAAATGACAACGTATGCACTGGTTTTGCACACAAACTAATTTCATTGGCGAGACGAAATTCTTAGCTAAAAAGCGAATCATCGTCAATCTTAAGTAAAATCACACAGAAGAAGGTGGGGAAGGGAGATGAGTAGAGACACGTTTTCGTCGTGACGAGAAACTCGGAACAGTGTGTTCCGCGAGCGACCGTACATACTTCTGACGAAGATTACAGTAGAAGTAACAAACCATCGTTGCTGGCAAAAAAAAAGATGAGGAGCGCGGGTTTAACGGCAACATTATAATTCTGTTCCTTTCACCGAATCAACAATGGGAACATGTGATGTATGAAAAGGAGAAATACCATGACGAGGCATTTCGGTCGGTAAAAGAAACCATGTAGATTTCATTTCCTGTCGCGACCAACACATCGGTAAATCTTTATTCCGCCAGTGACAGATAAAAATAGCAGTAATAGAAACGCAGACTGTAAATTTTGTTTTTAGTAACCGATCCATTGATAAACAAACATGCAAAGAAGCAACTGACAGGCAAGTACTTCATTTTCTCGTTTTCCGGATCTAACAGTCGCGACAAGAAAACAGCGCGTCATAGTTTCCTGTCGCAACTGTAACACTCTGCCTGACATTTACAGACACAGAGGAAAATAAACCCACAATCAAAAGTTCGAAAATCATATTCAGTATTTACTATACAGATATGTTTGGTTATTTACATTAATGAAGTAAAGAAAAACATCAATGACACACAGAAGAAAAACGTTTCCTAAAATTCGGTCGGTCGGCCCAAGAAACTATGGCTCTTTCGTCTCTTGTCGCGACCGACACGCGACTCACAAACAGATCTATTTATTTAGATTATGCTTTAAAATTTCACCCCGCACAGGAACAGTCGCTTTATTTAATCAAAGTGTATGTCTCCTGATGACATTTTCTACCTCTGTAAGCATCCTGTCTTTATAAAAAAAAGACTAAGTTCTTTGGAATTGGTTAGCAAAACCAAATCATCGGTAAAGATGCACTCTTAGAGAACATCCGAAATTATTAAATTTTTCGTCTTAAACACTGATTTACATTATTTTATGCCATGATTAAAGTTGATAATGTAACAATATTCTTTTTTTCCAAAGAACTACTCATAATTAAACGATCAAAAACGATGAAACAAACCAGTACACCCACCTTCAATGATGTAGTCGCAGGAGGCTGGCACGGTCGTGACGTTTCCAAAGAGGATGGAAGACAAAGGAACCAAAGTGTAAAATGTACTCATAAAGATGATACGGCGGGAAAAACCAGCATGCCAGAGATGTTTCAGGTCAAGGCTAAGTACCTGACTTGGAATCTCGGTCAACTGACCTTAGTCTCAGAGTTCACAGAGGTTTTCCGTTGTACGGTCGCGACCGTGAAAAATGGAAACGATGCCGGGTGACATAATATGCGATATGACGTAAGAGGACAGGAACTGCAGTTTGTATGCACCAATTGTTCCTACTGTCGTGCACTGTTTTCTTCGTCAGTTTTTGTAGAAAAGCATTCTCTGGAATGCTGAATAGTTTTGTGCATGAAACATTAAGACAGACTCGAAAGTGGAAACCATGCGTCACGACCGTAACAAAAATATAATATGCCCATATATAATTAATATCAAGATACAGCTAAGATTTTGTTTAGTGCAAAGATACATAGATATCTGTACAGCTGTTTGACGTTGTTTTTGTTTCAAAAAACACTTCTTAAAGAATCTTAAAAATGATCAGTTTACAGTGTGTTTCTTCATGTCACAAATCCGCCATATTGTTTTGTGTGTGTTTTTCGTATTTAATGCTCAATGTACAGCAAGAAAGATGAAGACATGCAATAATTTTTTTAGACTTTATTTTTTCAATACAAACACTACCAAAATACAACAAGCATCACAAGCATCCACAAACAGAAAACAAATTTCAAGTGTTTCAAGTGAGTTACCCCTATGCCATACATGTTTCTGAGAACAACCTATATATCTCATCATAACTGCAAGATTTAATTATATTTGGTGTGTATGATTATAATTTCAAATAAGACATTAAAATTTGACTGACCTCAGGGTATTTTCAAGGTTACTTGCGTTATATTACTATTAGTGTCATCTGTGCAATATGAAGGGAGGAATAACAGCATGGCTTGACCTGAGGTATGTGTGGTTGTGTGTATGAACGTCTGTCTCTACCTGTGTGTCTGTTATTCAGATGTGTCGTCAAGTTGTCTCAGCTATTTTAACTCACTCGCTACGTATGATTATGCCCCTTGCTGTTCCCCTGATACGCACCATTTGTATAGGTCATGAGAAAAATTCTCATACAAACAAATGAAAACAGAGAGTTTTGAAATTTGACAGGTCATCTATTAAAAGACTGGTATACAAAATATTGAAATTTCAATGTCTAACCCTCATGGTTGCTGCTGAGTAATGGTACAAGTAAAATTAGAGAAATTTTCAGGTGAAAAATGCCTTACAAAATACAGTCAGGTCAATACATCAGTTCCTAAAATCACATTTTGAATGAAATTTCATAAAATCCAACGTGCACACACTCCACATGCACTGAAGGAAGAGATTGTGTTGAACAGCGCCGAGTTGTTGAGTATTGTTCAGCCATTTGCTTTTCTGTCATCTGCTTCACTGCGGAGATAGTGGGTCGTGAACTTTGCACTGTCCACACGCCAACTGTGTAGTACAGTGACCTCATGGCCTGAAACGAGGCTAAGAATGACCAGACAATCTATTTCTGGCTATTAGTTTCGGTTAACGGATATATTGAAAGCCCCGTGGATTTTCAAAACTCATGTTGGTTTTCTCCGACGCTCGTAGGCAGGCGTTGTTGAGACATGATCGGGAAATCCTGACGCTCGTAGCGAGAGAGTTAAAACAGATATTTACCAAATGTGGGTCAGAGAAGTTCTTAAGGAGTTACAAATAGAGTAGTTCAACAGTCATGGTACCTAGGTCACTGTCATGCATGCAGAAAAAAAAGAAAGAAAGAAAAAAGAAAAAAAAAGGGCCTGAAGTTGGCACTTAGCATGAAAGTGTATGAATAGCATTTTCTAAGAGATCTCAGAATGAAAGTTAAATTCTGCTTGTACTGTTGTGACAGTTTATCATTGTCTTTTTGTACAGTATTTTTTAAAATTATTTGATATTTCTTGTACACTTTAGAAGACAGGGGCTATTGAATGCGAACTCCATCGTACAATCAGTTTGATGAGTCATGTAACAAAAATCCTGTTAAGAATAATCCTGATGGAGACAAGGAATAGAATCAAAAGAGAAATAGCAGAAGAGCAGTGTGGATTTGTGGAAGGGAAAGGAACTATTAATGCCATATGTATCCTAAGAACTATCAGAGAGAGGTCAATTGAGATGAATAAGGATTTGTATTTATGCTTTGTTGACTATACCAAGGCTTTCGATCGAGTAAAACATGAAGAATTGATCAACCAACTGGAGAGACTCAATGTTGATGGAAAAGATCTACGAATAATCAGAAATATGTACTGGGAACAAATAGCTGCAATGAGAATAGAAAACAATGTAAGCTCTTTCTAAAACATCAAAAGAGGAGTCAGACAGGGTTGTGTTTTGTCACCAGATCTGTTTTCACTTTACAGCGAAAACATCATGAGAAACCTAGAAGAAAACCCTGGATTAAAGGTTGGAGGGAAAATGATTAACAACATTCGATAGGTAGATGACACCATGCTAATTTGCAGAAAATGAAAGGGACCTACAAAACCTTGTGAATATACTAGAAATAGAAAGCAAAGGTAAGGGGTTGGAACTAAACAGCAGGAAGACTGAAGTCATGGTGATCAGTAAAAAACATGAAATCCCCTCATGCAAAATAACAGCAAATGTCATAACCTTGACACAGGTTAACTCTTTTCTCTACTATGGTACGCTGTAGCATACCTAATGCGCGCAATGGTTTTTTTTACTAAGGTACGTTATAGCGTACCTCAAGTTCAAAAAGTCACCGAGCATGGGTTTAAGGTCTTATACAAATCTAAACCGTACAGCTCTGTTCTACAGTCATCTAAAAGTGCATCAGTACTTTTAGAAGGGCTGTAGACGCCTGTGGCTGGGTACAATTTGACTCGGATCAACACAAAGTCAGCTCTGTCTTCTCGCTCGCTCCCTTGACAAGATGGCGTCTACCTCAACTTTGACAACTTCTCGTGACTCAAACAGACAGCAAAATCATACTCCACAGTAAATATCCACTATGTAAACCCATTTATCCATCATATTTCTATCGTTTAGAAGTGCCTGTGACTATAAAACACCATTATTGTAAAATTTTGATTATATGAGAATTACGAACCCCCTTTCTGTATGGTGCATAAAATGTGCGTTTTTTTTCCAAAATATGATAAAACAATAACTAAAAAAGAGAATGTTTAGCAACTTTACCACACGAAAGTTTGTTCGATTCTACACATTACCACAAAATTTCAAAACTGTATGTGCTTGCATTTTATTTTTTAGAAATTTTCTTGTAAAGTAGCCAAACGGCCAGTATAGAGAGTATAATGGAGGAAATGGGCAGTATGGAATGAGTTAATAAGTTCAATTACCTGGGAACGGTCATTTCATCAGACGGCAGATGCACATCAGAAATAACCGGCAGAATCGGCCAAGCCAAAACAGCATTCAAGAAGATGACAAGCATTCTTACCAACAAATGCCTATCAGTTAACATCAGGAAGAGAGTTCTTGAATGTTATATAGAACCAATACTGTTGTATGGATATGAGGTGTGGAGAGTCAACAAGCAAAACCAGAACAAGATTGAGGCAGCCGAGATGTGGTTTCTAAGAAGAATGTTGAGAGTACCATGGACAGCAAAGAAAACAAACAAGACAGTCTTGATGGAGGCAGACACAAGTAGATCATTCATAAGGAAGATTAGGAAAAGACAGGCAACATTTAGAGGCCATTCTATGAGGAAGATCCAGGGAGAAAATGTTAGACGGACTTGCGGATTGGCTGAGGATGAGGAGAGTGGAGGAGATGCTTGGGGCAGCAAGAGATAGAGAAGATGGAAGTTCATGATCGCCAACGCCATGCGGCAGGGCACCTGATGATGATGATGATGACACTTTAGATCTACTTTGAGATAGAAAAGCCCTAATTGTTGATCCAGTATTACAGAAAGAATACATGACTGATTTGAACAAACTTATGACAGATCCCAAAACTTTTGTGTATCATTTTTTTGTGTGTTCAATTTTTTCCTGAGAGTTTAGAGAACCAACAGTAAGACCCACATCCAGACTGATCTTGGTGTAGCTGTCATGGTAACTAGTCATGGTATGGCTGTTGTGTCATGATCATCAACAAGTGGTCTATTTTCAGGCAACCTGGTCCAATGGGGAGGCCACCGAAGTAGGCAAACGTTACAGAGAGATTCAAGATTTTCATCGGCAGGTTTGTACTTTTCTGTGCTTGTTCTTTTAGCATACAAGAAGGGTGAGACTTTCTGCTGTTTGGTGGAAAACAGTTGGCAAATTAAAACATGACACAGTGAATGCTAGAATAAGGCCCTAAACATTGTGAAGAGAACTAAAACACTTAAAATTCACACTTTATACATGCAAACACATACATGCACGCACACACACACACACACACACACACACACACACACACACACACACACACACACACACACACACACACACACACACACACACACACACACACACACACACACACAACACAAAACACACACACACACAAAAACACACACATACGCACACACACATTGAAAAGAATGATCATGTCCATTGTCTTCCTAACAGAAAGTTCTAAATCAGTATTTTCATATGATCTGGAAATCGAAAGATTTGTAAAGTTCCTTGTGCACTGATCATATTGAAATAAAAATCATGTAGCTTCATATAGAAGGATAGTTATGAATTTTGTAATAATCATTTTGTTCAGCAACTAAAATTGCAATGGAATTGGTGATTTTACCATTTTTGATTTTAAAAAAGTCATTAATGTAGCTTATATAGAAAGAAAGAGTAAATATTTTAGTAGTGAATTTTGTCTGGCAGCTAAAACTGTTGCCAGATTGGTGATTTTATCATTTTTTATCAGATCTAATAATTTTTTATCAAAACAGCAACAAAACTGCTCATGACTGACCCGCGGAAAAAATTCAGTGCATTGTTGGTGATAAGATAATACACCAGCAGTAGTTTATCTATTTAGTTCATTTTGTTATGGTCATTGGCCTCAGAGATGGTAAGTAATTTTTGAAAAACTGAAAGTTGTAGTCAGGTAAACAACAACACAAAAACAACAACAACAGCAACAAATCAGAAGAAATTCATGTCAGATTAACTGATTTAGATACATGGTTGCATTAGACTGATGAAATTGCAGCCTTTCTGAATTTAAAAATATGAACACAGTTTTAAAGTGTAAATCACTCTGGAATACCTACTCATAGAGATGAAATATGTCCAAATTGAATGCCAGTTTGACATTTTGTTTACAAAGTTTGTATGGCAGTATTTTTGTGTTATGTGTTATGTTGTGCATATTATATGTTTTAAATTTCAGTTACTATGTATATCTTAGGATGCGTTTAAGTGTAGCTAAGAGTGGGGAGCTCAGTGAAGATTATTATTTTGTTGGTAATTGCATGAATGTAAAATGAGTTATTCCATTGCTGCTAACATAATAGTAAATAATACTGCAGCATCGAACAGCTAGATATACCCATGGGGATACCGGGGGCTCTTTCAGTAAAGATAATATCCCCACCTTGTGGAAATTCTTTTTTAGAAATTTCCTTTTTTGTCACTCTTTGTTTCTTTCTTACTCCTTTGCTTTCTGTCATTTCTTCATATCATTTTTAAGCCTTGATGGTCCATTCACCTGTATGTGTTCAATAAAGTCTTACGTACTTTCTCTTGGGATTGGTAATTGGGTACAAGTATTAAGTGCATTTTTGGTTCTGGGGAAATGAGATATGTAGAAGCAAATTTAGGTTGTTTAGGCCTATTTTTATATATGTTTTAGTGTCCTTAGTTATGTTTAAATTGGTATTCAGGTATGTTTTTTTAATCCCCTGTGTGAAAATTGGATGAAGAGGTCAATGCTAGGGGCATCTCCTTACATTATGTCCACAAGTGCATTGATAGTGTACTTAATTTCTTTTTCCTTTTTTTCCTGTTGAAGTATTATGTATGTTTTGAAACGGTTATAGCCCTGATATGGCTCTACGCTTTCGGCTGGGCTTTAAACAAAAATAACAGCCAGATGAGCCAAAAGCAGATTTGTCTTGAGTGCTGTTAGGTATTGTCTGGTTGTTTCATATGATTGTTGTGTTACCTGGATGTTTCAGTTGATTTCTGTGATTCGTGCATGTTTCAGATGATTGATCTGTTCCCTGAAGAAAAACCACCCAATGGGAGACTACCTAACTTATCTGGTAAGTCTGTGTTTGGTATTACTCACTGTCTGGTTTGATATTACTCACTGCCTGACTTGTCCCTTAGCCCTCTTGTATTTGTATTCTAGAGAGCTGAACTGCCCCTAGATTTCGAATTTTCTGAAGCTTTTCCCCCCAAAATAGGGTTACTCTGTTCATGAGTACACTGTGAGCATGTCTGATCAGATATAAAGCAAGAAATTTGTCAGGTGTCGGTAAACTTGCTTTACTTCCATATCCAAGTGAGTATGTCTTTCTAACCACTGCTTGTCATGTCATTGTCACCAAAGATGTCACCAAACGTGAATAAATAAGTGACATATATATATGAGAACAAGAGAAGCACACCTATATGTGACCACAACACAAACAGATGAGTAATGAATTAGAGTATGGCCTAGCTAAAGTGTCTAACAGCATTTCCATGTGATAGAACTCACAGTGGTCACCAAATGTCACCAAGTTCTCCTCAGGTATTTACACAGTTTGTTCAGGTAGTTTTTATCACTATTTTTCTTTCCACTACAAAACTACATTCATTGTCCATAATACAGTTTACAAATTGTCAATACAAAAACAAAAAGAAATAATCTAAAGGTTTGGCATCAGCTGGCAGTGTACAATTTGGTCCGACCGGGAGATCAAATTTCTTTACTGTCAGAACCAGTGCTGGGTACCACGTTCACTGGAATGCGGCCAATGGCATGTTATCTCCTGTGTCGGTCTGTTCTCCTAAATCACAGTTTTCATCATCTTCTCCCTCACCAACCTCAATATCTGACTCAGCTACATCTTCTTCGTGTTTTTCTAATTCATTAACAGTAGTATTTAATTCCTCCTCTGAATAATCTGGAGAATCATCTGTATCCTGAAAACCATCTGCTACAAAGGGCATCGCCCTTTTTTCACACACTACGAGGCATAAATGAAAATACCCCAACCACATTTCGCGTCCAAGCATAAGTGAATGGATGTGTGTGTAGTGCTAATTTTCCCAAGATCATCTCATTGGATGATGCCAAGAATGTTTGACCAATTGTCAGTCTCCCAGAACCAGAAACATGTGATCAGTGCATGATCAAAATAGCCCATGCTCGTGGTTGACTTTTACGGTCGTATACGGCCGTAACGAAGCGCTAGGCAGTGCGGGCGGAACTGTCAGCTGCAGTCGTACCGAAGCTAAGAGGGTTAAAACTGTGTTTGATATACTTCACGCTGTGACTTGTCTCTTAAACCTGTATTTGATGCGACTCTGCCTCTGATTTGTCAGTAAATCTTTGAAACTTTGAATAGAATCCCATTGTGTACTTCTTATTATTGCCGCACGCGATGTACACTGTCTCGTCACATGCACACATCATGACTTTTAACAGTCAGTCTGTTGTCCACGTGATGTAATCCATTGTATTGTTCAAAACTTCAAGCCATCTTGATCTGACAGGTGTCTTCTAGTTAGTCTGGGATGTACCTAGAACATCATGCCCGGCCACTTTTGCGGCCATTCAAACACACCTTGTAATTGAAGTAAAGCAATGTTGGAAGCTTCGAACTGCTATCTGTCAAGACTATAGTAAGGGGAAGGAATTGGCAGCTATTTGAGTTGGTGGCAGGGTGGGCTGCCCAAAAGAGAGACGAAGGCCCAAAGTGGGGTGAGAGAGGACTTTTATTCTCTTTTGGTCTTGTGGCTGGGCTGGACCTGGTTGGTGCTCTTTGTGTGGCTGTATCCCGGGGTTTGTCATCTCCCCACCTTGCCATTCAGTCTGTAAACAAGGTAACTGATGACTGGAGTCGAATGGGTCATGCAACACATGGACAGCAGCCCTTTTGCTTGATGAAATGACTATCGAGTGGTGCCAGGAGCTTGGGAGGTGATTGCCTAGAGAGTGATGAGGCATTGATGCTTATGACTCTGTCTGCACCCTTGGGTGTTTCTTGTTAACTTTTGGCTTGGCCACTGACTTCAGACAATCAGGCCTGATGACCTGCAGGGAAAAACCTGCTAGCTGCTCTGAAAGATGGCAAATTTAGGATCCCTTTTGAGAAACACCATCTGTGGTTGAAGTAAAGCAATGTTGGGAGCTTCCAACTTCTTATTGTCAAGACTGTAGTAAGGGGAAAGAAGCTGGTAGCTATACGTACTGGTGGCAGGGCAGCTGCCCAAATGAAAGACGAAAGCTCAGAGTAGGGCAAAAGAGGGCTCTTCTATTCTCACTTGGTCTTGTGGCTGGGCTGGACATGATTGGTGCTAAGGTTGTGCACCACGTAAATATATGCGGAATAGTTGGATTGACGTGAATGATATAAATGATATAACTGAAAGGAAACCACCTAGTGTGTCTGATATAAGGGACACCACACAACTTGCAAGTAGTGTTTTGGATGCTGTCACTGTAGGTACTGGCAGCGGAAAAGATGGTGCCACTATGTGACCATGAAATTCATAACATGGCTTAGAGAAAAGAAAAAAAAACATGCAAAAAACTGAAAAAATAATTAGTTTAATCTAAGAATTAAAGTATTATGCCCTTTTTTGTATTGGTAAAATGTGAAATGTGAAAGTCAATGGCATGTCCTGTTTGGCATAGTGTTTCATAGCCATTTGATCACTGGTGCATTCTGAATGAGTTGGCATTACTCCTTACACATGAAGGTTTTACCCAATGTTTTCCTGAGGTCTTATGCTCTAGTATTCCCTTGAAAGTAGGAAAATGGTGCAGTGTGTATGATTGTGTTACAAAGTCCCTGCTTTTTGCCATCTTATTCCTTATTCAGTAGGACACGACTGTTGAACTGTTACAGCTGTCTCCATGACATTTTGATTGATTTACAAAATGTTTTTTCCTTTCATGTCCATGAAGTCGTGTTGCTACCAACATGACAAAATTTGTGGCGTCTTTTGTTCTTAGTTATGTGTGTGTATTGTATACAGATAGGCGTCTTTTGTTCTTAGTTGTGTGTGTGTATTGTGTACAGATAGGCGTCTTTTGTTCTTAGTTATGTGTGTGTATTGTGTACAGATAGGCATCTTTTGTTTTTAGTTGTGTGTGGTATTGTATACAGATAGGCGTCTTTTGTTCTTAGTTGTGTATGTGTATTGTGTACAGATAGACATCTTTTGTTCTTAGTTGTGTGTGTATTGTGTACAGATAGGCATCTTTTGTTCTTAGTTGTGTGTGTGTATTGTGTACAGATAGACGTCTTTTGTTTTTAGTTGTGTGTGTATTGTGTACAGATAGGCATCTTTTGTTTTTAGTTGTGTGTGTGTATTGTGTACAGATAGATGTCTTTTGTTCTTATTGTGTGTGTATTGTGTACAGATAGACGTCTTTTGTTCATAGTTGTGTGTGTATTGTGTACAGATAGATGTCTTTTGTTCATAGTTGTGTGTGTATTGTGTACAGATAGACGTCTTTTGTTCTTAGTTGTGTGTGTATTGTGTACATACGTCTTTTGTTCTTAGTTGAGTGTGTGTATTGTGTACAGATAGACGTCTTTTGTTCTTAGTTGTGTGTGTGTATTGTGTACAGATAGATGTCTTTTGTTCTTAGTTGAGTGTGTGTATTGTGTACAGATAGACGTCTTTTGTTCTTAGTTGTGTGTGGTATTGTGTACAGATAGACGTCTTTTGTTCTTAGTTGTGTGTGTATTGTGTACAGATAGACGTCTTTTGTTCTTAGTTGTGTGTGTGTATTGTGTACAGATAGGCGTCTTTTGTTCTTAGTTGTGTGTGTGTATTGTGTACAGATAGACGTCTTTTGTTCTTAGTTGTGTGTGTGTATTGTGTACAGATAGACGTCTTTTGTTCTTAGTTGTGTGTGTATTGTGTACAGATAGACGTCTTTTGTTCTTAGTTGTATGTGTGTATTGTGTACAGATAGATGTCTTGTTCCTAGTTGTGTGTATGTATTGTGTACAGATAGACGTCTTTTGTTCTTAGTTGTGTGTGTATTGTGTACAGATAGGTGTCTTTTGTTCTTAGTTGTATGTGTGTATTGTGTACAGATAGATGTCTTGTTCCTAGTTGTGTGTATGTATTGTGTACAGATAGGTGTCTTTTGTTCATAGTTGTGTGTTGTGTACAGATAGACGTCTTTTGTTCTTAGTTGTGTGTGTATTGTGTACAGATAGGTGTCTTTTGTTTTTAGTTGTGTGTGTATTGTGTACAGATAGATGTCTTCTGTTCTTAGTTGTGTGTGTATTGTGTACAGATAGACGTCTTCTGTTCTTAGTTGTGTGTGTGTATTGTGTACAGATAGACGTCTTTTGTTCTTAGTTGTGTGTGTGTATTGTGTACAGATAGGTGTCTTTTGTTCCTAGTTGTGTGTGTACATTGTGTACAGATAGGCGTCTTTTGTTCCTAGTTGTGTGTGTATTGTGTACAGATATGTCTTTTGTTTTTAGTTGTGTGTGTATTGTGTACAGATAGATGTCTTCTGTTCTTAGTTGTGTGTGTATTGTGTACAGATAGACATCTTTTGTTCTTAGTTGTGTGTGTATTGTGTACAGATAGGTGTCTTTTGTTCTTAGTTGTGTGTGTGTATTGTGTACAGATAGAGTCTTCTGTTCTTAGTTGTGTGTGTATTGTGTACAGATAGACATCTTTTGTTCATAGTTGTGTGTGTATTGTGTACAGACGTCTTTTGTTCTTAGTTGTGTGTGTATTGTGTACAGATAGGTGTCTTTGTTCATAGTTGTGTGTGTGTATTGTGTACAGATAGATGTCTTCTGTTCATAGTTGTTGTGTGTATTGTGTACAGATAGACGTCTTTTGTTCATAGTTGTGTGTGTGTATTGTGTACAGATAGACGTCTTTTGTTCTTAGTTGTGTGTGTATTGTGTACAGATAGATGTCTTTTGTTCTTAGTTGTGTGTGTGTATTGTGTACAGATAGGTGTCTTTTGTTCTTAGTTGTGTGTGTATTGTGTACAGATAGACATCTTTTGTTCATAGTTGTGTGTGTATTGTGTACAGATAGCATCTTTTGTTCTTAGTTGTGTTGTGTACACATAGGCATCTTTTGTTCTTAGTTGTGTTGTGTACACATAGCATCTTTTGTTCTTAGTTGTGTTGTGTACACATAGGCATCTTTTGTTCTTAGTTGTGTGTGTATTGTGTACAGATAGGCGTCTTTTGTTCTTAGTTATGTGTATTGTGTACAGTCTTTTGTTCTTAGTTATGTGTATTGTGTACAGTCTTTTGTTCTTAGTTATGTGTATTGTGTACAGTCTTTTGTTCTTAGTTATGTGTATTGTGTACAGTCTTTTGTTCTTAGTTATGTGTATTGTGTACAGTCTTTTGTTCTTAGTTTGTGTATTGTGTACAGTCTTTTGTTCTTAGTTATGTGTATTGTGTATCAGTCTTTTGTTCTTAATTGTGTGTATTGTGTATAGTCTTTTGTTCTTAGTTGTGTGTATTGTGTACAGTCTTTTGTTCTTAGTTATGTGTGTATTGTGTACAGTCTTTTTATTCTTAATTGTGTGTATTGTGTACAGTCTTTTGTTCTTAATTGTGTGTGTATTGTGTACAGTCTTTTGTTCTTAGTTATATATATATTGTGTATAGATAGGATCTTTTGTTTTTAATTGTGCGTGTATTGTGTACTATATCTTTTGTTTGTAGTTGTGGTTGTGTGTGTGTTGTGTACAGATAGATGGTGTAGCCAAAAGTTCACCCTAAAAGAAGACTGCTGTACAAAATCTAGTATGTTAGTGTGAATATTGTTGGACCCGGAGTTCATTTAAAGATGTGCATATGAAGTTTTGTGTAAAAGAATTTTATCAGTTCTATTTATAAGCTCTCAGGATTCATGAGCATAGATTGAATTTTGACATCTGTGCATATGGAATTTATTCCAATGCAGAGACACAGTCTTGAAAAAATGAAACAGAAACTGAAAACTCTGTACTTAATAAATGAAAACGTAACATGGAAGCAGTATGTATGGGGCAGACAGGTAGTGTGTGCACAGAGTGTGCACGTTTTTGTGAGCAGTTTGTATTGTATGTGTATAAAAGTCGGTGTTGGTTGTGATGTTGCAGCTGGTAGTTCTCATCACTCCAGTCGAGAGGAACACATAACGGAGCAGATACGTACACTCAGCACCTACTTCAGGCAAGTTGTCTTATGAGCACAAAGATTGTTTCAGTGTTTCTCACTGTCGTCCTTGTCTCATTTAAAAAATTATAAAAAAATTTTTTATTGGTCCTTGGAAAAAATCTACTTTTGTTGTGTGTTTGTTTTTTTGCATTTGTGAGCTGCAGTTGTCGTGTGAACTCAAGTGGACTTGCAATGTATGGGCTGTTGTTTTGATTTTTTACCCCATTGTCAAGGCAGTTATACTTTTTTTTTTCAGGGATGTGCATGCTGGATATTGATGTTTCCACAAGCCACTGAACACTGACAAGGCTTACAGGATTTTTGATGTGCATGTTTGATGTTTTGTTCATACAGTGATTCAGGCATCTTTAGATCAGAACATATGTTGACTTAAGAGATTGGAAAAATCTTGTTGACTTGAGAGATTGGAAAAATCTTTACCCTTTACCCATATCAGAAAATTCTCCACCCAGAAGGTCTCTGCCTTTACCCATCAGGGACTATTCAAACAGATTTGAACCCTCCAGCTGGAGAATCAGTATCCTAACCACTCAGTTATAGTGCCCAGTCTCTCTCATCTCAATATGCATAAGATTACGTAATAAAACAGACCTGTTTACTTTTATGATTTGGGCATATAATGTATGAAATGAGGGTACTGTTTATGAATGTACACCTGTGATTTTTCACCGATGTGGTGAATGCAACATATTTCTTGTGGATTTTGTTTTGTGTTTAAATAAGGTTTGTCTACAAAGACACATCTTCTAACAATGAATGAAAGATGGCATCTGATTGAATGCCAGTATTTTATCCACCAGAGTCGGACTTTCTGTTAGAAGTGCGCGAATGACTTCCGTTGTACAACTGGTCAGGTTTCTTGTCTGCATAAGTGTTAACAGTTTTCGCCACGTCGCATTTGAAAGTTCTGACTTAGAATCAAAGAATAAGAAGAGATTTCACAAAACTGATGGTGAAGATGAATGGCTGGTGAAGAAGAAAGTTTACAACTTTTAGAAGAATGTTAAAAAATTTAATATACGGCAAACCTTTATACCAGAGAAGAAAGTTTGAAAATTAAATCTACCAGCAAACCTTTATACCAGATTACAAGATAATCAGCCTATGTTTGTCCTGTGAAGGTCCTTAGTGTACCCACTGTGTATTGTGTAAATCGATTTCTCTTTGCTTATGGAGACAGAAACAATTTTAAGAAGCATTGTTAGTCAAAGGAGCACAAGGTATAGAAAGATGCTGTTGAGAAAATCACCATCACCACTAATAAAATAGAAAGTAAGAATGGATGGCTGAAATGCTTTTTGTGGACTTTGATGTCACGTATGGTGTAAACTTGCAGGTGAACTACATTTTTTTCCCCTACACATCAGAATCTAGCAGTGTACTACTTAAGATGTTGATCATATTATTTTCAGCAGCAGTTGTATTATTTGCCACGTGTTGGGGTAAACAGGTCTGCAAAAATAATCACTATTATTACGTGATTTTTCTGCTCTAACTAACTCTTAGAATTAGCATGCTATGTACTAATTCGACAGCTGCCTGAAGTCATGTCCTTGTGAACATTATGTTATACAGAACTGTGACAGCTGCCCCAAATCCCCCTGTGAGGATGCTGGGGGCTCTTTCAGTATAAATAGTATCCCCATCGTCTGGAAATTTTGTGCTAGAAATTTTATCTTTTCTGTCATTCTCTTTGCCTCTGCCTTGCTCTCTGTGTCTCTGCCTTGTTTGTTTGCTTTCTGTCATTTCTTTCTGTCATTTTCTGCTTTGCTGGTCCATTCACTGTATGTGTTTTATAAAGTCTTAATACTTTCTCTTAGGATTGATAATTGAAAACATGTATTAAGTGCACTTTTGGCTTCAGGGAAATGTGATATGCAAAAGCAATTTCAGGCAATTTAGGCCCGTTTTCCATATGTTTTAGTGCCCTTGGTTATCTTTAAATTTGTATTTAGGTATGTTTTTTTAGAATCCCATGTGAGATAAATTGGGTGAAGTGGTCAACGCTAGGGGCATCTCCGTAGATTATATGCGTGAATATGTTTGTATACTAGAAATAGAAAGCAAAGGTAAGGGGTTAGAACTAAACAGCAGGAAGACTGAAGTCATGGTGATCAGTAAAAAGCATGAAATCCCCTCATGCAAAATAACAGAAAATGGCACAACCTTGACACAGGTTCATAAATTTAAATACCTGGGAGCGATCATTTCATCAGACGGCTGATGCATATCAGAAATAGCCGGCAGAATCGGCCAAGCCAAAACAACATTCAAGAAGATGACAAGCATTCTTACCAACAAATGCATATCAGTTAATATCAGGAAGAGAGTTCTTGAATGTTATATAGAACCAATACTGTTGTATGGATGTGAGGTGTGGACAGTCAACAAACAAAGCCAGAACAAGATTGAGGCAGCCGAGATGTGGTTTCTAAGAAGAATGTTGAGAGTACCATGGACAGCAAAGAAAATAAACAAGACAGTCTTGATGGAGGCAGACACAAGTAGATCATTCATAAGGAAGATTAGGAAAAGACAGGCAACATTTAGAGGCCATTTTACGAGGAAGGGGGATTTGGAGCACCTGGTCACAACGGGAAAGCTGGAGGGAATGAGAGCACTGGGTAGACCAGGGGGAAAATGCTGGACGGACTTGCAGAATGGCTGGGGACGAGTAAGATGGCTGCCTCAAATGGCAGGGGACGAGTAAGATGGCTGCCTCAATCTTGTTCTGGCTTTGCTTGTTGACTGTCCACGCCTCACATCCGTACAACAGTATTGGTTCTATATAACATTCAAGAACTCTCTTTCTGATGTTAATTGATAGGCATTTGTTGGTAAGAATGCTTGTCATCTTCTTGAATGCTGTTTTGGCTTGGTGGATTCTGCCAGCTATTTCCGATGTGCATCTGCCGTCTGATGAAATGACCATTCCCAGGTATTTAAACTTAACCTGTGTCAAGGTTGTGCCATTTGCTGTTATTTTGCATGAGGGGATTTCATGTTTTTTACTAATCACCATGACTTCAGTCTTCCTGCTGTTTAGTTCCAACCCCGCTTAGATTTGATTTTATCAAGATTTTGCGCTATATAAATATTGTAATTATTATTATCATTTTCTGCATTTAGCAGGTGTCAACTGCGTATCGGATGTTGTTTATCATTTTCCCTCCAACCTTTAATCCAGGGTCTTCTTCTAGGTTTCTCATGATGTTTTTGCTATAAAGTGAAAATAGATCTGGTGACAAAACACAACCCTGTCTGACTCCTCTTTTGATGTTTTGGAAAGAGCTTATATTGTTTTCTATTCTCATTGCAGCTGTATGTTCCCAGTACATATTTCAGATTATTCGTAGATCTTTTCCATCAATATTGAGTCTCTCCAGTTGGTTGATTAATTCTTCATGTCTTATCCGATCGAAAGCCTTGGTATAGTCAACAAAGCATAAATACAAATCCGTATTCATTTCAATTGATCTCTCTATGATAGTTCTTAGGATGTATATGGCATTAATAGTTCCTTTCCCTTCCACAAATCCACACTGTTCTTCTGCTATTTCTCTTCTGATTCTATTCCTTGCCCTCATGATTATTCTTAACAGGATTTTTGTTACATGACTCATCAAACTGATTGTGCGTTGGAGTTCGCATTCTATAGCCCCTGTCTTCTTTGGAAGTGCAATGAAAATTGATTTTGACATATCTTTGGGGATTTTTCCAGTGTCGTAAATTTCATTTAGGAGGACTGTTATTTTTTCTATGCCAAATTCCTCCAGGGCTTCAATCATCTTTGTAGTAATGTCTGGTCCAGGGGCTTTTCCTGGTTTCATCTTTTTCAGTGCTGCTCTAACTTCATCTTTCATTATGGGTGGTCCTTCAAAGTTGTTTTTTATAATGTGTTCTTCATTTCTGTCATCCTCAAAAAGGTCTTTAATGTACTTTCCCCATCTGTCTAATATTTTGTCTTTTTCCATGATAAGCGTGCCATCTTTCGATTTTAAGCAACCAGTTGATGTGCATGTATTTTTCCTGTGGACAATTTCTTCAATTCGTCTGTACATACCCTGAGGATCCATTTTGTGTCGGTCTTCTATTTCTTTGCATTTTATGTTCGGCCAAGCTTCCTTAGCTTCATTGCACCTATTCCTGATTTCTTTGTTTATCTTCCTGTATATCTCCTCTTTCTCTTTGCCTCCTGCTTTCCTCCATCAAGCCCAAAATTTCATTAGTCATCCAGCTCTTTTTTGCTTTTCTATCTGCCATTTGGGATTTCTTCACAAGCTTCATTTATCGAATTTCTCAACTTTGTCCATTGTTCCAAAGCACTGAATTTGTTTTGAACATGTACATTAATTCTTTTACGTATCACTTCATCTGTCTTTAAGAGTCTCAAGGTTTGTTTGATGTTGCTTTTGGTCTGTTTCCTTTTCCTTAATTTCAGCCTAAACCTTCCCACTACAGGATTGTGGTCACTGTTGCAGTCTGCACCTGGTAGTGTTTTTGCTGATAGTAAAGAATTTCTAAATCTTTTGTTGATCAGGATGTAGTCATCTGATTTTTGGTATTATCTCCTGGACTCATCCAAGTCCATTTTCTTCTATTAGGCTGCTCAAACCAGGTGTTTCCTACGATGAACTCATTCATATGTGCCCATTCTAAAAGTTTCCCTCCCCTTTCATTTTGTGTACCAAAGCCATGAGGTCCAACTATATCCTCCACCCTATCCTGTCCCACTTTAGCATTAAAATCTCCCATTATGACTGTAACTTCTTGTGATTTACATTGGACCTTGGCCATCTCTAAAACTTCGTAGAAGTTGTTGATGTCTTCCTGAGTACTTGCGGATGTTGGTGCATACACCTGGATGATGTTGATATCAAATGGTTTGCCTTCCAATTTGACCAGCAAAACTCTGTCGGACACTGCCCAGTATCCCTTAACTGCTTTTGATTTGTCTTTGTCCATTATGATGCCTAATCCTCTTTCATGTGAATGACCACCAGAGTATATCACTTGTGTATTCTCCTGATGTTATCATGTCTGCCCCCTTCCATCTCACTTCCCCTAGTCATAAAATACTAATGTTAAGCCTTTCCATCTCCATTTTGATGTTGTATTATATGTGATATACAGAACTGTGACAGCTGCCCCAAGTCATATCCTTGTGAATGTTGTATTATATGTGATATACAGAACTGTGACAACCGCCCCAAGTCATATCCATGTGAATATTGTATTATATGTGTTATACAGAACTGTGACAACCGCCCCAAGTCATGTCCTTGTGAATATTGTATTATATGTGTTATACAGAACTGTGACAGCCGCCCCAAGTCATATCCATGTGAATATTGTATTATATGTGTTATACAGAACTGTGACAGCTGCCCCAAGTCATGTCCTTGTGAATATTGTATTATATGTGTTATACAGAACTGTGACAACCGCCCCAAGTCATATCCTTGTGAATATTGTATTATATGTGTTATACAGAACTGTGACAGCTGCCCCAAGTCATGTCCTTGTGAATATTGTACATACGCAGAACTGTGACAGCTGCCCCAAGTCATATCCATGTGAATATTGTATTATATGTGTTATACAGAACTGTGACAGCTGCCCCAAGTCATATCCATGTGAATATTGTATTATATGTTACACAGAACTGTGACAGCTGCCCCAAGTCATATCCATGTGAATATTGTATTATATGTGTTATACAGAACTGTGACAGCTGCCCCAAGTCATATCCATGTGAATATTGTATTATATGTGTTATACAGAACTGTGACAACCGCCCCAAGTCATGTCCTTGTGAATATTGTATTATATGTGTTATACAGAACTGTGACAGCCGCCCCAAGTCATATCCATGTGAATATTGTATTATATGTGTTATACAGAACTGTGACAGCTGCCCCAAGTCATGTCCTTGTGAATATTGTATTATATGTGTTATACAGAACTGTGACAACCGCCCCAAGTCATATCCTTGTGAATATTGTATTATATGTGTTATACAGAACTGTGACAACCGCCCCAAGTCATGTCCTTGTGAATATTGTACATACGCAGAACTGTGACAGCTGCCCCAAGTCATATCCATGTGAATATTGTATTATATGTGTTATACAGAACTGTGACAGCTGCCCAAGTCATATCCATGTGAATATTGTATTATATGTTACACAGAACTGTGACAGCTGCCCCAAGTCATATCCATGTGAATATTGTATTATATGTGTTATACAGAACTGTGACAGCTGCCCCAAGTCATATCCATGTGAATGTTGTATTATATGTGTTATACAGAACTGTGACAGCTGCCCCAAGTCATATCCATATGAATATTGTATTATATGTGTTATACAGAACTGTGACAGCTGCCCCAAGTCATATCCATGTGAATATTATATTATATGTGTTATACAGAACTGTGACAGCTGCCCCAAGTCATATCCTTGTGAAGGTTATATGATATACACAAATGTGACAGCTGCCCCAGTCATGTCCTTGTCAAAATTATTTGATGTGTTACACAGCACTCTTGACAGCTGTCCAATGTCAAATTCTGTGAATATTATATAATCATAATTATGTCTTGTGCTATACAGAACTCTGACTTCTGCCCCAAGCCATATCATAGAGAGTGATCACGTGTGCCAGTTCTTCAAGGGTGTGGTGATACGACAAGCTCCCCCTTTGTCCATGCTCTCTCCCACAGTACCCTATCACCATCCCCCTGACGGTCAGTTGTAACACTCCATTTCTCTATCTGTCTCTCTGTCATTTGCTCTTAATATTTGTAAGTGGATATCTGTAATTTGAACAGTTTCCAATTTTGCGCTTAATATTTGTAAGTGGATATCTGTGATTGAACATTTTCTGCAAATCTGTCATTTGTTTGTTGATATCTTGTGTTATTTTGTTTATGTTTCTTTGTTCATCAGATACTTTGAATGATGTGGCTGATTCAGTTTCAGGTTGTTTGCTGAAGCTGGCAAATTAATTCAGTGCAGATAAGATATGGATTGATTGACTCTCCCAGAAACTTGTTAAATTTGACATCTTGACTGACACTGGCCTGCTTTTGTACAGAGAAACCAGTTTACACAAAACATAGAACTATGGATACATAGTGTTTAGAGGCAGGAATATCCTGATCATGCACCATTTTTGTCTACTTTTAGAAAATTGCATCCCAAAATGGTATCCAGCAGGGAAAATTTTTTTTCACAGGTTTGCATGACTGAATACTCGCCCACATGTACATCCTTGACAGTTTTGGGGATGTGTTCACATTGTACATGCTAAGGATATGTCACACATCAGATAGCTGTAGAACAGATCCTGCTTGTTAAAAATACCTCTCAAAGCAGCAAAACTGAACTCATGCCTGAGAAGAAAACTGCGTGTAAATGTGTACACTTAAAGTATTCAACGGATAAAACTAAAATATTTGCATCAGGTACAGTTCATGGATACCTCATGAAAGCTATCTGAAAGCTAAAGCTATCAGATATGTTGTCTACTTGGAGAAGCCTAGCTTGGCATGGTAGACCTCAAAGCAATGTGGCAGACCTCAAACCAATGTGGTAGATCTCAAAGCAGTGCAGAGAGGAGAATCTTTTTGCATGGAACTCAGTCCACATTCATGGGCCTCTATCTTCAGCTTTGAAAATCATGAAATGAAGATATACAGCCAAATGACATTGGTTCTGCACCGGTGAATGAATAGCGGTGACTTTCTGCTTTCAAAAAATACCAACGTTGTTTCCATTTAGACTGTTTCCTGTTTCTGTGAAAGATCAATGAAAATCGCCAATGCATGTGTCACTTTTTCGCTGGTAGATTTTTAAATGCTGATTACAGTTTCGCAACATCAACAAAGAGTTAAGAAAACACACCAGTACCGAAATATCTGAGTACTGCTGGCTACTGTTGTGAACTTTGACATGGAGTGCTGTTCTAACAGTGATACAGTTGATATTTGTGGACAAAACCAGTAACACAGTTGATATTTGTGGACAAAACCAGTAACACAGTTGATATTTGTGGACAAAACCAGTAACACAGTTGATATTTGTGGACAAAACCAGTAACACAGTTGATAATTTTGTGGACAAAACCAGTAACACAGTTGATATTTGTGGACAAAACCAGTAACACAGTTGATATTTGTGGACACCGATAGTGACACAGTTGATATTTATGGACACTGACATTGATGCAGTAGCTTTTTTTTTTTTTTTTTTTTTTTTGTAATTAGGATCCTCGCTCTCAAGGAGGTTACCTTTGTGTTCATCCCCTCATGCAAAAATAACAGGAAATGGCATAACATTGAGGCGGGATTGATAAATTTGAATGTCTGGGAACAGTCATATCACCAGACAACAGATGCACATTAGAAATAGCCAGCAAAATCAGTCAAGCTAAAACAGCATTCAAGAAAATGAAAAGCGTTCTTACTAACAAATACTTATCAATTAACATCAGAAAGAGAATTCTTCAGTGTTACGTAGAACTGATACTGTTGTACAGATACGAAGTGCGGACAGTCATCACGCAAAGTCAGAACAAGATTGAGACAACTGAAATGTGGTTTCTAAGAACTTAAGAGTTCCATGGACAGCAAAGAAAACAAAAGAGACATTGAAAGAGAAAGAGGCAAACACAAAAAGAACATTAATGAAGAAGATAAGGAAAAGACAAGCATCATTTATTTTATGAGCTAAGAGAAATTTGAGCACCTTGTCACAACAGGAAAGCTGGAGGGAAATGGAGCACCAGATAGACCAGGCAGAAAATATTGGATGGACTTGCGATGTAGATAAGACAAAGAGGGTGGGAGATGTACTTGGAGCATGAAAGATACGATTTTTATGGAGGGCCATGATCACCAACGCCATGCAGCAAGGCACATGATGAGGAGGAGGATTTGACATGAGTACTGACGAGATGCTGGTAGAATGATGCTGACTGCAAGTGACACAGTTCTAATGGACACTGGTAGAATGATGCCATCAGACAGTGACACAGTACTAATGGACACTGACAAAATGATGCCATCTTCCAGTGACACGGAACTAATGGACAATAATAGAATGACTCTGACAATGATACAGTACTCGTGGACATTGACTGTAGGTTGTGTGCATGGTCCCCACTGCCCACAGGTGAGGCAGGGATGGTAATCTCCCTTGCCAGGAGTGTGATGGGATGGTGTGGGTGATGAGAATATGGGTGTGGGTTACTGGCAGAGGTATGTGTGAGGTGATTACAGCAGGCAGATCACAGGGACCATACCTTGTCTTGTTGCACACATTTTCAGAAGAAGCAGCAGCGAACATGGTTCCACAACACATGAAGTCCATGAGTTTGCGTAACTCCCATCTGTACTACCTGTCTCCCCAGCTGAATGGTCAGTGCTCATACTGCCTGCCTGCCTGCCTTTTTGCTGCCAGAGCCTGATATATACTTACCTATCTCCTTGTTTGTCAGTGCTGATATTACCTGCCTGTCTGCCGACAACCTGATGTATATATGTGCTTGTCACCTTGTTTGTGAATGCTGATACTCTGCCTGCATGCCTGCCTACAGCCTGTCTCTCCTGCCTGCCTGCCTGCCCACTGACAGCCTGATGTGTGCTTAATGTCTCCTTCTTTGTCAGTGCTTATATACCTGCCCACCCCCCACAGCCTGACAATCTACATGTCTCCTTGTTTGTCAGTGCTTATACCACTTGCCTACAAGCCTGTTTGCCTGCCCACAGCCTGATGTGTATCTACCTGTTTCCTTGTTAGTCAGCACTCACACTACCTGCCTGCCTGCTTGCCCCTAGCCTGATGTATACTACCTATCTCCTTGTTTGTTATGCTCATACTACCTGCCTGCCTGCTTGCCCGCCTGCCTGCCTGCCTGCCCACAGTCTGATACATACCTACTTGTCTCTTTGTCAGTGTAGATACTACTGCCTGCCCACGGCCTGATACATATCTGCCGGTCTCCTTGTTTATAGCTGTAGTACATAATGCCTGGCCTGGAATTTTCAGCATTTCTGTGGATTTTCATGGACCAGAAGTTGGAAAATCACCAAAACAAAAAAAGTTGTGGAAAAACAATCCTAGAAAATCGGCAAGTGAACATATGTAAAATCTCCTCTTGCAAAACACACACACACACACACACGCACATGCACACACACACATCATAGTCTTTTGCTTACGCACTTGCAACAGGTATTTTGATTTTTCTAATATTTTTTCATAGGCTTTGCCCCCCTCTCCCCCAAAAAAACTTACTCAGATTGCAATGGTGGTGCAAATTTAAGATAAAATTGAAGAATTCCCAGTTAGTGTATGACTCCTTTTTTTGCCTCCAAAATGCATGAGATTGCACAGATTTTGATCTTTAACCCTTTTGCTGCCCAAGTGTAAATAAAAAGGCGAATTGCCTGTGCCATGGAGTTTTAAACGTCTTGACTTAAAATAAAAAAAATTCATATCTCTTCATCCAGCCCAGAAAACCCCACAACACTATATATTTTCTTGTTCAGCATACTTTACGACACACCAGGAGCAGCAGTACTTTCGTTTTTACAATCGCCAGTGCTAGTAATGTCACTCCAACTTTTATCTGGATCAAGTCCAACTTCAGATGTCAATACCGAAATATCACCTGCATGCGCCAATTTATCGTCATTCTTGCTCTTATCGACAGACTGCAAATCATAATCAGTTCCACAAGTAATGATTTCTGCAACTTCTTTTGCTGCAGAAGTTGTTTTTTGGGTCCAGTCGACGCTCAGTGTTGAAGCGAGTTCGTCTGCCATTGTTTGCAGTCGCTGAATAGTAATCAGCTGCAGGGATCACCTTTTCAACCGCACGGGCAGGAAAGACCGTAAAACGTCACGCATACATAATTAGCATCTGTTTATAGAGGGAATCCTGAAGTTTCTGTTGATATCTCATATGTCACTGAAAGTGTTGGGGTTTTCTGGTTAAAAATAGGAAAAGTCACCGTCCGAATGTTCGGTCGGTGGCACTGGAGGTGTATATTTCTGCCGACCGAATATTCGGTCAGAAGCAGTGAACAGGTTAATTTGTGTCCTCAGACCCCATTAGCAGACTCAGGCGCTGCATACCTTTGACTTGACACTTTCTGTCATCGGAGGTTCAGGTTTTTATCTTTTTCTTTTTTTTTTTAACAGCAATTCCAGGCTTTGACAGTGCAAGGTCCATGTAGGATAAGGTCCCTGTCTGTGACTGACTGAATGCAACCAGTGGACTGATTAGCATGACAACTGATGGCATGGTGGTAAAACTGAATGCAGTTGATGGTCATAACTGACATGATAACTGTTGGCATGGTTGAATGCAGTCCATGGGCTTGACAGCTGATAGCATGATAGTTAAACCTAATACAGTCTATGGATATGATTACTGTGACAACTGATGGCATGGTTTAAAACTGAATGCAATCCATGAACATGACAACTGCTGGCATGGTTTAAAACTTAATACAGTCCCTGGACATGACATAATGTGACAGCTGGTGGCATGGTTTAAAACTGAAGGCAATCCATGGACATGACAAGTGTGACAACTGATGGCATGGCATAAAAGTGAATGCAATCCATGAACTGATGTCTGATGGCATGGTTTAAAACTGAACACAATCTATGAAATGACATCTGATGGCATGGTTTAAAACTGAATGCAATCCATGAACATGACATCTGATGGCATGGTGTAAAGTCGAATGTAATTCATGGACATGACTAGCATGACAGCTGTAAGCATGATTTAAAAGTGAATTCAATCCATTGATATGACAGTTCATGGCATGGCTGTCAAACTGAATGCAATCCGTGGACATAGCTAATGTAACAACTCATGGCATGGTTCAAAACTGAATGCAATCCACAGACATGAATAACATGACAAATTGTAGGCATGGTTTTTAAACTGAATGCAAGACTGCAGGATTATATGAGAAAAATGTGACTATGAATAAGACTATATGAAAAATAGAATTATCTTAAAAAAAATATTTTGTTGTGTGCAGTATTGTAGGTCCATAAAAAAAAAACCATTGTGTAAGATATCACAGACTATATAAAAAGCATTGTAAACACGTGTACAGTTTCAGTTTTCAGTTTCAGTTTCTCATTTCTTGCACTTGGAATATGTTCTGTGGGCACTCACAATATGATGCAAGTGATAGATTTTGTCCAAAGTACTCTAGGAATATGTATGAATATTGTGTACAGTATTGTGGGACTATGCAGTGTATGTATATGTTATATATTTGTGTGTGGATAGTGTGAAAATTTCTGGAAAGAGCTGGACAGCAAAAGGTCCTCAGAGGAGAAGCCCCTTTTGAACATATGTTTTGGCCTTAAACTCCCTAAACTCTGAGGGGGCCAGGCTGTATCCAGGTCTTGACTCCTCTAAATGCTCTTCCGCTGTTGAAAAAAAAAAAAAAGAAAGAAATTAAAGGGAAAAAAAAAGAAACAAAAGTCAGCAGATGGGTATAGCACACACACACACACACGCACGCACGCGCGCGCGCGTCTGTATATATGTACATATTCATATTCTGTATAGCACTGCAGGACTACATATATGTAATAATGCTTTGAAGTTGCTGGAGGTAGCTGTTGATCATGTTGACAGGTGAATGCTTTTTGTTGTTCCTCATTATCATCACAGTCTGGCTTTCGGGTGAGCTTTCTTTTCTGTCGAGAAATACCAAGTCTGTGCTCCTTCCATGTTACCAGATAAAGGATTTATCATATACCTATATTAGCAAGACAAGGAAAAGAATGTTCTGCTGGTCAGGAAGGACATGTTACACATACATATTACACACATAAACTAGCAAGACAGGAAAGAAATGATCTGCCTGTAAAGATATGTCAAGTTTACTCTCTTTCCATGTTAGCCTGTGAAGGTCTTGTAACATCATCATTGTACACCATTTATTGTCATGTTGACGTAAAAGTCGTATTTATGCGTTAAATACATAAATGGGAAATGATTAGAATAACCACATTATGAATAGAACTTGAGAAATATGTTTGAATAAGTTGAAAAGCAACTGTTGAATCAGAGAGTGAAAAATGGGTACAATCTTAACAATAGTTGTAATTTAAAAGCATTGTTCAGCTGAAGTATAATTCAACAAATGGACTCGTTGAGCATGCCTATACACACACATTAAGTACTGGCAAGAAAAGCAAAGAGTAAGACAACAGGGAGAATATGGACATTATGATGTATTTGTGCAGATGCAGCGGCAGGTCGCTACCGCTATTTCCCTCCTGCCCACGCACACAATTTGTATATTGTCCCTCCTCGACTGGCGACCAGGTCAGTGGTGGTATGACAGCATGTACAGTGACTGTGTTTCAAGATGTTTAGCATATGATGCTGTGTTTTAAGACAAATAGCATATGATGACTATGTTTCAAGAAAATTAGCATACAATCAATATGTTTGAAGAATTTAAGATATGATGCTTGTTTTAAAACATTTAGGATATGATGGTACATTTTAAGATAATTAACATACAATGGCTTTGTTTTCTTTTCCTTTTGCTTTCATGTTGAAGTATTGTGTATGTTTTGAAATGGTTATAAGGCACTACGCAGTCAGCCGGGCTTTAAACATGAATAACAAACAGTTTGGGGACATTTAAAATGTGATGCTTTGTTTTAAGACATTGAGGATACTATGACCAAAGTATATAAGACAATTAGCATACTGTGACTAGGTTGGTTGTTTTGAGACAGCATAGTCTGACTAGGTTGTTTGACAGTTTTAAGACAATTAGCATACTGTGACTGAATTGTTTGTATTAAGACAGATAGCATATTGTGACCAGTGTTTGCTGCTTTAATTAATACTATTAGCATACTATGACTAGTGTTCACTCTGTTTTAAGACACTTAGAATACCACGATAAAAGTGTTTGCTCTGTTTTAAGACACTTAGAATACCACGATAAAAGTGTTTGCTCTGTTTTAAGACAATTAGCATACTATGGTATTTGTTTAGAATCATGATATGTGTTTAATGTCATACACTGCACCACATCCAACTAATGCAGACAAATGCTCTATTTTTGGCCAGAACCCATCCAGTTTTCACAGAGAATTCAGTCATAAGATGCCTCCAGTGGGCGCTCTACCCACCCGACAGGCCAGGTCGCATGAAAACGAGAATACCTTTCCTCTTTTTCTGTTATGACATCTCTGTCAAAAAGGCCAGCTCCCTTGCCAACTTCTCTCATTCAAAGATCTTGACTCCTAGCACCATCAGGAGTTACAGATCTGCAATCTGCATGACCATCAAGCAGTGGGGAGGGAAGGATGGGACTCTCCCTTTGGGAGAATTTCTGCCTCCAAGAAGTTTCCAGAGGACTGTGAGCTTTAGAGGCCAAGAATTCCACTTGGATCCCCAAACGGGACTTAGCATTCATCCTGAAGGCGCTTTCGAGCCCCTTGCTGTGATTCCCTTTTCTCTCCTGTCCTGCATTGCAGTCTTCTCCTGGCTCTAGCTACTTACTTACCACAGTGAAATTCATTAAGTGGAGCCAAGGCAGACCTAGGGTTCCATTGCAGTGGAGGTCTCTCTCTCTCTCTCTCTCTCTCTCTCTCTCTCTCTCTCTCTCTCTCTTTCTCTCTTCTCTCTCTCTCTCTCTCTCTTCTCTCTCTTCTCTCTCTCTCTCTCTCTCTCTCTCTCTCTCTCTCTCTCTCTCTCTCTCTTCTCTCTCTCTCTCTCTCTCTCTCTCTCTCTCCCCTCCTCCTTTTTGCCAGAGTTCCTGCCCAATAGCCAACAACCAGGCTCTCAACCTTGATCCTCTGGATCCCATCTCTGGTCTCCCTCTTGAACCCCAGAGATCACAGAGGAGAAATGGGCTCTTATGCCCTGTTTGTTGCTTCAAACACTACTGGCATTGCTTCATAATGGAGACTCCTTGTCTGTTTTATCAAGTACTAAAGCAAGGATATTGTGGCTACCACCATCACTTGCTCTCTCTCTCTCTCTCGCTGGAACAGTCAACAGAACCTGCAAAGAAACCCTTACGCATCTCTGTCAGAGAGACCTCAGGAGCCCATGAACTCCTCCCTATTAGCGTCATGTTGTGCGAGTTATCTCTGGATATGTACAGATTTGAATATGTTTCTTTGTGTAATTGTTAAAGTGTACGTCTTTGTAACTGTTGAAAATGTTATGGTACATATGAATTGTGTCTTTGTAAATAGTTTGAATGTTTGTGCCTTTGTATCTAGAGAATATGAAGTATGTCTCTGTTGATGTCAGATAGTTTGAGTGTAATTTGTGCATGCATGTGTTTTAGTAATCATGCCTGCCCGACCCTGTTGATGCCATCACCCCACATACCCATGCACCAGCAGCAACAGCCACCCCCACCAGCACTTCCGGCAGGAGTGGCCATGGTACAACAGCAACAGCCGTCCCCGGTGTCTCCCTCCCGCTCTGAGTTGTCGTCCACCACCACCTCTCCCACTGGCAGTCGCTCCACCTCTCCTGACTCCTCCGTCATGTCTGTCACACAGCTACTCAAAGTGCTGTCTCTAGACAAGTACTCCACTGCTTTGGGGGGACTGTCTTTTGAACAGGTATGTGTCTGTATATCTTGTGTGTGTGTGTGCATGAGGTCCATGTTCTTGCTATGTGACACATGGCCAGTGTATTTTAGTCTTCTCTTGTTGATGTCTGCTGGTAATTTTCTGGTGGTATCAAGTTCTTCCAGGACACTTTCATTAGTTCTTCCATCTGTCCATTTGATACGCAGTAGTCTGCTATAAAACCACATCTCTGCTGCCTCAATTCTTCGGCAGTGTTTCTCAGAGTCCAGGCTTCACAGCCATAAATCATGACTGGCCAGATCAAACATTTTAAAAGTCTTAACTTTCAGGCCAGTTGGTATGCCTGCAGCCTCTGTCTTTCCAGATGTTGACCGGGTTCAGTGTTGGCCACTGTGCATTTTGACACCACCGCCTCCCTCCAGGCTGCTCTCTGATAAACCCAAATGGACCATTTTTTGCTTCGCCATTCCAGTTATTTTGATGACTTTGGAGCAGGGTCCATCATCTCTTTTTACAGAACCAAGATATATGAATGTACTCAATCCCTGTATATCACACAGTGTTGTATGACTGTACTCAATCATTATATCTCACAGTGTTGTACAGTTGTACTCACTCCCTATATATCACAGTGTTGTATGATGTGTGGGCATTTATTGGCTTCTGGAGTTGATTTGTCATGTATAATGTTAATCAAATTTTCCTGCAGTTAGAATTAATGAAAAACTTTGTATGTGTGTGTGTAGTTGTCCAGTCTTAACTTTGAGGAGCTGACTAAATTGGGACTGACTCCTGAGGCTCAACACGCCCTGCGTTCCAAACTGGACCAGATCAATAGGTATACTACCTGTTTCTTTCTGTACTGTGTATCGATCTGTTCCTTTGTCCATACTTGTCTATATGTGTGGGTCTGTCTGTAATTGAAGGTTGTCTATAACTTGAGGGGTATGTGTGTGGATCAGTAAATGAAGGCTGTAAGTGGGTCATTCTGTCTGTAGTGTGTGTGGGGGTCTGTCGTTGGAGTGTGGTGGGTCTATATTTAGGTTTGTCTGTGGTTGTCTGACTGAAGGTTGTGTGTGGGTCTAATTGAAGGTTTGTTGTGGGCTGTCTGTACTTAAGGCTTGTGTGTGGGACTGTCTGTACTTGGAAGGCTGTGTGTGAGGCTGTCTGTACTTTTAAGGCTTGTGGTGGGTCTGTCTGTACTTGAAAGTACGGGAAAGCATGTGTGGGTCTGTATTCAAATGCTTCTGTGTGGGTCTGTCTATACTGGAAGGTCTGTGTGGGCCTCTACTCGAAGGCTTGTGTGTGGTGTGTCTGTACTGGAAGGCTTGTGTGTGGGTCTCTCTGTATGGGAAGACTTATGTGTGTCTGCACTGGAAGACTGTGTGTGTGGGTCCATCTGTACTTCAAGGCTGTGTTTGTGAGTCTATATGTACTGGAAGCTTGTGTGTGGGTCAGTCTGTACTAGAAGGCTTAGCATGTGCGTGGGTCTGTACGTGAAGGCTGTGCTTGTGGGTGTCTGTTCTTGAAGGCCATCTGTGTTGTCTGTCTGTACTTGAAGGTGATACATGTATATGTATGAATCTGTTTGTACCTGCACTAGTTGGAGTCATGTGTGTGGGTCTGTATGTACTTAATCCTTTGACTCCAGCACCCTGTCCACCAGCATCCTACATTGTTTTTCATGGTAGCAAAGCAAAGACTTAACCTTTTGATTCTCTCATCCATCCACCAGCTTCCTGCAGGGTTTTTGCAGTTGGTGGATAGGTGCAGAAATCAAGTGGTTAAGGCTATTTGTTGGGTCTGTCTGTATGTGAAGGCTCATGTGTGTAGTGTGTGTTCTTGAAGGCTGAGTACAGGGGTGTATGTGTATTTGAAGGCTGTGTGAGTCTGTCTGTATTTGAAGATTATATGTGTGGGTCTGTTATGTGTATGAATCTGTACTTGAACTAATCGAAGGCATGTGTGTAGATCTGTATGTACTTAAGGCTATTGGATGTGTACAGACTTTGTTATTGTATTTGTGTGTTCTCAGTGAGAAGCAGCCACTGATGAATGGTCTGTTGGACAACAACCTGTTCCCACCCCATTGGGTGCCTGCCTCGTTCACCCATTTCAGATCCCCCATTCCGCCCACCTCCCCACGCTCCGCTCTTGGAGTCGTGGATGCCTCACCGAGCACCATGTCGGACGTGGCCAGTGGGGGCGGGATTAGTCCCCCTGTCAGTCCAGGACCTGCCAAGATTCAGGGGGCACTGTTAGCAAAAGCTGCACCACCTGGAGACAGCTCAGAAGGCTCTGAAGATCTGGACAGAGGCAAGTTGCGTTTGATTTGATTGAGGAAGGGATAGGGTGTTGGATTATTGTTGGGAGTATTTTAAAGATCTGGACAGAGGTAGTGAGGGATGTAGTGTGTATTGGAATGTTCTAAAAATCAGAACATTTGGATGTTGTGTATAATTTGATTGAGGACAGATCTGGACAGAGACGGTTATGATATTGGTACATGCTACTTTGTTAACCCTTTCACTCCCGCACCCTATCCACCAACTGCAAAAACTTAACTCTTTGACTCCACCAGCTTTTTTTTTTTTGCATTGCTAGCATGGTTGACAATGCAGGATGCTGCTGGCCTGGGTGCGGGAGTCAAAGGGTTAAAGGCCTGGCTACCAAAACAAAAAATATTTGGGTTAGTTTATCAGAGCTGTTTGTGCCATTGTATGTACTCGCACAAAAGATACTTGATGTGGCAGAAATGGCCCCATCCAGCCCTATTCAGTTTGGCTTCAATTGAAATCTTGCATTAGACTTTCCATGGCATATTGTATTAATGCAAATAAGTGTTCGGAGAGGGTGAGAAGAAGATAAGTACCTGTCCTTCCAAATCTGAAGCCCTCTTATGTCTTCTGTTTCCGGTTACTCTAAAAAACATTGCAGACATGCCATGTGCAGTCTCACAAAAATCGCAAGGAAAGGCAACACTGGCAGACATTGTTTATATGCTCCTACATGAACATACTGTTTTTGCATTTAATAAATCTGTCAGTGAAGGTTATGGCGAAAAGAGGCTGACAGTGGGTGCGTGTATTTGGTTGTCAGGTGCCTTTCCGCATGTCGTTGATGATCATGGCGCATGTAGAATAGTCTTTTCTTTTTGTATGGAATAATGTGCCATACATCTGTAGGACAACTCTGGGAACTTTAACATGGTAGTGTCACCCATCATGTAGTAGATATCTGTATGGGATTTTTATTCTGTTTGAAGTAAACAAAATACAGTGTTAAAAATAAACAGCTCTGTGAGTGAATCTGGTTTGTGTGTTAAAAAGTAAATATTTCTGTGAGTGAATGTGGTCTGTGTATTAAGCTTTTTGCGACATGACGCAAGAATCGTTGCTACGCCTGCCTATTCCTAAAATTAACTGCGTCAGTATATCACTGGAAATTCCCTCACAACTTGTATAACTACACAATGGAACCCTTCTACATCATCTGATACTATTTTTTCAACTTAAAAGGGAAAATTTCATTGGTTAATTTGTGTTGGAAGCAACCAACCCGATGCTTTGTCTCTTCAAGTTACCCGTGTCATTCAGACAGCAGTAAACAACATGGCTAGTCGTACAACTTTCACGACCGCCAAAGTAGCAGAATTAATCGTGCAAGCCAGTTCTGAAGATGATCTAGACATTGATCATTATTAAAGCAGCAACTAAAGTGCTGAAGAGAAAGATTTTGAGGATGATGTGCCAGAAAATGACAACGATCCGCATATTCAATGGATGAAGACAAAGTTGAAACAGACAAAGTACAAGCGTCGCTGACAGTGACATCTTTCACTCGGGTAGTCAGGCAACAAATCATTCGGTCTTGGAGCCAGATTTTTAGCTGGAAATAAGTTGTCCTGATCAATGTGAAGCCAACACTGAGGTTGACACTGCCAGTGACGGATGATGCACCACCTGGGTGAAAAAATCTTTGGAAATTTCCGCAAGTACCTGTTTTCTTAGCTGCCGAAACATGCGGTTTGCAGTCCTTCGTTTTTCAAGACATCGCCGACCCTACACCATTATGTTCCATTATGTTACCATTATGTTCAAAAAAGCTGAAATATTGTCTTTTATGTCCTTTTTTCTACAGTTTTTGGCCAATATGCTAAAAACAACACTTTGTATGAATCTCCTGTGGCTGTTTGGGATTTTTGGTTTTGACACTTCCGTTGACATTTTTAAAAGCACAAAACCTTAACTAAATGAATCTTTACAGAAATTGCTTTTACTTCACCAGAGAGATAAAGGAATGATCTGCAAAAGTTGTTCTAACATCAGTAAGATAGCTTTTATGGCCTGTTCGGCAAAATTGATTAAAAAAGACCAAAATAGGGTGTCCTCAGGGGATTTCTGCTTCCTGCCTCTAGCATGCACAGGGTGTGTAGTAGCTGTAGTGAGGCATCGTTGTGAAAAAGTTAATATTGCACAATACTCTGAAGTTACAAATTGAAAACATGCATTTATGCTGACAATAGAAAGTTTGCATTTACTCTGACGGTTGTGTGATTTTGGCTGATTAATTGTCAAATAAATATAGGCATGAAAGACTGAACATGTCAGTTTACTGGAAGGTAAATGCTATAATACTGTCAGCTGATTTGAGGAGCAGCTCTTGTCACGTAGATTAGTGAATTATGTTTTCATTTGTTTTCATCACCTTTATGGTATTTCTTTAAGCACAGTAATCTGCTTTTGATTGTCTGTAATAGTACTGTCAAACGTTTATTGAAGTTAAAAAGATAGTTTGTTCTAGTTCACTCCAGAATATCCAAAACACCAAGAACCAAATATTCAGGGGAATGAAATCAAAAGAGTGCTGTAGACTAGTACAACGAACCAGGTCATAGATATGGATGGCATCACAACTGAGGCTGCAGTGGCTTGCAGGGATACTGGAATGAATTGGCTTACTATCATAGTGCAAAAGACTTGGGGGGAAAGGCTGGTACCAAGTGACTGGAGAGAGCTTTGTGCCTGTTAAGAAAAAAAGAAAGAAAACTAGAAAGACTCGGAAGTGTGTATCTCCTCTGTCACGTTGGCAAGATATATGACAGAATTTTTTAACAAGGTAGTGAACCATTCTTACATGAAGCCTAGTTTGGATTCAGAAAAGGAGGTGAACCATTTTTACATAAATCCTAGTTTGTATTAAGAAAAGGAGGAGGTGAACCATTTTTACGTGAAGCCTACTTTGGATTCAAAAAAAGAGGTGAACCATTCTTACATGAAGCCTAGTTTGGATTCAGAAAAGCAGGAGGTGAACTATTCTTATGTGAAGCCTAGTTTGGATTCAGAAAAGGAGGAGGTGAACCATTCTTACATGAAGCCTACTTTGGATTCAAAAAAAGAGGTGAACCATTCTTACATGAAGCCTAGTTTGGATTCAGAAAAGCAGGAGGTGAACCATTCTTACGTGAAGTCTAGTTTGGATTCAGAAAAGGAGGAGGTGAACCACTCTTGTGTGAAGCCTAGTTGGGATTCAGAAAAGGTGGAGGATGCACAGATGTTATTTTCACACTTTGTCATCAAAAAGCATATGAATACCAGAAATGGCTGCACCTCATTTTTGTGGATCAGGAAAAGGCATTTGACCATGTGAACAGAATAAAAAATTGGGAGGTTTTAGAGTCATATCATTGATAAGAACCATCTCCTTGACAACGTAAGAGCAATCTGTGCAAATAGTAAGAGGGCAGTAAGGACTCGCGTAGTTTTTCCAACTTGTTCCAAATATAATCTGGGGTATTACAAGGATGTGTTCTATCACTACTTTCTAATCATTATCATGGACAAAATTACTTAATTACAATCTGATGACCATGATGTCATGATCCACAACGAAACACAGCTGCAAAAAACATGAACAAATTAAACAGCAGCTGTGAAGCTTGAAACTAAACACCAGCAAGATGAAGATTATGTCAGTAGGACAAATACATAACAAACCGGACATTAGAACCACAAGGCAAAAACTTCACCAGAGTGCAGAACGTAAGTAGATAAGAACTTAAGAAGTAGATTTCCTAAAGATGGGAAGATAGAGAAATAGTAGAATTTAAGTAGATATGAAGATTATTTATTGAAGGTGGAAAAATGGACAGAGAAATTGAAAGCAGAGTCCAGAAGGTAAATGCTGTAAGCTATCAACATTCATCCCTTCTAAAACATCCTAGCATCTCTATAGAAATGAAAGCCATGCTTGTCAATACAATGTTTACACTGACACTGACGTACCAGACAATGGATGTTTGACAAATTGTTTTTGAGAAAGATCACAACCTGTGTAATGAGATGTCTTAGAAGATCAGCAGGCAAAACCAAAAGAGACATGATTGGAAATGAAGAGAGATGGTTGGAACAAGACCTGTCACCCAGTACATCACACAACTGTAGACGAACTGGTTTGGCATCCTGACCATGGTACCAGTCAGCCCTTCAAACCTTTAACATCAGATGCTTTGGCATTAAATAAGTTAGAGCCATAGGAAAACCACAGTGGTTCTGGATAGATTGAGTGGCAGACGTGCTCCACATATTGTCAAGCTTCCTGTCTCACTGCAATACCACCCAGTATTAAACTGGAAAATTGAAATAAAATATTTTCATTTTTAGCATACTGAATTTTCTCACATGGGTGTATGCATGTTGTTTTGTCTACATTGTTCAGGCAGTTTGTTGCTGCATGGTCTGCATACACTACCCTTGGTGACGTGCGTGCAGTGTTTTCATGTTTCTATAAGCCAGCTGTTGACATCACTTACAGGATGTTTAACGTGCAGATTTGTTATTCTGTATGCATACACATACTAACGGGATTTGGGCACATCTTGGTCTTGGAGATAGGAAAATGTTCCACCTTTTACCTACCTGACAGGTGGTGTTAAAGCGGATCGACTCCAGGGCCTTCTTGCTTTTAACCCTACCAGACCGAGTTCCCGCTATTGCGGGAATGACGAAAATGACTATATACCGAGTTCCCGCTATAGCTGGAATAGCACTCTCACACGATCGTCACTTTATCAAGAGCTAAAAATAGCTACCGGACCGTTGCTAAGCGTCGCGTGAGCGTGTGTTCAGCCTATTGCAACTGTCTGCCTTTGTGTTGATGGTATTTTGAGGTGATTTGGGTGCAAAATTGACCATGAAGCGAGCTAGTGATGAACCAAGCACTTCAACAGGTAAACGGGCGAGGCCAACTCGCTTCACAGTTCAACAAGTGGTGGACATTTTGCAGATTGGAGAATTTGATCAGGAATACGTTTCCGATTCAAGTGACGATGATTACGTTGATGAAGCATTGAGTGAAAGTGATGATTCTGACAATGAAAGAAGTAGGTCGAGACAGAGTGTTGGAAGAAGGGGGCGTGCCCGTACCCCCCAACCAAGTGATAGGGGAGATGCTTGTGTGATTGAGGGTTGGACTGGCGTTAGATGAAAGATAGGCCTATTTTCTACAATCTCTCCACGTTTCATATAATTCTAACCATTGGTGTGCATGATATGAACAGTTTTCTAACGTATATACATTTTTTTCAAAATTTTGCTCAGGAGGCCAGGCAGGGGGCACAATTACGCTCAGGGGCTAAGGTCTGGTAGGGTTAAGTCCAACTTGAACACGCTTGACTTCTGCATCTGTCATAAAGTGAAGTGAAATGATTGTTTACTTTACACATGGCAACTTACTACACGTCGTCTGAAACAAATCTGTTTTTGATGCAGAAAGCAAAACTGATTCAATCATTGTCTCCATCTGTTTTTATGTAAGAAACAGTTATTTGATTGTTATGTGATGAATGCCTGTCAGAATCAGGGGCAGCCACTTCTACTCCAAGAACTGATCCCCTAAAATCTGTTGAAAACCTCCAAGATGACCCATAAACACTTTTCTGCATATACAGTTACCATTTTGGAGCTGCTGGAAGTGATCGTTTTTGTTTTGCACAGAAGAGCTGTTTTCCATGATATGTTAGTGATCTTTAGTCCAGTCAGTTTTCCATGATGCTTTAATGTTTAGTGATCTTTTTTTTTATGTTTAAAAAGGATTAGCTGTTTCATTAAAAATTAGTGTATATTTGATGTTAAAGAGGGAGATCTATTTCATGTACAAATGCAATCTATATTTCATGTACAAATGCAAAGGATGTATATATATATATATATGATAATAAAGCGTTGCTGGTCTTTGTTCCTGTTTTTGTTTGTGTTTTTTGGTATTGAACTTGTTTTTGTTAGATTTCAGATATATAATACAAAACATTTGTAAGCATCTTGAAATGGATATAATGCGTGATCAGTTCTTTCCAGTATTGAAATATAGCAGGTAAAGATATGTAAACAAATACTACAACAGAAAGATAAACGTATTAAATAAGTTCAAAGCACAGTCAAGCAAATGGATGAACAATATAGAATTAAATTACATTCATATGTCAGTGATATACTGATTTGTGCATGTGTTTTCCTTTCCTTTACCGTGTCATTTAATTCATGTGAAAGTATAGGATATGTACATTTGATGTTAAAGAATTGTTTTGCTTCTTTCACATGATAGTGTAAAGGATCTGTATATTTGGAGTTAAAAGGAACATTTACTTCACGTATAAATACAGAGGATATGTGTGTTTGATGTTAAAGAGTATTTTTTCATATTTTATGCAGACAAAGGTGAGGCTGCACCAGATGCTGTGAAGTCCCTCAGCCAGCAGGGAGGAAAGAGTGCGCAGGTCAAGGTCTCTCCAGGGACAGGGGGGTCCAACAGTCCCCGCCCCTCATCTGCCAATGCACGCATGACCCCACCAGATGACACAACTGTCAAACAGCCTCTGCTACCACAGGTGATGCCACATATGATACCCTATTACTACCAGGCCGCGCAGTTGGCCACCCCTTCACCCCCAGGCCTCATGGGACAATATGTGGACTCAAAGGGAGAGGTGGGATTGATGGGAGTGGTTCCGGGCGCCAACAGCAACAGCAACAACAACTATACCACAGAAGCTATACCCATCATGTCCACAGGTGTCCCTCAACGCCCTCCACTGATCCAAACAGGGGCTGGAAGCGTGCGCCCGCCCTTCAAGACGGCTCAGCCCCAGCCGGCCCACACTAACATGGGTGTGCTTCACGGCAAGAATCTCATCACCATGCCCACAGAACCCAAACCCGGCAGTCCTTTTTCTTTCCTCAATCTGCAGACGCCCATGGGACAGGCAGCAGGTCCCGGGGCCTCGCACATGGAGGGAGCGGGTGCTCAGCGCATGCCCCTGTATCACATGCCATACGGACGTGGTCAGGGCGGGCCCATTGCTTCGGCCCACCTGCCCATGAATCACCCCAGTCAGCCAGGCCTGTTTTCCACCTTGGCCACACGCTCTGTTCAGACCTCTCTACCTGGTTCAGCCTCTGTCATGACCGTATCTGCCTCCCACCCCGTCACTGTGGTCACCGCCACTCATTCCTCCACCACCACCCCCACTCCCGTCCAGCGCTCGCCCAGCCATGGCAGCGGCAACAATCAGCGAGACTCCGGCAACGAGTCCATAGGTGGGAATGGTGGTGTGGGGAGTGAAGGGTCTTTGCGATCATCTCCCCTGCAGGCAGGGGGTGTAACTGTGACCCAAGTAGTTTCTGCCCCCAGCCCCCCGACCTCTCAGCCATGTCAGTGTTGCAACCATGCAGCCCCGTTTTCACATAGTCAGTATGGCCCTCTTCCCTACCACTGCCCTCCATTCCTGCTGCCCCAGGGTCCCAACGGTCTGATCCCCATGCCTGGCTACTACAGTCACATGCCCTCCGTCCTAACCAACGGCTACACGTCAGACATGTATCCCTACAGCCACCCCACCTACCCTACCCTCAACCACTCTTCTGCCCACATGTACCCCATGATTCAAGGTGGCCCTCTCTACCAAGGTACACCCTCCCAACCCCCTGTTGCCGCCGGCAATGGGGGTTCTGGTCCACCGCCCCAACCATTGTCAGGTGGAGGAGGGAGTGTGGGGTTGGGTGTTCAGCAGGGAAACGGGACAGGGGCCAAGCAGCGTAATACGGGATGCTACAACTGTGGTTCTTTGAGCCACAAGGCTGCCGACTGTCATGAAAGCTCCATGGAAACCATGTCTGGCAAGTCGGCCTACACACTGAACTACAAACCTGCTGAGGAGTCGGACTGATAATGGAGGTGAGGGTGGTGAGGGACTGATGATAGGTGTGGGGGAATACAGATACCGCCACCTGCTCGTCTTCGGCTTTTATGTGTGTGCTGGCCATTTACAGACACATTGTCATCCTTTGTGCGGTCCTTAACTGGTTGTGTGTCACACATCTGTACACAACTTACGTAGACCTTTGTTGTGCTGGCTGTCTATAGGTCCCTTCTCATCTCAGTGTGACCCACATCTAGTATTATACAGTTACACCTCTTTGATACAGCTCTGGTGCGCTGGTTGTGTGTTGTCCTCATTTGAGTATGGCCCTTGCTGCGAAGATTTCAGGTAAACCTGTGGCACATCTGTTTGTGCTGACTACTGACTGTGTGTGTGTACCCGAGTGTGGTCCTGGCCTGCTCCTGTTTCAGTTGAACCTACACACATGTTTATACACTATACAGCTCTTCTAATGCTGACTGTGTGCCTGTTGTCACCCCAGTATAGCCCTGTTTTACATGAACCTGACAACCCAGCTGTGGTTTGTGTTTGCGGCATGTGTGGATGTTTTTGATTTGTGTTTCATTTGAACCTGACAACCCAGCGTGGTCTGTGTGGGCGGGATGTATGAATGTTTTTGGTTGTGGTTCACATGAATCTAGCAACACAGTTGTGGTCTGTGTGTGCAGGATATATGGATGTTTTTGGTCTTGGTTCACATGAACCTCAGAACCCAGCTGTGGTCCATGTGTATGTGACGTATGGATGTTTTTGATTTTGGTTCACATGAACCCAGCAACCCAGCTGACCCTATTATGAACAGTGTAAATAGTGTGGAGGGCGGCTGTAAAAAGATACTGTAGACTATAATATTCTGACTGATGGTTGACTCGTTTTGTTTTAGACTGTTATGCATTTTAACTGTGATGTGTTGAATCTTCAGTGCCCACTATTCTATCTGTCTGTCTTGTCTCTTTGCACTCACACACAAACAAGCACACATGCATGCATACGCATGTGCCACATACACACACAGCACACATACAGAGACTGATAATGCAGTATAGTGCGTCCTATATGCATAGAAGTCTGTGAGGGATCCAGAGATTTCAGCGAAGTCTGTGAGGGATCCAGAGATTTCAGCACATGTCCCAGAGAGATTCTGGTAAGTTGTAGTTGATCATCCCATCTATGAGGCTGCCTCAGAGAGAGTGTGTGAGTTGTGTTTCTTCTCTTTTGCAGTTGCATCAAAAAACATTTGATGTGTTATAAATGTGGGAAGAGTTTGGCTGTATTGTAAAATACAGGTTGAAAATGCTTCAGAAATGATGTGCTTTAATATTAATTCCTTGTTCATTTCCCAAGTTATGGAAGTTGTCTATTTTGGGATATAAGCAGTATGAATCTGAACCTCCGTCTTGAACTTCAAATGCAAATTTTTTCAGTTTGGGGCTAAAATTTCATCTTGAAAAAGTACAGATAATTGTGAGATGCTTACATTAATTTTTAAGGAATTGAATTGTTCAAGTAACTATAAACTCCATATGGAAGTTTCGTTTTCCAAATGTAGAATGCACCGATGAAAAAATTTGCAGTACATCATGTGGGACACCACTTGATGAGGCAAGTCAAAAGAACACCAATATGAAACATTACAGCACACAGGCAGAACTTTGCATTTGTTGGTTTTCAGTGGCAGAAATTAAACACACAACATTTTATTTTTAAAAGCAAACTTTTGTCACAGACGGTGTTAAAAGAAAATTTGCAGAATTTTCGCTTTGTGTGTAACATCGGCGTGGGACACCACCCTGCAAAGCAAAAAAAAGCCGTAATTCACATATTTGTAATAGTCCGTCAGCATGAAAGGTGAGTAGTAGTATGATAAAATGAAATAAAACTTTAATGAAAGAAGGTAATACATAAAATAACTTTGTTGCAGTTGGACATAAGAAATGGAGTTTTTGAAGATTTGCAAATGATCCTGGCACTCACACCACTTCTTTTTGTCATGTGTGCAACAACATGCTAAAAGGGGATGTCACAACTTTCTACTGTTGTTTTGACTTTGTGAACAGGTTTCTGTGTTCTTTGTCACACATATTTCAAAATTCATTTCAAAATGATTATCTACTGTATAATGGGAATAATTTGACCCAAGCTTGTTTGTGATTTAGATAAAACTGTTTTGTTTACTAAAAAAAAAAGTGTTTTTCATGTTTATGAAACCATATCCAACATAACGACTGTCGCAAGTTTTTCTTTTAAACTGAAAAAAGTTAGCGTGTCCCAGTCATTTCCCTTGCACTTTTGTCTATGAAAAATGTTGCATACAATATAATAACACAATAACTTGTTTTTTATTAAGTTTAATAAAATCATCTGGGTTTTATTTTAGTTAGTTGTTAAAATATCCAGATGGCCTTACACACAGATTATCAGTTGGCAGATAAAACAACAAGAACAAAAGTTTTCTTCTCTTTATAGCAACAATACACTTATATTGCTTTGTTCAAATCTGACATACTTTGAAGGATGTCTGAAATAAGAGCCACAACAGAATGTGAGCATGTCCAAAATAGCAGTCGTGAGTACCAATTTTTTGTTTGTTTCAGCTACTGTTTAGAATACTTGTTCTAAAGACACCATTTTAATTCTCTATCATTATCATGGAATCACTGTCTGCTAAAAACATGGATCAGAACATGAAAGCGGAAGTATCATCCGTTTAACATCATGTCGATGAAGTGGGACAAATGTACCATCACAGCCATGACGTAAAAGGTTTTCGTCAGATAATCTTTGCTTGTAACAAAGATAGAATAAAAACTTCTTGTGGGCATAATCTCATCTCTGATGTTCGTTGTCAAACATTAATATGAAAAAAAAAAATTTTGATTGCTGTTTTTCCTAGGTCTTCATTTAACAGCTATAGAAAAGTATACAAATCATGCTTAGCATACATTGAATTTGTGGTTGCAAAATAATCTGGTTTACTGTCTTTCAGATTTTTTTTTTTACAATGAAATGTATTGACTGCAATTCATCATTGTGAAATGTGTATGTATACATTATATTTTTATTTCAAATACAAAACACAACATAGTTAGTGTTGCTATTATTATTATTTGCCTTTGCAGTGTATTTTCTTTACAAATGGCATGGTATCTGCATGAACAGTTTTTGTCACAGAGCTATATGTTTGCACGGTTTTGCTGTCAAATGGCCATACATGATAAGGTAAACGTTTCAATTCATTCGTCATTTTAATCAAAAGTTTGACAGTTATATGCGCTTCATTTGGGATATTAAAGACAGTTTATATGTTTAACTTCATGTACACTGAATCAAAAACCATAGCTAACCTGACCAGCTTAGCTCTTGTTATTTGTTAGATTTCATGGATTTGTCTGTGGCTCTCACGTGATCTGCATGTGCTCCACCTTGATCAGTCAGTGGTCCCCACACATATCAAGTACTGAAAAGTGTCCATTGATCCTCATTCTTTTTCTAGCCACACTTTTATTTTACTTCAGATATGTTTGTTTTGATGTAATCTTTAATTTTTATGTATTTTAACTCTTTCATCGCCAAGTTTCTAACTGAAAAACTTTCTTCAATGCACAGAATGTTCCAGTCAATGTTTCACCGAGAAAGTCATTCAGTCCATTTCAAAATAACACAGTGGTTGAGGGTTGAACAGTTGTATGTCAGCAATCAAATGGAAAAGTCAGTTGTTGGAGCGAACCTTGTTAATGTGTGAAAATCTCTTTTTCAACATGATCTTCAATGTCGGCCAAAGTTGCCTATGGTGGCAAATGGTAGTGGTGACTAAAGTCATCTATGGCAGTGAAAGAGTTAAAAGGTTTTTTTATTTGGTGTGATGTCAGAGAGGGTTCCTGGCAATAATTTGTAGTGATGAATCACTGAGACAATCTTTCAACCTAAATGGGACTCCACATTTTTTGTTTGATTTTTTTTTTTTTTTTTTTTTTGTACATATTATTAAACATATTCAGATTTTAGGTTATGTTTCAATCTTGCAATATTCCAGTTATAATTAACTTGTAAAACAGCCAGTATTTCATATCAGAGTTGGTAGATGTGTGCATTCCCATTTTCAGCTGGCCTTTTAGGCATTTCCATATATGATATATGCATAATTCTTAGTATGTTTATGGCCTGTCAGATTTTATTCAGTTTATAGTTTAATCTTTTCTGCATTTAACCATGAAAATTATAAAATGATTTTTTTTTTACTGTTAATGCAACCTACTCAATATACACTTCTCCCCCCAGATGTTGGTTGCACTGGAGAAAACTCATTTATGTTTTTGATTTATAATAGACACTTGTCATCTACAGTTGGTGTTCATGTTTGATAATATTGTCAGTTCTGTCAGAATCTGCAAGATTCCCAAATTAACAGCTATCATTATTTTCTGTAGTCAACCTGATAAATTTTAATCAACAGTTTCATGAATAAAGTGCTTATCCTTTTCATTGCTTCTGATGGAAGATTTGGTCACAAGAATAGAATTATTGTTTTTACAGTGCCAACACCAAATGACAGAAATTCTCACAAGAAAGTCAACAAGATTTGCCAAGGAAGTAACTTCAGTTTTACTGGACTTAATGAGAGATGCCGTTCTTAGATATAATTATAAAATAATTATAATTTTGTCTGGCTTGGAAAGTGTTAATTGTAACTGTGAAGGAAGGTAATGGGATAAATGTAACAGGGTCCATTTGGAGCTGAATCATTTGTAAGGTCTGTGTTAAGTCGGTCATAAGGTCCATGTGGAACTGAATGATTTGTAAGGTCCATGTGGAGCTGATCTTATTATAAGGTCCTTGTGGAATTGAATCAAGTTTAAAGGTCCGTGTGGAACTGAATCAATTGTGGAACTGAATCAGTTGTAAGGTCCATGGTGAATTGGATTAATTTTGTAAGGTCTACGTCGAATTGAATCAGTTGTAAGGTCTGTGTGGAACTAAATTGGTTGTAAAGTCCATATTGAATTGAATTAATTGTAAGGTCTGTGTGGAACTGAATCAAATGTAAGGTCCTTGGTTGAACAAATTAATCACGCTTTTTAGCAGTGGAAGCACAGTGTTGGCATTAATGTGGGTGTGGTAGTCAAGTTGGTAAACATCAGACTTTCAGTCAAAGATCCTGGGTTTGAGCAACCTAAGCATTGTCACCTGGTGTTTCAAAGGTAGGAGATATTTCTGATCTACTACCAGATCAACATGTGTGCAGACTTTCTGTTGACTGAATGCAAAATATCAAATATGCATGTTAAAGATTCTGAAAGTCATGTCATTGGATGGCATATGGAAAACAACTAGCATGCATTACCATCAGAGATGCAGACTATGGAACAGTGTAGTAGAATATAGTCAGTTGGCCTAATAACTTAAGAGTTCTCCATGCTCCACTAAAAGTTTTGATTACGTGGAATGCACAGTGAGACCAATTGAGTTTAGAGAATAGTGCTATAAAAGATTTATTTGTAATAGTATTTTTCTTAACATAAACCTATGTTTGGGATCATCAGCTGCACATATTGTAGATTTATCCCTCCCTCTCTTTTCCCTGTTAAAGTGTGTATTGTTCTGATAAATCTGTTTGTATTTGTTTTTCCTGCTTGCTTTGATTTGTTGTGCTATCTTCATATACATGACTCATTTTAAAATAGAGTTTGTTCTTGCTTACTGAAAACATAATAATAATGATAAGAAAAACCAGTATAAATATTAATGTAGATGATTGTTAAATGTCGGAGATATGGTGACAAATGATGTGATGATCAACATAATGGCAAAAAGACATTTTTTCAGTGTTCCTGATAACGCACAACTGGGGGTCTGTTATGCACAGATTTCAGATTTGACCACAGATTTCAAATCTGTATATCCTAATCACAGTAGTTATTTTCATCACAACCAGGACCAGAATTCAGTTTTCTTCATCCTTGGAAAAAGTCTGGAAGCTTTGGAGCCAAGTGTTACAAGTCGGAATCAACAGCAGCAGTCAGCTTAGTTCAGTGGGTTAAAACTACAAGCCGGCAACTATCAGCAAAGTTGATTGGCCAAAGAGATGGGTCAGTGATCAGAGATTTGCCTCGAAGATTGTGATTGGATGGCTTACTACTCCCTTCTCTTCTTCACTCGGTCCCATGTGTACAGTCTGGCGTCATTCATCAGACAACAGTCATGGCAATTCTGAATTGGTTAATGGTCCCAAGACAGAATTGAGGAAATCAAATGAAGCACTAGATGAAACACAATCCTCGCAATTCTGATTTGGTTAACGGTCCCAAGACATGATTGTGGAAATCAAGTGAAGTACTAGATGAAACACAATCCTCATCTTGTGTTCAAGATGCATGCGAAAACGAACTGACAGTAGAATCAAAATTCTGTCATGTAACAAGTTTTCAAAGGGAGGGAATCGGCATGTCTTCAGAATCACAACATACCTCCATGGGGATGCGAAGGGCTCTTTCAGTATAAATAGTATCTCCACCTTCTGGAAATTCTGTGCTAGAAATTTTCTCTTTTCTGTCACTCTGTTTCTGCCTTGTTCCTTTGCTTTCTGTCATTTCTTCCTATCATTTTCTGCCTTGCTGGTCCATTCACCTGTATGTGTTCGACAAAGTCTTACATACCTCCTCTTAGGATTGATAATTGGAAACATGTATTGGGTGCATTTTCAAAGAAAGCACTTAAAGATTTACAGCAGCTCAATGTAGAAAGTAGCATGGATGCATGTCAGTGCAAACTACATATAATTCATGTCTAATCTTTAAGACACGAAAGCGAAATACATGAACAAACAAAAAAATGCCAACTTTTTGAATACATGTACAGATATTTGGTCTTGTGTGTGTGTGTCTACCAGGCTGCAGGCTGCTAATTACTAGACTGTAGGTGAACTGTGTTATGTAATGATATAATCATTGGTATTCAGTGGGTTAGAAGCAACATGTTTGTCTCCTCTGCTTTATTGTTTAATTACACATATTTGTACAACTATTGAAAAGAAACAGCCTGGGGGGGGGAGCAACAACTTATCCTTGTTTTACATGATTTTCAAGTCTCAACTGATTGATCGACCTGTCACTAGCAGTTTTTTTAAACTGTCCATTTCAAGAATCCGAAATTCTTGTCAATGATCGAAGTTAACATGATTTAAAGCTCCTTTGGAAATATCTTGTATGACCCTCAGTTTTTGTTATTTGACCCCCAGGTGGGTTAGGTTGTGTTTTTTTCTCTCGGTTTTGTTGTTGTTTTTTTGGCAAGGGGTTATTTTGACTCACACTTTACATTTTTGCAGGGAACACTGGTTTTTACCAATCATAAATGGCTGTCAGTTGTTGTTTTTTCTTGGTTAAAGTACAGGAGATCATGACAGACATCTGACTCCAGAGCTCAACTTTGATGACCCAGTGCAAGACTAAAGGCCTAATATTCAAATGGACACTATTATAGGAGGACAGTTTCAGATGCCAGTTTCATCGTCACTGTTGTGGAGGGCATGTCAACAGAATGGACAACTCAAGATGAACTGCACAAAAATATTTGTTCAAAGAACGAGGCATACATGTTTCATAGTTTCCATTGACAGATTTTGCATTGTTAAATGGCATGTTCTGTAAGTGCTGCACGTATGATAGTTATATAATGGTGGAGTTGGATGGGAGTTTTTTTAGGGGGTGTAGGGAGGGATATCTTCATGCAACCAAATTCAGGTTGCAGTGGAAGTACAGGTGTATTTCAGTTGAAAGATTTAACAGAGATGAGCATATGTATATGTATCAGTTGCAATGGTTAAAGTTTACAATGAATGTGGTGCCCAGCGCTGTTTGAATTCTTCAGTTAATCTTAGCTTGCAGATTGAAAAAATAAAACCAGCAAATTTGGCCCCCTGGTGCTTTCACATGAGCACACTGATACTAGCTTGAAATTAAGTTAGCATCATCAATACAATGTGTAAAAAAAAAAGGTCCTGTGCTGCTCAAATTACATAATGATTGTGCATGACACGTATTGATTTTTGTTGTTGTTATAGCATTATTATTTTTCTCAGATGCATGTATGAGTGTTGTTTTACGCACATTGTGTGAGTGGTGTGCAGCTGCACAGTCTGCATACTCTGTCTTTGGTGGGCATGCCTATGGGGTGTTTGCATGTTTGTATAAGCCACCAGGCTCTGACGTTGCGCTTAAAAGATCTTTAACATGCACATTGGATATTTTGCATGGAATGGGTTTAGGCACTAGCAGATCTGTACACATGTTGATTTTGTTGATTAGAAGAATCTCCACCCTTAGCTTTACTCACCAGGCAGGTGGTACCCGGGCAGAATTTAACCCAAGCCATTTGATTGAAAACCCAATATCTTATTCTTGTGAAAATCAGAAAAAAATGAAATATTCATATTATGTAAAGGAAGTCATTTAAAAAAACAGTATGTGAAGGGAAACAGATGTATATATGTAATATGTGACGGAAAACAAAAGTATGTGTAATGTGCAAAAGGAAACAGAAGTCTGTGTGTAATATGTGAAGGGGAAACAGAAGTCTGTGTAATATGTGAAGGGGAAACAGAAATCTGTGTAATATGTGAAGGGGAAACAGAAGTCTGTGTGTAATATGTGAAGGGGAAACAGAAGTCTGTGTAATATGTGAAGAGGAAACAGAAGTCTGTGTGTAATATGTGAAGGGGAAACAGAAGTCTGTGTAATATGTGAAGGGGAAACAGAAGTCTGTGTGTAATGTGTGAAGGGGAAACAGAAGTCTGTGTAATATGTGAAGGGGAAACAGAAATCTGTGTAATATGTGAAGGGGAAACAGAAGTGTGTGTGTAATATGTGAAGGGGAAACAGAAGTGTGTGTAATATGTGAAGGGGAAACAGAAGTGTGTGTAATATGTGAAGGGGAAACAGAAGTGTGTGTGTAATATGTGAAGGGGAAACAGAAGTGTGTGTGTTAATATGTGAAGGGGAAACAGAAGTCTGTGTGTAATATGTGAAAGGGAAACAGAAGTCTGTGTAATATGTGAAGGGGAAACAGAAGTCTGTGTGTAATATGTGAAGGGGAAACAGAAGTTGTGTGTAATATGTGAAGGGGAAACAGAAGTATGTGTGTAATATGTGAAGGGGAAACAGAAGTATGTGTAATATGTGAAGGGAAACAGAAGTCTGTGTGTAATATGTGAAGGGGAAACAGAAGTCTGTGTAATATGTGAAGGGGAAACAGAAGTGTGTGTAATATGTGAAGGGGAAACAGAAGTGTGTGTGTAATATGTGAAGGGGAAACAGAAGTCTGTGTGTAATATGTGAAGGGGAAACAGAAGTCTGTGTAATATGTGAAGGGGAAACAGAAGTCTGTGTAATATGTGAAGGGGAAACAGAAGTTGTGTGTAATATGTGAAGGGGAAACAGAAGTTGTGTGTAATATGTGAAGGGGAAACAGAAGTCTGTGTAATATGTGAAGGGGAAACAGAAGTCTGTGTAATATGTGAAGGGGAAACAGAAGTTGGTGTAATATGTGAAGGGGAAACAGAAGTTGTGTAATGTGAAGGGGAAACAGAAGTCTGTGTGTAATATGTGAAGGGGAAACAGAAGTGTGTGTGTAATATGTGAAGGGGAAACAGAAGTCTGTGTAATATGTGAAGGGGAAACAGAAGTCTGTGTAATATGTGAAGGGGAAACAGAAGTCTGTGTAATATGTGAAGGGGAAACAGAAGTGTGTGTGTAATATGTGAAGGGGAAACAGAAGTCTGTGTAATATGTGAAGGGGAAACAGAAGTCTGTGTAATATGTGAAGGGGAAACAGAAGTCTGTGTAATATGTAAGGGGAAACAGAAGTCTGTGTGTAATGTGTGAAGGGAAACGAATGTATGTGTAATGTGTGAAAAGAGACATGTTGTGTAATGTGTGAAAGGAAACAGATGTATGTGTAATGTGTGAAGGGAAATGAATGTATATATGTAATATGTGAAGGAAACACGTGTGTGTAAATATGTGAAGGAAACACATGTGTGTGTAATGTATGAAAGGAAACATGTATGTGTGAAAGGAAACGAAAATCTGTGTAATGTGTGAAAGGAAACAAGTGTATGTGTAATGTGTGAAAGGAAACAGAAATGTGTGTGGTAATGTGTGAAAGGAAACAGAAGTGTGTGTGTAATGTGTGAAAGGAAACAGAAGTGTGTGTAATGTGTGAAGGGAAGCAGAAGTCTGTGTAATGTGTGAAAGGAAACAGAAGTCTGTGTAATGTGTGAAAGGAAACAGAAGTCTTGTAATTGTGAAAGGAAACAGAAATGTGTGTGTAATGTGTTAAGGGAAACAGAAGTGCATGTTGTAAGAAGGAATTATTTTGTGCTGGTATGTCTTTTGTCAGTGGGTGTACTGGAGGATGAATCATCATTGGAAAGAGGAAGTGTTCAAACTGCAGTAGTCATAAAGAAGGAAGATAACATCAAGGCAGTCACTGAACTAATAACTAAAGACCCTATCAGTTGGTCCAGTCTTCCAAGGTAACAACACATCCCATCAGTCAATGCAGTCTTCTAAAGAATAACAACAGACCCCATCATCAGTCAGTCTAGTCTCCTAAGATAACAGCAGACACCATCAGTCAGTGTAGTCTCCTAAGATGAGAACGGACACTATCAGTCTGTCCAGTCTCCTAAGATAACTAGCAGACACCATCAGTCTATCCAATCTCCTAAGATAACTTACAGCAGACACCATCAGTCTCTCCAGTGTCCAAAGATAACTTACAGCAGACACCATCAGTCTATCCAGTGTCCTAAGATAACACACACTCCATCAGTCAATCCTGTCTCCTAAGATAACTACAGACACCATCAGTCTATCCAGTCTCCTAAGATAATTTACAGCAGACACCATCAGTCTATCCAATCACCTAAGATAACCACAGACACCATCAGTCTATCCAATCACCTAAGATAACAACAGACACCATCAGTCTATCCAGTCTCTAAGATAATTTACAGCAGACACCATCAGTCTATCCAATCACCTAAGATAACCACAGACACCATCAGTCTATCCAATCACCTAAGATAACAACAGACACCATCAGTGATCCAGTCCCTAAAATAACAGCAGACACCATCAGTTATCCAAATCACCTAAGATAACACAGACACCATCAGTCATCAATCTCCTAAATAACAACAGACACCATCAGTGTATCCAGTCTCCTAAAATAACAGCAGACACCATCAGTCAGTTCAGTACCCAATACCAGACACCATCAGTCAGTTCATCACTAAAATAACAACAGACACCATCAGTCAGTTCAGTCACCTAAAATAACAACAGACACCATCAGTCAGTTTCAGTCACCTAAAATAACAACAGACACCATCAGTGTATCCAGTCTCCTAAAATAACAGCAGACACCATCAGTCAGTCAGTCACCTAAGATAACAACAGACACCATCAGTGTATCCAGTCTCCTAAGATAACACAGACACCATCAGTCGTATCCAAATCTCCTAAAATAACACAGACACCATCAGTCAGTTCAGTCTCCTAAAATACACAGACACCATCAGTGTATCCAGTCTCCTAAAATAACAGCAGACACCATCAGTCGTTCAGTCACCTAAAATAACAACAGACACCATCAGTCTATCCAATCTCCTAAATAACAACAGACACCATCAGTCAATCCAGTCTCCTAAGATAACAACACACACCCTCAGTCAATCCAGTCTCCTAAGATAAACACACACTCCATCAGTCAGTCAATATCCATGTCTCCTAAGATAACAACACAACCTCACATCAGTCAATCCAGTTCCTAAGATAACAACACACACCATCCGTCAGTCAATCCAGTCTCCTAAGATAACAACACACACCATCATCAGTCATCTAGTCTCCTAAGATAACAACACACACTCTCATCAGTCATGAGTCTCCTAAGATAACAACACACCTCGTCAGTCAATCCAGTCTTCTAAGATAACAAACACACCTCATCAGTCAATCCAGTCTCCTAAGATAACAACAACACTCCCCATCAGTCAGTGTAGTCTCCTAAGATAACAACACACACCATCATCAGTCAATCCAGTCTCCTAAGATACAACACACTCCCATCACAGTCAATCCAGTCTCCTAAGATAACAACACACTCCCATCAGTCAGTGTAGTCTCCTAAGATAACAACACGCATCATCATCAGTCAATCCAGTCTCTTAAGATAACAACACACTCCCATCAGTCAATCCAGTCTCCTAAGATAACAACACAACCATCATCAGTCAATCCAGTCTCCTAAGATAACAACACACACCATCATCAGTCAATCCAGTCTCCTAAGATAACAACACAACATCATCATCATCCAGTCTCTAAGTACAACCCTCATCGTCATCAGTCTTTAAGATAACAACAACTCCCATCATCAGTGTATCTCCTATAACACACATCATCTCAGTCAATCAGTCTCCTAAGATAACAACACACACCACATCAGTCAATCCAGTCTCCTAAGATAACACACACCTCACATCAACCATTCCAGTAGTCAATTCTCAGTCTCCTAAGATAACAACACACACACCATCATCAGTCAATCCAGTCTCTTAAGATAACAACACACCCCATCAGTCAGTGTAGTCTCCTAAGATAACAACACACACCATTCATCAGTCAATCCAGTCTCCTAAGATAACAACACACACCCATCAGTCAATCCAGTCTCCTAAGATAACAACAACACTCCATCAGTCAATCCAGTCTCTAAGATAACAACACACACCCATCAGTCAATCCTGTCTCCTAAGATAACACACACTCCATCAGTCAGTGTAGTCTCCTAGATAACAACACCCCTCGTCAGTCAATCAGTCTCCTAGATAACAACCACAATACATCTCAGTACCATCATAGTCAATCCAGTCTCCTAAGATAAAACACACTCCCCATCAGTCAGTGTAGTCTCCTAAGATAACAACACACACCATCATCAGTCAATCTGTCTCCTAAGATAACAACATACCCATCATCAGTCAATCCAGTCTCCTAAGATAACAACACACTCCCATCAGTCATGTGTCTCCTAAGATAACAACACACACCATCATCAGTCAATCCAGTCTCTAAGATAACAACACACACCATCATCAGTCAATCCAGTCTCCTAAGATAACAACACACACCATCATCAGTCAATCCAGTCTCTTAAGATATACAACACACTCCCATCAGTCAGTGTAGTCTCCAAAGATAACAACACACATCATCATCAGTCAATCCAGTTCTCCTAAGATAACAACACCCATCATCAGTCAATCCAGTCTCCTAAGATAACAACACACCATCATCACTCAATCAGTCTCCTAAGATAACACGCATCATCATCACTCAATCCAGTCTCCTAAGATAACAACACACACATCATCAGTCAATCCAGTCTCTTAAGATAACAAACACCCATCAGTCAGTTAGTCTCCTAAGATAACAACAACCATCATCAGTCAATCCAGTCTCCTAAGATAACAACACACACCCATCAGTCAATCCAGTCTCCTAAGATAACAACACACACACACCTCAGTCAATCCAGTCTCCTAGATAAACACACACCCCATCAGTCAATCCTGTCTCCTAAGATAACTCACACACCATCAGTCAGTGTAGTCTCCTAAGATAACAACACACACTCTCAGTCAATCCAGTTCCTAAGATAACAACAACACCATCATCAGTCAATCTAGTCTCCTAAGATAACACATACACATCATCAGTCTAATCCAGTCTCCTAAGATAACAACACACTCCCATCAGTCAGTGTAGTCTCCTAAGATAACAACACACACCATCATCAGTCAATCAGTCTCCTAAGATAACAACACACTCCCCAACAGTCAATCCAGTTCCTAAGATAACAACACACTCCCATCAGTCAGTTAGTCTCCTAAGATAACAACAACACACCTCATCAGTCAATCCATGTCTCCTAAGATAACAACACGCATCATCATCAGTCAATCCAGTCTCCTAAGATAAACACACACACCTCATCAGTCAATCCAGTCTCCTAAGAAAACAACACACTCCCATCCAGTCAATCCAGTCTCCTAAGATAACAACACATCACCATCAGTCATCGAGTCTCCTAAGATAACAACACGCACATCATCAGTCAATCCAGTCTCTTAAGATACACAACACCACTCATCATCAGTCAATCAGTCTCCTAAGATAACAACACGACATCTCATCAGTCAATCCTAGTCTCCTAAGATACAAACACCTCCATCAGTCAATCCAGTCTCCTAAGATAACACAACACCTCATCAGTCAATCCAGTCTCCTAAGATAACAACACACACATCCATCAGTCAATCCTGTCTCTTAAGATAACAAACACACTCCCCATCAGTCATTAGTCTCCTAAGATAACAGACACACATCATCATCAGTCAATCCAGTCTCCTAAGATAACAACACACCATCACCAGTCAATGCAGTCTCCTAAGATAACAACACACACCATCATCAGTCATCCAGTCTCCTAAGATAACAACACACTCCATCAGTCAATCCAGTCTCCTAAGATAACAACACACCATCATCAGTCAATCCAGTCTCCTAAGATACAACACACACCATCATCAGTCAATCCAGTCTCCTAAGATAACAACACATCCCCATCAGTCAATCCAGTCTCCTAAGATAACAACACACCATCATCAGTCAATCCAGTCTCCTAAGATAACAACACACACCCCATCAGTCAATCCTGTCTCCTAAGTTAACACACACCATCATCAGTCAATCCAGTCTCCTAAGATAACAACACACACCCCATCAGTCAATCCAGTCTCCTAAGATAACAACACACTCCCCATCAGTCAATCCAGTCTCCTAAGATAACAACACACTCCCCATCAGTCAATCCAGTCTCCTAAGATAACAACACACACCCCATCAATCAATCCTGTCTCCTAAGATAACAACACACACTATCAGTCAGTGCAATCTCTTAAACAGTAACACATACCGTCAGTCAATCCAGTCTTCTAAGAGAATAACAACAGACTCTACCGGTGAATCCAGTCTCCTAAAATAACAACAACCACTTGAGTCAATCCATTCTCTTACTAAACAGTAACAACACCTACCATCAGTCAGTCCAGTCTTCTAAGAGAATAAAAACAACAGGCACCATCAGTCAGTCCGAGATTGGACTAAATAATAACACCCCCTGTCAGTAGTCCTATCTCCTACATGAAGAATAACAGATTGCACATCATGTTCTTTAAGCAATTTATAGATCTATACAAACTTTTCCTGTGGTTATATGGAGAGGTTTATAGTGATGTTTATATTTAATGCTTTCTCTTGTTTGTTAAAGTGGTTTATGATGATGTATGTGTACATGTTTTTCTTTTGTTTGTATGAAATGGGTTATGTTGATGTTTTGTAAATGTTTTTTTCTCATTTGTATGGAATGGTCTATATTTTGTGTTTGTGTAAAATGTTCTTCGCTTGTTTGTATGAAATTGGTATGGTTGTATTTGTATAAATGTTTGTCTCTTGTTTAAATATGAAGTTGTTAATGTTTGCATGTCTTTTTCTCCTATTTGTTTGGATGGAGTCGTTTATGTTTGTATGTTGATGTTTGTATAGACTTGTTTTTTTCTTATTTCTATGGAATGATTTATGGTGATAATCTTTATAAAAGATTTTTTCTTGTTTGTGTGAAATGATTTATGGTAATGAATATATTCATGGTTTTCTTTTGATTGTATGAAGTGGTCTATCATTACTGTATGTAGTTGTCTGCCTGATTTGGTTTATGTTGTCTGTATTATTTGGTTTATGTTGCTATTTGTGTGGAGTGGTTTATGTTGCTGCTTCTATGAAGTAGTTGCTGTATGTTTGTAGCAATACTTGTTGCTGTCTGTATGAAGTGGTTCATGTTGCTGTGTTAAATACAGGTTTATGTTGCTGACTGCATGAAATGGTTTTTGTTGCTGTTTGTGTGATGTGGTGTATTTGCTGTTTATGTGATGTGGTTTATGTTGCTTTTTGTATTATGTAGTTTATGTCGCTGTCTGTGTGACTCCATGTTGCTGTCTGTATGAAATGTAGTTTATGTTGCAGTCTGCATGAGTTTATGTTGCTGTCTGTGTGACTTTGTCTTGCTGTCCGTATGAAGTGGTTTATGTTACTGCCTGTGTGGATTTATGTTGCTGCCTTTGTGAAGTGGTTTATGTTGCTGTTTGTGTACATTTGGTGAATTAAAAAAAAGTGGATATTGCACAGGTAAAGATCAACTGTGACTCAAAAGTTCATGAGTGACCCTGAAGATGTGAAGTCTATATGAACAAGTTATTACAGGTAAAGCTGTGGCCTAAGGTTCCTTGCCGATCCTGTGGTCTGTGTGAACAAGTTTTTGCAGGATTGATTGTTGCCCAAGGTTCATATGTAACCATGAGGTCAATATGAAAAAGTTCTTACAGAATAAACTACGAAAACTATGACCCAAGTTTCATTGGTAACCCTTAGGTCTCTGTGAACAAGTTATTGAGATAATCTGGTGCTTTGTTGTTGTTGTTGTTGTTGTTGGTTCGGCCCCCCCACTCGCACTGACATGGGCTGTTGATGGTGTGAGGGATTTCAAGATGGTGTGGGTCAGATAGTTCAAGCTGACTGTTGTCACTAAAATGGATAGCTGCATGTAGATGTGTTTGCCAGAAATAAATTGGGTACTGCAAGTAGTAACCAAATTCCAGCATCTAACATTGTGATAGTAACAGTAATGCTGCAGCCCAGGTTAAACTTTGCTGAAGTCTTCTGACTGAAGCCACATCAGGTCTGTTTATCCTGTCTAGCTATCATCTGCGTGCGTGTATGTGTGTGTGTGTGTGTTTAGAGGGAGGAAGGAACATGTTATTTAACTCAAGTTTGTATAATTTATTCCAGAATCAAATATGATCAATCCTCTGCATTTAGAAAAAGAGAGGTTCTCTTTCAGATTTTGTCATAGTATCATGTTGTGGTTATATATGTCTGCATGTGTGTGAACTTCTAACCTTTCTTCTTTGCTTGCTGATCAGTTTTGCTTAGTTTTGTCAGGTGTGTGTTGCTGTAACCCATATTTGCTCTTCATTTTCTTCACTTTTGTTGTTTTTGTCGATATATTTTCTGTGGGTATTGTTTCCTCTTGCACCTGATTATGACATTCCGAACAAAAGTAGCACAACTGTGGAGTTTAGCACAGTACCATTGATGCTGTGGGTGTAGCATGGAAATCACTAAAACATATGACTTCAAAACGGTATGTGTGAACAGGGAACTAAGACTGGAGGAGAAAGGACATTGTATACCATATGATATGACAGTTGATACCAACTGCGCACATGTCCAAATTCCAGCTAAAACAAATCCAGCTAAAGTAGGATGGGGAAACACACATAGTGACACACATGCCACACGCACACCATATACAGACTCGGTCCCTTGCCCTGCACATACACCCATTATCTTAGCAGTGTGGGAAGCATGTTCAATGTCAGTGCATGAGGAAGGGCATAGTGTGACTGTCAACCCTGTTGTCTTTCATCATCATGTGGACTGTTACGTTCTACATCTTTCATCGTCATGTGGACTGTTATGTTCTGTATCTTTCATCATTGTGTGGATTGTTCTACATCTGTTGTCATTGTGTGTACTGTCCTGTTCTGTAGCTTTTGTCATCATGTTGACTGTCCTCAGTTATACATCTTTTATCATGTGTGGACTGCCCCTGTTCTACATCTTTCATTATCATATGGAATGTTCTCTTCTACATTTTTATGATTATGTGGATTGTTCTGTTCAACATCTTTCATCACAAGTGTGGGCTGTTCTGTTCTGCGTCTGTGATTATTTTCGTGGGCTGTTCTGTTCTGCATCTGTCATTACTACGTGGGCTGTTCTGTTCTGCATCTGTCATTACTACGTGGGCTGTTCAGTTCTGCACTGTATTATACGTGGGCTGTTCTGTTCTGCACTTGTAGTTATTACGTGGGCTGTTCTGTTCTGCGTCTGTGATTATTTCGTGGGCTGTTCTGTTCTGCATCTGTCATTACTACATGGGCTGTTCTGTTCTGCATCTGTCATTACTACGTGGGCTGTTCTGTTCTGCATCTGTCATTACTGCGTGGGCTGTTCTGTTCTGCATCTGTCATTACTACGTGGGCTGTTGTGTTCTGCATCTGTCGTTACTACGTGGGCTGTTGTTTCTGCACCTGTCATTACTACGTGGGCTGTTCTGTTCTGCACTTGTCATTATTACGTGGGCTGTTCTGTTCTGCATCTGTCATTACTACGTGGGCTGTTCTGTTCTGCATCTGTCATTACTACATGGGCTGTTGTGTTCTGCACCTGTCATTACACGTGGGCTGTTCTGTTCTGCATCTGTCATTACTATGTGGGCTGTTGTGTTCTGCATCTGTCATTATTATGTGGGCTGTTCTGTTCTGCACCTATCATTGCTACGTGGGCTGTTTGTTCTGCACTGTCATTACTACGTGGGCTGTTGTGTTCTGCACTTGTCATTACTAGTGGGCTGTTCTTCTGTTCTGCATCTGTCGTTATTACGTGGGCTGTTCTGTTCTGCATCTGTCATTACTACGTGGGCTGTTCTGTTCTGCACCTGTCATTATTACGTGGGCTGTTCTGTTCTGCATCTGTCATTACTATGTGGGCTGTTTGTTCTGCACTTGTCTTACTACGTGGGCTGTTCTGTTCTGCATCTGTCGTATTAGTGGGCTGTTTCTGTTCTGCATCTTTCATTGTACTAGTGGGCTGTTCTGTTCTGTTCTGCACTTGTCATTACTACGTGGGCTGTTCTGTTTTTGCATCTGTCATTTACGTGGGCTGTTTGTTCTGCACTTGTCTTTTATGGCTGTTCTGTTCTGATTGTCATTTTAGTGGGACTGTTCTGTACATCTTTCATATTTATGGAATGTTTGTTCTGTATCTTTCATTGTGGTATGGAACTGTTCTGTTCTATATCTTTCATTGTGGTATGGACTGTTCTGTTCTATATCTTTCATTGTGGTATGGAATGTTCTGTTCTATATCTTTCATTGTGGTATGGACTGTTCTGTTCTATATCTTTCATTGTGGTATGGAATGTTCTGTTCTATATTTTCATCTTTATGGAATGTTTTATTCTGTATCTTTCATTTGGTATGGACTGTTTTTTCTATATCTTTCATTGTGGTATGGACTGTTCTGTTCTATATCTTTCATTGTGGTATGGACTGTTCTGTTCTATATCTTTCATTGTGGTATGGACTGTTCTGTTCTATATCTTTCATTGTGGTATGGACTGTTCTGTTCTATATCTTTTCATTGTGGTATGGACTGTTCTGTTCTATATCTGTCATTGTGGTATGGATGTTCTGTTCTATATCTTGTCATTGTGGTATGGAATGTTCTGTTCTATATCTTTCATTGTGGTATGGATGTTTAGTTCTGTATCTTTCATTGTGGTATGGAATGTTCTGTATTCTGTATCTTTCATTGTGGTATGGACTGTTCTGTTCTATATCTTTCATTGTGGTATGGAACTGTTCTGTTCTATATCTTTCATTGTGGTATGGATGTTCTGTTCTGTATCTTTCATTGTGGTATGGATGTTCTGTTTCTGTATCTTTCATTGTGGTATGGATGTTCTGTTCTGTATCTTTCATTGTGGTATGGACTGTTCTGTTCTGTATCTTTCATTGTGGTATGGACTGTTTGATTCTATATCTTTCATTGTGGTATGGATGTTTTTCTGTATCTTTCATTGTGGTATGGAATGTTTTATTCTGTATCTTTCATTGTGGTATGGACTGTTCTGTTCTATATCTTTCATTGTGGTATGGATGTTCTGTTCTGTATCTTTCATTGTGGTATGGACTGTTCTGTTCTAGTATCTTTCATTGTGGTATGGAATGTTTTATTCTTATCTTTCATTGTGGTATGGACTGTTCTGTTCTATATCTTTCATTGTGGTATGGACTGTTTTGATTCTGTATCTTTCATTGTGGTATGGACTGTTTTTTCTGTATCTTTCATTGTAGTATGGACTGTTCTGTTCTATATCTTTCATTGTGGTATGGACTGTTCTGTTCTATATCTTTCATTGTGGTATGGACTGTTCTGTTCTATATCTTTCATTGTGGTATGGACTGTTTTGTTCTGTATCTTTCATTGTGGTATGGACTGTTCTGTTCTATATCTTTTATCGTCGCATGGCGTGTTTTGTTCTTCATCTTTCATCATCATGTGGAGTCATGTTCTATATCTTTCGTAATTGTGTGGAGTGTTCTGTTCTAATCTTTCATCTTCATTTCATCTTCATCTTCATTCAGGTCTCTGTTCTACATCTTTGTTATCATGTGGAGTATTCTGTTCATCATCTTCTTCATGTGGACTGTTCTCTGTTCTACATCATCGTGTGGACTGTTCTGTTTTCTGTGGATGCATCAATCAGCATTGTTTCAGAGAGGATAGAAAAAGTGGGGGAACTAGAACACATCCCTGTCTCACTCTTTCTGCTTTGAGAAGGGTTCATATGTCTTCTCATTCTCTTGCACATGGGTCAGCATGCTGCTGTGAGAGGAAGTAGTCAATGAGACAGGCATCTAAGGGCAGTCAAATTTTTCTGGTCGTCGTATCAAATGCTTTGGTCAGATCTGTAACTACCATGTAAGCTTCTGGTTTTGTTAAATATCTCTTGCAACTGGCAGGTGGCAAACATGTCCTGGGTGCCCCTTCGACCATGAAAGCCGCACTGAGACTTGGATAATAGGCTTGGCTGTATGTGTGCTGGTTGTGTTGAGAATGATCCTGGCAAGGAACTTCCCTGTAATGCACAGGTGGGACCTCATGATGATTATGGCATTAGGTTTTATCACCTTTCCTCTTGTAAATGTGGATGTTCATAGCAGCTTCATATTCTTGGGCACTTATATGGTCAAGTGTTTTGTTGTTACGGCTTGCCAGTATGCCTGACTAGCACAGGAACTTTTTTTTAAAGTGTGGAGGGGGCATGCAGTCTTCTCTTCTCAGTCTTGCCTATATCTACACTCAGTAGTTCCACAGGTACAGTGACCACATATAGAATGGCTAGCAGGTGCAATTTTGTTGTTCACAGTATGCATATAATACACAGTAGTGTACGCAGTTCAACTTTGTTGTTTGTAATATGTGTATAATACACTGTTGTGTGTGAGGTTCAGCTTTGTATACTGTGAACGTATAAGGTACAACTTTTTTGTTCACGGTATGTGTGTCATGTGGTGTAATGTATACTGTACAACTTAGTTGTTCACAGCATGTTTCAAGTTTGTCACCTAGTTATAATGTACAAAACATCTGCTGTCATGTCTTTACTGTCTATGTCCTGTTGAAATGAATAAGTCAGGATATTATGTCATGGTAGTTTTAGTGGCTCAGGCCAGATTGTCTGCTGGTGTGTGCTTTTGTGTGTGTTTGAGAGAGAAAGATTGGTTGACCAGTATTTTTGAAAATGTGTGTGTGTAAGAGATAGATTGGTTTACCAGTATAATTGATAATTTGTGTGTGTGTAGATGGATTGGCCAGTGTGTGTGTGTGTGTGTGTGTATGTGTGTGTGTGTGTGTGAGATCAGTTTTCCAGTGTCCTTTGTGTTTGTGAGAGAGAGAGAGAGAGAAAGACAGATTGTTTGTTCAGTGTGCTTGATATAGTGTGTGAGAACCTTTGTATGTGTTGTTATTGTTAGAGGTGTATCATGAAGTGTGTCAGCATTTGAGTGTATCAGTGACATATGTGTTTGTCAGTTCAGTGTCTGGGTGTATCAGTGGTAGAGTGTGTTAATAATGATAATGTCTTTGAGTGTGGTAGTTTTTGAGTATAAATGTGGACATGGCTGTATGATGTTTCAGAATGATATTATTTAGAAATTGTATATAAAAAAATAAAACAGACATACATTAGGTGGCTGTGAGATTTTCTTATCAGCTGGGCCTATGATTTTATTATTCATGTCCATCGGTATGTTTGCCTGTGTTAGATAGAGCTAGTGTGACCATTTTCCCATGGATTGATGCTCTGTGTGTGTGTGAGGGGGGAGGGGATGTGTGTGTGGAAATGTGTCTTGCCATTGGCTTTGTCTGTGGTGTATATGTGATATACTATTTGTTTCTATACAGGTGTACAATTTTTCTATCTGTCCATTTGTCTGTCTCTTTTGCACACATACTTACAGTTATTTACACATACACACACAGACACACTCATGCACACTCTCATCTGTCTCTCTCGCCTCAGCCATCTGACCCACCCACAATTGTGCTATATGCTGTATTTGAGCCAAGTGTTGCCATTTGCCAGTAGGATGACAAGACTACAATAATGTTCGGCTTTGGACTGAATTGCTACCCTTGGCACTTGTGGACATGTTCAGTGGACAGAGATGAACTTGGCCAAGGGAAGTAACTTGAATATGGCATTGTTGGCTCCTCCTGATTATGGAGCTGTTTTTCATTTTGTGTTAAATATCTTATTATTATTCTAAGTCATTCACTTGACATGGAAAGTTTTATGCATGTTGAATGAGTCCATTACTTTCATGTCATTTTATCTTGATGTGTGCCTGTATCCAGCTGTGTTGAATTCAAAGCTATTAAAATAAAAAGAAAAAGAAATGTTGCCAATGTGTCTGCCAAATGTTCATGTTTGCAAGGTCAATATATTTCTAGCCAAAATTAAGAAAATGGGTTTTTACTAATGTGAAAAATATCATGCAAAAAACAGAAAACAGTTGTACGTATATGATCATGGTGAAATAAAAAATATAATAAAAATATGCTTCGAGATTTTCTGTTTTTATCTGAAATTCCTCTCTTCTTTTACACCACACACACACACACACACACACACACACACACACACACACACACACACACACACACACACACACACACACACACACACACACACACACACACACACACACACACGCATGCACTCTCACTCATATTCATATGCTAGTTTGTAGATGTTACTTCTACACCATACAAATGGTCATCCATATATCAGATCCTGTTTGGCATGCATGTGTGTGTGTGTCCATATGCAGACGTAGACGCATCATCACAATGAGATACCTAAACACTGGCACACTTTTGCGCATAGCAATGGATTGTGTGTAACGTAGTAAAACGACAACATACACACACACACACATATTGACCTCCTCAACATGTCTATGGATTTTCATATTGATAAACATTGTCCTGATGACAGCCAAGAAATTGCTGATATTATTTAAAATTTGTGGTTATGTTGTTTAGACTTGAACCATACATATACACACGCATGTGCACACACACACACTAGCATTCACATGCAGAGCTTTGCACTAACTCGTATATGGATAAGATATTAAAAAGACGATCCATACAAAAATAGTGGCCATGCACCAAGTTGTATATCCGGCCACACACACACTGTATGCTGTCAAATGTATAATGGGCCATGCACTCTGTTATATGATGAGCCATGCATTCCGTTGTATAATGAGCCATGCATTTCGTTGTATAATGGGCCATGAATTCACTCGTATAATGGCCCATGTACTTCATTGTAGGCCTACAGTGGGCTATGCACTGAGTTGTATAATAGGCCATGTGTGTATAGGCCATGCATTCACCTGTATAATGAGCCATGCGCTGAGTTAAGTAATGGGTCATGCATTGTGTCATATAATGGACCATGCACTCAGTTATATAATTGGGTATGCGCTCAGAGTAATGGGCTGTGACACTCGTATTATGGGCCATGCACTCGGTTCCATAATGGGGCATGCAATCAGTTGCATAATGACCCATGCATTCACTTGTATAATGGGCTATGCACTCTCTTGTGCAGTGGGCCATGCACTCCTCTGTATAATGGGCCATGCACAGAGTTGTAGACTGAACCATGCACTCGATTGTATAATGGACCGTGCACTGGGTTTTATAATGGGCCATGTATTTGGTTGTATAAAGGACCATGCACTGAGTTGTACAATATGCTATGCACCTTGTACAATGGGCCTTGAACTCGGTTGCATAATGAGCCATGCACTGCATTGTTCAGTGGACCATGAATTAACTTGTAGTGAACTCACTTCTTTAATGGGCCATACACTGAGGTGTGTAATGGGCCATGAGCAGAGTTGTACAATGGGTCGTGAATTTTGACTTGCATAATGGGCCGTGCACTAAATTGTACAATGGGTAATGAACTGACTTGTACAAAAGGCCATGCATTTGGTTGTATAAAGGGCCATAAACTGAGTTATACAATGGGTCATGCACTGAACTGTATATGGGCCATGGATTCGGTTGTACAATGGGCTATGAACTGAGTTGTATGATTGGCCATATATTGAGCAGTAGGCCCCTACAATGGTCCATGAACTGAGTTATGCAATGGGGGCATGCTCAGTTTTATATGGACTATGCACTGAATTTATAATGTGCCATGCACTGAGTTGTATAATGGACCATGTACCTCAGTTGCATAATGGGGCATGCACTCAGTTGTTTAATGAGCTATGATTCAAGTTGTATAATGGGATATGTACTGAGTTGTATCATGGGCCATGTGCTGTGTGGTATTATTGACCACACAGAGTTGTGTAATGGGCTATGCAATAAGTTATATAATGAGCCATGCAACAAGTTGTATAATGGGCCATTCCCTGAGTTATTTAATAGATCATACATTCAGTTGTGTAATGGGTTATGCAGTCAGTTGTATAATGGGTCATGCACTCAGTTATATAATGGGCCAAGCAGATAATTGTATAATGGGCCATGCTTTGAATTTGATAATGGGCCATACGCTCATTTGTGTAATGAATCATGCACTGAGTTGTACAATAAGGCTCTGCACTGATGTGTACAATGGGCCATTATTAGTACTATTAGTGTTATTGTTATGATGATCAGTAACATCTAATCAAAAAAGCCTGAGGCTTGGACAAAATCAGTTAGAATAATACAAAAATAAAGTACAAATCACGGTACAAAATTGAACACAATCAAATAACAAACAATAGACCTAATCATATGACATTCACCTTCAAATCAACTCAAAAACTTCAAAGTCAAAACGGGCACATATATACAATGATCAAAAGTATTTCATACGACACTATAAACAAAATCATCAATTTAGAGCACACCAACACTTCATGCAGAAGGAAATATATAGTAGGCGATATAACAACATGAACATCACAACAACACATCATTAATGCAACATGCACATGCTGTCAAAAGTTGCAGAGAGATCGAGAAGAGAAAGGACAGTTGTATCATTGCTATCCAGAGAGCTCTGTTAGTATGTCACGACATTTTTTTTATTTTTATTTTTTATCAAAGCAGTCTCTGTACTGTACCTAGAGCGGTAGGCAGACTGGACATGGTATATAATATATATATATATATATATATATTATATATATATATATATATATATATATATATATATATATGTGTGTGTGTGTGTGTGTGTGTGTGTGTATGTATATATAATTTTGTTGGTCTAAATACGTTCAAGGAGTCTGTAACTTTGATCAGAGAGATAGGTTGGAGACTGGACGGTAATTTTACGGGTTTTCAGGCTTAAGAGAAAATTTCTTCAAAAGAATCTCAGCAATGCATAAATGTATAATGGACCATATACTCTGTTCTATAATGGGCCATTCACTGAATTGTATAATGGGTCAAGCATTGAGTTATATGTAGTGGGCCATTCGCTTAGTTGTATAATGGGCCACGTATTCAGTTGTAAAATGGACCGTACACTTCGTTACACAATAGACTGTGCACTTAGTTGTGTAATGGGTTATGCCACCAGTTGTATAATGGACTGTGCACATTATACAACTGATGGGACATGGACTGGATGGCTCAAAAGCCTACTGTCATCTCTACTACTGTTACTACTGCTACTAGTGTTACTATTGCTATTGCTACTACTACTACTATTGCTCTTACTTCAAGAAAGACCTCAGATAAAAATGCAATCATTTACATAATCTGATACAAACCTACTGCCAGCTCTACTGCTACTCTACTCTACTGCCACCATCACTACTCCAACTCCAACTATTACTATTATTACACCTGCTGCTGCTGCGGCTACTACTACTACTACTACTACAAGGACCTCACATAAAATGCAACCATTTACATAATCTGTGATGCGTGTGAATGCTGTTCAAATACTAGGGGGCATGAGAGTGACACATCCATGAAATTAAGTACCGACATGCATAATCTTTTACAATGCACTGATGACAAATTAAAATGCTGTATACAAAACCTATTATTGTAAGAATGTAAGGTATTTATTGTGGTTGCTTTTCTCTCACGTAACTAATGGATATAATACATTATCAGTATACTTCATGTTATTGGTGCGGAAACAGGTGTTTTCCAGCCCACATAAACTGACTAATGACTTTTCCAAAGGAAAATTTAGCTGTGGCCTAGTTCGTTAATAGAATAAGGCATCTTGAGTCGATGAAAACAAATTGCAGGAGTCACTTGTATGAATTGTTGACAAGAAGAGCTAAAGAAGAAGAGTGCAAAGCGCTCTGTTACGTGTATTTCATTGCTGATATTGTCAGTGGTCAGCCAGCACGTATAGCCATTTGATATTTTGACGTAGACGCTACATTCCTTTCGTTTAGCTGGTTAGTTCTTTTGACAGAGATCAGTCCCAGCCCACAACATCTTAATGTTTTCATCATTCTAATGGTGTTAACTTGCTGTTTCAAAGTCTTTCCCTGCTCCATTGTTCAAAACCCAGTCAGCACATAGGGTTTGTGCAGGGCACAGGGAGTCTGCCAGATAATTCCTGGCAGACTTGGGTGTAGGGTATATGAAATCGTCTGAGTGCAATAGATCTCCCGTGAACAAATTCCAAACACCATTAAGGAACATTATAAATTTGTTCATTTAGATTAAATTCAAAAGAACTTTCTGTAGTGCAAATTAATCGAAATAGGGCTGTTTACCGCGACGACGAAATGGCTGCAAATAGTTTGTTGGGGATGAAAAATGTATCACTGTAAAAAGTGACGAAACCTAAAGTAGGTCGAGAAATGAAAGCCTAGTTGTACCAATGAATTTTTCAAAAAGCAAACTTTTTACGGAATCGTGATCTTTTACTTCTCGTTGTGTAAATGTGTGTAATCCTCTGTGAACAGAAAACAATATTATCTGTTCACACCAAGATAGAAGATGTCAGGAAAACAGATGGAGACGAAAAGGTGAGTGAGGAGATGGGCGAGGAGAGACAAAAATCTTCAGCATAGGAAAATCCTCAACATTGACACCGTTATTAATAACGTTACTAACAGTTTCAGAACTGTTACTAACAATTTTAGAAGAGTTGAAAAGATAAACAAAAGACAAATCAAGAAGAGATAAAAAAAATTAAAAAAATAAAATAAGAGAGAGAGAGAGAGAGGTGAAAAAAAAATGTTTTAGCTGGTTTCGAAATTATGGATTGGGACTAAATTGAATCGTCATTTGAAGTTTCATAGTCACAAGACGAGTCATAATTAATAGCCAGATTATTTTCATTTACAGCATTGATGTGTTGATTGGATCAAACAATGAGTAGCTAGACAGAACATTCACAGTTTGTTCAGAATATTTTGGTATCGGCCATAATTAAACAAACAAAAAAATGACGTAATTGTCACATGACTTGTGATGGTGGTCAACATTGAACTCCAAGCCAAACCTTCGTAAACATCGATTCCTTGTACATGTGGCAATCACTGAGGTTTGTACAAGTTCAGCGAATAAATAGTTATGTCATTTGAAATTACTATGCAGAACCATGACTAGGCAATGAGTTCAGGCAAAAGAACATGTGTTGAGGCATAAAATTTACTTGCGATCACTGACAACATTGACAGTCATAAGTTCCGGACTGGGCAGTTCCGACTTGCGCCGTATCTATCGCAAATATAAACAACACTCAATGACACACCCACATGGCGAAAAGATTTAATCCGCATCAATAGCAGGACGAACTGTTCTGTTACGAAGACACAGTGAAGTCGTGCATTAATCACAAAGTTACGTGTTTTTATTCAAACCGGACATTGCCCAGACTACACCTTAACTGCATTGCCCAATCTAACCCATTTAAACAGGTAGGCCCTGTCTACCCAGAGCCGAGAGTGGTATTCAAGGTAAAAGTTTATTTTTCATAACGTTGAGGTCGTAGGGGAGAGAAATAGAAAAGGCCTCAACCTTTTGTTGGGGATAGCATTGTGAGAGCAGTGCACACGCCTACACCCATTGCCATATTCAAATTGCTTTACATTCCCTAACTTTGAAGGAAATCAGATAACCATTCACAGCAGGGTAGAGTGAAGGCCGCACAACATGAAAGTTCGCATCTGTGCAGATTCATTTCTATACTTAATGTTTAAAATTGAAATTCTTATCAATCATTGAAGCAATACTGTGACAGAAAACTTAAGAATAAGAGCCTAACTATTAATTCACAATAACAAAGCATTTCATATATAACGTTACCTGTTATGTTGGAAAATTGGATTTCAGAAAACAGTCATATATCTTGCCGTTATGTACACCATCCTACTTCTGATCCTGGGTTATGTTGAACGGTGTATGTATAAAGGCAAGATGTAATTATTGTTCCGAAGTTTAATATTTCATCTTGCATGAGCCATGTTGAAAGTTGAAAGGAGGGCACTCAATCTCTAAATCCAAGGATACTGTGGGCAGTGGTTATTTCCATACATTTGACAACCCACAGTGTGTATAATGGGTAGGTTAAGTTGCAGGAAAATATGACTGTGTTCATGGTATGCAGACATGTGCTGATCATTTAATATATGTATAGGATTTAATGGGTGATAGGGGTGGGAATGAACATGTGTCATATTGTTTCATTCATGGCATATATATGTATCTTCATAAGTTCTTACAAAATACACATATACAGGGTTTTACCTTAGCATTGGACATTGGATGTTGGATCTGTTGCTCTTGAAAATGACCGAAACATTTTCAATCAAATAGGTCACTTCATCTGCATTTTTTTGTGCCAAGTCAGGTATGGCAGTCAGTATTTATTACCAGGTTGCGTCCAGATACCAGCTTTTATGAATTTACAGACATGCAAATAATTTCAAGTCAGTGTGTGCATAGCTTCATTTGTTTTGACAGTGTCTTTGTGAAAATGACCCAGTTTAAGGGAACCAACTTTGAGAGTCTATCCCAGACAATGCTATCAAAGAACTAAAGTTGTTGCCAGGGCAATCTGTGCTCAGTTTTTCATTAAACCTGCTGATCAGCTGATACGCACAGCCCTGAAAGTGGGTATTATGTACCAATTAGCCTTTGGATGGTACATCAAAGTTTTTATCAGCCAAGTTGAAAAATGTACCAGCCAAAATACAAGCCTATCAACACATTGTACATGACCTGCCTTTTAGAGGTCAGTGATGTGACCATTGTATATGACCTGCCGCTTAGAGGTCAGTGATGTGACCATTATACATGACCCGCCCCTTAGAGGTCAGTGATGTGACCATTGTACATGACCTGCCCTTTAGAGGTCAGTGATGTGACCATTGTACATGACCTGTACTTTAGAGGTCAGTGATGTGACCATTGTACATGACCTGTACTTTAGAGTCAGTGATGTGACCATTGTACATGACCTGCCCCTTAGAGGTCAGTGATGTGACCATTGTTCATGACCTGTCCTTTAGAGGTCAGTGATGTGACCATTGTTCATGACCTGTCCTTTAGAGGTCAGTGATGTGACCATTGTACATGACCTGTACTTTAGAGGTACAGTGATGTGACCATTGTACATGACCTGCCCCTTAGAGGTCAGTGATGTGACCATTGTTCATGACCTGTCCTTAGAGGTCAGTGATGTGACCATTGTTCATGACCTGTCCTTTAGAGGTCAGTGATGTGACCATTGTACATGACCTACTACTTAGAACAGAAGTCAGTGAAGTGACCTATGTATATGACCTGTCCCTTTCTGTTTGGTGGTGTGTGTGTGATTTCCATGATTGCATCGTCACCATGTGTTGACAGTTTGTGCTAATGATTCATCAGAATGTTAGCCATCAGTTCACTGTGTAGGTCTTTGACCTGGTGGCCATCTTGAAAACATTGCATTTGACAAGGTTCTCACATTCTTGTGATTGTTTTCCTTAGCGAGACATTGACAGCATTCATCTCAGGGCGATCAGCTGATTTTCACTGTTTTGCAAGCAGCAGGTGAGACAGACTTTTGCTTTTCCTTTAACGTTGTGAAGATTCATTAGGACAACGCGCTTAAGAACTGTTCACCAAATTTCTCCAGTTATATCAGTTGTGTGCCAAAGCATGGATCTGTGCAAATAATTTCTGTCCAATTTCCTCAATGTTGTCAGGTCATCTTTTTTTTTTTCAGTCTTCCCCTGTGTCAGCCTCCCTGTTCAGTTTCCTGGAGGATTGATTTAGGATTTTAAATGCTGTATAGTGTATGTAAGACAAGTAATCAGAGACCATATCAGATTGGTTGAAACCCAGCGCCATGTATCAGTGAGACAGACACACCATATTAAAATTTATGAATGCACAGAATGTATGTGATATGACACTTAATGAAACACAAGTAGCAGAGTGAGATAGATGCAAAGTGACATATAGTGCGTGTAGTATGTATGACTGTGCAGGTCATGCAGTTAGTAAAGCTGTCATACATGTATATAGATGTGTATGACTGTGCAGGTCATGCAGTTAGTAAAGCTGTCATACCTTGATATATAGATTGTTGTATGACTGTGCAGGTCATGAAGTAGTAAAGCTTCATACTTGATATATAGATTGTTGTATGACTGTGCAGGTCATGAGTAGTAAAGCTGTCTACCTGATATATAGATTGTTGTATGACTGTGCAGGTCATGAAGTTAGTAAAGCTGTCATACCTTGATACATAGATTGTTGTATGACTTTGCAGGGCATGCAGTTAGTAAAGCTGTCATACCTTGATACATAGATTGTTGTATGACTTTGCAGGGCATGCAGTTAGTAAAGCTGTCATACCTTGATACATATATTGTTGTATGACTTTGCAGGGCATGCAGTTAGTAAAGTGAGGCAGACACAGGATGGGAGAAGCAGCCGGTGGTTCCCCATCCAGTCCCACCCTCTCACAGCTACAGATCATTGGTAACTTCTCTATTTATGGCTTATTGTCATTTGTGTGTGTGTGTGTGTGTGTGTGTGTGTGTGTGTGTGTGTGTGTGTGTGTGTGTGTGCATGTGTGCGTGCGTACATGCGTGTGTGTATGTGTGTGCACGCATGAATGAAACAGAGAGGGAGGGAGAGAGAGTTCTGAATTCAAAATTGAAGTTATTTGACGTAGTTGTACACTGTCTCTGGAACACTTAATTTTTTTCATGCTGAATCTGTCGCTGGTTGAGGGCAGTGGTACTGTTGTCTGTGGCACAACCTTCCACTGTTGGTCATAGTTCTCTTTTTCTCTATGTGTTTCATTTTTCCGTCTCAGATTTTTTTTGTTTTGTATTTCTCTCATTTCTCCTTCTCAGATTTTTTTCTTGTATGTTTTATTTCTCCCTCTCAAGAATTATCTTTGTGTACGTCTCATTTCTCTGTCTCAGGAAATCTCTTTTTGTCAGTGTGTGTCTCATTTTCTGTCCCAGGAGTTCTCTTTTTGTCAGTGTGTGTCTCATTTCTCTGTCTCAGGAGTTCTCTTTTTGTCGGTGTGTGTCTCATTTCTCTGTCTCAGGAATTCTCTTTTTGTCGGTGTGTGTCTCATTTCTCTGTCTCAGGAGTTCTCTTTTTGTCAGTGTGTGTCTCATTTCTCTGTCCCAGGAGTTCTCTTTTTGTCGGTGTGTGTCTCATTTCTCTGTCTCAGGAGTTCTCTTTTTGTTGGTGTGTGTCTCATTTCTCTGTCTCAGGAATTCTCTTTTTGTCGGTGTGTGTCTCATTTCTCTGTCCCAGGAGTTCTCTTTTCAAAGTTTTTGTCGGTGTGTGTCTCATTTCTCTGTCCCAGGAGTTCTCTTTTTGTCGGTGTGTGTCTCATTTCTCTGTCTCAGGAGTTCTCTTTTTGTCAGTGTGTGTCTCATTTCTCTGTCTCAGGAGTTCTCTTTTTGTCAGTGTGTGTCTCATTTCTCTGTCATATGAGTTCAACTTTTGTTGGTGTGTGTCTCATTTCTCTGTCTCAGGAGTTCTCTTTTTCTTGGTGTGTGTCTCATTTCTCTGTCTCAGGAGTTCTCTTTTTGTTGGTGTGTGTCTCATTTATCTCTCTCAGGATTTCTCTTTTTGTTGATATATGTGTTTCATTTCTCTGTCTCAGGAGTTCTCTTTTTGTCAGTGTATGTCTCATTTCTCTCTCTCAGGAGTTCTCTTTTTGTCAGTGTATGTCTCATTTCTCTCTCTCAGGAGTTCTCCTTTTGTCGGTGTATGTCTCATTTCTCTGTCTCAGGAGTTCTCTTTTTGTTGGTGTGTGTCTCATTTCTCTGTCTCAGGAGTTCTCTTTTTGTCAATGTGTGTTCTCATTTTCTGTCCCAGGAGTTCTCTTTTTGTCGGTGTGTGTCTCATTTCTCTGTCTCAGGAGTTCTCTTTTTGTTGGTGTGTGTCTCATTTCTCTGTCTCAGGAGTTCTCTTTTTGTCGGTGTGTGTCTCATTTCTCTGTCTCAGGAGTTCTCTTTTTGTCGGTGTGTGTCTCATTTCTCTGTCTCAGGAGTTCTCTTTTTGTTGGTGTGTGTCTCATTTCTCTGTCTCAGGATTTATCTTTTTGTCGGTGTGTGTCTCATTTCTCTGTCTCAGGAGTTCTCTTTTTGTTGGTGTGTGTCTCATTTCTCTGTCTCAGGAGTTCTCTTTTTGTTGGTGTGTGTCTCATTTCTCTGTCTCAGGAGTTCTCTTTTTGTTGGTGTGTGTCTCATTTCTCTGTCTCAGGCGTTCTCTTTTTGTTGGTGTGTGTCTCATTTCTCAGTCTCAGGAGTTCTCTTTTTGTTGGTGTGTGTCTCATTTCTCTGTCTCAGGCGTTCTCTTTTTGTTGGTGTGTGTCTCATTTCTCTGTCTCAGGAGTCTCTTCTTTTGTCAGTGTATGTCTCATTTCTCTGTCTCAGGAGTTCTCTTTTTGTTGGTGTGTGTCTCATTTCTCAGTCTCAGGAGTTCTCTTTTTGTCAGTGTGTGTCTCATTTTCTGTCCCAGGAGTTCTCTTTTTGTCGGTGTGTGTCTCATTTCTCTGTCTCAGGAGTTCTCTTTTTGTCAGTGTGTGTCTCATTTCTCTGTCATATGAGTTCAACTTTTGTTGGTGTGTGTCTCATTTCTCTGTCTCAGGAGTTCTCTTTTTCTTGGTGTGTGCTCATTTATCTTTCTAGGAAGAATATCCTGGACTGCAAAGGAAACAAATGAGATGATCTTGAGAGAAGCAAACACAAAAAGAACATTAATGAAGAAGATCAGGAAAAGACGAGCAACTTTTATAGAGCATTTTATTTTATGAGGCATGAAAAATTTGAGCACCTTATCTTTTTTTGTTGTTTCATGTGTGTCTGATTGCTCAGGAATTTTGTTTTTCTCTGTATGTCTCATTTCTCCCTCTTATGAGTTCTCTTTTTCCGTGTGTCTATCATTTCTCCCTCTCTGGAGTTCTCTTTTTCTCTGTATATGTCATTTCTCCCTCTTGGGAGTTCTCTTTTTCTCTGTGCGTCTCATTTTACTTACTCAGAAATTCTAGTTTTCTCTCTGTGTGTCTCATTTTTCGCTCTCAAGAATTCTCTTGTTCTCTCTGTGTGTAGTCCAGTCAGCCAAGTTGACAGCAGTAGGGGGACTGTTCTCATCCAAACCTGATCCTTACCTAGAGCTTGTGGTGGATGGCCAGCCATCACGCAAAACAGAAGTCATCAAGAAAACCACGACACCAAAATGGGATGAGCATTTCACAGTGTAAGTGTTAGTGTGCATCTGTGTATGCGTGCTTATGTGTGTATGTACTTTCATGTGTGTAACTGTCACTGATAAATTGAAAAACATGTTTATTTTTGATGATTCATATTTATGTTGCATTCGGATATTGATAATGTTTTTCCTGCATTGATGTGTCAGTGTATGTATCCAATTGTAGTACCACATTACTGTATTAACATTAAAGTGTTTATACTGTTTTAAACCCCTTGGCACGATACATAATTAAGAGTGTACTGTAAGACAATGGCGTAAACTTATGGGAGCCAGCTTGTCAACGGATATTTAGAAAGAAATCTTGAACTGCACAATAAAAATAAAATAAATGCCTGTTTGCAGGAGAAAGAGAAATTACAGAATGTTAGAATAAGAAACACATCCTAATACATGTGATGAGAAGTACAATGTAAACAAAGCAAACTGATAAATCATAAACCAAACCAAAACCCGCATTCCATGAGTGACTGATGTACTAAAAAAGCTCTTCATCATGTACACAAACCTCTCTTGTTCGTTTAGAACCAAAAACAAAGGCCATATTTCCCTCATAATCATTGCCAGAGTCACTGTCCCATGAAATCCAAGCCCTCTCAAGTAGCTGCTTTCTGTCCTTCTCCATTTGGGATGTCTTAGAAGCAGCATACTGGCACAGGAAATCCAACCGTTATTCAAGAGATCTAAGGATCTCCTTTATTTCGGCTAATGCTATCTTAGATGCCGCCAATAAGCAAACAGACCAGAACAGGAGATGTCTCACACCTTCTGAGGAATTTTCAAATAAATTCCTCTTTAGCTATTACACTTACTATATTCAGCCAGTAAGCCCACCCAACCTGGCCCCTGTCAAGATTCTCCTCTCTAGTGTAGCATACAAAACCCGAAAAAGGAGGATTGATGCTCAAGTTCTCATACAACCTGGGCAGTCAGGTGGGGTGGATCACCACTTGAAGGCATCTTTTGACCAAATTCTTGGTGAACATTAGCTGGTTATGGCCAAAAATAGAGCGATCTTGTGTGACTCTGTATTGGTTGGATTTGGTAAGTGTACTTGCCAAACAGGAGTTTTCTTGAAAAGTCCTCATTCTCTTCATGAGGTGTGTGTGTGGTGTGTGTGTGTGTGTGTGTGTGTGTGTGTGTGTGTGTAGAGAACTTTATACATGCTTGTCATTTGCCATGATTATTTTTGATCCCATTGCAACACATGGGATCTGTAAATGTTAGTATATCTAGAATGTTTTTTAATGCAATCGCAGCACATGTCTTGAGAAATCTGAAACTCATGGTGTGTTTGTGTTGTGTGTGTATATGTGTGTGTGATACATGTGTATGCGTATGTGTGTGTAGTGTGTGTGGCGTGTGTGTGTGTGTGTGTGATATATGTCTATATTTGTATCTGTGGTATACATGTGTATGTTTGTGTGTGTGTGTTCAGGCTGGTGACACCCTACTCCAAGCTGGAGGTGCGCGTGTTGAGTTCCAACAGTATCCGTACAGACAGCTTGCTTGGCCAGGTCACCATCCTCCTCTACTCTCTTCTGGAGGAGAAAAATGGAAAGTGTAAGTCTCTCTCTGTCTCAGTTACTCTTCCCCATGAAAAAAAGAGAAAGTGTAAGTCTCTCTGTGTGTCAGTCACTCTACCCCAAGAAAGAAGGAGAAAGTGTAAGTCTGTCTCTGTCTGTCACTCTACCTCAAGAAAGAAGGAGAAAGTGTAAGTCTCTCTGTGTGTCTGTCACTCTACCCAAGAAAGAAGGAGAAAGTGTAAGTCTCGGTTCTCATCTGAGGTGTGTTCAGTCACTCTACCTCAAGAAAGAAGGAAAAAGTGTAAGTCTCTCTGTGTGTCAGTCACTCTACCCCAAGAAAGAAGGAGAAAGTGTAAGTCTGTCTCTGTCTCAGTCACTCTACCCCAAGAAAGAAGGAGAAAGTGTAAGTCTGTCTCTGTCTCAGTTACTCTACCCCAAGAAAGAAGGAGAAAGTGTAAGTCTCTCTCTGTGTCAGTCACTCTACCCCAAGAAAGAAGAGAAAGTGTAAGTCTCTCTGTGTGTCAGTCACTTTACCCCAAGAAAGAAGAGAAAATGTAAGTCTTCTTTGTGTCTCAGTCATTCTACCCCAAGAAAGAAAGAGAAAGTGTAAGTCCTCTGTGTGTCTGTCACTCTACCCCAAGAAAGAAGGAGAAAGTGTAAGTCTCTGTGTGTCAGTCACTCTACCCCAAGAAAGAAGGAGAAAGTGTAAATCTCTCTGTGTGTCAGTCACTCTACCTCAAGAAAGAAGGCAAAAGTGTAAGTCTCTCTGTGTGTCAGTCACTTACCTCAAGAAAGAAGGCAAAAGTGTAAGTCTGTCTCTGTCTCAGTCACTCTACCCCCAAAAAGAAAGAGAAAGTGTAAATCTGTCTCTGTCTCAGTCACTCTACCCCCAAAAAGAAAGATAAAATGTAAGTCTGTCTCTGTCTCAGTCACTCTGCCTCAAGAAAGAAAGTGTAAGTCTGTCTCTGTCTCAGTCACTCTGCCTCAAGAAAGAAAGTGTAAGTCTCTCTCTGTCTCAATCACTTTGCCCCTAGAAAAAAAAGAGAAAGTGTAAGTAGCAATGCCGCATGAAAAATTGAAATTGGGTTTTGAGTTAAAATATTTATATGGTTTTGAAGATATTGTTATTCTGAGTAAAAAGCAGTTTAAATTTTTCAAATCGGACTAATAGTTCATGAGATATTCCAATTTGAAGCGTCAAAAATTTCTTAAATTTTGGTACCAGGTTTTAGTGGGATCTCACCTGTCTCACCTGTCGGCGTCACCGGGAACAGTGTTGGCCGCTGCACATGATGTCCTCACAAGTTGCCTCCAGCACTCTCGATCTTGGCTAAGTCTGACCACCTCCTGGAGTTTCTTGCCACTGATGTTTGTGATGTTTCTAGCAAGTGATGCAGGTGGCCGTCCTCTGTTTCTCTTTCCTTCCACTTTACCTTGGAGGACAGTGGACATCAAGTCTGTTCTCTCATTACGGATTGCGTGTCCAACATATTTCAGTTTCCTCCGTTGTATGAGTACTAGAAGCTTGCGTGTAGTACCCAACTCATTCAGTATGCTTTCATTTGAGCGCCTATCCGTCCATTTGACCCTCAGCAGTCTTCGGTAAAACCACAGCTCTGCTGCTTCCACTCGTCTTTCATCCTCTTTCTTCATTGTCCATGCCTCGCAGCCGTATAACATCACTGGCCAGACAAGACATTTTAAGAGTTTTATCTTAAGGTCTGCTGTTATGCTGTGGTCTTTCCAAATATTGTTCAATTGAACCATACTGTTCTTGGCCATTCCAATTCTCATCTTTATGTCTTTTGAGCATGTTCCATCGTGTGTCTTGACTGAACCTAAATATCTAAAGTCCTTGACATTTTCTAGAGGGACTTGGTTTAGCATGATCTGGTCCTGTCTAGTGTTATATTTGCCTGCAACATGCATAACCTTTGTCTTCTTTGAATTTAAGTCCAGCCCAGCTGCCTTTCCAACCCGGTCTACCCTGTACAGGATCCTCCTAGAGCCTGTAATGTTGTCTGCCAGTAATCCTGTGTCATCTGCGTAGCGTAAATTTGACAGGTTTCTACCACCAATATTTACTCCCATGTCTTCTATGTCTGCTTCTCTCATGATATGTTCAGTGTATATGCTGAAGAGATGTGGAGACAGGATGCAACCTTGCCTTACCCCTTTAGTGATGTTAAAAAATTTGCAGTTTTGATTATTCCATCTGATTGTTGCTTTTTGATCATTATATAATGAAGCTATGAGGGAAACCAGATGTCTTGGAAAACCCATTTTGATCATGAAGTGGAAAAGACTTTGGTGAATCACGCTATCAAATGCTTTGCTGTAGTCAATGAAAACGATGAACATCTCTTGGTCTGTGTTTCTAATCTTTTCTATCAATATCTGGAGTACAAACAGCATATCTATTGTTCCCCTGTTTTTCCTATAGCCTGCCTGACAGTCGGATAGCTCTTCCTCTACTTTTGGCTTTAACCTGTTTAAAATTATTATCAGCAGTATTTTACTGGCATGACTGATCAGTGCAATTGTTCTATAATTGTTGCAGTCTTTGACATTTCCACTCTTATGTAACATGACAAATTCTTGGAGCTTCCAGTCTGTAGGCCACTGACAAGTCTTCCATATCTTGCAGCATAAGTGATGCATTACTTTGAGTCCACCATCACCTGAGTGTTTCAACAACTCTCCAGGAATATTGTCAAGACCAGGAGACTTTCTGCATTTTAGATCTTTAATGGCAGATTCAACTTCGCTGAGCAGAGGTTCAGGTTCCGTATCTCCAGGGATCAATTCCAAATTTGGCTCTAAATTATTTTCATGGCTGTCAGGCTTGCCAAAAAGTGATGTGCCATATTCGTTCCACCTATCCAAGACATCATCTGGTTCAGTCAGAGTGTGACCATCCTTGTTGTTGATGCATTGGTTTGTTGCTTTGAAATTAGTTTTTTTCACTTTTTTTATTTGTTTGAAGAGCTCCCTCGACTTCCTGTTTTCGTTGTGTTCATTGATTTTACTGCATTCTTGTGCCAGCCAATTTGCTTTGTCTCTTCTGACTTTACTTTTTATTTCCCTTTTCAGTGCTGAGTATTTTTCCCGCTCTCCCTGCTTTCGAGCTTGACTTTTCTTTTTTGCCAGATCTATCACTTCCTGACTTATGTAGGGCTTAGCTTTTTTCCTTTTTTCTTCTTTTCCTAGTTTTTCTTCAGAGATTTTGGTCAGTGTGTTTTTTATGTCTGTCCAGATTTCATCAGGATATGAGTCATTTTCATCCCAAACTTCAAGTAACTTTAAGAAACGATTACTTGTTTCTATACTGAATTCTAACGCCAGCTCAGGGTTTTCTAATTTTGATATGTCGAACTTTGGCGTAGTTTTGGTTTTAGGCTTCTTCAATATTTTCATTCTTAATTTGGTTGTCACAAGAATGTGATCCGTGTCGCAGTCTGTTCCAGGCTTTGTTTTTGCATTGAGGACAGTTGATTTCCAGGATCTGTCAATGATAATATAATCAATCTGATTACGACACCTGTCTCCTGGAGAGATCCATGTGTATCTTCTGCGCAGTGGTTGTTGGAAAAAAGTATTTGTGATGTTCATCTCATTTGCCTGACAAAACAGAGCCAGCATGTCACCTCTCTCATTTCGTTCTCCTAAACCATATGGTCCTATTCCACATTCTGTGTCAGCCCCCTCTCCAACTTTAGCGTTGAAGTCACCCATCACAATGCATATTTCCTTTTTGGGAATTTTGTCTCTGATAGTTTGGAGGTCATTGTAAAAATTTTCTATTTCTTCTTCTGAGCTAGTGGATGTTGGAGCATAAGCTTGAACTATGTTCAAAACAGCATATTTGGTATTTATTTTGACAGTGAGAAATCTGTCATTAATTGGATTATAGCTTTTCAGAGCTCCAGCATGCTTTTTGTCCAGCACAATTGGGATAAAGAAGGACAAGTGTCACAGAACAAACTCATCAAATGGCATGGTATGCTGATTTTGCTGGAAATGACATTTATTTTGTAATTGTGAGAGACAGACCGGATCAAAAGTCATGAAATTTTGGTCGTTGATGTATTTTGGCGTGCCGAATTGAATAAAACCATTATTGGAACTCTGTGACGAGCCATTTTTGTCTTATTACAGGAAACATGTGATATTTTGGATGTTTTATCAGTGTTTCATTAATAATTGCCCATATTGTATTAATAACAGACAAAAATGAAGCTAGAAACAAAACAATCATTTCAAGAGATAGATATAAAATCATTTTGCTCATCGTTCAAGTGTCTTATTACTGCAAATTAAACCAAAAAAGTCACGACTCGCTACTTCAGTAGTCTTATGAATAACTTTTAATATTTCATCAGTTTCTGTACATATAAAAGGACATCTGAGAATCAATGACTTCTGGAATCACTTAAATAATTGAAATATTAAAAATTACTGCATGCTTTTATGCTGCAGTCTGTCCAAAAATATCATCCGATCAAAATTCTACTAAAAACTAAACACACACACATACACATGCACACACACATAACACACATACACATATATACACACACAGAGAAAAACATAACAGACAAGATTTATGTACGTTACATTTGATTTTTATTTTATACATCAGTCTTTAAAAAATAGACTAAATTGTCTGTGGATGAGTCAAATCCCCGAACACTTAGCACAGCCAGCGTCCAAAGAAAACTTCAGGAAGGATATGGGACCACTCACCATTCAGGAACAGGTCACTTAACTCCTACAATAGAGAAATATATGAATTTCTGCATAATATATACTATTCATAGAGAGACTGGAAAGGAAAGGAAACCATAATGCATAGTCTTCACATTAACATTACTTTAACATTAAGCCCAAACTCGCGACTTTGATTTTTAGCATATTACTTGTAAAAATCCACCAAAGCAGAGCAATCCTGCTAAGTATTTCCGGTGTACTCTTGCCCCTTAATACAAATCAATAACAACAGGCTACTATTAAATAAGATGCAATCTTCCCTTTAAAACAAATTAATGACAATGGGCCTATCCTTTTCAGATATTGACTACAAATTGAAACAACTACATAAGCTAATGGATGGCCTACTTTACAAATAATACAACTCATAGCCTTCTATTCAGTTTCAAAACCTAAATGAAGAATATTATAACAATGAACAGATTTTGTTTTGTGACATTCTAAATCTCTGTGTTTGTTAGTGTGTGTGCGTGTTGTCAGAGAGAGAGAGAGAGTGTGTGTTGTCAGAGAGAGAGAGAGAGAGATGGAGAGAGAGAGAGAGAGAGATGGAGAGAGAGAGAGAGAGGATCATGCCTGTTAACAACTTGGATATGAATGTATTGTGGCTTATTTACTTATTTATTCATTTCTTGTTCTGAGAGAGAGAGAGAGAGAGAGAGAGAGAGAGAGAGAGAGAGAGAGAGAGAGAGAGAGAGAGAGAGAGAGAGAGAAATTCATGTCAAGGAAAGTACAATAACTTGCACAGAATTGTTTGTTGATTTGAAAAAAAAATATTTAGACTTATTCATTCATTCATTTATTTGAGAGAGAGAGAGAGAGAGATTCATGTCAAGGAAAGTACAATAACTTGCACAGAATTGTTTGTTGATTTAAAAAAAAATATTGTTGATTTAAAAAAAAATATTATAAAAAAATATTAAAAATATTTATTTGAGAGAGAGAGAGAGAGAGAGAGAGAGAGAGAGAGAGAGAGAGAGAGAGAGATTCATGTCAAGGAAAGTACAATAACTTGCACAGAATTGTTTGTTGATTTGAAAAAAAAATATTTAGACTTATTCATTCATTCATTTATTTGAGAGAGAGAGGGAGAGAGTTGGGGAGGCGGGTATGCGCACCCCTCTGTTTGGGCAAACCTATTTTCCACGGCCCGGCGAAGCACGTCGAGCACATAGTATTTTTAGTAGTAAGCTCGCCCGTCGTGGGGTGAGCAGATCTACACTGCGACATGCAAATAGCATGATCTCGGGGAGGAAATGGTTGACGAACCTAGCTTCGGCTGACAACTCCGAATCAAGTTTAAACGCAGTTGTCCTTTTCTTCAAAAATACAGTGTCACAGATAAAACAGAACTTGATCTGTTGAATGCTAGATCTAGTCTTTGTCCGACAACGTAAAACTTGACGAGCTGAAACTTGTACAGCGTTCTGTTACGCCGGTAGTAGGCCTATGGCGTCGGCACATTCCGACGTTGTTTTGCTACTGATCTGGAACAGATCCTCATGTAAAAAGTTGGCGTACGGCCGTATTTTACATCAAATTGATTTCATATTACACATGCACATAGAAAAAAGTATGCAAAATCGAATCCCGTCGATGAGAAGTTCCAAAAATGGCGACTTGCCTGCAAACTTTTCCGATGAAAAAAAGCAAAACTTTGGAAGCGTCGATCTCGATTCGAAACTGGCACACATAGCTCTCGTCGGGATATATCATTTTGTTACATTGATTCTCATTGGTTGCAAAATTACAATGTGATTGGTTCACAAATATAGCCGTACCGACCGAAATAGTGAAGCACCCCAAACAAACTTTGATTCTAAACGCATACCATATCCGCGATTACGCCCGAAACGCGGATTTTCGACTTTCTCATCAAATAACTAATTCCATTTTCGCTGTAAATACATAAAATGGCAATCATTCAAATCTTTATTCATTTCTGATTCATATAAGAAAAAAAATAAGGATGAAACACCGCTTAAAGAGGCAGTAATACTTGATTGAACTGAAGACCCCCCAGTTTTGCGGCCGGCCCCCGTTTTTTGCCCAGTTTTTGGTACCACAAATTTGACGTCGCATTTCGGTTCGCACGGCATTGCTAGTGTAAGTCTCTCTCTGTCCCAGTCTCTCTGCCACAAGAAAGGAGAAAGTGTAAGTCTGTCTGTGTGTCAGTCACTCTACCCCAAGAAAGAAGGAGAAAATGTAAGTCTCTCTGTGTGTCAGTCACTCTACCCCAAGAAAGAAGGAGAAAATGTAAGTCTCTCTGTGTGTCAGTCACTCTACCCCAAGAAAGAAGGAGAAAGTGTAAGTCTCTCTGTGTGTCAGTCACTCTACCCCAAGAAAGAAGGAGAAAGTGTAAGTCTGTCTCTGTCTCAGTCACTCTACCTCAAGAAAGAAGGAGAAAGTGTAAGTCTCTCTGTGTGTCAGTCACTCTACCTCAAGAAAGAAGGAGAAAGTGTAAGTCTCTCTGTGTGTCAGTCACTCTACCCCAAGAAAGAAGGTGAAAGAGTAAGTCTGTCTCTGTCTCAGTCACTCTACCCCAAAAAAGAAAGAGAAAGTGTAAGTCTGTCTCTGTCTCAGTCACTCTACCCCAAGAAAGAAAGAGAAAGTGTAAGTCTGTCTCTGTCCCAGTCACTCTACCCCAAGAAAGAAAGAGAAAGTGTAAGTCTGTCTCTGTCTCAGTCACTCTACCCCAAGAAAGAAGGAGAAAATGTAAGTCTCTCTGTGTGTCAGTCACTCTACCCCAAGAAAGAAGGAGAAAGTGTAAGTCTCTCTGTGTGTCAGTCACTCTACCCCAAGAAAGAAGGAGAAAGTGTAAGTCTGTCTCTGTCTCAGTCACTCTACCCAAGAAAGAAAGAGAAAGTGTAAGTCTGTCTCTGTCTCGGTCACTCTACCCCAAGAAAGAAGGAGAAAGTATAAGTCTGTCTCTGTCTCAGTCACTCTACCTCAAGAAAGAAGGAGAAAGTGTAAGTCTCTCTGTGTGTCAGTCACTCTACCTCAAGAAAGAAGGAGAAAGTGTAAGTCTCTCTGTGTGTCAGTCACTCTACCCCAAGAAAGAAGGAGAAAGTGTAAGTCTCTCTGTGTCTCAGTCACTCTACCCCAAGAAAGGAGAAAGTGTAAGTCTCTCTGTATGTGTCAGTCACTCTACCCAAGAAAGAAGGAGAAAGTGTAAGTCTGTCTCTGTCTCAGTCACTCTACCCCAAGAAAGAAAGAGAAAGTGTCTCTCTCTCTCTCAGTCACTCTACCTAAAAAAAGAAAGAGAAAGTGTAAGTCTGTCTCTGTCTCAGTCACTCTACCCCAAGAAAGAAGGAGAAAGTATAAGTCTGTCTCTGTCTCAGTCACTCTACCTCAAGAAAGAAGGAGAAAGTGTAAGTCTCTCTGTGTCTCAGTCACTCTACCCCAAGAAAGAAAGAGAAAGTGTAAGTCTCTCTGTGTCTCAGTCACTCTACCCCAAGAAAGAAAGAGAAAGTGTAAGTCTGTCTCTGTCTCAGTCACTCTACCCCAAGAAAGGAGAAAGTGTAAGTCTCTCTGTATGTGTCAGTCACTCTACCCCAAGAAAAAAAGAGAAAGTGTAAGTCTCTCTGTCTCAGTCACTCTACCCCAAGAAAGAAAGAGAAAGTGTAAGTCTGTGTCTCAGTCACTCTACCCCAAGAAAGAAAGAGAAAGTGTAAGTCTGTCTCTGTCTCAATCACTCTACCCCAAGAAAGGAGAAAGTGTAAGTCTCTCTGTATGTGTCAGTCACTCTACCCCAAGAAAAAAAGAGAAAGTGTAAGTCTCTCTGTCTCAGTCACTCTACCCCAAGAAAGAAAGAGAAAGTGTAAGTCTGTGTCTCAGTCACTCTACCCCAAGAAAGAAAGAGAAAGTGTAAGTCTGTCTCTGTCTCAGTCACTCTACCCCAAGAAAGGAGAAAGTGTAAGTCTCTCTGTATGTGTCAGTCACTCTACCCCAAGAAAAAAGAGAAAAGTGTAAGTCTCTCTGTCTCAGTCACTCTACCCCAAGAAAGAAAGAGAAAGTGTAGCTCGTCTCTGTCCAGTCACTCTACCCCAAGAAAGAAGAGAAAGTGTAAATTTTCTCTGTATGGTCAGTCACTCTACCCCAAAAAGAAAGAGAAAATGTAAGTCTCTCTGTCTCAGTCACTCTACCCCAAGAAAGAAAGAGAAAGTGTCTCTCTGTCTCAGTCACTCTACCCCAAGAAAGAAGAGAAAGTGTAAGTCTCTCTGATGTCTCAGTCACTCTACCCCAAAAAAAAAGAGAAAGTGTAAGTCGTCTCTGTCTCAGTCACTCTACCCCAAAAAGAAAGAGAAAGTGTAAGTCTCTGTGTGTCAGTCACTCTACCCCAAGAAAGAAAGAGAAAGTGTAAGTCTGTCTCTGTCTCAGTCACCCTACCCCAAAAAGAAAGAGAAAGTGTAAGTCTGTCTCTGTATCAGTCACTCTACCCCAAAAAAGAAAGAGAAATGTAAGTCTTCTCTGTCTCAGTCACTCTACCCCAAAAAGAAAGAGAAAGTGTAAGTCTTCTCTGTTCAGTCACTCTACCCCAAGAAAGAAGAGAAAAATGTAAGTCTGTCTCTGTCTCAGTCACCTACCCCAAAAAAGAAAGAGAAAGTGTAAGTCTGTCTCTGTCTCAGTCACTCTACCCCAAAAAAGAAAGAGAAAGTGTAAGTCTGTCCTGTCTCAGTCACTCTACCCCAAAAAAGAAGAGAAAGTGTAAGTCTGTCTCTGTCTCAGTCACTCTACCCCAAAAAAGAAAGAGAAAGTGTAAGTCTGTCTCTGTCTCAGTCACTCTACCCCATGAAAAGAAAGATAAATGTAAGTCTGTCTCAGTCACTCTACCCCAAGAAAGAAAGATAAAGTGTAAGTCTCTCTCTGTTCTCATCACCTGCCTCAAGAAAAGAAAGTGTAAGTCTCTCTCTGTTTCAGTCACTTTGCCCAAGAAAAAAAGAAAGTGTAAGTCTCTCTCTGTCCAGTCCTCTGCCCATAATAAAGAAAGGGAAAGTAAAGTCTCTCGTCTGTCCTCTCTCTTAGGAAAGAAAGGGAATATGTAAATCAGTCTCTGTCTGTCTCTCTGCTGTAGGAAAGAAAGGGAATATGTAAATCACTCTTTATGTCAGTCTCTCTGCTACAAGAAAGAAAGGGAAAGTGTAAGTCTCCCTTTGCCTCAGTCTCTATGCTGCCAGAAAGAGATGTAAAATGTCTCTGTCTCTCTGCTACAGGAAAGAAAGGAAAAGTCAAGTTTAAGTCTCAGTCTTTCTACTGCAGGAAAGAAAGGGAAAATGTATCTCTCTGTCTCTCTGCTGCGGGAAAAAAGAGGAAAGTGTAAGTCTCTGTCTCTCTGCTGTCGTACTGTTGTTGTTATTACCATTGACAGTTGGAAAAAGACATTTTACCTTAAAGGGGAGAAAGCGGTAATTATGAAGCAGAGCCTGGAATTCGTCGCGGAAACGAGGATTTCCGCGGAAATCAAAATCGAAAATCGCTCAAAAAAATTTTTTTCGCGTTAAAAAAAAAATCGACGACCATACTTAAAAAACCAAACCAAACCAAACGAAAAAAAAAGCAAACATCTCTTGCAAGATTCTTTCGTCGTTCTGACTTGGATAAGCCTTCTAGCTAGTTTTGATGAATATGTCTGTGTATGAACACACTGAAAGGATCTGCTGTGTATGATGGATCCTGATCTTGTGCCCAATGTTTATTAAATACTCTTTTGACTGATATTCATTGTGATTTTCAGTGTGTTAGGGTGCCTTTAAATTTGTCTCCAGAATGCCTCAGAATGCACAGATTTTAGTCTTGATTTTAAAAATTTTCCGGGGCAGCATGCCCCCGGACCCCCCTAGAAGTTTCCTCTTTTTTTTTTCTTAGCAATTCCAGGCTCTGATGAAGATGTGTATTATTACTGTTGTTGTTATTACAGTTGATAATTGGAAGAAGACGTTTGACCTGAAAGGGGAGAAAGGCAAACACGGGGAGGTAACCTTGGTTCTGCATGGCCTGGACGTGAACATGAGGCATTTCCCAAGAAAACAACTAACGGTAAAATGTTAAAAGTCACTGTGAAATGCACCCTGCACTTATTGATGTAAGACAGCCACCAGTGGTTATTGCTAATAAGTAACATTACAGTCAAGACAACGAGTTGTGGTAAGCACTAACACTCTCATTACAGTCACTGTCATATTGACACCAAGACAACCACTTATGGTAGGCGCTAACACTCTCATTACAGTCACTGTCATATTGACACCAAGACAACGAGTTGTGGTAAGCACTAACACTCTCATTATAATCATTGTCATATCGACACCAGGACAACCACTTATGGTAGGCTCTAACACTCTCATTACAATTATTGTCATATCGACACCAAAACAACCACTTAGGGTAAAGGCACTAAGTCTCTCATTACTATCATTGTCATATTGACACCTGGACAACCACTTATAGTAGGCACTGACACTCTCATTACAATCACTGTCATATTGACACCAAGACAACCATTATGGTAAACACTAACACTCTCATTACTATCACTGTCATATTGACACCAAGACAACCATTATGGTAAACACTAACACTCTCATTACTATCACTGTCATATTGACACCAAGACAACCATTATGGTAAACACTAACACTCATTACTATCACTGTCATATTGACACCAAGACAACCATTATGGTAGGCACTAACACTCTCATTACTATCACTGTCATTGACACCAAAACAACCATTATGGTAAACACTAACACTCTCATTACAGTCACTGTCATTGACACCAGGACAACCACTTGTGGTAGGCACTAACTCTCTCATTACAATCATTGTCATATTGACACCAAGACAACCACTAACACTCTCATTACAATCTCTGTCATTGACACCAGGACAACCACTTATGGTAGGCACTAACACTCTCATTACAATCACTGTCATATTAACACCAAGACAACCACTTGTGGTAAACACTAACACTCTCATTACAATCACTGTCATATTGACACCAAGACAACCACTTACGATAGATACTGACTCTCTCATTACAACCATTGTCATATTGACACCAAAACAACCACTTGTGGTAAACACTAACATTTTCATTACAATCACTGTCATATTGACACCAAGACAACCACTTGTGGTAAACACTAACACTCTCATTACAATCACTGTCATATTAACACCAAGACAACCACTTACGATAGGTACTGACTCTCTCATTACAATCACTGTCATATTAACACCAAGACAACTACTTGTGGTAAACACTAACATCTCTCATTACAATCACTGTCATATTAACACCAAGACAACCACTTGTGGTAAACACTAACACTCTCATTACAGTCACTGTCATATTAACACCAAGACAACCACTTGTGGTAAACGCTAACACTCTCATTACATCACTGTCATATTGACACCAAGACAACCACTTGTGGTAAACCTAACACTCTCATTACATCACTGTCATATTAACACCAAGACAACCACTTGTGGTAAACACTAACACTCTCATTACAGTCACTGTCATATTAACACCAAGACAACCCTTGTGGTAAACACTAACACTCTCATTACAGTCACTGTCATATTAACACCAAGACAACCACTTGTGGTAAACACTAACACTCTCATTACAGTCACTGTCATATTAACACCAAGACAACCACTTGTGGTAAACACTAACACTCTCATTACAATCACTGTCATATTAACACCAAGACAACCACTTGTGGTAAACACTAACACTCTCATTACAGTCACTGTCATATTAACACCAAGACAACCACTTGTGGTAAACACTAACACTCTCATTACAGTCACTGTCATATTAACACCAAGACAACCACTTGTGGTAAACACTAACACTCTCATTACAGTCACTGTCATATTAACACCAAGACAACCACTTGTGGTAAACACGAACACTCTCATTACAGTCACTGTCATATTAACACCAAGACAACCACTTGTGGTAAACACTAACATTCTCATTACAATCACTGTCATATTAACACCAAGACAACCACTTGTGGTAAACACTAACACTCTCATTACAATCACTGTCATATTAACACCAAGACAACCACTTGTGGTAAACACTAACATTCTCATTACAATCACTATCATATTGACACCAAGACAACCACTTACGATAGGTACTGACTCTCTCATTACAACCACTGTCATATTGACACCAAGACAACCACTTTCAGTAGGCATTAACTCTCATTACAACCACTGTCATATTGACACCAAGTCAACCACTTACGGTAGGCATTAACTCTCTCATTACAACCACTGTCATATTGACACCAAGTCAATCACTAGTGGTTATCATTAACCCTTTGACTCCCTGACCCTCTCTGCCTAGCACACTACATTGTCAGCCACAAAAGCAAAGCAAAAACTTAACCCTTTCCCTCCCTCACTCAATCGACCAGCTTCCAGCAAAAACTTAACCCTGTCAGTCTCTCACCCTATCCACCAGCTTCCTACAAAAACTAGCTGGTGGATAGGATGAGAGAGTGAAAGGATTAAGTTTTTGCAAAGTTTTTGCAGATTATGGACAAGCTGCGGGAGTGAAAGGGTTAATAGTCACATTACAGTCACTGTCACATTGACACCAAGACAACCACCTGTTTCAGTTTGAGTTTGAGTTCTGAAGATGACATCTCTGCGCTCGAAAAGAATTCCATATGCGCTAATGTCACAGGTGCCATATGATGGAGAAGACCCAGAATGATCATGGCACAAGCCTTATGTATGCTCATAAACCCATGAGCTGGCAGGTCCTGAGGTCCTATCTAGCCTGTGTTTTTTTTTGTTTGTTTTTTCTTATACTGGTATTGCATCAATCTATCATTGAAACAGTCTTGGTTACATTGAAATGACACATGTGTCTGTGTATCTTATGACATTGACACCAAAACAACCACCTGTGGTAGTCACTAACATTGTACAAGCACTGTCACACTGACACAGAAATAAATTATCTGTGATTATCATTGATAGTCACATTACAATCACTGTTACATTGACACCAAAATAACCACCTATGGTTATCATTGATTGTCACATTACAATCACTGTTACATTGACATCAAAACAACCGTCTGTGGTGATCACTGATAGTCACATTACACTCATTCTGTTGTGCTCTGTTCATATCTGTGTATGAATCTTCTGTCCATGTTTACTGTTTATTGTGTGTTTATAAATCTTTTGTCCTGTTGTTTGCTGTAAATTGTCTTGTTAATTATCTTGCCTTGGTTACTGTTTATTGTTTATTAATCTTCTGTCCTGTTGGTTACTGTTTATCATTTATTAATCTGTCATGTTGGTTACCATTCATTTTCACTGTATTAATCTTCTGTCCTGTTCTTTACTGTTCATTGTTCATAAATTTTCTGTCCTGTTGGTTACTGTTTATTGTTTATTAATCTTGTGTCCTGTTGGTTACTGTTTATCATTTATTAATCTGTCATGTTGGTTACCATTCATTTTCACTGTATTAATCTTCTGTCCGGTTCTTTACTGTTCATTGTTCATAAATTTTCTGTCCTCTTGGTTATTGTTTATTATCTTGTGTCTGTTGGTTACTGTTTATTGTTTATTAGTCTTGGTCCTGTTGGTTACTGTTTATTGTTTATTAGTCTTGGCCTGTTGGTTACTGTTTATTGTTTATTAATCTTGGTCCTGTTGGTTACTGTTTATTGTTTATTAATCTTGGTCCTGTTGGTTACTGTTTATTGTTTATTAATCTTCTGTCCTGTTCTTTACTGTTCATTGTTCATAAATTTTTCTGTCCTGTTGGTTACTGTTTATTGTTTATTAATCTTCTGTCCTGTTGGTTACTGTTTATTGTTTATTAATCTTCTGTCCTGTTCTTTACTGTTCATTGTTCATAAATTTTTCTATCCTGTTGGTTACTGTTCATCATCTCTGTATTAATCTTCAGTACTATTGTTTTGATCCACTAGATTAAGGGGATTTAAGAATTGACCTGATAATTTGTTTCTGTAACCACAGGGCCCAGATCCTCCGTCCCCAGTGGTTCCCCCACCACCTCCAGTTCTTCTACCTCCACTAGCACCTCCTCCTCTACCGCGTCTTCCACCTCCCCTCCAGGAGCAGGACGCACATCACGAAACTCTACAACCGCCAATCAGGCTTCTGGAGCTCCACCCAGACCTGCCAACCATCCATCTGTGCCTGTCCCCCCAGCCTCCACACTGGCTCAGGTCAGCACGCACCCTGGTGCTCCTGCCAGCAGTCCCCCTACGCCCACACAAAATGGGGCAACCACTGAGAGTGCTGGTGAGTATATTGTGTGTTGTGTATTTTGTGTCTTTGCAACACACATTCTTGAAAGAAAGTCCTCCTAAATGAAATTTGCAACACTGCAAATTTTTTTAAAGATTTTGTTAGTTTTCATGCACTTTCAAAGAAAGCAGGGGCTATAGAATGCAAACTCCATTGTACAATGAGCTTGATGAGTCATGTAACAAAGATTCTATGAGGAATAATTATAATGAGGACAAGGAATAGAATCAGAGCAAAAATAGCAGGAGAACAGTGTGGATTTGTTGTGGGAAAGGAACTATTAATGCTGTATACATCCTAAGAACTAGCATAGAAAGATCAGTTGAGTTGACTAAGGATTTATTTTATGTTTTGTCAATTACACTAAGGCTTTTGATCTGGTAAACATGAAGAATTGATCGACCAACTGGAAGCTCAATATTGATGAAAAAAATGTAAGAATAATAAGGAATATGTATTGGAAACAAACGGCCGCAATGAGAGTAGAAAATGATGTAAACTTCTTTCAAAATATTAGATGAATTGTTAGACAGGGATGTGTTCTGTCACTAGATTTGTTTTCACTTTACAGCAAAACCATCATGAGAAACTTAGAAGAATGCCCTGAGCTGAAATTTGGAGGAAAAATGATAAACAAACTTTGTTATACAGATGACACCGTTCTGATTGCAGAAGATTAAAAATACCTACAAAATCTTGTGAATATAATAGAAATAAAAACAGAAATAAAGGGCTAGAGGTAAATAGTAAAAAACTGAAGTTATGGTAATCAGTAAAAAAGAAATTGTCCTTTATGTAAATTAACAGCAAATGGCACAATATTGAAACAAAGTTGATAACTTAAATATCTGGGAACAGTCATCTCACCAGACGGCAGATGCATATTAGAAATATCCAGCAGAATGGGCCAAACTAAAACAGCATTCAAGAAATCCAAAACAAGTGTGACTGCCCGCGTTCAAGCAAACAGGAACCATAAAAAACACGAAAAAAGCATAAGAACGTGTATTTAATACAACAAGACAAGACGGGCGCAAATTTTCGGCCAACTGCCTTTGTGAAGCGTAAGATCACAAACAAACAAACACCAGACACAAAAATTAGGAGAAAAAGACAGAAACTTCCCTACTGCTCCCTCCAGTGTGAGAAAATGAAAGCATTCTTACCAACAAATGCCTGTCAAGTGATACCAACAAATGCCTGTCAAGTGAAATGAGGAAGAATGTTAAGAGTTCCATGGATAGCAAAGAAAACAAGACGGACAGTCTTGGAAGAAGCAAATATAAAAAGAACATTATTGAAGAAGATTAAGAAAAGACAAGCAACATTTATAGGTCATTTTGTGAGGCCAGAGAAATGTGGTCACCTGGTCACAGAAAAGCTAGAGGGGAGAAAGAGCACCAAGTAGACCCAGGGAGAAAATAGTAGACAGTTTTGCAGAGTGGATGGTGACAGAGAGGGTAGGACGATATACTTGCAGCAACAAAAGATAGATTGTATGGAAGGCCATAATCACCAGTGCCATGCACCATGAAACATGATGATGATGTGATCTTACCTGAAATAAGATAGTTTGTCATATGTGTGTGTTTTTGTGACTTTACTTACATGTAATATGGTTTGTTATGTGTGTTTGTGTGACTTTACCTACACGTAATATGGTTTGTCATGTGTTTGTGTGACTTTACCTACATGTGTGATGGTTTGTTATGTGTGTTTGTGTGACTTTACCTACATGTAGTATGGATTATGTGTGTTTGTGTGACTTTACCAACACGTAATATGGTTTGTTTTGTGTGTTTGTGTGACTATACCTACGTGCAAGATGGTTTGTCATGTGTGTTTATGTGACTCTACCTACATGTAAGATGGTTTGTCATGTGTGTGTGTTTGTGTGACTTTACCTACATGTAATATGGTTTGTCATGTGTGTTTGTGTGACTTTACCTACATTTAATATGGTTTGTTATGTGTGTTTGTGTGACTTTACCTACATGTAATATGGTTTGTCATGTGTGTTTGTGTGACTTTACCTACACGTAATATGGTTTGTTATGTGTGTTTGTGTGACTTTACCTACACGTAATATGGTTTGTTTTGTGTGTTTGTGTGACTTTACCTACATGTAGGATGGTTTGTCATGGGTGTTTGTGTGACTTTACCTACATGTAATATGGTTTGTCATGTGTGTTTGTGTGACTTTACCTACATGTAAGATGGATTGTCATGGGTGTTTGTGTGACTTTACCTACATGTAAGATGGTTTGTCATGTGTGTTTGTGTGACTTTACCTACATGTAAGATGGTTTGTTATGTGTGTTTGTGTGACTTTACCTACACGTAATATGGTTTGTTATGTGTGTTTGTGTGACTTTACCTACATGTAAGATGGTTTGTTATGTGTGTTTGTGTGACTTTACCTACATGTAAGATGGTTTGTCATGGGTGTTTGTGTGACTTTACCTACATGTAAGATGATTTGTCATGGGTGTTTGTGTGACTTTACCTACACGTAATATGGTTTGTTATGTGTGTTTGTGTGACTTTACCTACATGTAAGATGGATTGTCATGGGTGTTTGTGTGACTTTACCTACATGTAAGATGGTTTGTCATGGGTGTTTGTGTAACTTTACCTACATGTAAGATGGTTTGTCATGGGTGTTTGTGTAACTTTACCTACATGTAAGATGATTTGTCATGTGTGTTTGTGTGACTTTACCTACATGTAAGATGTTTGTCATGGGTGTTTGTGTAACTTTACCTACATGTAAGATGGTTTGTCATGGGTGTTTGTGTGACATTACCTACATGTAGGATGATTTCTTATGTGTGTTTGTGTGACTTTACCTACATGTAGGATGGTTTGTCATGTGTGTTTGTGTGACTTTACCTACATGTAAGATGGTTTTTCATGTGTGTTTGTGTGACATTACCTAGGTCAGTATATGTAAGATAGTTTGTTATGTGTGTGGTGTGACCTTACCTAGGTCAGTATGGTGTCAGATTTGCCATGTATTTGTGTGACCTTACTTAGATGCAAGATGGTTTGTTATGTGTGTTGTGTGACCTTACCTAGGTCAGTACATGTAAGATGGTTTGTCATGTGTGTTGTGTGACCTCACCTAGGTCAGTACATACAAGATGGTTTGTCATGTGTGTTGTGTGACCTTATCTAGATCTAAGATGGTTTGTCATATGTGTTGTGTGACCTTATCTAGATGTTAGATGGTTTGTCATGGATGTTGTTTGACCTTATCTAAATGTAAGATGGTTTGTCATGTTTTTGAGACCTTATCTAGACAGAAGATGGTTTGTCATGTGTGACCTTAGGTCAGTAGATGTAAGATGGTTTGTCATGTGTGTGTGTGTTTCTTTACTCAGGTCAGTAGATGTCAGATGGTTTCACATGTGTGTTTGTGTGGCCTTACCTAGATGTAAGATGGTTTGTCATGTGTGGTTGTGTGACATTACCTAGATGTAAGATGGTTTGTCGTGTGTGTTTGCATGACCTTTTGTGTGAACTTACCTAGGTCAGTAGATATAAGGTTTGGCATGTATATTGCGTGACTTTGTCGAGGTTTAAGGTCGGTTGTCAGAGATCTACATTTATTTGTTCTATTTTCAGCATCACCTGGAGGTCCTCCTTTACCAACATCAGGCGATGGCAGTACTGCTTCCCCTGCTGATCCTGATCACCCGTTGCCTCAGGGGTACGACTTTTTGTGTGTGTGTGTGTGTGTGTGTGTGTGTGTGTGTGTGTGTGTGTGTGTGTGTGTGTGTGTGTGTGTGTGTGTGTGTGTGGTGTGTGTGTTGTGTGTGTGTGTGTGTGTGTGTGTGGTGTGTGGATGTGTGTGTGTGTGTTTGTGTGTGTGTGTGTGTGCGTGCGTGTGTGTGCGTGCGTGTGTGTGTGTGCGTGTGTGTGTGTGTGTGTGTGTGTGTGTGTGTGTGTGTGTGTGTGTGTGTGTGTGTGTGACACTTGGACTCAGACTCAGAACTGTTGTGACAATAACGATATGTGGGCATCCTTCTTAGATCGGGAAAGTGTTGCGACTGTGATGGGATGTGGATGTCCTGCTTGGATAACTGTTGTGAATGTAGTGGTTTGTGGGCATCCTGCCAGGGGAATTATTGTGACTGTGGTGGGATGTGGATGTCCTGCTTGGGGAACTGTTGTGACTATGGTGGGGTGTGGACGTCCTGCATGGGGAACTGTTGTGACTATGGTGGGGTGTGGACATCTTGCTTGGGGAACTGTTGTGACTATGGTGGGGTGTGGACGTCCTGCTTGGGAACTGTTGTGACTATGGTGGGGTGTGGGACATCTTGCTTGGGGAACTGTTGTGACTATGGTGGGATGTGGACGTCCTGCTTGACTTAGGAACTGTTGTGACTGTGGTGGGATGTGGATGTCCTGCTTGACTTAGGAACTGTTGTGACTGTGGTGGGATGTGGATGTCCTGCTTGACTTAGGAACTGTTGTGAGTGTGATGGGATGTGGATGTCCTGCTTGGATAACTGTTGTGAGTGTGGTGGCTATGTAGATATCCTGCTTTGGGAATTGTTTTAACAGTAGTGGTATATGGAGATCCTGTTTGGGAACTATTGTGACTGTTGGTGTTGGGAACTGTTGTGACTGTGTAGTGGTGGTGACTGTGAGGTGGGGAACTGTTGTGATGGTGACCATGAGGGGGTAACTGTTGTGAAGGTGTGGTGACCATGAGGGTGGGGAACTGTTGTGACTGTGAGGGTGGGGAACTGTGGTGATGGTGACTGTGAGGGTGTGGAACTGTTGTGATGGTGATGAGTGACCATGAGGTGGGAACTGTTGTGATGGGATGTGACCATGAGGGTGGGGAACTGTTGTGATGGTGACCATGAGGGTGGGGAACTGTTGTGACTGTGATGGTGGTGGTGACCATGAGGTGGGGAACTGTTGTGATGGTGATGGTGACCATGAGGGTGGGGAACTGTTGTGATGGTGATGGGACCATGAGGGTGGGAGCGTTGTACTGTGTGTGGGAACTGTGGATGTGGTTAGAGGGGCGACTGTGATGGTGGGAACTGTTGTGATGGTGACTGTGAGGTGGGGAACTGTTGTGACTGTGATGTGGGGACTGTGGATGGGATGTTGACTGTGAGGGTGGGACTGTGTGACTGTGTGATGGGTGTGACTGTGTGATGTGGTGAGGAACTGTTGTGATGTGTGGGGGGAACTGTGTGATTGTGGTGAGGGAACTGTTGTGTGGTGGAACTGTTGTGACTGTGGTGATAGGGAACTGTTTGACTGTGGTGGTGAGGAACTGTTGTGATGTGTGTGGGTGGGAACTGTGTACGTGATTGTGGTGGCAGGGAACTGTTGTGGTGGTGGGAAGTGTTGTGACTGTGGTGATAGAGAACTGTTGTGATTGTGTGTGCGGGAACTGTTGTGATTGTGTAGAGTGGTGGGAAGTGTTGTGACTGTGGTGATAGAGAACTGTTGTGATTGTGGTGGCAGGAACTGTTGTGGTGGTGGGGAAGTGTTGTGACTGTGGTGATAGAGAACTGTGTGATTGTGGTGGCAGGGAACTGTTGTGGTGGTGGGGAAGTGTTGTGACTGTGGTGATAGAGAACTGTTGTGATTGTGGTGGCAGGGAACTGTTGTGGTGGTGGGGAAGTGTTGTGACTGTGGTGATAGAGAACTGTTGTGATTGTGGTGGCAGGGAACTGTTGTGGTGGGGAAGTGTTGTGACTGTGGTGATAGAGAACTGTTGATTGTGGTGGCAGGAACTGTTGTGGTCATGGGAAGTGTTGTGACTGTGGTGATAGAGAACTGTTGTGATTGTGGTGGCAGGGAACTGTTGTGGTGGTGGGGAATTGGTTGTGATGAGAAGTTGATGTGGTGGCAGGGAACTGTTGTGGTGTGGGGAAGTGTTGTGACTGTGTGGAGAGAACTGTTATTGTGGTGGAGGGAACTGTTGTGGTGTGTGGGAAGAGCTGTCTGTGATTGTGGTGCAGGGAACTGTTGTGGTGGTGGGGAAGTTGTGATGTGTGGTGGGGAACTGTTGTGGTGGTGGGGATTCTGTGATGTGGTGGGAGTGGGGGAACTGTTGTGATGTGGTGATAACTTTGTGATGGTGTGGGGAACTGTTGTGATGTGGTGAGGGAACTTTGTGATGTGTGTGTGTGGGAACTGTTGTGGTGGTGGGGTTCTATTGTGACTGGTGGGGAGGGGGGAACTGTTGTGAATGTGGTGGAGGGGTTCTATTGTGACTGTGGTGGGGAGGGAGAACTGTTGTGATTGTGGTGGAGGGGTTCTATTGTGACTGTGGTGGGGAGGGGGGAACTGTTGTGAATGTGGTGGAGGGGTTCTATTGTGACTGGGTGGGAGGGGGGGGGAACTGTTGTGATTGTGGTGGAGGGGTTCTATTGTGACTGTGATGGGGAGGGGAGAACTGTTGTGATTGTGGTGGAGGGGTTCTGTTGTGCTGTGGTGGGGAGGGGGGGAACTGTTGTGATTGTGTGGTGGAGGGTTCTAGTGTGGTGGTGGTGGGGGAACTGTTGTGATTGTGGTGGGGGAGGGGGAACTGTTGTGATTGTAGTGGTGGGATTCTGTTGTGACTGTGGTGGGGAGGGGGGAACTGTTGTGATTGTGGTGGAGGGGTTCTATTGTGACTGTGGTGGGGAGGGGGGAACTGTTGTGATTGTGGTAGGGAGGGGGAACTGTTGTGATTGTGGTGGAGGGGTTCTATTGTGACTGTGGTGGGGAGGGGGGAACTGTTGTGATTGTGGTGGAGGGGTTCTATTGTGACTGTGGTGAGGAGGGGGGAACTGTTGTGATTGTGGTGGAGGGGTTCATGTGACTGTGGTGGGGAGGGGGGAACTGTTGTGATTGTGGTGGAGGGGTTCTATTGTGACTGTGGTGGGGAGGGGGAACTGTTGTGATTGTGGTGGAGGGGTTCTGTTGTGACTGTGGTGAGGAGGGGGGAACTGTTGTGATTGTGGTGGAGGGGTTCTGTTGTGACTGTGGTGGGGAGGGGGAACTGTTGTGATTGTGGTGGAGGGGTTCTAGTGTGACTGGTGGTGGTGGTGGGAACTGTTGGATTGTGGTGGGGGAGGGGGAACTGTTGTGATTGTGGTGGTGGTGGTGGGGGAACTGTTGTGATGGTGGTGGTGGTGGGAAATTGCTGTGACTGTGGTAGTGAATTGTTGTGACTGTGGTGGGATGGGAGCATCCTGCTCTGACAGACTGGTAGTGATGGTTGCTATTGCTGACAGGTTGATGATTTTCCTTGTGATCTCTGTGCGGTGGCCAGAAGCTTGCATTAAAATGGTTTCTGATTTCTTTTGGCTTAGTTTGTATTTGACGACAGGTGGAGGATTGGTTTATATGCAGGCGTATGGCCTATGTGCTGTGATTCTTTGATTTATGGGCATCGTCTGGCCCTGGTGGTTTTGGTTTGTGCGCAGGGTTGTGACTCACATGCCATGATCATTTGGATCTTCACGTTCATGTGGCCTTTGTGGTGTTGGTATTTATGGAATTTATCTCAGTACAAAAACTGAAAATTAAGTGTATAATTGTGTGTGTGTGTGTGTGTGTGTGTTGTGTGTGTGTGCGCGTTTGTGCACATACACTATGTACACAGCTGGGAGATGAGAAAAGACGGTCAAGGCAGGACATATTATGTGGATCATAAAACCAGGACCACTACATGGGAACGACCTCAGCCTCTACCTCCTGGGTAGGTCGGTCATGTCATCTTTCTGTCTTGAAACTCCTTTGGGTATGTCATGACATGTATGATCTCTCTCTCTCTCTGTTGTGATCTCTGGTCTGTCCATGTCTTGTAGTTTCTGTGACCTCTCTCCATATTGTGATTTTTGTGACACGTCCCTGTATTGTGACCTTTGTGACACGTCCCTGTATTGTGACCTTTGTGACATGTCCCTATATTGTGACCTTTGTGACCTGTCCCCATGTTGTGACCTGTGTGATCTCTCTTTGTGTTGTGGCCACCTTGGCAGTGCTGATGATACACAATACACATCAGTAAATAGGGTGTGGAACAGTGTTGATAATAATGATGATAATATGATAATAATGATGATGATATTTATAAGGTACCAAAACTTGATATACAGATCAAATCAAAGCACACACTTCCATCATGTCTTAAAATATTCACTCACAATGACCAAAACTCAAGCATAAAATAAAGGTTCACCAGGAAAGGGAGGACAGGATGGGAGTGGGATGCAGGGGTGGGCTAATAGAAGACAAAAAGGTATGTCTTCCAGTTAGACTTGAAGAAGACAGAATATGTGACTGTTAAAGAGACTGGAGAAGCTCATTCTAGTTGTATACACCTCACCTCACCTGTTGGCATCACCAGGTTCAGTGTTGGCCGCTGCACTCTTTGACATCACCACCTCTCTCCAAACTGCTCTGTCTTGACTTTTGTGGACCGCTTTTTGAATATTTAGGCCATTGATTTGGTTATGTTCTTGATGTATGAGATTGAAGGTCTGCCTTTCTTCCTGTTTGCCTGTTTTTCCTTGAAAAATGGTCACCATGAGTCTGTGTTCTTGTTGCGTGACACATGGCCGGTGTATTTTAGTCTTCTCTTGTTGATGTCTGGTAGTAGTTTTCTGGTGGTATGAAGTTCTTCCAGGACACTTTCACTAGTTCTTCTATCTGTCCATTTGACACATAGTAGTCTGTGATAAAATCACATCTCTGCTGCTTCAATTCTTTTGCGGTCTGCTTTTCTGAGAGTCCAGGTTCGCAGCCATAAATTATGATTGGCCAGATCAGACATTTTAAAAGTTTAATTTTCAAGCCATTTGGTATGCCTCTGTCTTTCCAGATGTTGTTGAGTTGGACCATTTTTTGCTTTCCTGTTCCAATTTTTATTTTGATGTCTTTTGAGCAGGTTCCATCATCAGTTTTTACAGAACCAAGATATTTTAAATCTTTAACATTTTCTAAAGGAACTTTATTAATTATGTCATGATTGTTTACAGTGTCTTTGCCTTTGATATGTAGTACTTTTGTTTTCTTGGTGTAGCCTTTATATAATGAGGCAATTAATGAAATGAGATGTTTAGGAAAGCCCATTTTGACCATTGTGTTGAATAGGTGGAGATGAATGATGCTGTCAAATGCTGGTACCCAGTCTTTCTGATTTTCTTGACCATAATTTGTAAAATGAGTAGCATTTCATTAGTTCCTTTGTTAGCCCTGTAACCTATTTGTCTCAGCAGGACCCAAATTCAGACAATTAAATACTTATTTACTTTGTATACATGTTCCTTTTTTAAAGGTAAGATACACAGATACACATGTCATTTACATTTAACGAAGATTATTCCAGTGATAGGCTGATAAAATACCAAGATAAGATATAGACTAGGTAAAACATAGTCTAGGTAGGGCCTCAGGACCTGGCCAGCCATGGGTTTATGTGCAGGCGTAAGGCTTGTGCCATGATCACCATACACATGACACCTGTGATGATATGTTTATGGAATTCATTTTGAGCGCGAAGATGTCATCTTGAGAAACTGAAACTGAAACTGAAACTGAAACTGAGCCTGTTTGACAGTCTGACAGGTCTTCTTCCACTTTTGATGTCATTCTGTTTAGTGTAATGATGAGGAGAATTTTGCTGGAATGACCGATGAGAAGAATGCTTTTGTAGTTGTTACAGTCTTTGATGTTTTGGTTCTTGTACAACATAACAAAATTTATTTTCCAGTCTGTTGGTCCTTCACATGTTGACATATCTTATGGCATAGATGGTGCAGTGCCTCAATCCCTGATTCATTGGTGTTTTTCAGCAGTTCTTTCGGAGTGTTGTCTAGTCTTGGTGATTTTTCAATTTTCAGTTGACTGATGACTGCTGTCCCTCACTTCAAAAGAGGTTCTGGTTCGAAATACCAAAAATCGAGACAGGGAATACCTTGTGGATTTGTTGCTGCAGTGTCATCGAATAAGGTTTACCATATTCATGCCATCTTGCACGAATGTCTTCTGTCTTGGTTAAAGTGGCACCAACTTTGCTGTAGACACACTGATTTTGAGGTTGAATTTTGGTTGTTTTCACTTACCTGATTTGATTGAACATCTCCTTTGAATTTCTTTTTGTATTGCAATCAGAGATTTTCGCACATTCTTGCTTAAGCCACACTTTCTTGTCTCTTCTGACTTTGGTCTGTATTTCTCTTTTCAGTTTCTTGTATTTTTCTTGGTTGTTATTTGATATGCTGGACTTTTCTTAGATTTGTGAGTTTGAACTGAATGTGCTGTTTACATAGGACCACAGTGTTTTGATTCATGGAAAGACCTATGTCTAATATTTTAAAGTTCTACTGAAGAAAAGAGAAAAATCTCTGCCTGAGCTGGGAACTGAGCCCAGGAGCTCCTATGTCCTGAGCTAACCATTAAGCCACATGATATACACAACAATAAGTTATGAATAATTGTGTAAATGGGATAGATATGTTAACCAGCGTGGAAATGTGTACTATGTGGACCACAACACATGCACCACCATCTGGCTATGTACCAATATACATGAACCTGTAGCCACAAAGTCATAATGTTTTAGGTGTAAGAGATGCCTTGACCAGTTGGAATGTGTGTATTAATGGGACCACAACACATAAACCACCACCAGGCTATGCACCAACACATGGGTGTACCTATTGGCACTGTAACCACTAAGGGACTATGATGTGTGCAGGTGGGAGAGACGTGTTGACCAACGAGGACGCGTGTACTATGTGGACCACAACACACGCAGGACAACATGGCAGCGCCCCAACACAGAGATGGTCAGCAACTGGGACAACTGGCAACAGTGGCGCAACAACCGCACCATGGACGCTATGAACCAGCGCTTCCTGTTCCCTCAGTCCACACAGCCTACAGCTGACAATGATCCACTAGGATCTCTTCCTGAAGGATGGGGTTAGTGTGTGTGTGTGTGTGTGTAGTGTGTGTGTGTGTGTGTGTGTGTGTGTGTGTGTGTGTGTATGTGTGTGTGTGTGTATGTGTGTGTGCGCTTGCTTTTTGTACCTGTGTGTATGTGCATGTGTGTGTATGTTTTTTGTGTCTATATGTTTGTTTGTGTGTGTGTGTGTGTGTGTGTGTGTGTGTGTGTGTGTGTGTGTGTGTGTGTGTGTGTGTGTGTGATTGCATGTGTGATTGCATGTGTGTTTGTATGTGTACACTTTTCATACCTGTATGTGTTTGTGTGTGTATGTGTCTATGATTGTATGTGTGTGTTACTTGTGTGTACATATGCATGCTTTTTGTGCCTGTGTGTGTGTGTGTGTGTTGTGTGTGTGTTTTTGTGTGTGTTGGTTGTAAGTGAAAAAATGAAAGGGGAGACAAGGAAGTGTAATCAGATTGAAAGTGTCAGCTGTGTGATTTTCAGAGAAACGTGCAGACCCCAATGGACGTGTGTACTTTGTGAATCACAAGAACAGAACTACACAGTGGGAAGACCCCAGGACACAAGGGTAAGACACTGATGATGATGTGTTAACCCTGATTGTGGACACAAGGGTAAGATTATGATGACGACGTGTTAACCCTAACACGGGACACTGGGGTAAAATGATGATGATGATGTTTTGACCCTGATACAGGACACAGAGGTAATATGGTGATGACGATGTGTTGACCTTAATACAGGACACAGGGGTAAGATGATGATGACGACATTTTGTAAGATGATGATGGCGACGTGTTGACCCTAAGACAGGACACTGGGGTAAGATGGTGATGATGATTTATTGACACTGGAGTGAGATGATAATCTGTTGACTCTAATACAGGATGCAGGGGTAAGATGATGATAATGATGATGTGTTGATGCAGGGGGAAGATGATGATGTGTTGACTCAGGGGGAAGATGGTGATGTGTTAACACTGGGGTAAGGTGATGATGTGTTGATACTGGGCTAAAATGATGATGTGTTGACTGCATTTCAAGGCACAGGGATAAGATGATTATAGTGATGTGTTGACATGGGGTAAGATGATGTTGTTTGACACATGATAAAATAGATGAGCATTCAGGTAGTGATAGATGATTGACAAGTGATGTGTGACATGTTGACACATGATAAATGAAAGAGTTGACACAGTTGTGATAGATTCGCACTAATGTTGACACAGGATAAGATGATGATAATGATGTGTTGACACAGGGTAAGATATCCAAAACAAATGCTACTGCCCATGTTCAAGCAAAACAAGAACGAGAAAAGACATGAAAACAGATTTCAAAATGTATATTTTAATACAACCAGACAAGGACGGGCACAAATTTTTGGCCACTGGCCTTTGTCAAGTGTGTAGAATTTTGTGTATTGTACAGCATGTGGTGTGTCAGTGTGTTCATGGTGTGTTGTGGCACATGTTATAGTGTGTGACAGTGTGTTCATTGTGTATTGTGCAATGTGTAGTACTGTGTGTCTCATTATGCTCATGGTGTGTTGTGGCACATGTAATAGTGTGTGTCTCAGTATGCTCATGGTGTGCTGTGCAGTGTGTAGTACTGTATGTCTCAGTATGCTCATGGTGTGTTGTGCAGTGTGTAGTACTGTGTGTCTCAGTATGCTCATGGTGTGTTGTGCAGTGTGTAGTACTGTGTGTTTCAGTATGTTCATGGTGTGTTGTGCAGTGTGTAGTACTGTGTGTCTCACTATGCTCATGGTGTGTTGTGCAGTGTGTAGTACTGTGTGTCTCACTATGCTCATGGTGTGCTGTGGCACATGTAATAGTGTGTGTCTCAGTGTGCTCATGGTGTGTTGTGCAGTGTGTAGACCTGTGTGTCTCAGTATGCTCATGGTGTGTTGTGCAGTGTGTAGTACTGTGTGTCTCAGTATGCTCATGGTGTGCTGTGCAGTGTGTAGTACTGTGTGTCTCAGTATGCTCATGGTGTGTTGTGCAGTGTGTAGTACTGTGTGTCTCAGTATGCTAATGGTGTGTTGCGCAGTGTGTAGTACTGTGTGTCTCAGTATGCTCATGGTGTGTTGTGCAATGTGTAGTACTGTGTGTTTCAGTATGCTCATAGTGTGTTGTGCAATGTGTAGTACTGTGTGTCTCAGTATGCTCATGGTGTGTTGTGGCACATGTAATAGTGTGTGTCTCAGTATGCTCATGGTGTGTTTAGCAGTGTGTAGTACTGTGTGTTTCAGTATGCTCATGGTGTGTTGTGCAGTGTGTAGTACTGTGTGTCTCAGTATGCTCATGGTGTGTTGTGGCACATGTAATAGTGTGTGTCACGGTGTGTTCATGGTGTGTTGTGGCACATGTAACAGTGTGTGTCGCGGTGTGTTCATGGTATGTTTTGCAGCTTATGTGTAAAAATGTGTCCTTGGTGTGTTGTGACACTTGTAGCAATGTGTTCACAGTGTGTTTGTGGTGTGTCATACAGCATCATGCAAGAGGATCCCTTGCCTGAGGGCTGGGAGATGCGGTACACACAGGAAGGGGTTCGCTACTTTGTTGATCACAACACTCGCACCACCACATTCCAGGACCCACGAGGAGGGCCATCAAAAGGGTCAGTAACTCGTCTGCCTCTCGTTTCTGTACCCTTTGTGTGTGTGTGTTTGTTTGTGTGCATGCATGTGTGTGTGTTGCGTGTATGTGCATGTGTGTATGTAGCTTATGTGTATGTGTGTGTGTGGTGTGTTTGTGTGTGTGTGTGTGTGTGTGTGTGTGTGTGTGTGTGTGTGTATGTGTGTGTGTGTGTGTGTATGTGTGTGTGCGTGCGTGCGTGTGTGTGTGTGTGTGTGTGTGTGTATGTGTGTGTGTGCATGCGTGCGTGCATGCGTGTGTGTGTGTGTAGTTTATATGTGTGTGTGTGTGTGTGTGTAAAATACATATTGTATATAGACGTGGCTCATATATCATTAAAGGACAAGTGAAAAGTTATTGTATTATTATTGTAGTACATTCTTGTATAATGCCTTTCTCCAGTCTCATTGGGATTCATTGCACTTTACTCTATGTAATCAAATATTTTAATTGAACACAGAGAACTCGGCTGTTTTGCAAGTTGACCTCCTTCCACTTTGTTGTTGCGTAGTCTGGGGGTGCATGCTGGATGATTTCATGTTTCCATAAGCCGTCAGACACTAACATGACATACAGGATTTTAAAGTGCATGTTTGATGTTTGTGTGGTGTACGCATGAAAGGGATTTAGACTGTCAAGACTGCACACGCTTTGACATGGGAGATTAGAACAGTAATTTTCCATCCTTCACTCACCAAAAAGATGTCTAGGCAGATTAAACTCAAGACCTTCAGATTGTAAGTCTGATGTTTATCCACTGCCAAACCCATCAAGAAGTTCCCAGTTCTGTAATGATAAAAGTAAAGTAAAGTTCTATGAAATGAAGCCTTTATTTTCCAGCGATAGAGATATTAGCTCATAGTGTTAAATATTGAACTAATCCAAAGAACAGGTGCTCATTGTATGTTAGTGTTAAATGTTGCCCTGACCCAGAGGAGCCTAGGGTGTGCAGTGTATGTAAGTGTTATATGTTGACCAGACCGAAAGGAGCCTTTGATGCGAAGTGTGTGTTAATGTTGACCAGACCCAAAGTAGTCTATGATGTGCAATATGCGTTATATGTTGTCCTGATCCAACGGAGCCTAGGGTGTGTGTTAATGTTATGTTGACACAAAGGAGCCCAGGGTATGCAGCGTGTGGTAGTGTTTTGTCTTGACCCAAAGGAGCCTAGGGTGTGCAATGTGTGTTAATGTTATATGTTGTCCTGACCCAAAGGAGCCTAGAGTGTGCAGGTGTGTTAGTGTTATATGTTGTCCTGACCCAAAGGAGCCTAGGGTATGCAGTGTGTGTTAGTGTTATATGTTGTCCTGACCCAAAGGAGCCTAGGATATGCAGTGTGTGTTAGTGTTATATGTTGTCCTGACCCAAAGGAGCCTAGAGTGTGTAGTGTGTGTTAATGTTATATGTTGTCCTGACCCAAAGGAGCCTAGGGTATGCAGTGTGTGTTAGTGTTATATGTTGTCCTGACCCAAAGGAGCCTAGGGTATGCAGTGTGTGTTAGTGTTATATGTTGTCCTGACCCAAAGGAGCCTAGGGTGTGCAGTGTGTGTTAGTGTTATATGTTGTCCTGACCCAAAGGAGCCTAGGGTATGCATGTGTTTAGTGTTTGGTCTTGACCCATAGGAGCCTAGGGCGTGCAGTGTGTGTTCAAGTGAATGATATATTTGACCAGACCCAAAGGAGCCTATGGTGTGCCTATCCAGTATGAGAGAAGTTTCCGGTGGAAGTTGGGTCAGTTCCGTTACCTTTGTCACTCCAATGCTTTACCTGGTCATGTCAAAATCAACGTGTCACGTGAAAACCTATTTGAAGATTCTTTTGCACAGGTAAGTGTTCCTGTTGGATGTGTTATAGTTAAGTTGATGAGGTAGAATACATTGTCTCAAGGTGAGATACTGTTTGGACAAATCAGATGTACAGACGACTGATTCTTTCAAAGTAAAGAAATTGAAACAAAGAAAAAAAAAACCCACGCTCTAGTAATCCTTTGAAATATCACTAATACTAACTTAAATTAACTTAATTATTTTGATTGATTAATTGTATTAATTTGTAACTTATATTTACAGTCTGAAAGATTGCTGCAACAGTGTTTCTTAAACATGATTTTTTTTGTCTTGCGCAGACTTGTTCCCAAAGGAAGGATATCACACACTCTTAATTAGAATTAATGGACATCAGCAAACTTGTTCCCTATGGAGTAATATTATACACTCATAGTGTTGTTAATTAAAAGTCAGCAGCAACCTTTTATTTCCTGTTGGTGTTGTTAATTAATAGCAGCAAGCTATTTCTGAGTAGCTTTATCACACACACTGTTGGTGTTGTTAATTAATAGCAGCAAACTTATTTCCTGAGTAGCTTTATCACACACTGTTGGTGTTGTTAATTAATAGCAGCAAGCTTATTTCCTGAGTAGCTTTATCACACACACTGTTGATGTTGTTAATTAATAGCAGCAAGCTTATTTCCTGAGTAGCTTTATCACACACTGTTGGTGTTGTTAATTAATAGCAGCAAGCTTATTTCCTGAGTAGCTTTATCACACACTGTTGGTGTTGTTAATTAATAGCAGCAAGCTTATTTCCTGAGTGCTTTATCACACACATGTTGATGTTGTTAATTAATAGCAGCAAGCTTATTTCCTGAGTAGCTTTATCACACACTGTTGATGTTGTTAATTAATAGCAGCAAGCTTATTTCTTGAGTAGCTTTATCACACACACTGTTGGTGTTGTTAATTAATAGCAGCAAGCTTATTTCTTGAGTAGCTTTATCACACACTGTTGATGTTGTTAATTAATAGCAGCAAGCTTATTTCCTGAGTAGCCTTATCACACTGTTGGTGTTGTTAATAGCAGCAAGCTTATTTCCTGAGTAGCCTTATCACACACACACACTGTTGGTGTTGTTAATAGCAGCAAGCTTATTTCCTGAGTAGCCTTATCACACACATTGTTGGTGTTGTTAATTAATAGCAGCAAGCTTATTTCCTGAGTAGCCTTATCACACACACTGTTGGTGTTAATAGCAGCGAGCTTATTTCCTGAGTAGCTTTATCACACACTGTTGGTGTTGTTAATGAATAGCAGCAAGCTTATTTCCTGAGGAACAGTATTATACACTGTTGATACTGTTAACAGATAACAACAAACTTGCTCCCTGAGGAGCGTTAAACAGCAGGAAACTTGTTCCTGAGGAGAAGTGTTACACACTGTTGGTTGCAATAAACTTGTTCCCTAGTGAGAAGTACACAGCATTGTTGGTATTGTTATAGACAGTTGCAGACTTGTTCTGTAATGAGGGTATCACACATTGTTGGTATTGTTAATGCAAAGCAGCAAACTTGTTTCCTGTGGAGGGGTATCTGGTATTGTTAACAAATAGAGAGGAGCAAACTTGTTGCCAAAATGTTGACCACTGTACATTATTGTCATGTTTCAGATCATGCGCTTACAGCCCTTTGATTTGCGGCGCAGGCTGTACCTTATTTTCAAGGGAGAAGAAGGGTTGGACTATGGTGGTGTGGCCAGGTCAGCTGGTTTTGCCTTGTCTGGCTTTGTGTTGACTGTTGTCTTTGTGTTATCCGTTTGTCTTACCTGTCTCTGTCTTATCTGTCTGTCTTACCTGTCTGTCTTATCTGTCTGTCTTACCTGTCTGTCTTATCTGTCTGTCTTACCTGTCTCTGTCTTATCTGTCTGTCTTACCTGTCTTACTTGTCTCTGTCTTATCTGTCTCTGTCAGTCTTACCTGTTGCTGCTGTACCTGTCTGTCATACCTGTCTCTTTCTGTCATGCTTGTCTGTCTTGCCTGTCTCTGCCTTAACTGTCTCTGTCTTACTGTCAAACCATAATTCTTACTGTACACAACACCCGAACACCTTGTGGAGGGGTCAAATTTTCGACTTTAAAGTCTTTCTCAAGAAACTCAGAATGTCGACTAACAAAGCATAGCTATTACGAAGTTATGTACAAATATTGTGCGTCATTTTGATTGTGCGTCATTTTTATGATGTCATGCTGTGTGCCACACACACAACACACACACACACACACACACACACACACACACACACACACACACACACACACACACACACACACACACACACACACACAACACACACACACACACACACACACACACACACACACACACACACACACCACACACACCACCCACACACACACACACACACACACAGAGTCGCACACACCTCCGCACACTCATACACACATTCATTCACATACCCCCAAACACACACACACACATTCACATACCCACAAACACACACACACACACACTCACACACACACACACGCACCCACACACCCACATACACACACGCGCACCCACACTCACACTCATGCTAAAGTGAAGGGTGTGCTAACAGGTAAAATTGTCCTTCCTTCCCTCATCGCGTCGAGCGGGATTTCCTTTGGGCACTGTACGGTCGCAGCTCCGTATATAACCCTTCCCCACCACTACACAGAACAACACGACTTATAAAAGTCAAGTCCCAAGAAAACAGATGGACAAAGTGAAGTCACTTTTTATTTACAGGAACACCCAGCAGACAGATAAAGTATACAGTGCCACAAGAATCATAGAAAAGAAAAGAAAAACAACAAAAACAAATGGCAGGCAAAGTGCAAAGTCATGCAGCTGTTTTCCATTACAGGGTAATGGCCTCAGCATGTTATTTTATAGTATATGTCTTTCTCTCTGTATATATCGAAAATGAAGCGGAAGTGTTAGATCAAAACACATTGATAAATTTGATATCAGAGCAGCCTCCAAGCGGTATCCCTGATATTCTCTTTTTCATATAAATCTGAGCAGATAATATGTCCAGGCGCTCCAAAAAGATTTGAACAAATAAGTACATAATAATCATAAATGTCAGAGCAGCACACAAGGGTGTCCCGATATCTTCTCTTCAAAATAAACTGGAACACCAGACAACCAGACCCTGACTGGAATGCCCCTTCCACCTTCAGCCAGGTGTAGAGGATCATGGGGCAGCAATGATGAGACAGGAGCAGGACAGATAAGACAGCACAGCAGGAATCTTTGCCCTCTACCAGGCATGGACATCCTCCGCAGGTCTGCAACATCGACTCATGGGACAGGATGCTCAAGCAGGACAGCACAGCAGGACCGTCACCCTTTACAAGGCATGGGCAACTTCCAAGTCTGTAGACATTTAAACACTGAGGTGGAAAACCTCAGTGCTGTAGGATTCTAGGCCCCACTGCAATCTTTTGACTTCTGTCTAACCGAGGAAAAAAATGGACACACTTGTGGCTCAGTGGTGTGCGGGTAGTCACTCACTCTTCTCTGACTGGAGCCAGAATATCTTTTGAAAATATACGCTACCAGTGCGGAACTCTAGTTCATAACAGATTTGATACTAGATTCACATGATACCCAAAAATAGTCTCTGTGAGGGTGTCCACATCCACAGACACACACACACACACATACATATACACCTACATATAAATGCACATGTACACCAGCACCCACACACACATACACACACACGCATTCATACACACATGGTTTTATATAGAGCAAAGACTGAACCCGTACATGGGTTTTGGAGGTGATGCCTGTGTGGACTGCATGAGTTGCAGTTAAAAATGGCAAGTGCTAATCAGCTGTTTGATTTAACCTACAAGAAATTGGGACAAGATTTAGATCAAATCCACACCCAGTTGCACCTGTGACACTTACCAGCTTCTCATTGTCTTACCTGTCTCTGTCTTACCTGTCTCTGCCATACCTGTGTCTGTTTTACCTGTCTCTGTCTTGCCTGTGTTTTTCTTACTTGTGCCTGTCTTACCTGTCTCATTCTCACTTGTGTCTGTCTTACCTGTCTCTCTCACTTATCTCAGTCTTATCTGCCTCTGCCTTACCTGACTGTCTTACCTGTTCGTCTGTCTTACCTGTCTCTGTCTCACCAGTCTTATCTTCTATAATAATAATAATAATAATTACAATATTTATATAGCGCAAAATCTTGATAAAATCAAATCTAAGCGCTGAAGCAGACACACACACGCACGCACGCACGCACACACGCACGCACGCACCACGCACGCACACCACACACCACCACGCACGCACACAACACACACACACACACACACACACACACACACACACACACACACACACACACACACACACGCATGGCTATAAATGGGGAGAAAGAATAAAAGCAATAAAAGCAAGAATAAAAGCAATGGAAAATTATAGAGAGCATAGCATATACAATTATATATTATAACCATGTGATTCCCCTCCGAGCGGAGACAGGCTGCAGAGGAAGGGGGAGGGGGTTGAGTGAGGTTAGGATTTTATGTGGAGGAGAAAAGGTGAGTTTTGAGAGCGGACTTGAAGGAGACAAAAGTAGGTTGCTGACGGACTGAGAGAGGAAGTTTGTTCCAGGAGAGTGGACCAGAAACAGAGAAGCTTGTGGACCATAGGTATTGAGCTTAGTGCGTGGAAAGCAAAAAGTCAGAGGATCAGAGGCAGAGCGGAGGGTACGTGAGGGAAGATAGATCTCAAGTAGGCTTGACAGGTAATCGGGGGCTGCGTTATTGAGGCTTTTGTAGCACATGGTGTCTAGTTTGTACTGTATGCGCTTTGATACAGGGAGCCAGTGAAGTTGTGCCAGGAGAGGAGATATGTGGTCAGCTTTTTTCTTTTTGAGTACAAGGCGTACAGCATTGTTTTGAATGCGCTGTAGGATGTGAATGGTGGAGGCAGGAAGACCAGACAGGAGTGAATTGCAATAGTCAATGCGAGACATTATGAAGGAGAGAACGAGTTTTGCAGTTGTTTCTATCTTACTTATCACTGTTTGTCCTACCTGTCTTTGCCTTACCTATGTCTGTCTGTCATTCCTTGTCTTTCTTTGTCTTTTCTGGGTTCTGTGAGTGTTTAGACAGCAAAAGAACCTGTGTGTTGTGCGTTCTGTGTGTGTGTGTGTGTGTGTGTGTGTGGTGTGTGTGTGTGGTGGTGAGAGAGAGAGAGAGAGAGACAGAAAGAGAGAGAGAGAATGTGGTTCATCTGTCTCGTGATATATTGAACCCTGTGTATTGTTTATGTTAACACATAACATCACTTTATGTGTGTCATATTTATGTGTATAAATATGATATATGCTTGTTTCAGGGAGTGGTTTTTCCACCTGTCTCACGATGTACTGAACCCTATGTACTGTCTGTTCGAGTACGCCAGCAACAGCAACTACAGCCTGCAAATCAACCCAGCCTCTAGCGTCAACCCCGACCATCTCCTCTACTTCCGCTTCATTGGTCGATTCATTGCCATGGTGAGTGCTCTGTCTCTCTCCTGTGGACCCAAGCATTATGAACTTCACACTGTCAAAGATGGGCACTTTGTCCATTATAGCAGAGTCCCCCAACAACTTGTAGTAGTGATGATACTTAAACTACTGACTGCCCATGATATGTGCCATTGGCGTGTTGCTGTTTCCATAACAGAGCTTTATTTTCTGAGACTGGTTTTTGGTTCTGTGCCCAATTTCAATCCCAACCTGGAGGGCCTGGGTTGTTAGTCCTGTGCCCGATTTCAACCCCAACTTGGAAGGCCTGGGTTGTTAGTCCTGTGCCCGATTTCAACCCCAACTTGGAAGGCCTGGGTTGTTAGTCCTGTGCCTAGTTTCAACCCCAACTAGGAAGGCCTGGGTTGTTAGTCCTGTGCCCAATTTCAACCCCAACCTGGAAGGCCTGGGTTGTTAGTCCTGTGCCCAATTTCAACCCCAACCTGGAAGGCCTGGGTTGTTAGTCCTGTGCACAGTCCCTGACCTGCAGGGCCTGGGTTGTTAGTCCTGTGCCCAATTTCAACCCCAATCTGGAGGGCCTGGGTTGTTAGTCCTGTGCCCAATTTCAACCCCAACCTGGAAGGCCTGGGTTGTTAGTCCTGTGCACAGTCCCTGACCTGCAGGGCCTGGGTTGTTAGTCCTGTGCCCAATTTCAGCCCCAACTAGGATGGACTGGGTTGTTAGTCCTGTGCCCAATTTCAACCCCAACCAGGAGGGACTGGGTTTTTAGTCCTGTGCCCAATTTCAGCCCCTACCTGGAGGGCCTTGGTTATTAGTCTTGTACCCAATTTCAGCCCCTACCTGGGGGGCCTTGGTTGTTAGTCCTGTACCCAATTTCAGCCCCTACCTGGAGGGCCTTGGTTGTTAGTCCTGTACCCAATTTCAGCCCCTACCTGGAGGGCCTTGGTTGTTAGTCCTGTGCCCAATTTCAACCCCAATGTGGAGGGCCTTGGTTGTTAGTCCTGTACCCAATTTCAACCCCAACTAGGAGGGCCTGGGTTGTTAGTCCTGTGCCCGATTTCAACCCCAACTTGGAAGGCCTGGGTTGTTAGTCCTGTGCCCAGTTTCAACCCCTACGTGGATGGCCTGGGTTGTTAGTCCTGTGCCCAGTTTCAACCTGGAGGGCCTGGGTTGTTAGTCCTGTGCCCAGTTTCAACCTGGAGAGCCTGGGTTGTTAGTCCTGTGCTCAACCCCAACCAGGAGGGACTGGGTTGTAAAAGTCCTGTTTTCATCCCCAACCTGAAGGGATTGGGTTGTTAATCCTGTGCTCAACCCCCAACCTAAAGGGATTGGGTTGTTAATCCTGTGCTCAGCCTCGCAACCTGAAGGGATTGGGTGGTTAATCCTGTGCTCAGCCTCGCAACCTGAAGGGATTGGGTTGTTAATCCTGTGCTCAGCCTCGCAACCTGAAGGGATTGGGTTGTTAATCCTGTGCTCAGCCTCGCAACCTGAAGGGATTGGGTTGTTAATCCTGTGCTCAACCCCCAACCTGAAGGGATTGGGTTGTTAATCCTGTGCTCAGCCTCACAACCTGAAGGGATTGGGTTGTTAATCCTGTGCTCAGCCTCGCAACCTGAAGGGATTGGGTTGTTAATCCTGTGCTCAGCCTCGCAACCTGAAGGGATTGGGTTGTTAATCCTGTGCTCAGCCCCCAACCTGAAGGGATTGATAGTAAGATATGTTAAAATGCACAGACACAGACACAGACACACACACACTCAGACACACACAGACACAGACACACACAGACACACACACACACACACACACACACACACAGACACACACACACACACACACACACACACACACACACACACACACACACACACACACACACCACACACACACACACACAGTATCATGGTGATATATGATGTGTGTAGTAGGCATTGTACTATGGCAAGTTCATAGACAGTGGATTTACTGTACCTTTCTACAGACACACACACACACACCACACACACACATGCACACACACACACACACACACACACACACACAGATGCACACACACACAGACACACAGACAGACACACACGCACGCACGCACACACAGTGATAATGATGTATGGTGTGTCTAGGCATTGTACCATGGCAAGTTTATAGACAGTGGATTCACTCTACCTTTCTACAAACGAATGCTGAGCAAAAAACTCACTATCAAAGACCTGGAGACAATAGACGCTGAATATCACCAGTCGCTGCTGTGGATCAAGTAAGTATATTTGCAGACAGGGGAGTATATCACAGACACGGGAGTTTATCACAGACAGGGGAGTGTTTCATAGACTGGGGAGTATATCGCAGACAGGGGAGTACATCACAGACAGGGGAGTATTTCATAGACTGGGGAGTTTATCACAGACAGGGGAGTATTTCATAGACTGGGGAGTTTATCACAGACAGGGGAGTATTTCATAGACTGGGGGTAGTTTATCACAGACAGGGGAGTATTTCATAGATTGGGGAGTTTATCACAGACAGGGGAGTGTTTCATAGACTGGGGAGTTTATCACAGACAGGGAGTATTTCATAGACTTGAGAGTTTATCGCAGACTGGGGAGTTTATCACAGACAGGGAAGTATTTCATAGACAGGGGAGTATTTCATAGACTGGGAAGTTTATCACAGACAGGGGAGTTTATCACAGACTGGGGAGTTTATCACAGACAGGGGAGTATTTCATAGACAGGGGAGTATTTCATAGACTGGGAAGTTTATGACAGACAGGGGAGTATTTCATAGACTGGGGAGTTTATCACAGACAGGGGAGTATTTCATAGACTGGGAAGTTTATCACAGACAGGGGAGTATTTCATAGACTGGGAAGTTTATCACAGACAGGGGAGTATTTCATAGACTGGGGAGTTTATCACAGACAGGGGAGTATTTCATAGACTGGGGAGTTTATCACAGACAGGGGAGTATTTCATAGACTGGGAAGTTTATCACAGACAGGGGAGTATTTCATAGACTGGGAAGTTTATCACAGACAGGGGAGTATTTCATAGACTGGGAAGTTTATCACAGACAGGGGAGTATTTCACAGACAGGGAAGTTTATCACAGACAGGGGAGTATTTCATAGACTGGGAAGTTTATCACAGACAGGGGAGTATTTCATAGACTGGGGAGTTTATCACAGACAGGGGAGCATTTCATAGACTGGTGAGTATATCACAGACAGAGGAGTCTACCAAAAACAGGGAGTATGTCATGGATTGCAGAGTGTATCGTAGATAGGGAACTATATAATAGACAGGGGACTATATCAGAGAGGAGTATATTATAGACAGGGGACTATATCAGAGAGGAGTATATTACAGACAGGGGACTATATCAGAGAGGAGTATATTACAGACAGGGGAGTACATCGGAGAGGAGTATATTATAGACAGGAGACTATATCACAGACAGGGGAGTACATCGGAGAGGAGTATATTATAGACAGGAGACTATATCACAGACAGGGGAGTATATCGGAGAGTATATTATAGACAGGAGACTATATCACAGACAGGGGAGTATATCGGAGAGGAGTATATTATAGACAGGAGACTATATCACAGACAGGGGAGTATATCAGAGAGGAGTATATTATAGACAGGAGGCTATATCACAGACAGGGGAGTATATCAGAGAGGAGTATATTATAGACAGGTTATATCACAGACAGAGGAGTATGTCCTTGGAAAGTATACCACCAACAGGGAATGTATCACAGGGGAGTATATCACAGACAGGAAAGTATGCCACTAATAGTTGAGTACATCACAGAGGATTATATCATAGATGGGGGAGTATATCACAGACAGGGGAGTATGTCATAGGGAATATATCACAGAGATGGGAATATATCAGAGACAGGAGAATATATCTTAGACAAGGGAATATATCAGAGACAGGAGAATACATCTTAGACAAGGGAATATATCACAGACAGGGGAATACATCTTAGACAAGGGAGTATATCACAGACAGGGGAATACATCTTAGACAAGGGAGTATATCACAGACAGGGGAATACATCTTAGACAAGGGAATATATCACAGACAGGAGAATACATCTTAGACAAGGGAATATATCACAGACAGGAGAATACATCTTAGACAAGGGAATATGTCACAGACAGGGGAATACATCTTAGACAAGGGAGTGACTGTTATCTCAGAATATGGGTATGCATCATACACACATGTGCACACAGACACACACATGCACACACACACACACACACACACACACATGATAGGGCACATGAAGTCTTGTGCAACAAGGGAGTATATCACAGACAGGGGAATACGTCTTAGACAAGTGAGTATATCACAGACAGGGGGAGTATATGATATGCTGATGATACTGCATTGATGTTGGACAGTATCACTAACATGAAATCTGTAGAGAGTAGATGAAGTGGGCAGGACAGCAGGTCTGTGAATCTAAATGCCAAGAAGACAAAAGCAATGCACCTGGAAGGAGAAAGAAATCAAACATATCAAGGTATTCAAACCAACAAGACTGCAATACAAAATGTGAATGATCTTAAATGTTTAGACTCGGTTAAACCTCATGATGACACCTGTACTAAATACATCAAAATAAGAATAGGAATGGCAAAACAGAAAATGATCCAATTCAGTAGCATTTAGAAAGGCAAAAGCAAACCAACAGCTCCTAAAATCAGAATTCTAAAATGTCTAATCTGACCAGTAATGCTACAGGTATGGCTGTGAAGCCTGGACATGCAGAAAAAGCAGATGAAAATAAGTGACTGTAGTCTTAGTCTTGACCCATTGAATGGGCAAATTCAGAATTCCATGCTGTGTTCAGTTCTGGCTTTAATAAATTCGACATAGAAATTACAAAATGGTGTTGGCTAGTAGTACATAAAATGCCAGTGGAAACAAGACTATGCGAATTACATTGGAAGATATTACACAATATGTAACCAACAAATGTATCTTAGATAAAATGGGCGTTGGCAGCAACACACATAATGTTTATACTGTAGAGATGAGACTGATTTCGTGGAGCTTTTTCTCTTTGAATGCAGTAAAATATCAACTATATGGACATTTGTTTCTCCAAAAATTGAATGATTTGGATTTAAAATTGAGATTAATGCACAAATTGTTCTGCTAGAACACCGAGAGAAGAAGGAAGTTTCATGTTATAAATATATTAACCCTTAATCATTCTCACAAAAATGTGTATTTCTAAATTTAGATATGGCACTATGATCAATATTACATACATATTTAAACAAGAGAACTGAGATATTTAGAATAGGGGGATGGAATGTGAGAGGGTGATGAGGAGAGAGTGGGGAGGTAAAGGGTGAAGAGAGGACGGAGGAGGGAGGGGGAAAGAGAGAGGTACAATGACTGAATGAGTGACTGTTATCTCAGAATATGGGTATGCATCATACACACATGTGCACACAGACACACACATGCACACACACACACACACATGATAGGGCACATGAAGTCTTGTGCAACAAACAAAATCCAAGACATTTTTATGAACAAAAATTTGAAATTGTCCCTGTAACAGTCTGACAGATAGAAGAGTATTTCTTTTGTATTGTCATTTTGTTATGATCTGACAAAAATGTTGTATTTTCCAAAAAATGATCAGTGAAGAAGGACTGTAACAGCACCTAAAAGGAAAAAAAGGGAAAAGAAAACAGGAAAAACAAGATAAAAAAAAATGTGCTCGGGAGTGCAACTAAGGTCATGAAAAATATAAAAGCAATCTGAGTGAATTTACAGTCCAATGTCTGCTGCTGGCAGAAATCAACAAAAGAAAAATTGAAGTATATCGGCCATGCAACCAGCAACACAAACACAAACTTAACCCTTTGACTCCTGCACCCTGTCTACCAGCACCCTGCATTGTCAACCATGCTAGCAAAGCAAAACCTTAACCCTTTGATTCCCTCACCCTGTCCACCAGCTTCTTGCAGGAAGCTGGTGGATAGGGTGAGGGTGTCAAAGGTTTAAGTTTTTGCAGTTGGTGGATAGGGTGCGGGAGTCAAAGGGTTAATGACAACAGCTTTACAAGGAAAAGTTGAGGCCTGAAGAAATCTGGGCAAACCGCCCACCTCCCATATGAACATCACCAGCATGTGGTTTGAAGGTCTGTGAAGTAGCATAGAAAAGTCAGGACCAAAGTAAATGGAGGAAAGTTGTTGTGACATCTGCTATAGCAGCTACCATCGAACCCGATGATGCTGACAGATAACGAGGAAGAGTGAAAGGTGTGCATTGAAGGTACATGTCTGTTGATGTTAAAATGCATGTGTACTTCTTGTGACAGAGAGAACAGCATAGAGGATTGTGGCTTGGAGCTGTACTTTTCTGCTGACTTTGAGATCCTAGGCAAGATAGAGCATCATGACCTGAAACCTGGAGGGGCGGACTTGAAGGTCACTGACGAGAACAAGGAGGAGTACCTCAAGTGAGTCAACTTGCTTTGTCCGTGGTCACTGGGATGGTTAATACTGATAATAGATCACATGGCCTGAGTGTGTATGTGTGTGTGTGTGTGTGTGAGCTGTTGTTACTGGGTTTGTATGGGTGATTTTTTTCTGCAGTTTTGAGTAGATATTTCTGAAGTTGTGAATGGAGAAAAGAAATGTGTGGACTGTGCGTTCTTAGAAAAGTACAGATGAACACAGAGAGAAACATGCAATGTATAATATCAGTCCAAAAAAAAGGTTAAAAGAAAATGAGTGTTATGCAGGAATGGGAAACTGCACAACTTCCACTCAAGAGAGCTGCGTAGCTTTTTGCTATTTGGGGGGTGAGGGGTGGAAAGTTGTAATATTTTCTACATTATGTATTTTCTGGATGAAAGAAATGCATGTATAGTGCAGTGCTTATCTATTACCTTTGCACGTACAGATATCTCACAGGCCATACCTATCAGATCCTTACTGACAACACTTGCAAGACACGGTATATATATGTATATATATGTTTATGCAATGCAGTTGTACATGAAAAAAAGAGCTGGCCTTGTATACCGTAATTTGCACATTGTTGTGTGTCAGCCTGATGACTCAGTGGCGGTTCACACGCGGTGTGGAGGAACAGACAAAAGCATTCTTGGAGGGCTTCAATGAAGTGGTGCCCTTGCAGTGGTTACAGTACTTTGATGAGAGGGAGCTAGAGGTTAGTACATGGTTAACACACTAATACTGTCTTATGTAGAGTGATTAGTACATGACTAGTGCAGTAATACTGTCTTACATACGTTTTAGTACTTTGATCAGTTCATGACTAGTTGGTCACTGTAGGGATGCTAGGGGCTCTTTCAGTATAATTGTATCCCACATTCTGGAAATTCTGTGCTAGAAATTTCGTCTTTTCTGTCACTGTCTTTGTTTCTGACTTATTCCTTTGCTTTCTGTCATTTCTTCCTATCATTTTCTGCCTTGCTGGTCCATTCACCTGTATGTGTTCGATAAAGTCTTATGTACTTTATCTTAGGATTGATAATTGGGTACATGTAGTAAGTGCATTTTTGGCTCTAGCAATGTGAGATATGCAGAAGCAATTTTAGGTAATTTATGCCCATTTTCATATGCGTTGGTGTCCTTAGGTATGCTTGAATTTGTATTCAGGTGTGTTTTTAAATCCCCTGTGCAATAAATTGGAGTGGTCAACGCCAGCGGCATGTCCTTAGATTATGTGCACAAATGCATTGATATGTGTACTTAATTTTATTTTATTTTATTTTCATGTTGAAGTTTTGTAGTGTTTTGTAGTGATTATAGCCCTCATATGGCTCTACAGAGTCGGCCAGACTTTAAACAACTATGTCACATTATTTAGTTCAGGCATATGGCTGACAGGCCCTCGATAGACTGGTTACTGTCTAAAGGTTGTGTCACACTGCATGGTTCAATCATAGAGTTGACAGCTCCTACATGGACTGGTCACTCTGTAAAGGCTGTGTCACACTGTATGGTTCAGTCAAAGAGCTGACAGGTCCTGCATGGATTAGTACTGTCTAAAGATTGTGTCTGAAACACTTGTTTGATGGGGTTCTCTTCTCTGAGGACCTTCTGCTGTCCAGGTCTCCGCAGAGTTTCTTGCTAGTATGTAGGTAGTATAATAATATAATTCATGTATGTTCCAGTTGATGCTGTGTGGCATGCAGGAGGTGGATGTTGAGACTGGGAGAGAAATACCATTTACAGACATTACCAACGCAACACCAAGCAGGTCGTCTGGTTCTGGAAGGTAGGAAAGTACACTCGCTCACTCAAACATACACTGAAACACATACACACACGCACATGATGATATGATGATGATGACAATGATGGTAATGATAGTGATGTACTGTTTCAGTGTGAGACCGAGTGAGTTAGTGAGTGAGTGCTGTGTGTGTACACACAACACTCACTCACACACACACACACACACACACACACACACACACACACACACACACACACACACACACACACACACACACACACACACACACACACACATATGACACAAGTCACTCACAACACACACACACACACCACACACTCACACAGATACACACACACACACACACACACACACACACACACACACACACACACACACACACTCACTCACACACACACACTCACTCACACACACACACACACACACACACACACACACACACACACACACACACACACACACACACACACACACACACATCCAGACTGATGACTCTTGTCATATTAGACAGTGGATGCACTTGGCTTTCCTTGTCTCTAAAAGTATTTATAAGTACTATTGACAGCAATATTTAATCTCAGTACAAGTTTAAAAAGAAACATTTATTGTAAATAGGTGTATTTGATTTCAGTACAAGTTAAAAATATTTACTGCAAACAGATATGTGTTATTTCTATGATACTAGTTGAAAGTGTTCACTATAAACAACTATTTGATCTCGATGCAAGTTAGGAATATTAACATAATCAGCTGTATGTGATCGCAACACAAGTTAAAAAATAGTAACTATAAACAGGTACATTTGATCTCAATTAAAGTTAAAATTATTTACTATAAACAAATGTTTTATCCCCATACAAGTTAAAGGTATTTACTATAAACAGCTCAGAAATGGCAGCCTAACTGGCAAAAAGTTTGGATCAGTCCTTAGTTGTTCAGTTTCAAACAGGAGGGATTGATACGTATCTGCTTTACATGTGTTTTGTCTAATCTTTGTGAAGTGCTTAGGGCTCTTGTGAGATGACGTATTGTACAAATAGTCATTATTATTGTTATTGTCGTCATTATTAGCAGTAAGAGTGATTGTGATAAGGTGGTGTACAAGTAGTCATTATTATTATTATTGTCATCATTATTAGCAGTGATAGTGATGATGATAGGGTGGTGTACAAGTAGTCATAATTATTATTATTGTCATCATTATTAGCAGTGATAGTGATGATGATAAGGTGTTGTACAAGTAGTCATTATTATTATTGTTGTCATCATTATTAGCAGTGATAGTGATGATGATGATAGGGTGTTGTACAAGTAGTCATTATTATTATTGTTGTCATCATTATTAGCAGTGATAGTGATGATGATGATAGGGTGTTGTACAAGTAGTCATTATTATTATTGTTGTCATCATTATTAGCAGTGATAGTGATGATGATAGGGTGTTGTACAAGTAGTCATTATTATTATTATTGTCATCATTATTAGCAGTGATAGTGATGATGATAAGGTTGTTGTACATATTAGAGTATTATGTATATAATGTTGTACAATGTCATATTATTATGCATTATAGGTGATGATGATAAGGTGGTGTACAAGTAGTCATTATTATTATTGTTGTCATCATTATTAGCAGTGATAGTGAGATGATGATAAGGTGGTGTACAAGTAGTCATTATTTATTTTGTCATCATTATTAGCAGTGATAGTGATGATGATGATAAGGTGTTGTACAAGTAGTCATTATTATTATTGTTGTCATCATTATTAGCAGTGATAGTGATGATGATGATAGGTGGTGTACAAGTAGTCATTATTATTATTGTTGTCATCATTATTAGCAGTGATAGTGATGATGATAGGGTATTGTGCAAGTAGTCATTATTATTATTATTGTCATCATTATTAGCAGTGATAGTGATGATGATGATAGGGTGTTGTACAAGTAGTCATTATTATTATTTTGTCATCATTATTAGCAGTGATAGTGATGATGATAGGGTGTTGTACAAGTAGTCATTATTATTATTGTTGTCATCATTATTAGCAGTGATAGTGATGATGATGATAAGGTGGTGTACAAGTAGTCATTATTATTATTGTTTCATTATTAGCAGTGATAGTGATGATGAATAAGGTGGTGTACAAGTAGTCATTATTATTATTGTCATCATTATTAGCAGTGATAGTGATGATAATAAGGTGGTGTACAAGTAGTCATTATTATTATTGTTGTTATCATTATTAGCAGTGATAGTGATGATGATGATAAGGTGTGTACAAGTAGTCATTATTATTATTTGTCATCATTATTAGCAGTGATAGTGATGATGATGATAAGGTGTTGTACAAGTAGTCATTATTATTATTGTTGTCATCATTATTAGCAGTGATAGTGATGATGATAAGGTGTTGTACAAGTAGTCATTATTATTATTGTTGTCATCATTATTAGCAGTGATAGTGATGATGATGATAGGGTGTTGTACAAGTAGTCATTATTATTATTATTGTTCATTATTAGCAGTGATAGTGATGATGATAAGGTGTTGTACAAGTAGTCATTATTATTATTGTTGTCATCATTATTAGCAGTGATAGTGATGATGATGATAGGGTGGTTGTACAAGAAGTCATTATTATTATTGTTGTCATCATTATTAGCAGTGATAGTGATGATGATGATAAGGTGTTGTACAAGTAGTCATTATTATTATTGTTGTCATCATTATTAGCAGTGATAGTGATGATGATGATAGGTGTTGTACAAGTAGTCATTATTATTATTGTTGTCATCATTATTAGCAGTGATAGTGATGATGATGATAAGGTGTTGTACAAGTAGTCATTATTATTATTGTTGTCATCATTATTAGCAGTGATAGTGATGATGATAATAAGGTGTTGTACAAGTAGTCATTATTATTATTGTTGTCATCATTATTAGCAGTGATAGTGATGATGATGATGATAGGGTGTTGTACAAGTAGTCATTATTATTATTTTGTCATCATTATTAGCAGTGATAGTGATGATGATAAGGTGGTGTACAAAGTACTCATTACCATTATTATTGTCATCATTATTAGCAGTGATAGTGATGATGATAATAGGGTGGTGTACAAGTAGTCATAATTATTATTTGTCATCATTATTAGCAGTGATAGTGATGATGATAAGGTGGTGTACAAGAAGTCATTATCATTATTTTGTCATCATTATTAGCAGTGATAGTGATGATGATGATAGGGTGGTGTACAATAGTCATTATTATTATTGTTGTCATCATTATTAGCAGTGATAGTGATGATGATAGGGTGTTGTACAAGTAGTCATTATTATTATTGTTGTCATCATTATTAGCAGTGATAGTGATGATGATGATAAGGTGTGTACAAGTAGTCATTATTATTATTGTTGTCATCATTATTAGCAGTGATAGTGATGATGATGATAGGGTGGTGTACAAGTAGTCATTATTATTATTATTGTCATCATTATTAGCAGTGATAGTGATGATGATAGGATGTGTACAAGTAGTCATTATTATTATTATTATTGTCATCATTATTAGCAGTGATAGTGATGATGATGATAAGGTGTTGTACAAGTAGTCATTATTATTATTGTTGTCATCATTATTAGCAGTGATAGTGATGATGATAGGGTGTTGTACAAGTAGTCATTATTATTATTGTTGTCATCATTATTAGCAGTGATAGTGATGATGATAAGGTGTTGTACAAGTAGTTATTATTATTATTGTTGTCATCATTATTAGCAGTGATAGTGATGATGATAATAGGGTGTTGTACAAGTAGTCATTATTATTATTGTTGTCATCATTATTAGCAGTGATAGTGATGATGATGATAGGGTGTTGTACAAGTAGTCATTATTATTATTGTTGTCGTCATTATTAGCAGTGATAGTGATGATGATGATAAGGTGTTGTACAAGTAGTCATTATTATTATTGTTGTCATCATTATTAGCAGTGATAGTGATGATGATAAGGTGGTGTACAAGTAGTCATTATTATTGTTGTCATCATTATTAGCAGTGATAGTGATGATGATAAGGTGGTGTACAAGTAGTCATTATTATTGTTGTCATCATTATTAGCAGTGAATAGTGATGATGATGATAAGGTGTTGTACAAGTAGTCATTATTATTATTGTTGTCATCATTATTAGCAGTGATAGTGATGATGATAAGGTGGTGTACAAGTAGTCATTATTATTATTGTCATCATTATTAGCAGTGATAGTGATGATGATGATAGGGTGGTGTACAAGTAGTCATTATTATTATTGTTGTCATCATTATTAGCAGTGATAGTGATGATGATGATAAGGTGTTGTACAAGTAGTCATTATTATTATTGTTGTCATCATTATTAGCAGTGATAGTGATGATGATGATAGGGTGTTGTACAAGTAGTCATTATTATTATTGTCATTATTATTAGCAGTGATAGTGATGATGATAAGGTGGTGTACAAGTAGTCATTATTATTATTGTTGTCATCATTATTAGCAGTGATAGTGATGATGATGATAGGGTGTTGTACAAGTAGTCATTATTATTATTGTCATCATTATTAGCAGTGATAGTGATGATGATAAGGTGGTGTACAAGTAGTCATTATTATTATTGTTGTCATCATTATTAGCAGTGATAGTGATGATGATGATAAGGTGGTGTACAAGTAGTCATTATTATTATTGTTGTCATCATTATTAGCAGTGATAGTGATGATGATGATAAGGTGGTGTACAAGTAGTCATTATTATTATTGTTGTCATTATTAGCAGTGATAGTGATGATGATAGGGTGTTGTACAAGTAGTCATTATTATTATTGTTGTCATCATTATTAGCAGTGATAGTGATGATGATAAGGTGGTGTACAAGTAGTCATTATTATTATTGTTGTCATCATTATTAGCAGTGATAGTGATGATGATGATAAGGTGTTGTACAAGTAGTCATTATTATTATTGTTGTCATCATTATTAGCAGTGATAGTGATGATGATGATAAGGTGGTGTACAAGTAGTCATTATTATTATTGTTGTCATTATTATTAGCAGTGATAGTGATGATGATGATAAGGTGTTGTACAAGTAGTCATTATTATTATTGTTGTCATCATTATTAGCAGTGATAGTGATGATGATGATAAGGTGTTGTACAAGTAGTCATTATTATTATTATTGTCATCATTATTAGCAGTGATGGTGATGATGATAGGGTGGTGTACAAGTAGTCATAATTATTATTGTTGTCATCATTATTAGCAGTGATAGTGATGATGATGATAGGGTGTTGTACAAGTAGTCATTATTATTATTGTTGTCATCATTATTAGCAGTGATAGTGATGATGATGATAAGGTGTTGTACAAGTAGTCATTATTATTATTGTTGTCATCATTATTAGCAGTGATAGTGATGATGATGATAAGGTGTTGTACAAGTAGTCATTATTATTATTGTTGTCATCATTATTAGCAGTGATAGTGATGATGATGATAGGGTGGTGTACAAGTAGTCATTATTATTATTATTGTCATCATTATTAGCAGTGATAGTGATGATGATAGGATGGTGTACAAGTAGTCATTATTATTATTATTATTGTCATCATTATTAGCAGTGATAGTGATGATGATGATAAGGTGTTGTACAAGTAGTCATTATTATTATTGTTGTCATCATTATTAGCAGTGATAGTGATGATGATAGGGTGTTGTACAAGTAGTCATTATTATTATTGTTGTCATCATTATTAGCAGTGATAGTGATGATGATAAGGTGTTGTACAAGTAGTTATTATTATTATTGTTGTCATCATTATTAGCAGTGATAGTGATGATGATAATAGGGTGTTGTACAAGTAGTCATTATTATTATTGTTGTCATCATTATTAGCAGTGATAGTGATGATGATGATAGGGTGTTGTACAAGTAGTCATTATTATTATTGTTGTCGTCATTATTAGCAGTGATAGTGATGATGATGATAAGGTGTTGTACAAGTAGTCATTATTATTATTGTTGTCATCATTATTAGCAGTGATAGTGATGATGATAAGGTGGTGTACAAGTAGTCATTATTATTGTTGTCATCATTATTAGCAGTGATAGTGATGATGATAAGGTGGTGTACAAGTAGTCATTATTATTGTTGTCATCATTATTAGCAGTGATAGTGATGATGATGATAAGGTGTTGTACAAGTAGTCATTATTATTATTGTTGTCATCATTATTAGCAGTGATAGTGATGATGATGATAAGGTGTTGTACAAGTAGTCATTATTATTGCAAGGGCGCAACTTAGAAAAAGTTTTAAAAAGTGAAAGGGGTCCAGGGGCTAGCAGTGCCCTGTATGGGGGGTCTGAGAGGCTGTGCCCTCAGATGCTGAAGCCTTTGTAAAAAAAACGGATTTTCCGTTTCTGACTCTTTTGAAAAAACGGATTCCGTCGTCTAACAGAAAAAGTTGCACCCCATGTTATTGTTACTGTCATCATTATTAGCAGTGATAGTGACGATGATAAGGTGTTTACAAGTAGTCATTATTGTTATTGTTATTATTATTGATTGTGATGATGATGAAGTTGATGAAGTGTTGTACAAGTAGTCATTTTTATTTTTGTTGTTATCATCATCATCATCGTTGTTGTTTTTGTTGTTGATATTGATGATGATGAAGAAGTGTTGTACGAGTAGTCATTTTTGTTGTTGTTGTTATTATTATTGTTGTTGTTGATAGTATGGTGATGAAACATTGCACAAGTACCAAATTAATAAATGATGATGATAATGATAATAATGTTGATACCATCGTCATGGTTATTATCATTATCATCGTTGTTAATATTATTATTATTATTATTATTATTATCAACAATGATAGTGATGATGATTAGATGTAGTACAAGTAGTTATTACTATTGATAATATTATTAGTACTATTAATGATAGTGACGTTGACGATGAAGCATTGTACAAGCATTTATTATCATCATGACATGATGGTGATGATGATGATGTAGTTTTGTACAAGTAGTTATCATCATCATCATTATTAATGATAGTGATGATGGTGTATTGTAGTCATTACTATTAATAATGATGATATGATGATGATGATGGTGATAGTGATGATAGTGATGTACTGTTTCAGTTTGTGCGTGAAATTGACAACGAGAAGCGAACGCGACTGTTGCAGTTTGTTACAGGGACATGTCGCCTACCTGTTGGGGGTTTGCTGAGTTGATGGGTGAGCATGTGTGTATGTGTGTGTGTGTGTGTGTGTGTGTGTGTGTGTGTGTGTGTGTGTGTTGTGTGTGTGTGTGTGTGTGTTGTGTGTGTGTGTGTGTGTGTGTGTGTGTGTGTGACTAGTTTATCAGTTGTGCTGAGTTGATGGGTGAGCATGTGTGTGTGTGTTGTGTGTGTGTGTGTGTGTGACTAGTTTATCAGTTGTGCTGAGTTGATGGGTGAGCATGTGTGTGTGTGTGTGTTGTGTGTGTGTGTGTGTGTGTGTGTGTGTGTGTGTGTGTGTTGTGTGTGTGTGTGTGTGTGTGTGTGTGTGTGTGTGACTAGTTTATCAGTTGTGCTGAGTTGATGGGTGAGCATGTGTGTGTGTGTGTGTGTGTGTGTGTGTTGTGTGTGTGTGTGTGTGTGTGTGTGTGTGTGTGTGTGTGTGTGTGTGTGTGTGTGTGTGTGTGTGACTAGTTTATCAGTTGTGCTGAGTTGATGGGTCAGTCTGTGTGTGTGTGTGTGTGTGTACATGTATGTGTGTACACGTATGTATGTGTGTTTGTGTGTGTGCACACATTCGTGTATGTGTGTGTGTTTGTGTGAGTGTAATGTTTGTGTGTGTGTGCGTGCACGTGTTCGTGTGTGTGTGTGTGACTAGTTTATTAGTTGTGCCGAGTTGATGGGTCAGAGTGTGTGTTGTGTGTGTTTGTGTTGTGTGTGTGTGTGTGTGTGTGTGTGTATGTGTGTGTGTGTGTGTGTTGTGTGTGTGTGTGTTGTGTGTGTGTGTGTGTGTGACTAGTTTATCAGTTGTGCTGAGTTGATGGGTCAGTCTCTGTGTGTGTTGTGTGTGTGTGTGTGTGTGTGTGTGTGTGTGTACATGTATGTGTGTACATGTATGTATGTGTGTGTGTTTGTGTGTGTGCGCACAGCCGTGTGTGTTTGTGTGTGTGTAATGTTTGTGTGTGTGTGCGTGCACGTGTGTGTGTGTTCATGTGTGTGTGTATGTGTGTGTGTGTGTATGTGTGTATGTTTGTATATGTGTGTTTTTAGTTGCATGTGTGTATGTGCATGCATGTGTTTGTGTGCACAGATGCATATGTGTAATCAGTGTGTTCATCATGTGACATAAGACTCCTGATAGTTGAGTGAGCGTGTTCATCAACATGTGACATAAGACTCCTGATAGTTGAGTGAGTGTGTTCATCAACATGTGACATAAGACTCCTGATAGTTGAGTGAGTGTGTTCATCAACATATGACTCCTGATAGTTGAGTGAGCATGTTCATCAATATGTGACATAAGACTCATGATAGTTGAGTGAGCATGTTCATCAACATGTGAATAAGACTCCTGATAGTTGAGTGAGTGTGTTCATCAACATGTGACATAAGACTCCTGATAGTTGAGTGAGTGTGTTCATCAACATGTGACATAAGACTCCTGATAGTTGAGTGAGTGTGTTCATCAACATATGACTCCTGATAGTTGAGTGAGTGTGTTCATCAACATATGACTCCTGATAGTTGAGTGAGTGTGTTCATCAACATATGACATAAAACTCCTGATAATTGAATGAGTGTGTTCATCAACATATGACATGACTCCTGATAGTTGAGTGAGTGTGTTCATCAACATGTGACATAAGACTCCTGATAGTTGAGTGAGTGTGTTCATCAACATATGACATAAAACTCCTGATAATTGAGTGAGTGTGTTCATCAGCATATGACATGACTCCTGATAGTTGAGTGAGTGTGTTCATCAACATATGACATGACTCCTGATAGTTGAGTGAGTGTGTTCATCAACATATGACATAAAACTCCTGATAGTTGAGTGAGTGTGTTCATCAGCATATGACATAAGACTCCTGATAGTTGAGTGAGTGTGTTCATTAACATATGACTCCTGATAGTTGAGTGAGTGTGTTCATTAACATATGACTCCTGATAGTTGAGTGAGTGTGTTCATCAACATATGACATAAGACTCCTGATAGTTGAATGAGCGTGTTCATCAACATATGACATAAGACTCCTGATAGTTGAGTGAGTGTGTTCATCAACATATGACTCCTGATAGTTGAGGGAGTGTGTTCATCAACATATGACATAAGACTCCTGATAGTTGAGTGAGTGTGTTCATCAACATATGACATAAGACTCCTGATAGCTGAGTGAGCGTGTTCATCAACATATGACTCCTGATAGTTGAGTGAGCGTGTTCATCAACATATGACATAAGACTCCTGATAGTTGGTGAGTGTGTTTCATCAACATATGACTCCTGATAGTTGAGTGAGCGTGTTCATCAACATGTGACATAAGACTCCTGATAGTTGAGTGAGCGTGTTCATCAACATATGACATAAGACTCCTGATAGTTGAGTGAGCATGTTCATCAACATATGACATAAGACTCCTGATAGTTGAGTGTGTGTGTTCATCAACATGTGACATAAGACTCCTGATAGTTGAGTGAGTGTGTTCATCAACATGTGACATAAGACTCCTGATAGTTGAGTGAGTGTGTTCATCAACATGTGACATAAGACTCCTGATAGTTGAGTGAGTGTGTTCATCAACATGTGACATAAGACTCCTGATAGTTGAGTGAGCGTGTTCATCAACATGTGACATAAGACTCCTGATAGTTGAGTGAGTGTGTTCATCAACATATGACATAAGACTCCTGATAGTTGAGTGTGTGTGTTCATCAACATGTGACATAAGACTCCTGATAGTTGAGTGAGCGTGTTCATCAACATATGACATAAGGCTCCTGATAGTTGAGTGAGTGTGTTCATCAACATGTGACATAAGACTCCTGATAGTTGAGTGAGTGTGTTCATCAACATATGACTCCTGATAGTTGAGTGAGCGTGTTCATCAACATATGACATAAGACTCCTGATAGTTGAGTGAGCGTGTTCATCAACATATGACATAAGACTCCTGATAGTTGAGTGAGCATGTTCATCAACATATGACATAAGACTCCTGATAGTTGAGTGTGTGTGTTCATCAACATGTGACATAAGACTCCTGATAGTTGAGTGAGTGTGTTCATCAACATGTGACATAAGACTCCTGATAGTTGAGTGAGTGTGTTCATCAACATGTGATATAAGACTCCTGATAGTTGAGTGAGTGTGTTCATCAACATGTGACATAAGACTCCTGATAGTTGAGTGAGCGTGTTCATCAACATGTGACATAAGACTCCTGATAGTTGAGTGAGTGTGTTCATCAACATATGACATAAGACTCCTGATAGTTGAGTGTGTGTGTTCATCAACATGTGACATAAGACTCCTGATAGTTGAGTGAGCGTGTTCATCAACATATGACATAAGGCTCCTGATAGTTGAGTGAGTGTGTTCATCAACATGTGACATAAGACTCCTGATAGTTGAGTGAGTGTGTTCATCAACATATGACATAAGACTCCTGATAGTTGAGTGAGTGTGTTCATCAACATATGACATAAGACTCCTGATAGTTGAGTGAGCGTGTTCATCAACATATGACATAAGACTCCTGATAGTTGAGTGAGTGTGTTCATTAACATATGACTCCTGATAGTTGATGGAGTGTGTTCATCAACACATGACATGACTCCTGATAGTTGAGTGTGTTCATCAATACATGACATATGACTCCTGATAGTTGAGTGAGTGTGTTCATCAACATATGACTCCTGATAGTTGAGGGAGTGTGTTCATCAACACAGGACATATGACTCCTGATAGTTGAGGGAGTGTGTTCATCAACATATGACATAAGACTGATGACTTATGACTGATGTCAGTTCACAGTCTCATTTCCTGACGACATCTCCACTCTGAGAATAAATTCCATGTGCACTGACGCCCCTAGCACAGAAGAATATGACTGTCAGTCTTATACTGTTTTTTCAGGGTAAGCTGTTTGCGTTTTTGAATGATCACTTGAATTTTTATTTTATTTTGTTGCTTGTTTGTTGTTTTTGCGGGGGTTATTTGACTCTGTTGATGGGGTTGTGTGTTGAAGATCTGATGTGTGTTACAGGGAGCAATGGTCCCCAGCGATTCTGTATAGAGAAGGTGGGTAAAGAGACATGGTTACCACGAAGTCACACCTGCTTCAACCGCCTGGACCTGCCCCCGTACCGGTCATATGAGCATTAGTGGAGAAACTCAACCTAGCCATTGAGGAAACAGAGGGCTTTGGCCAGGAGTGATAAACACATCACCTCCATACTGTCAGTGACCCTGTCATGTCACTGTCAATGTGGGCAGTGATAGAGACGCTGGTCACCTGTCAAGACAGGTGTGTGTTAACAGTGAAAGAGGCAGACCATGTGTCATACCATACTTCAGCCAACAATACTGTGATCTTTCAACAAACATTGCGAATAATTGTCAGAGGAGTGCTTGCAATCTGACATTACGCATTGGTATAGTGTTATTGTACTGAAAAAGAGTACGTGTGGGCTCATTGGATGGGTACTTGTGTCCTGATATTGTGCTGATGGACTTAGTATGAATGAGGATTCGCCAGCAGGTGCATGTGTATAAAGAATGTGTGTGTGTGTGTGTGTATACAGGGCATGAAAGTGGATGTGTGAATGGATGTTTGAGTGCCAGGTTTTATTCAGTAACATGTCTCTCAATGTTTTTTGGTTTTCTTTTGTTTGTTTGACTACTTTGATCAACTCTGGTACCTTGCTTCAGGTTATTCCTACAACATTTTTGGATTGATTTCCAATTGATTTTGAATTAGTTTTCAGGAGCAGAATGAGTGCCAGGGACCAAATGGTCAAGTATAGTAATTGTGAGTTTATTGTTACATCCCCAAGAAAGAGAGAGGAGAGTTGGTTCCCTTGCGAAGATACAACTATGGTTCCCTTGCAAAGATACAACTAGACAAAAACAAAGACAAAACAGACCTTTTTACTTGACAGAATAAACTGTCCGGTCTAAAATACAAAACAGATTTGAGAAAGACAAATCAAAGGGAAAAAGTCTTTAAATGAACTTATGTGAAAATAGGCAGAAAAATGTGAAAATAGGCTGAAAAAAAATAATAAAAGCACTGCTGTTGGTTGGGGAGCAGTCTGTACTGAAACAGCTCTCTGTGACGGTTTCCTGGACTGCTCCCTAGTCACCAGCAGTATTTTTTTTTCTTTTATTTTTTCTTTTACTTCTTGCTGTTCTTAGTGCAGCAAGACTTCTCTGTGACAGGACTTTTCTGCAGCTGACCAGAGCTACTCTCTTGGCACTGATGACAGGTTCCATCTCAGATAGGTGAGCTTTGTTTTCTCCTCTCTTTCCCAAGGGATGACAAGGGGATATTGCAAATTGTGCCACGAACAAATTACCCTCTCCTCTATTAGGGCTTAAAACGTTCCGAGTCTGGGCGGAATTCTGCGATTTTGGTTTGTCAAAAAAAAGAAGAAAAAAAAAAAAACGAAAGGTGCATGGCATCTGTGATCGGCTTGCAAGCGTTCATAGCAACGGCGCGCAAGTTATGGCCCCTGATTCCCCCCCCCCCCCCCCTGACCCCCATAGTTTCAGTAGATTTTTTCCTCCTCCTGTTTTAAGCCCTGTTCTATGGCTGTGGCTGCGTTTACTTTTCCATTTGGTCCTTGAGTTCCACATGAAGCTCCAGGCTGGCTCCCCCAGCAGGTTGATGCATGGGCACCTGTTTTGCCCACTGTGGTGGATCTTCAGTTTTAGCCATACCCTGTTGCACACCATGGAATGGTCTGTGCCTCAGCCAGCACTGTGGAAGTCACATGAGAAGCACACAGCTGAAGGCAGGTCCTCTGGTGACAGACATGTCCAGCTGATGCCAGATGGCTGGACCTTGAGTGTGAGCCCCAGGAGAGCCCATGGCAAGGCCTCATCTCAAAGAATATGCTGGTGAAGCGCAGCCTGTAGCAGGATCTGAGCTCCAGTCTCGGGCCACTGACTTTTTTGACAAGACTGAAATATCCAAGATGATGTATTAAATTTTATGTGAAAGAGTAGTGTTTTATAAGTTATAGTTATACCATTTCAGAGACTATGTAATATAATATCGCTTGTGCTAAAGTTTATGTGAAAGTGTTTTATACTTTATAGTTGCACTATGTCAGTCAGAGAATACTGTATTATGATGTATTGTACCTTGTGTTCAAGACTAAATTAACACACTATTGATTATGCAATTTGCGCCTGAGACTCTTGACTTTTGAACTCTTTGACTTTGTAAAATGTATTCCACATGGTTACACATCTTTCTACTTGCTCAAAAATAATTTCATTTGGGGAAATAATCAGATCAAGTGCAGAAATAGGCCCACTAAGTACACTAGGTCTGATAAAAAAAGTTTTAAAGATCATTGCACTCAGGCTGTTTCATGTGTGCTTACCTGTTTTTCCTATTTTCTGTGCCATTTTAATGGCCGCATGAGCTGGAACAGTTTTTACAATGCTGTGATAATGACAATGATGAACATGACGCTGTGGGGCTTCATCCAGAATTAAGACTTTGTGACAGGCTGTACTACATATATACTTTTATGATATATCCTGGTGTCATCCAGTCATGAGAGATGATATCTGCAGTGTTGGTCACGAGATTTGAGCAACACGTCAATGACGCATCCATGAAGTGGATGAGATGTGCCGTCTTCCCAGAGATTCCTTAGCACACTTAACTCTGTTTAGGAGCTGGTTGGAGCCCAAATATCCCACAAGGATTTTTACAGGACTGATGAGGATTTGAACCCACAATCTTCCAGTCGGTAGTACATTCTGCTTACCACTGCATGTGGTCAACTGATGCGGTAAGTGTATTTAGCTAAAGAAAGATTTATGAAAAAATCCTCATTGATTGTATTCAAGTCTTCACAGGGAGAGTTGCTTCAGCAGCACTTGCCCTCAGATCATTCTGCATGACTGCTAAGATTTCTTTTCAGCCAGTGACTGTTAGCATCATGACACAAAGCTTTCCTTGCAATGTGACGCAACTCTTTCTTTGCAAAGTGACACAAAACTTTCCTTAAATAAAAGGGGTTCCCTGCGTACTGTGTATAGAAATGTGTGTACAACACACTGTGTCTATGAGTTCCATACAAACACTTTGTGTACAAAACAGACTATGTATAGGGATATACTGTATACTATGTACAGGCTGTGTGTACAACACAATATGTATATGGGTTTCCTGTGTACAGACTTTGTGTACAATATAAGGGTTCCATGTGCACTGTGTGCAACACAATGTTTAGGGGTTTCCTGTGTATAGGCTGTATGTACAGCAATGTCTGGGTTCCCTGTGTACCACACAATATGCATATGGGTTCCCTGTGCACACAGGTTGTGTGTACAACACAGAGCATATAGGGGTTCTCCAGATACTTTATCATATAGGTCTATGTACAGCATGTGTTTGTAACGGTTTGTAAGGAATGGTTAGAGTTGTGAATGGGCACAGCCAGTACGTAACAGCTTTTGGACAAAGGCAACAGACGCTTGTGACATGGGTGATGGTGAGTAACAAACTGTGTGCAGATACAGGTGTGTAGTTATCAGGCAGTATGAGTACACATGTTATGGCATATGTCATGGTTTGTGAACGTGTGCATGTATATGTTTGTGTAATTGCAGTTGTCATGCATATGTATATTATGTGTACGTATGTAACAGCATGTGTGTGTAACAGTCACAGTAACTGTGTGCATGTATATAAAACTGCAGTTGTCAGGCAACATGTGTATACCGTAAAGTACCTTGCATATTCTCACCCCTCGTCCCTTTTGCAGCAAATTGTTCTTTAAGAGGGGGACAGGGACTTTCTTGGGTTTATTACCCAGTATATGGTTGTTTGCACCAAAATGGGTGGTGGGCATGAATTAGGACAAGGGTGAACACAAGCCTGTATTTTACTGTTTTCCTTGTTCTCCCTGATGCTTCGCATGGTACATTTGAAAGACCACTCACTCTGTCACTTATCTCTGTACTCTTGCTTGTCAATGAGTGAATGTTTAGGCCTACATTGTGGTCTTTTCAAAATAAGAAACAAAACAGAACAAAAGAAAAAAAACATTACATTTTCTTTCTCATAGAATTTGTAATCAAAATTGGTGATATATCTTGAAAATTGAACAATTCAATTTGAACATATTATGAATTCCTTGAACCATTAATTTGAACTGGATTTCGAGTCTTGTCCATCACGTGGCACCAGTGACATCAGTGCATATGGAATTCATTCCGAGCACAGATATGTCATTTTGAGAAACTGAAATTGAACTCTGTCTCACTCACACTCACATATATGCACACACATAAACATGCACTCTTGCATGCACACTGACTCGTCATATCACTTTCGGATGCGCTTCCAGTCAACTTCAAATTCCTTCGCTGTTTCTGATGCTGTGGAATTTCTCAAATCTGAACTTCTGAGAGCTTACACCACATGTATGGGGCATACTTCTGCTTCCATGCAAAACAGGAACCATGTCATGAGTTGGAAGCAGCATGTCATGTTGATGTTACAGTGGTCTTGAATCTTTTGTGGAAAGGAAACTAACAACCACTCAATAATCCTTGTTAAAACTGGCAGATTGTTTGTGCAGGCTTGATCTTTTTGTGTGTGTGTCACTGTGTGTGGATGGGTTGGTTTATTTTGTTTTTGCATTATGTGTTTTTGTTTGTAACAACATTGTTGGGCCAGGTTTGTGTGTACAACAGGTGTAGTGACAGGACACAGATCACTTGATGCCTCTCACCTTTCATCAGATATAGTGGTGTATATGTGTAATGCTGCAGATACATGTTTAGTGAGAGTCCAGTGATGTGTGTGTAGTGTTGTATTTCACTGAGTGTATTTAGTATGTATGTGGTGTATGTACATATTCGGTGTAATATATATATATATATATATGTAAATCCTGTTTGAATGGTGTTGTATGTGTGTAGTGTATGTGTGTATTCAGTGTGTTATGTAGGCCTATGTGGTGTATGTATTTTTGTGGTGTATGTGTGTGGAATAAGTAGTGTGTGGTATATTTGTTGTATGTTTGTGTAGTATATGAATTTATTTGGTTATGTTATGTAGACCTGTGTGTGTGGTATTTGAGTGCATTTGGTTTATGTATGTGGTGTATTTTATGTATGTGGAGTGTGTATGTGTTGGTGTATATTATGTATGTGTTGATGCAGCAAGATTAGTAGCATGGAGTTATGTTCTGCTTGCAAGCTTGTTTAGACATACACTGAATTTTGATGTGTGTGCTGTCCTTGTACAGTGGGGGTGGGGTGGGGTTTTAACACTATTGTGACTGGCCCTGCCTCTGCCTGAACTTCCGGCCAGCCTGAGCCTGCCTCCAATAAAGAACCAGTAGTTGTAAAAAAAAACCACTCTAGCAGGCCTGAATGAAGTCCAATTGTCACCAAATTTGTGTATTATTGAAAAACGGATGCTGAGTTTAGCTGTGCTATTTATTAAGCTATTACTTAAATAGTTTTTAGCCGCCACCCAGTTCTGTACCATATATCACCGAAACGACTTTTAGCATGGCCCGGCAGTAGGTGAAGCTTGGTGTTCACGACTATAGTCGCGGCTCGTCACAGATTTGTTAGGTTGGATTGATGTGTGTGCTGTCCTTGTACAGTGGGGTGGGGTGGGGTTTTAAGTTGGATTGATATATGTGCTCTCATGATACAGTGTGTGTGTGTGGAGATGGATTCATGTTTTGTGCTGTCTTTGTACAATGGGGTGGGGTTTTAAGTTGGATTGATGTGTGTGCTGTCTTTATACAGTGAGAGGGAGGAAGTTTTATTAAGTTGGATTAATGTTTGTGCAGACATACAGAATATTCTTGTATATTTTATTTACTCTTGGCTAGAGTGTCCATTAAAATGTATCCCTTTGATTCCCTCACTATAACCATCAACAGGAAGCTGCTGGATAGAGTGAGGGATCGAAGGGGTTAGGTTCATCATGGTTTTACAGGGGTTTTTATTTAAAGTTTTTTAACCTCGTTTATATATTTACTTTTGAGGGTTCCATATCAGTATCATACAAATCGCATGCTGACATTGAAAAAAAAAGAATTCCATGCATTTCATCTTTAAAAAAAAGATATCAGACTGTAACATGATATAGTGATTAGCAATCAGATTGTACCATGATATAGTGATTAGCAATCAGACTGTAACATGATATAATGATCAGCTATCAGATTGTAACATGATATAATGATCAGCTATCAGACTGTAACATGATATAATGATCAGCTATCAGATTGTACCATGATATAATGATCAGCTATCAGATTGTAACATGATATAATGATCAGATTGTACATGATATAATGATCAGCTATCAGATTGTACCATGATATAGTGATTAGCTATCAGATTGTACCATGATATAATGATCAGCTATCAGATTGTAACATGATATAATGATCAGCTATCAGATTGTAACATGATATAATGATCAGCTATCAGACTGTAACATGATATAATGATCAGCTATCAGATTGTAACATGATATAATGATCAGCTATCAGATTGTAACATGATATAATGATCAGCTATCAGATTGTAACATGATATAATGATCAGCTATCAGATTGTAACATGATATAATGATCAGCTATCAGATTGTAACATGATATAATGATCAGCTATCAGATTGTAACATGATATAGTGATTAGCAATCAGATTGTACCATGATATACTGATCAGCTATCAGATTGTACCATGATATAATGATCAGCTATCAGATTGTACCATGATATAATGATCAGCTATCAGATTGTACCATGATATAATGATCAGCTATCAGATTGTAACATGATATAATGATCAGCTATCAGATTGTACCATGATATAATGATCAGCTATCAGATTGTACCATGATATAATGATCAGCAATCAGATTGTACCATGATATAATGATCAGCAATCAGATTGTACCATGATATAATGATCAGCTATCAGATTGTACCATGATATAATGATCAGCTATCAGATTGTAACATGAATAATGATCAGCAATCAGATTGTACCATGATATAATGATCAGCTATCAGATTGTACCATGATATAATGATCAGCTATCAGATTGTACCATGATATAATGATTAGCTATCAGATTGTACCATGATATAATGATCAGCTATCAGATTGTACCATGATATAATGATCAGCTATCAGATTGTAACATGATATAATGATCAGCTATCAGATTGTAACATGATATAATGATCAGCTATCAGATTGTACCATGATATAATGATCAGCTATCAGATTGTAACATGATATAATGATCAGCTATCAGATTGTAACATGATATAGTGATTAGCAATCAGATTGTACCATGATATAATGATCAGCTATCAGATTGTAACATGATATTATGATCAGCTATCAGATTGTAACATGATATACTGATCAGCTATCAGATTGTAATGTCATAATGATTATTTCCACCCCTTCTTTGTCAGGTGATTGGATACTGAATTATGTCCATTCTGATGTCATGGAATGGTGTCCTTTCTAGTGTTGTTATGTCTGTTCTGATCTCACTGAATGATGTCCATTCTAACGACGTATTTCATGAAGTCTCAGGCAGTAACATTTTCACCTTTTTCCTCAGCAGTCATTGGAAACAGTAGTACACAGGGTGGAAGCCAAGTACCAATGGAAATGTTGAGCTTTGAACCAAATAACCAGACTAACCATTTTGCTTTATGCTGTGTTAAAAAATCATTGACCTTTTCCTCTTTTTTTCTTTTTTCGTGGTGGGAGGGATATGTGCGAGAATTATTCATTTGGACAGATGTGGAGGTGATGTTCCGGCAGTGAGATGTTTGGAGGAGGCTGTGCTTTCAACAATAAATATGACAGCATCAGTACTTGTTGGATGAATGTATTGGATGAATGAAAAATGTGTTGATTTTTACCTACTGGTATGTAGGAACCCATCAGTGTCGAAAAAACATGGTAAAATCAGACCCAGGAAAACATTGTCTCTCACCTCATTTGACAAAATATTGTGTACAAAAGGAATGAACAGTGATAAGAGCAAACTGTATATTCTGTTTAAAACAACAGAGAGAAAACAAGTTGATGTATTCTACTTAGAACTACAGAGATAAAATACATATGTCTATTCTACTTAAAACCAAAGAGATAAGACAGTGTATTCTACTTAAACTTGGTTATAAAACACATTTGTGTATTCTACATAAAACCACCAGTTTATTTTTGATTTCAAATGTACACACAATGCATCAAGCTAAAACACAAGCACAGTCTAAGGTTTTACTGTACGATTTGAATACAAAGTTGATCTATCTGGAACGCACATGTGGTATCCACATATCAAACAAGTCATGATCCACATGGTTACAGTTTATGAAGGAATGTGAATACTGCTATACTGAACTGGTCCTTATTATGTCTGATACACACGTACAGGACAACAATGGTAGTTAATGATTCATGTCTGATGTACACAAAACAAAACAACAATGATCATTTATGATTCCTGTTGGATAGGTTAAACAGTAACACTAACAGTTCATCTGACAGTGAAGGTTTATCTGTGAAATAGTAATGTGACTGCTGCCAATCAAACAACATCATGCATGCATCAGTCTGCAGGGAATAAAAATGTCATAAATCACATGTAGACCTCAAAATTGAATACACTATTTTATTCCACATCCAACTAGAAATCAGTGATTACAGAAACAAAGACGACATTAACATGTGTTGACTTAACGACATGCGTAGACCTACAACAGCACAAAACCCACTTTATCCCAGATCTCCAAAAGCAGAAGACAGATTTGTCACTGGAACCTTGGATTTCATCAATGCAGGATGTACTATGCATTTAAAACAATTCAACACTAAGTTCTAAATCCGTTTTATCCAATTACAATCTTCTTTCTGTTTAAAACTCTACATAACATTAGCACACTGTGGGTGTCTAATGATTTTATTTGAAACTTTAGTGAGAATTCTTGGTAAATAGGAAAAGAGTTTAAGCATGTGTTAGCATTACATGTTCATTGCTGCAGGTAAACAAAATCATTATGCACCTCACTATTTTTAACATCAAAGACTTTTTCCAAAAAGAAGAAACATTACGATTGCTAACAATAGACCTACGACTTACACTAGATAGCTTGCAATATACAGCATGTTCTATTTTGATGAAAACAAGTTTTCAATGGCGTATCTATGCTTCTGCTCTCATTTCATCTCATACTTCTCTCCACAGTGGGAAATTAAATTACAATCTAACATCACCACAAGGTAAGGTCCATGTTATTCTATACTGTATTTCATCAGTACTTGCAAATATTGGTTAAAAACAAAAACACCAACAAATAACTATAGATAAAAAAAAAAAAAGACCCTAACACTGATGCTGACCGTATATCGAGACTCACTGATATATTCACAACAATAACTACACACTGAGACACATTGACAACACACACTGAGACAATGACCACACACTGATACACACTCAGACATACTGAGACACTAACATACCAACCACACACTGATCACACACGGACACTGACTACACACTGACATATATACCAGACACACACGACAACTGACCACACACTTGGGTACAGCTGTCAGGAAAACCATGATGGTGAATATACCAAAGAGGCATTTTGGTGGGCAAGTTTTAAAAGAAACAAAGAAGAAAAAATATTTTATTTATGACAGTGAAAACTGCTATCAGGTCTTTTCCAAACCCTACAACTCATGTTGAACTGTTCAGATATACCAACAAATAGGGAAATAATACTGACAAGTTTAAATAGACCAGCTTACTAACAAATACTGAAAAAGTGTCGACAACTAGAAACGTACTGGTTTACCAACTAGTAGACAGGCCTGTAGCTGTGATCATATTCGCCCCACAGAAAACAGGCCAACTCCTATGGCTGTGATGATATTTACTCCACAGCAGACTCCTGTAGCTGTGATCATATTCACCCCACAGTAGACAGGCCTGTAGCTGTGATCATATTCACCCCACAGTAGACAGGCCTGTAGGTGTGATCATATTCACCCCACAGTAGACAGGCCAACCCCTATGGCTGTGATGATATTCACCCCACAGTAGACAGGCCTGTAGCTGTGATGATATTCACCCCACAGTAGACAGGCCAACCCCTATGGCTGTGATGATATTCACCCCACAGTAGACAGGCCAACCCCTATGGCTGTGATGATATTCACTCCACAGTAGACAAGCCAACCCCTATGGCTGTGATCATATTCACCCCACAGTAGACAAGCCAACCCCTATGGCTGTGATCATATTCACCCCACAGTAGACAGGCCAACCCCTATGGCTGTGATGATATTCACCCCCCAGTAGACAGCCTGTAGCTGTGATGATATTCACCCCACAGTAGACAGGCCAACCCCTATGGCTGTGATGATATTCACCCCACAGTAGACAGGCCAACCCCTATGGCTGTGATGATATTCACTCCACAGTAGACAAGCAACCCCTATGGCTGTGATCATATTCACCCTACAGTAGACAAGCCAACCCCTATGGCTGTGATCATATTCACCCCACAGTAGACAGGCCAACTCCTATGGCTGTGATCATATTCACCCCACAGTAGACAGGCCAACCCCTATGGCTGTGATGATATTCACCCCACAGTAGACAGGCCAACCCCTATGGCTGTGATCATATTCACTCCACAGTAGACAGGCCAACCCCTATGGCTGTGATCATATTCACCCCACAGTAGACAAGCCAACCCCTATGGCTGTGATCATATTCACCCCACAGTAGACAGGCCAACTCCTATGGCTGTGATCATATTCACCCTACAGTAGACAAGCCAACCCCTATGGCTGTGATCATATTCACCCCACAGTAGACAAGCCAATCCCTATGGCTGTGATCATATTCACCCTACAGTAGACAAGCCAATCCCTATGGCTGTGATCATATTCACCCTACAGTAGACAGGCCAACTCCTATGGCTGTGATCATATTCACCCCACAGTAGACAAGCCAATCCCTATGGCTGTGATCATATTCACCCCACAGTAGACAAGCCAACTCCAATGGCTGTGATCATATTCACCCCACAGTAGACAAGCCAACTCCTATGGTGTGATCTTATTCACCCCACAGTAGACAAGCCAACTCCAATGGCTGTGATCACATTCACCCCACAGTAGACAGGCCAACCCCTATGGCTGTGATCATATTCACCCCACAGTAGACAGTGATCGACTGGTCTGCACCCATACGGGATTATACAGTCAACTACAACAATCGGTGATCAGCACGGCTCTATACAGGATTTATACAATTAACAACAACCAGTAATCAACCTAGCACTACACAGGATATAAAGTCAACTACATCCAATAATCAACTTGGCTCCACACATGATTATATAGCTGAACTACAGCCAGTAATTAACACCAGCCAATAATCAACCTGATTCTACCACCACAAGGACATGGGGCCCATGTTAACAGTCAAGTATGCCAACTGAACTGAAGGACCAGTCACAGCGTTATACAGATCAACACATGCCCTGTGCCACAATCTGACAGGGATTTATTACTCCATTAAACACTAGTACAATGCTATACACACACTGACATATGATCTTACAGACAGCATCACTATCAAGACTTCTCTTGTTTCATATTTTTCATGGGGAACTTGTTAGGAAACTATTGCACAATGAGATTCCTATGTAAACAGTTTTTGTGATGACAACATATTGTGTAGTATGCAGAAAATGTCCTACCTGATGAAATGGGGATGACCCTGTGATGATGCTGCCTTGCCTGTACTGAAGGGTATAAACAAGTGTTTTAAAAAAAAAAAAAAAAATATATTATAATCAATTTTTTCCTCAAAATGTTGAATTCAGCTAAAAATTCAAACTATACATACACAGAAATTTTACATGTATCGTTAAATCAATGTAACTATACATATTTAATTTTCAACATTGTATATGAATTCACAACATAGTACATTCAATAAAAATTGTATGCAAAATAACATTTTATGTCTGATTTCGAACACCAAATACTTCAAACAAAATAATGACATGTATAATTTTCAACATTTCCTTTGAAGCCGATTCCTAGTGTTAGTTCATCACCATGGACAGCAAATGTTTTCACGCTTATACATATGTGCATAAAAACTACACCAAAAAGGAACTAACTTCTACAAAACTGTCTTCTTCATAAACAGACACAAACTTTGCTGTGCAATTCTATTGATTATTTTTGATTTTGCATCAGTGTGGCCAAACATCAGAGGATGACTGCACAGCAAATTCTCAACTAAATTCTAAAAGATTGATTTTGATCTAGAAAGTAAAGAGTTTTGTTCATGACTTGTTACAAAATGTTTGTGATTTGGATGCTCATAAAAATGGCAACATAGACAAAAAACTAGAAAAGAAAACCAAAGCAAGTGCAACCACACGTGTTCAAGCTAATAGAAAAGATTTTTTTTTGAATGTGAGTGCAGAATCTTATGTACAAGTTTTATTAAACTAAAAAAAAATCTACATATAATGTACATGATGTAGTATCTGAAAATGTACTGCATTTTGGAACAACCCTATTTCAATCAGTGTGAAATTTCACATCACTTGGGTGAATAGTTTTGAAGATATCTGAGCAAAACACCTCCTATCCATGTTACAGATCCTATGTCAACAACAGTTGTCTATCAAGTCCAGCTTCATAGATAAACAAAAATACACACACACACACACACACAAAAAGGGGGGGGGGGAGTGGTGCTGCACTGTGGTGACATGCCTGGGTTGGGAACATAGTTGGACCTACTCAGCTTTGAAAAAAACAAAAACAAAAACAAAAACGCACAACACACAAATCATTCATAATCCTTACCAACAACACTACATTACAACTGGAACAGAAAATCCACAATGGAAGAAAGAAGATTGGAAAACATGCAATGCAGGACATCACCACAACAAAACACATAGATCAAATAACCAGCATATGTTAACACGATCAGCATGTACAATTTTTACAATGAACAAAATGTGGCAGTCAAAACAGTACATAATTACTTTACTTTACTTGGTCCATGTACCTATGCCTGACGATAGTTGTGTTCATATAACAGTACAGAGGTCCAAACAATTTTAAGACTTCAAATTATGTTATTACTCAAAGACGGTAGTATTAGGTCCCACTGGCCCTGTCTTGCAGCTGTGTTCAGTATTATGAAAATGCACATATATATCAAAAATATATACATACATAAAAATATACATTTACATATACTTTCTCAAGTGCAATAAAAATCTAATCTGCACAAATATAGCTTACAATTTCAAATCTGTTAAGATCTGCAAGTATACAAGATTTATCCAGTGATAACATTTCTAAAGAAATACAAAGCACCTTTCTATATTCCATTGCCGGAATGACCAATTCCCATCTGTTGGTAAAGTCCAACATACCTGTTGCTAAGCAATCAGTTAGTATGTTATACCTGCTTGGTCACCTTCACTTCCAAGTCATAGAAATGAATGCTGCAGAGGGATTCTTTCAACTTGAGGATACATCAAAGTCTGGGGACTTGTACCCAGAGAATTGGTGGGATGTGGCTGTGTTCCACTGATGTGACATCACAAGTGACCTTACCCTCTCTACTCTGTAGAAAAATGCCTTGTCATATAACATCAATGGCGAATCCTTTAACAGTGTTTCAGATTTCTTTCAAATTGCATGTCTGTTAATTTCATTAGCTACATTTTCCAGTAGTCTTAACAGTTTTTCCCATTGGAACGTCAGGAGTTGTTGATTAACTCTTTTTTTTTTAATCACATGTCATCATCACCTTCAAATTTTCTTGTTTTCTTATGAATTTATTCAACCTTGGAAATGCAGGAGTGTGCCACTCTGATGACCATCCCTTAAATTCTGACTCATAACTTCTGACCCAGGTTTCGTTAATCTAAAAAGCTGTCGCCCTCATTTTTATACCTGTTTTATCAAAGACTGTAACGGTGATGCATACCAGTTTTTGATCTTCAGTAAGGCACTGCAGGATCCACCTAGTGGTAATACATCTTGTTCAAAATATACTTGTTGAAATCACATGCACTGATCCATGACTAATACCTTATCAATCTGTCTTCATTCAACATTTCTATTTGTCACCTACACTGATCCATGACCAATACCTTATAATCTGTCTTCATTCAACATTTGTTTGTCACATGCACTGATCCATGACTAATACCTTATTAATCTGTCTTCATTCAAAAGTTCTCTGTCTTTTTTTTTTCTTTCTCTTTTTTTTTTTTTGGTCAGTAACTTCAACTGGCCTCCCAGGACTATGCTTGTTTATACATCATTTTGTCCATCTTTAAAGAATGACATCCACCTACAAATTAAACCTGCAAAAGAATTTACGTGCCACATACATCTACACCAGAATGTCCTTCATAACATGAAATGTTAATGTAAGCACTCTATTCTTCGACATTCAACATGGCCATGACTCTTAGAATGACTGTGTCTAGCATGACATCAATACAATATTTGCATGATATTTAATGATTAGATTATGCAATAATCATACCAGATGCATGTAACATTTCAAAGTGCTGTGATAGCTTTAATTATTAGCATATTCTAGCTATTTACTGAATACAGTTTCTGAATTCAATGAAATTGGTCCACAGATTGATAAGCAAGCCATACTAACAAAGTCCCCTTTCTGGCATCATCACAGTCTGGGCAGAGGCCTGGCTGTGGTCATAACAAGACATTTCAACAACAGTGTTTTCGTGCTGAAAAAAAAAGTTACTTATTCCATGTGAGTATGTAAGTGCACAAACAAATCTGTTAACAATGTGGAACAGTTAACTCTTGCAGCTTTTACAGTTGTTGGACTGTGTGTTAACAACAGGCCTGGTCCAGCACTGTGCATGATAAACACACCTGACCTCTAAAGAACAGGCCTGATCCCTAATAAACACACCTAACCTCTATGATATACAGACCTGACCTCTCATAAACACATCTAATCTCTAACAACACCTGACCTTGATAACACACTGAACTCTCTGACCTCTAATAAACACACCTCAACCCTGATAAACATACCTGACCTTTAATAAATATACCTGACCTCTGATATGCAGACCTGACATATCATAAACACACCTGACCTCTAACAAACACACCTGACCTTTAATAAACATACCTGACCTTTGATAAATACACCTATCTCTGAAAAAAACACACCTGACATCTGATAAACATAGATGACTTCTGATAAATACACCTGACCTCTAACTGAACCCGACCTGACCTCTGACTCCTTGTAGTAAAGATCCAACCAAAAACTAGACACCAAGTCTTTTCCGCACATTATCTTTACACACACACACACACACACACACTCACACACACACTCTCTCAGACTTTTGCCTTGCCCTAATAAGCATGAGATTTTTATCAAAAAACATAACAGAACGAAACAAACAAAAAAACAGTGCTAGCAATAGTCACAAAATGCTGCAACATTCTGCCTTCAAGCCATGGCCGCCACATCAGCATACAGTAAACAAATGAGTAGTGGATGCCACAACTGCCATATTTTTAATGGTGATCTTAACCTTGTGCAGAAAATTGTCGCCTATTTCCACCTTAATTCAGAAGCAAATGGGAAGTTAGTTTTGGTGAGCCATGTGCAACAGCTTCGCTGGCCTCTAACAAAGATGGCATAATTCTATAAATGCATGAAACAGGGGCAGTATTGAAATTCTGCAGAATCTGACCTATGCATGGCAGAAATCTGGTGATGGTGGAATTATCTCATGCCTGCCTTGGTTAGCATGAACCATTCCACCATTTTGAAAAAGGAGGTAAAAGAGAACGATAGCTGGTGTAAATCAAAGTGATTGCCAACATTCAACCAAACAAGAACCAGAAATACATAAAAATAGAATCAGAACATGCACATGATACAAGACAAGACAGGTGCAAATGTTTGGCCAAATGGTCTTTGTCAAGCATATACATATAAAAAAAAAAGACCCAATACACAAAACATTAACATCATCAAAGCTCTGCTCAACATAACATCAAGAAAGCTGAATTCTGTTTTTTCCACTAAGTTTTGTGCATTCATTCTTTGTTGTCTTATATATGCTTGCAAAAGACCATTTGACTGAAAATTTGCACCTGTCATATATATTTTGTTATATCAAGTATGTGTTCTGATTCTATTTTGGTGTGTTTCTGGTCACTAGGCATAGTCTTTACGAAGCCGCCTGGGGGGAAGGGGGAGGGTGGTGGCCTGCGTGGTCTGTGCTGCATGGGGAGTGCTATCCCCTGTTTGGAAGACTGCGTCCTTCACGCTGGTAAACCCGTGAGCAGCAGCAGCAGCCACATTGTTGTAGACCGTGTTCAGCCCCTGAACGAAGTGCTGGTAACTCTCGCCTAGTCGCTGACGAAGAACTCCAAAGTCAGGCACCAGTTTGTCCCGTACACCAGCGATACTGTACATACACAATATACGCATAAAGACAGATATGTGATTAGTTTACCCCACAATAAACAAACATATGTACACAGACATGTGTAGACAGGAATATGTGTCTATCCCACATAAAAACATACATACAGAAACCAACCCATGATCAGTTTATCTCACATATAAACACACACATGTAGACAGATATATATGATCAGTTTATCCCACACATTAACACACAATCCAACAATAAACACACACATGTAGCAGGGTTTGACACTAACAGTTGCCCGACTACCCAGGGTAATTAGATTCAGTGGTCAGGCAACTCGAATATTCAAATCACTTGCCCAACCTGGTAAGTGAAAATCGTGAACTGAACACAGTACATTTTATCTGTACTTACTGCTTGCTGTGGAAAAAAGTGCAAGTGGTTGACAGTCATGGTTGAAAAATTCTGTCATGTTTCAAACTTTCTGTGGTACAGGGGAAACTGCAGTGCCAATGAAAGAATGCGCCAGGGTTTTTCAATGGACTTACAAGAACCAATCAGGAAATAAATGATAGTCACTGCGCTATCTCTCAACAGACACACATTATCAACAGACACACATTATCCATTGTGGCAAGAAAGGCAAGACGACACAAAAACATAGGAGAATCTTCAAATACTAGGAACAATTTCTGAGTAGAATCTGCAATTCGGAAAGGGTTAAGGCTCAATGATAAATGCAACAGAGATGAGGGACAAGATATGATGATAATAACTATCGACGATGATGATGATGACACTTTCCTCTCAATGATTGAAGGAGAGATGCTACATGATGAAGATGTATGATGATAACATCTACCTCTCAATAGTGAAGGAGATATACGTGACATGATGAAGATGATGGTAACATTGGTGATTACACCTACCTTTCAAGAATGAAGGAAATATAAGCAACACAATGATGATGATGATGACACTGACGATGACATGTACTGCTCAAAGGTAAAGGAGAGAGAAATGAGTGACAGCATTAAGATGATGGTGGCACTGATGATGACATCTACCTCTCAACGGTGAAGGACAGAGATATGACCAACAAGATAAGGTGATGATGATCATGAAACATACCTCTCAATGGTGAAGGAGAGAGAGATCAGTGACACGATGATGAACAGGATGAGGACACCATGGTCAGCAAACCACCACCACCATTTCTCTTTCCCTTCCTCTTCTTTCGCCCTGCTCTTGCCAGCCGGCTTCTGATCGTTTTGCACCTGTTGTACAGCCATTTGTTTGCGTGTCGTCACTGTCGTCGTTTGTGTTTGGCCTGGTGTCGATTTTACTGTCTCCACTGATGACTGAATCACACAAAATACCACACACAAAATTACAAACACCACCACACATAAATTCACACACACCACCACACATGAAATTACAACACATAACATTACGCACATCACACATGAAATTACACACAACACCACACATGAAATGACACACAACAAATGAAATCACACACAAAAACACACACACATGAACTAACACTCAACACAAATGAAGTGACACACTATACATGAAATTATAAACAACACATGTTGTCACAGAACACATGGTGTTCATGTCTCTTTTCTTTTGTAAGTTGGTTTCAGGACACTTGATCCATAACTGCTCCCTTTTTCTGCAGTACATGCATTTGCACCAGCCAGTTCACTGTGTTTACCACCCAAATCCACGCGTGGATTCAGCCTTTACTCTGTGTAAAGCTACGTGTATATGCGTGCGCATGTGGATTCCTGTATGTTTATATCTAGGTGTGTTTGTGCATGTTTATGTGAGGTTCTGGGATACCAAGTCTTGTGTAAATTTATCATGAATTTGAGTTCAGCTCAGACTGGCTTATATGTTGAAAAATATTTTCTAGTCCTAGTCAATGAGATGACGATTTGACCACTTACATGCAGTCGAGCAGTAAGTGCATTCGTTTGGTCAGTTAGTCTGACAGAAGGTCAACGCTGAACGAAGTTGGGCCTGGATGGCCAAGGACATTGAAGAGTTTGTCGTTTTAGTGCATGCAGACCCTGGTCATCAATAACTAGAAGATAGAGGAAGCCTTGCTGTCCTGTTGAAATGTTTTAAATGTCTTGTTAGCGTCTTCTTCGCTTTCCTTTGGGTCGTCCATGCCTGGTTGAAGGTGGCAAGGCATTCCAGTTTGTCCTTTGGTCTGGGTTTCCAGTCCAGTTCTGACATGTCGACTGTCTCTATGAGGAAGCCAAAATTTTGTTTACTGGTGGTTGCTAGGGCGTTCTGGATGTGTAGCATGTTGGTAGTGTAATGTGTGTTATTGGTCATGAACACTAACAGTTGTGACCATATGGTGGCTACTTGTTAAATCATATTGTGACACAAGTGTGTTGAGGTTTATCAGTTTGTTGTGTTATATATGTAGGACATCTGGGAGACATGTTGTTCGATGCTAGGTGTTAATGATTGTCCATATGCACAGAAATGATTTTGCTGATGGAAGTTGAAATATGAACTAGGTGCTGTTGTGTAGGCACCGATCTTGGGTTCCTGTGAGTGTACAATTCCTTAAATTTACTTGCAGAAGTGAGCACAACACATGCTGGGGGCTGTACGAATTATCCAATATTCATAGCACAGGTTGTTTGATACAAGTGCAGGTGTGATGCTGATATGTGTATGTTGTCATAAGTTTTGGTTACAGTTCTGTTTATGTGGTTGTGTGCCTATCGCAGAATGATTATCTCTGAATTGTGCGCATACTGAAATACTTCATAATCACATGCTAGTACGGATAAAGTGCACTGCTTACGCATGGTAGCTATCTTACACAAACTTACTACATGCGTACCACCACGTCCACACCACTACCACCATCAAAACACAAGTAACAAACCTGCTCCCTGCATACCATCACCATCAACGTACACCTGAAAAACTTACAACCTGCATACCACCAACACCATCAGCACACACACACACTTATTCAAAACTTACTATAGTTGGCTCATATCCCCCCCCCCCTTACTGGTTGTCATCACCACCACCACACATCTTGTTCAAAGACCTCATTCCATTGTTTTCCATCTGCCATAACAGACTGACTGCCTTTACACACTTGACTGAAAACAAAGATCACCAACAAAGTAAAAACACGTCAAGTGGGAGCTGTGCATTTCACAAAACTGACCTTGATCACCTGGCTCTGTCGCTCCACTGTCTGTCCTTTGGTGCTGGACCTCTCCATCACCTCCTCCCTTTTAGCACTTTTCTCTCCTGTTGCCTGTGGGTGCGAGCGCAGTCTGCTGGGGCGTTCCTGTTCCAGTAACGAAAACTCTTTCTGGCTGGCACTGCTTTCCGTTTTCTTGCTGACAGTGACCTGTTTCGTGACGGTGATCTCACTGCTGGTCTTGCTGCTACTTTTGCTCTTCCTGCCCGTGGATCGAGAGCGCGAGCGCTTGGGTGTATTGTCCGATTTGGTCACGCGGCCCCGGCTACCACTCCTGGATCTTGACTTTGAAGGGCGCCCTCTGCTGCGGCTTCTAGACTTGGACCTGGATCGTTTTGTCTGCAAACACAAGGAGTGGAAGGTGGGGGTGTTAGTTAAGGACAGAACCAATGAAAATGTTGTGTTCAGACACAGCCAATGAAATACTGGTGGGTTCTGACAGAACCAATAAAACGATAATGTGTTCAAAGAAAATGAAAGATTGTGTCCACACAGATGCAATGAAAAAAATGTTGTGTTTAAACAACACAGAATACAGCAGTGAATATAACAACACAGACTACAATACCAATTATATAAAAATACCAAGTACAATAATGATTATGACAACACAGACTACAATACCAATTATATAAAAACACCAAGTACAATAATGATTATGACAACACAGAGTACAATACCAATTATATAAAAATACCAAGTACAATAATGATTATGACAACACAGACTACAATACCAATTATATAAAAACACCAAGTACAATAATGATTATGACAACACAGAGTATAATATCAATTATAACAACACAGTACAACAGTGATTATGACAACACAGGATACAACAGTGATTTTAACAACAAAGAGTACAACAGTGATTATAACAACACAGTACAATAGTGATGATAACAACACAGTACAAAAGTAATTATAACAAAAAGTACAAGTCATTATAACAACAGAGTGCAACAGTGATTATAACAGCACAGTAAAAGTAGACAATGTTATAAGTTTGACAGTTGAAATGTTTTGTAATTCTCATATGAGATTTGGGGCATTGGACCGTGGTGGCTGTGCACAAGAAAGGACATGTCCTGCATTTAGGTTTGTTACATGGAGAGGTTCCTGGAGGTTGGCTGACTGGTTTGCTAAGACTTGAACGTACCAGCAAGTCGCGGAGATTTACATTGTCTACTTGATCAGCTGCTCTAAGTGTTCCCAACTGTATATTGGTGAAACTGGACGCACCCTTGATACACGTTTCAAAGAACACTTGGCTGATATCCGTCATCAAAGGGATAAAACTATCCCCAATCACTTCAACCAATCAGACCACTCAATCAATGACATCCGAGTGAAAGGTCTGTGGCTTCTATACAATAACAGCACCATAGACAGGAAAGACAGAGAATTGCATCTCATAAATAAACTTGGAACACGCAAACCATATGGTCTCAATGACAAACCATAAGCAATCTATTACGCAATAGAATCCAGGAATGCCATTTCATGCTTCTTCCTGCTCCCAGGTCTACCCGATTCGTTGCACTGGGCACAATCCACTCCCTTACCTCTTGGCTCTTGCCCTGGACCCTCTTCAGAACCAGGCAATACCGATATGGCATGTCCACTTCTCAAATTACAGAACTCATCTCACTTCCCCTTTGACATCATAGTTGCCTCCCCTCTCCCCACTTCTTACTACTGCTCATGGACACATGGGCATTTCATTTGGTCCCTTTTTATCCACTGGACGAGGCGGCAGGGAAGTTTTTAGACCTCTTCTTATTATCCGTTGTTTAGTGTTGTTTGTGATCTGTTTGTGACCGTGCATTCGCGCTTGACAAAGGCCGGTTGGCCGAAAATTTGCGCTTGTCTTGTCTTGTTGTATTGAATACACATTCACTTTGGTTTACTTGTTCTTCTGGTTCCTGTTTGCTTGGGCGTGGGCAGTCGCACTTGTTTTGGATCACAGTATAACTGATTATAACAACACAGAGCACAACAGTGATCATAACACAAAGTACAATATCAATTATAATAACAGAGTACAACAGTGATTATAACAAAACAAAGTACAACAGTGATTACAACAAAACAAAGTACAGCAGCAATTATATATAACAACATAAGAGTACAACAGTGACTATAACAACACAGTACAATACTGAATATTACTAATTACTAATACAAAACATACTGCACCTTGGCCACAAAAGCTTTGATGGCCCTGGTGCAGTCAGCTAGACCAGCTGCTGGTTCCCATGAATCATACAGGTCGTTAAATCCGCGCCACCGCACCAGGTATTCCAGCACCCCCTTGCGCTTACGCTGCTCCAAGATCTCATCTACCTGTCATATATACATCAGGACAAGTTATTTTAACCTGTGACTGTTTTGGAACTGTAAAATCAGTCAACTTTCACCCTCAAAAAGCCCTTACTCCTTTCCCCTCACACTCCTGTTTGTTAGCCATCCACTGATGACAGGTCTGCCACTTGACAAATGGAAGTATGTGAAAGACAAAAAGACAAAAAAAGTGTCTTCGCAATTTTTAATGGACCTCCATTTTATTAATATATTGTCACAGGTCAAAATCTTTTGCCTGTATGATGTAATAGATTAAAATACTACCAATACCACCACCAATACTACTACTTTTACAGCTATCATTACTACTTCTAATGATAATGAAAACAACAGTGTTGTTTGATTACTGCAGTAAATTTGTTTAATTACTAATAATTACAATATTTATTTATATAGCGCAAAATCTTGATAAAAAAAAATTAAAATTAAATTAAATTAATTCAGTAAATTTGTCATAATAAAGTTAATGATGGTCACATCGTTTTATGTGCAAGAACTGCATGAGCTGGTCTAAAAAGCAGATTTTCCAGATAACCAATCATGTTTTTACGTTTCCTTTTTCTTATTTGATTGTGCACACTGGCATGAGTGTTTAGTACATTTTTGTTTTTGTCTGTTATGCAAAAATGCATTTATTCATTTGCAAGATTGTGGACAAAAATCATATATGTTCACATGTATGGCAAAGCAATGTGCATGCAAGAGAAATGATTTTTGGGATATCTGAAAACACCTGTACATTACAGGATAACCTTTGTAAAAAAAATTGTCATTGTTTAAAAGCAGACAAATATTCAAATGGATATATATTGCTAAGACGATAGAGTTTATACATAATGATGAGTATACTTGTGTTCTGAATATGTTGTGTAGTTGGGGAAAGAACTGTATCTTGGTACCCAAAGTCTTTCTGCTTATTTAACTTTTTTCTGCAATGTCTAACATAACACTTTTCTTCCCTGAATTGTCACCATCATGTCAAAAGGTATGACACAGATCATCATCCTGATGTGTAAGGATCTTTAAGTATTACATTGATTCCCATTGATGACAACAGATCATATCATAAAACTATGATATAGACCCTCATTCTGATGTGTAAGGATCATGTAAAGTATGATATAGACCCTCATTCTGATGTGTAAGGATCATGTCATCAAGTGTGATGTAGACCCTCATTCTGATGTGTGAGGATCATGTAAAGTATGATATAGACCCTCATTCTGATGTGTAAGGATCATGTAAAGTATGATGTAGACCCTCATTCTGATGTGTAAGGATCATGTAAAGTATGATATAGACCCTCATTCTGATGTGTGAGGATCATGTCATCAAGTGTGATGTAGACCCTCATTCTGATGTGTGAGGATCATGTCATAAAGTATGATATAGACCCTCATTCTGATGTGTGAGGATCATGTCATAAAGTATGATATAGACCCTCATTCTGATATGTGAGGATCATGTAAAGTATGATATAGACCCTCATTCTGATGTGTGAGGATCATGTAAAGTATGATATAGACCCTCATTCTGATGTGTGAGGATCATGTCATAAAGTATATAGACCCTCATTCTGATGTGTGAGGATCATGTCATAAAGTATATAGACCCTCATTCTGATGTGTGAGGATCATGTCATAAAGTATGTGAGGTGTAGGGTGGGAGCAGAGGGGTGTGTGTGTGTGTATGTGTGTGAGAGAGAGAGAGAGAGAGAGAGGGAGAGAGAGAGAGGGAGAGAGAGAGAGAGACTGCTGGAAATTGAAAGCATTCAGTGATAATACTGACAGAAACACTGCTGTAATGAAGTCACTTTGGTAGAAGCAGTAGGCCTACTCACTGGGTTTCTTTGGGGGTGTTTGCTTGAGGAAAATGAAAGGGGGCGTGGCATGGGGGCATAGCAAGCTACCAATGTCAGTGTGTGTATGTGTGTGTGTGTGTGTGTGTGTGTGTGTGTGTGTGTGTGTGTGACTTTTTTTTTATTTCATAAAATATTTCTGTGGAAATTTGAATTCTTGCTTTCACTGTGCTACAGGTATGGTAATGCAGCATGGTGATGATGTTCAGCCTGGACCTGCTGTTGCTGGACCTGCTGTTGCTGGACCTGCTGTTGCTGGACCTGCTAGAAAGGGAAGGGGAGCAAGAGGGGAAGGGGAGCAAGAGGGGGAAGGACAGGACTGTGTTTGGAAGACTGCTTCCGAAACTACCAAACTCAAAAGCGTTTTTACAGGCGATAGACACTGGGAGATAAAACCCTTTCATTTTATGTGTGGCTAGGCTGTGCTTATATTGTGGCTGGATACTGCTTTCTGACCTTTGTACAGTCCATATCTTCAAATCAAAGTGTGCAATAAACTGCTGTGAGCTCCTGCATCACTTGATTACATCATCATTGACTTTAAAAAATTTTTATTGCATTTCAAAGAGTACATGTGACACTCTGGTACATTATTTCATTTTGAAATTGTCATAAACAATTTTCATTCAATTTCCTTTCATTTGAAATTTGATGTATACTTTTATGTATCTATCTTCAATACCTTCTGAATTATAAGCAGTTGAAAATAATAAGCATGATTTTTGTCTGTTTCTAAAAAAAATTCTTAGCATGTGCCTTAGCAAAGCATAATAGCAGCAAAAGGGTTAAGGAAGGTACCTTTAACTTGGTGAGGTTAGATAGTTTCATGCTACCCCACTTTGTTTAGAATATCAAGCAAAATGCAGACGTTTTGGTTTACACATAGGTCAGATGTCAAACACACACACACACACACACACTCATATGCAAACAACTTACTGATACTGTTCATTTCCTATGCTGTCATCACACTGAAATAACAGGCATTTAGAAAGATCAAAAGAAATTGCTATTTCCCTGACAAAAGTTCCAAATTAGATAACTGAGTATGTTGTCATACTGGTAGTATCGAACGAAAAACAAATAGCTACACACGTTTATGATTTCACACGTTGGAAACAACAGGAAGTGCTTACGTTACACTTTGACACCCCTTGCCTCGGGGGCCCTCGATCTTGTTGCAAGCGTAACCCATACCCAAATTCAAACTGTTTTCATGTATTGGATACCACGCATCGCGGTACATGTACGTGTTGAGTCACGTAATGTGAACTCTGAAGGTCTTTATTAGCCGAAACAAACATTTACTTGACAGGGGTTTCTCATCCGTCATCGGAGGGCCTTCTGCTCTCCGGTTTTCCCCAGGAGCAAGTCTCTTAACTAATTCTTGCCACTATTACCAGTATGAGTATTGCTAGGCCCTAAATAGAAAATAAAAAGCAACGCTCATATTTTAACAAGGGTTGTTTACACTCGCCGTGACTCGGCCTATATTATTTATACAAATGGAATCATTTTTAAAATTTAGGCCTATTATTTAAGTGGAAATGAACACCAGAAGTCGTTGTTTACAAACGCGACATGTTGACGTACCACGCAGTTACGTCCCAAAAACGTTCCTACTAGAAGGCTGAATCGACCAGTAATAATGGTAAGTCTGACGTAACCTGTCTGTGAACTTACTCAATTCCAGCAACCGGCACTAGGTTACTGATCAACGGTTCTCTTCCGATGCTAGGTTACACGATGCCACAAAACCCCGATAGACTTCCACGCGCATGCCCACATTGCACGAGGGCCTTTACCGGCTGACCACTTTTGAGCCGAGACCGCACGAGGGCTAACGCTTCATTTGAAACCAAACTATTTTGAAATCAAGCCAACAGAACTTACAGAGTGTCTTTTAAAAGTTTGACTAATCTTATCATAAACGCGGCTGATGGGATAAAAAGAGTATATTCAAAATGAGAAAACAATTAAAAACCAAATTTGACTCACTTCAAATTCTTCTCCGCTCGACATTTTGAATGTACCACACTCCCATGATGCATAGCTGCAAAGCCGTGTCTATTTATAACTGTCTTTGTGTCGTGCATATCTCAAAACAAACATGACAGCAGTCAGCTACACAGCTCATACTAATTACAGATTACTCATACTAACTTTTGTATAATCTTAATATCTGCTGCAGCCATTTCAAAATGAAATAAAAATTTTTATCAATCCAAGACTGTGACTATTTACGGCAACCGTCATACGACAGCTGTCATCATTTTGTGTAATACCCTAGCACAGTAGCAGACGATCATCCGGTATTCGATGGCACAGTCGGAAAGTGTGGGAATCAGTGTACGGCCTTCGCGAAGAAATCGGTCTGTCATGGGTACCTCTCGCCCAAGTGAAAGGGTGGAGATTTTTTCTAATTTCCCAGTTCAACATGTTGAGGGGGCTAAACCCTCTTCATGTTTATTTGTTTTCATGTCTATTATTATCGTTGAAGATCGGCGCGAAACAGACCCTAAGTTTATGTACAGAAACATGAAAGAAATTGCCCACAGGAAAAAGACCGCTCATCAACTGGTTGCTTAATTTAAAATCTTCAGATGGTACGATTATTACACCTAAAGAAAAAGACAAAACTAGATAGATGAGGAGAGTACATTAAAGACCTTTTTGACGATGACGGAAAGATCATAAAGAAAGCATTGAAGGACAACCAATAATGAAGGATGAAGTTAGAGCAGCGTAGAAAAAGATGAAACCGGGAAAAGCCCCAGGATTAGACTATCATCATCATCGTCAAATGCCTTGCCGCATGGCGTTGGCGATCATGGATTTCCATCTGTCTCTATCTCTTGTTGCCTCAAGCATCTCCTCCACCCTCCTCGTCTACAGCCACTCCGCAAGTCCGTCTAGCATTTTCTCCCTGGGTCTACCAGGTGCTCTCTTTCCCTCCAGCTTTCCCGTTGTGACCAGGTGCTCCAAATCCTCTTCCTCATAAAATGGCCTATAAATGTTGCCTGTCTTTTCCTAATCTTCCTTATGAATGATCTACTTGTGTCTGCCTCCATCAAGACTGTCTCGTTTGTTTTCTTTGCTGTCTATGGAACTCTCAACATTCTTCTTAGAAACCACATCTCGGCTGCCTCAATCTTGTTCTGGCTTTGCTTGTTGACTGCCCACGCCTCACATCCGTACAACAGTACTGGTTCTATATAACATTCAAGAACTCTCTTCCTGATGTTAATTGATAGGCATTTGTTGGTAAGAATGCTTGTCATCTTCCTGAATGCTATTTTGGCTTGGCCGATTCTGCCGGCTATTTCCGATGTGCATCTGCCGTCTGATGAAATGACCGTTCCCAGGTATTTAAACTTATTAACCTGTGTCAAGGTTGTGCCATTTGCTGTTATTTTGCATGAGGGGATTTCATGTTTTTTACTGATCACCATGACTTCAGTCTTCCTGCTGTTTAGTTCCAACCCCTTACCTTTGCTTTCTATTTCTAGTATATTCACAAGGTTTTGTAGGTCCCTTTCATTTTCTGCAATTAGCACGGTGTCATCTGCGTATCGAATGTGTTTATCATTTTCCCTCCAACTTTAATCCAGGGTCTTCTTCTAGGTTTCTCATGATGTTTTCGCTGTAAAGTGAAAACAGATCTGATGACAAAACACAACCCTGTCTGACTCCTCTTTTGATGTTTTGGAAAGAGCTAATATTGTTTTCTATTCTCATTGCAGCTGTTTGTTCCCAGTACATATTTCTGATTATTCGTAGATCTTTTCCATTAACATAGAGTCTCTCCAGTTGGCTGATCAATTCTTCATGTCTTACCCGATCGAAAGCCTTGGTATAGTCAACAAAGCATAAATACAAATCCTTGTTCATCTCAATTGACCTCTCTATGATAGTTCTTAGGATGTATATGGCATTAATAGTTCCTTTCCCTTCCACTGTTCTTCTGCTATTTCTCTTTTGATTCTATTCCTTGTCCTCATCATGATTATTCTTAACAGGATTTTTGTTACATGACTCATCAAACTGATTGTGCGATGGAGTTCGCATTCTATAGCCCCTGTCTTCTTTGGAAGTGCAATGAAAATTGATTTTGACATTATTATCTTTGGGGATTTTTCGTGTCGTAAATTTCATTTAGGAGGACTGTTATTTTTTCTTTGCCTAATTCCTCCAGGGCTTCAATCATCTCTGTAGTAATGTTGTCTGGTCCTGGGGCTTTTCCTGGTTTCATCTTTTTCAGTGCTGCTCTAACTTCATCTTTCATTATGGGTGGTTCTTCAAAGTTTTTTTTATATAATGTGTTCTTCGTTTCTGTCATCCTCAAAAAGGTCTTTAATGTACTCTCCACATCTGTCTAATATTTTGTCTTTTTCCATGATAAGCGTGCCATCTTTCGATTTTAAGCAACCAGTTGATGTGCATGTATTTTTCCTGTGGACAATTTCTTCAACTCGTCTGTACATACCCTGAGGATCCATTTTGTGTCCGTCTTCTATTTCTTTGAATTTTGTGTTCACCTAAGCTTCCTTAGCTTCATTGCACCTATTCCTGATTTCTTTGTTTATCTTCCTGTATATCTCCTCGTTTCTCTTTGCCTTCCTCCTTTCCTCCATCAAGCCCAAAATGTCATTAGTCATCCAGCTCTTTTTTGCTTTTCTATCTGCCTTAGGGATTTCTTCACAAGCTTCATTTATCGAATTTCTCAACTTTGTCCATTGTTCCTCACTGTCACCAACGTCTTCTAGAGCACTGAATTTGTTTTGAACATGTACATTAAATTTTTGACGTATCGCTTCATCTGTTTTTAAGAGTTCAAGGTTTTGTTTGATGTTGCTTTTGATCTGTTTCCTTTTCCTTAATTTCAGCCTAAATCTTCCCGCTACAGGATTGTGGTCACTGTTGCAGTCTGCGCCTGGTAGTGTTTTTGCTGACAGTAAAGAATTTCTAAATCTTTTGTTGATAGGATGTAGTCAATCTGATTTTTGGTATTATCTCCTGGACTCATCCAAGTCCATTTTCTTCTGTTAGGCTGTTCAAACCAGGTGTTTCCTACTATGAACTCATTTATCTGTGCCCATTCTACAAGTTTCCCTCCCCTTTCATTTTGTGTACCAAGGCCACGAGATCCAACTATATCCTCCACTCTATCCTGTCCCACTTTAGCATTAAAATCTCCCATTATGACTGTAACTTCATGTGATTTACATTGGACCTTGGCCATCTCTAATACTCCATAGAAGTTGTCGATGTCTTCCTGAGTACTTGCGGATGTTGGTGCATACACCTGGATGATGCTGATATCAAATGGTTTGCCTCCCAATTTGACCAGCAAAACTCTGTCGGACACAGCCCAGTATCCCTTAACTGCTTTTGATTTGTCTTTGTCCATTATGATGCCTACTCCTTTTTCATGTGAATTACCACCAGAGTGTATCACTGTGTATTCTCCTGATGTTATCATGCCTGCCCCCTTCCATCTCACTTCCCCAAGTCCTAAAATACTAATGTTAAGCCTTTCCATCTCCATTTTGATGTTGTCTAATTTTCCCTTCTGCAACAGTGTTCTGATGTTCCATGTTGCTATTTTGGTGTTTCTAAGTTTGAGTTTGGTGGGTTTGGTCGCAGTACCTGGCTGACGGTCTGGTGTTACCTGTGCCGCATGACAGTCCCTACTGGACGAAGGTGCTCCACAGGAGCACCTATTCACGTCAATATCTTCATTTTCCATCTTTTTTCTGTCCATAATTGTCCTGGGGAAACTACGATGGTGATTTCCCCTTGCCTTCCATCGGTTTTTTTTTTCAGGGTTAACTCCCTTAGCCGTATTCTCTCCCAAGATGTCCACAAGGCAGTGGAGCTATTTACCCATAGCTTGGCTGGTTCGTGAGCACCAGGGCATATCCACACGCCGGTGGGCATGCATGCCACACGTCTGGGGGCCATACCTCCTCAGAGTCCCTCGAGATTTATCCTGAGTCCGTGAAGTGCTCAGTTACCACATGTCGCCAATGAGGAGGCATAACGTAGGGCTTGCTGATGGAGAGGCTATGTACTGACAGGAAGAGACTTACGCAATCTGCTCTTCTTTTCGCATAGCTGCAAGCAGCAGTGCTAGCCAGCGGTACAGCTGAAAGTGAGAGGTGATAAGCACGCAGTCACTAGCTGACACACTAGATGCATCACATCCGCCGTTGACATGTTGCATCACAATACATGGATACAAACTGCCTATGACTTCTTGAGCCTATGCAAAAACCCTATGCACTGGCAAGGTCTTATGGAGACGTAGGAATCATGACAGAGAAAACATTAAGCCGATACTATCCAAATGATGAAAGCAAACAGGCCGGTTCTCCTGTCATAGGCTGGGACTGGACTCATGATATCAGATCTTGAGTCTGGAGCTCAGTCAACAGAACCAGGGAACCGGCATTAAACTGTTTGCCCATTTGAGGTTAAAATTCATGACCCCTGCTTTTATCCGCACAGCACTATAACCAGCTGGGCTAACTGGACCACAGACGATCAGCTAGTAGCTGACAATCAACCAGTAATAGATGATGAGCTAGTAGCTGATGGTCAACAGGTAACAGATGATCAGCTAGTGGCTGATGATCAACCAGTAACAAATTATCAGCTAGTAGCTGATGATCAACCGGTAACTGGATGATCATCTGTTACCAGTTGATCATCAGCTAGTAGCTGACAATCACACTAACAGATGATCAACCAGTAACAGATGATCATCCAGTAGCTGATGATCAACCAGACAGACGATCAGCTAGTAGCTGATGTTCAACCAGTAACAGATGACCAAACAAGTAAATGATGACCAACCAGTAACAGATGATCAGCAAGTAACTGATGACCAACCAGCAACAGATGATCAGCAAGTAACTGATGACCAACCAGTAACATGATCAGCAAGTAAATGATGACCAATCAGTAACAGATGATCAGCAAGTAAATGATGACCAACCAGTAACATGATCAGCAAGTAAATGATGACCAACCAGCAACAGATGATCAGCAAGTAAATGATGACCAACCAGTAACATGATCAGCAAGTAAATGATGACCAACCAGCAACAGATGATCAGCAAGTAAATGATGAACAACCAGTAACACGATCAGCAAGTAAATGATGACCAACCAGTAACATGATCAGCAAGTAAATGATGACCAACCAGTAACATGATCAGCAAGTAAATGATGACCAACCAGCAACAGATGATCAGCAAGTAACTGATGACCAACCAGCAACAGATGATCAGCAAGTAACTGATGACCAACCAGTAACAGGTGATCAGCAAGTAACTGATGACCAACCAGCAACAGATGATCAGCAAGTAACTGATGACCAACCAGCAACAGATGATCAGCAAGTAACTGATGACCAACCAGCAACAGATGATCAGCAAGTAACTGATGACCAACCAGCAACAGATGATCAGCAAGTAACTGATGACCAACCAGCAACAGATGATCAGCAAGTAATTGATGACCAACCAGCAACAGATGATCAGCAAGTAACTGATGACCAACCAGCAACAGATGATCAGCAAGTAACTGATGACCAACCAGCAACAGATGATCAGCAAGTAACTGATGACCAACCAGCAACAGATGATCAGCAAGTAACTGATGACCAACCAGCAACAGATGATCAGCAAGTAACTGATGACCAACCAGTAACAGATGATCAGCAAGTAACTGATGACCAACCAGCAACAGATGATCAGCAAGTAACTGATGACCAACCAGCAACATATGATCAGCAAGTAACTGATGACCAACCAGCAACAGATGATCAGCAAGTAACTGATGACCAACCAGCAACAGATGATCAGCAAGTAACCGATGACCAACCAGCAACAGATTATCAGCAAGTAACTGATGACCAACCAGCAACAGATGATCAGCAAGTAACTGATGACCAACCAGCAACAGATGATCAGCAAGTAACTGATGACCAACCAGCAACAGATGATCAGCAAGTAACTGATGACCAACCAGCAACAGATGATCAGCAAGTAACTGATGACCAACCAGTAACAGATGATCAGCAAGTAACTGATGACCAACCAGTAACATGATCAGCAAGTAACTGATGACCAACCAGTAACATGATCAGCAAGTAACTGATGACCAACCAGTAACATGATCAGCAAGTAACTGATGACCAACCAGTAACATGATCAGCAAGTAACTGATGACCATCCAGTAACATGATCAGCAAGTAACTGATGACCAACCAGTAACATGATCAGCAAGTAACTGATGACCAACCAGTAACATGATCAGCAAGTAACTGATGACCAACCAGTAACATGATCAGCAAGTAACTGATGACCAACCAGTAACAGATGACCAACCAGTAACAGATGACCAAACAAGTAACTGATGACCAACCAGTAACAGATGATCAGCAAGTAGCTGATGACCAACCAGTAACAGATGATCAACCAGTAAGAGTCCATCAACACGTAGTTGATGATCAACCAGAAAACAAAAGTGCTACATATCAAATGCAAAGACACTGAAAACAATCATGACATCTTAATTAATAAAGTTTCTTTATAAAATGTTAAGGATTTCAAATATCTTGGCTCTGTAAAAACTAATGATGGAACCTGCTCCAAAGACACCAAAATAAGAATAGGAATGGCAAAGTTAAAAATGGTCCAACCCAATAACATCTGGAAAGACAGGCATACCAATGGCTTGAAAGTTAGACTTTTAAAATGTTTGGTCAGGCCAGTCATGATTTATGGCTCTGATACCTGGACTCTGAGAAAAATTGACTGGAGAAGAATCGAGGCAGCAGAGATGTGGTTTTATTGGAGACTACTACGTGTCAAATGGACAGACAGAAGAACTAATGAAAGTGTCCTGGAGGAACTTGATATCACCAGAAAACTACTAGCAGACATCAACAAGAGGAGACTAAAAATACATTGGCCACGTGTCACGCAACAAGAACACAGACCTCATGGCAACCATCTTTCAGGGAAAAACAGTGGCAAAAAGGAAGAAAGGCAGACCTCCAGTCTCATACATCGAGAACATAACCAACATCAGTGGCCTAAATATTCAAGAAATTGTCCACAAAAGTCAAGACAAGAGTGGCCTGGAGGGAGATGATGGTGTCCAGATGTGCAACGGCCAACACCGAACCCGGTGACAGCGACAGGTGAGACAGGTGAATGTGTCATTCTGTGAACTGCGACAAGCATGCTTTTGAATGGACTATTTGTAAATACAAATATATATAATAAAACTGTTATCTATCTGACCATAAGGGTAAATGCTTTGGTTGTCAATTTGCCAATGTTCCACCCTCACCTAAAAGACACAAAAAGTTGGCTGCATTGCACATTATCGCAAAGTGCATGTCACACAGACACACACGTGCATTTAGGAAGGAGGAAACTAAATTCCCAGAGTTCCTGATTTAAAAACTGTTGTACATGTAAGTGTGTGTAGTTGCTTTAAGTATTTCAGTTCTTGTTGGTTTTATTTTATTTTTTACTTAGACAGATCACCCCACTTAGCACACTGTAAGCAAAGAAACTTGCACGTGCAAATGTGCAACATCATCATCATCATCGTCGTCGTCATCATCGTCATATTCATCACTATTTTATTCATCATCATCTTAATTTCATTCATCGTCATTATCATCGTCGTCGTCACCACCACCACCATCATCATCATAATCAAACCACTCCACTTAGCACACTGTAAGCAAATAAACTTGCACGTGCAAATGTGCAACATCATCATCATCGTCGTCGTCATCATCGTCATCATCATCGTCGTCGTCGTCATCATCGTCGTCGTCATCATCATCATAATCATCGTCGTCGTCGTCATCATCATTGTTACTATTATCATTGCTATTATTAACAGTAGCACCAGCAACATTGTTATCATTAAATTATTGTTGTTGTTCAAAACCCAGTCGACTGCCCAGAGGATGTGCAAGGTCAAATTTAGTTTAACCACCAGCTTTCAGCCTTCTTGCATACCTTCATCGGGTGCAGCAATTATTTTGCTTAGGTGGTGGGGCTTGTACCCTGTGTGGCAAATGTTGATTGATACACTGATACATATGATGGAAAATTTGTATCACACTTCTCTGTTCAAAGATAGACTTGGTTGCGTGACGTCCATGATTTCCGTGATCTGTTTGTGTCACTCTGCCAGTACAGCATGATGTCCATAGTTCCTCTGATTGTTCTGTCACTCTGCCAGTACAGCATGATGTCCATGGTTCCTCTGATTGTTCTGTCACTCTGCCAGTGTTGCACAATGTCCATAGTTCCTCTGATTGTTCTGTGTCACTCTGCCAGTACAGCATGGTGTCCATGGTTTCCCTGATTGTTCTGTCACTCTGCCAGTGTTGCACAATGTCCATAGTTCCTCTGATTGTTCTGTGTCACTCTGCCAGTACAGCATGATGTCCATGGTTCCTCTGATTGTTCTGTCACTCTGCCAGTGTTGCACAATGTCCATAGTTCCTCTGATTGTTCTGTGTCACTTTGCCAGTACAGCATGATGTCCATAGTTCCTCTGATTGTTCTGTGTCACTCTGCCAGTACAGCATGATGTCCATAGTTCCTCTGATTGTTCTGTGTCACTCTGCCAGTACAGCATGGTGTCCATGGTTTCCCTGATTGTTCTGTGTCACTCTGCCAGTACAGCATGATGTCCATAGTTCCTCTGATTGTTCTGTGTCACTCTGCCAGTACAGCATGGTGTCCAAGGTTTCCCTTATTGTTCTGTGTCACTCTGCCAGTACAGCATGATGTCCAAGGTTTCCCTTATTGTTCTGTGTCACTCTGCCAGTACAGCATGATGTCCAAGGTTTCCCTTATTGTTCTGTGTCACTCTGCCAGTACAGCATGATGTCCAAGGTTTCCCTTATTGTTCTGTGTCACTCTGCCAGTACAGCATGATGTCCAAGGTTTCCCTTATTGCTCTGTGTCACTCTGCCAGTACAGCACGGTGTCCAAGGTTTCCCTTATTGCTCTGTGTCACTCTGCCAGTACAGCACGGTGTCCATGGTTCTCCTGATTGTTCTGTGTCACTCTGCCAGTACAGCACGGTGTCCATGGTTCTCCTGATTGTTCTGTGTCACTCTGCCAGTACAGCATGATGTCCATAGTTCTCCTGATTGTTCTGTGTCACTCTGCCAGTACAGCACGGTGTCCATGGTTCTCCTGATTGTTCTGTGTCACTCTGCCAGTACAGCACGGTGTCCATGGTTCTCCTGATTGTTCTGTGTCACTCTGCCAGTACAGCATGATGTCCATAGTTCCTCTGATTGTTCTGTGTCACTCTGCCAGTGTTGCACAATGTCCATAGTTCCTCTGATTGTTCTGTGTCACTCTGCCAGTACAGCATGGTGTCCATGGTCTCCGTGATAATTTTGTGTCACTCTGCCAGTACAGCATGATGTCCATGGTTCCCCTGATTGCTCTGTGTCACTCTGCCAGTACAGCATGATGTCCATAGTTCCTCTGATTGCTCTGTGTCACTCTGCCAGTACAGCATGATGTCCATAGTTCCTCTGATTGTTCTGTGTCACTCTGCCAGTACAGCATGGTGTCCATAGTTCCTCTGATTGCTCTGTGTCACTCTGCCAGTACAGCATGATGTCCAAGGTTTCCCTTATTGCTCTGTCACTCTGCCAGTACAGCATGATGTCCAAGGTTTCCCTTATTGCTCTGTCACTCTGCCAGTACAGCATGATGTCCAAGGTTTCCCTTATTGCTCTGTCACTCTGCCAGTACAGCATGATGTCCAAGGTTTCCCTTATTGCTCTGTGTCACTCTGCCAGTACAGCATGATGTCCATAGTTCCTCTGATTGTTCTGTCACTCTGCCAGTACAGCATGATGTCCATGGTTCCTCTGATTGTTCTGTCACTCTGCCAGTACAGCATGATGTCCATGGTTCCTCTGATTGTTCTGTCACTCTGCCAGTACAGCATGATGCCCATGGTTCCTCTGATTGTTCTGTCACTCTGCCAGTACAGCATGATGCCCATGGTTCATCTGATTGTTCTGTCACTCTGCCAGTACAGCATGATGTCCATGGTTCCTCTGATTGTTCTGTCACTCTGCCAGTACAGCATGATGTCCAAGGTTTCCCTTATTGCTCTGTGTCACTCTACAAGTGCTGCATAATGTCCATGACTTTCCTGATCATTCTACTGTGTCACTCTCTCGTTGCTGCATAATGTCCATGGCTTCCCTAATTATTCTACTGTGTCACTCTGCAAGTGCTGCATAATGTCCATGGCTTCCCTGATTGTTCTTCCGAAAGTATTGCTCTCCCAGTGCAGCATGAAGTCCATGGTCTCCCTCATCATTCTTTTGTATCACTTTCCCGTTGATGTATGATGTCCATGACTTCCATGATTGTTCTTTCGTAAGTGTCACTTTCTCAGGCCAAAATGTTGATGTTTTCTCCGTCTGATCTTATGACCAATGTTCTGCCATGTTTCCCATTATGTGACCGATATCTCTGCCATGCTTCCCATTATGTGACCGATATCTCTGCCATGCTTCCCATTATATGACCATGTCTCTGCCATGTTTCCCATTATGTGACCGATATCTCTGCCATGCTTCCCATTATATGACCATGTCTCTGCCATGTTTCCCATCATGCGACCAATATCTCTGTCATGCTTCCCATTATATGACCAATGTCTCTGCCATGTTTCCCATCATGTGACCAGTGTCTCTGTCATGTTTCCCATCATGTGACCAATGTCTCTGTCATGCTTCCCATTATATGACCAGTGTCTCTGCCATGTTTCCCATCATGTGACCAGTGTCTCTGTCATGTTTCCCATTATATGACCAGTGTCTCTGTCATGTTTCCCATCATGTGACCAGTGTCTCTGTCATGTTTCCCATTATATGACCAGTGTCTCTGTCATGTTTCCCATCATGCGACCAATGTCTCTGTCATGCTTCCCATTATGACCAGTGTCTCTGCCATGGTTCCCATCATGCGACCAATGTCTCTGTCATGCTTCCCATTATATGACCAGTGTCTCTGCCATGTTTCCCATCATGTGACCAGTGTCTTTGCCATGTTTCCCATCATGTGACCAGTGTCTCTGTCATGTTTCCCATCATGTGACCAGTGTCTCTGCCATGTTTCCCATCATGTGACCAATGTCTCTGTCATGTTTCCCATCATGCGACCAATGTCTCTGTCATGCTTCCCATTATATGACCAGTGTCTCTGCCATGTTTCCCATCATGTGACCAGTGTCTCTGCCATGTTTCCCATCATGTGACCAGTGTCTCTGCCATGTTTCCCATCATGTGACCAGTGTCTCTGCCATGTTTCCCATCATGTGACCAGTGTCTCTGTCATGTTTCCCATTATATGACCAGTGTCTCTGCCATGTTTCCCATCATGTGACCAGTGTCTCTGCCATGTTTCCCATCATGTGACCAGCGTCTCTGCCATGTTCCTATCATGTGACCAGTGTCTCTGCCATGTTTCCCATCATGTGACCAGTGTCTCTGCCATGTTTCCCATCATGTGACCAGTGTCTCTGCCATGTTTCCCATCATGTGACCAATGTCTCTGTCATGTTTCCCATCATGCGACCAATGTCTCTGTCATGCTTCCCATTATATGACCAGTGTCTCTGCCATGTTTCCCATCATGCGACCAATGTCTCTGTCATGCTTCCCATTATATGACCAGTGTCTCTGTCATGTTTCCCATCATGTGACCAGTGTCTCTGCCATGTTTCCCATCATGTGACCAGTGTCTCTGCCATGTTTCCCATCATGTGACCAGTGTCTCTGCCATGTTTCCCATCATGTGACCAATGTCTCTGTCATGTTTCCCATCATGCGACCAATGTCTCTGTCATGCTTCCCATCATGTGACCAGTGTCTCTGCCATGTTTCCCATCATGTGACCAGTGTCTCTGCCATGTTTCCCATCATGTGACCAGTGTCTCTGCCATGTTTCCCATCATGTGACCAGTGTCTCTGCCATGTTTCCCATCATGTGACCAGTGTCTCTGCCATGTTTCACATCATGTGACCAGTGTCTCTGCCATGTTTCCCATCATACAACCATTGTCTGCCATCTTGTGACCTATGTCTCTGTCTTGTTTCCTCAATACTGTCAAAGATTGAAAGAGGATCTGTTGAAAATTGTGTTCTTTACTCTGATGTCCTGAGTTCTTGCTCTCTCACCAGTATAAACCTCGTCATATTCATTAACCCTTTTAACTCCCACACTCTGCTCACCAGCATCCTGCATTGTCAACTATGCTAGCAAAGCAAAACCTTAACTCTTTGACTCCCTCACCCTATCCACCAGCTTCCTGAGGGAGTCAAAAGTTATTTGCATGAAGCTGGTGGATAGGGTCTGGTAGTCAAAAGTTAATTTTTTATAATTGATGGATACAGTGCGGGAGTCAAAGGGTTAAAAAAAAAGAAAAAATGTGAATGACACAAGCATTTTGTCATTAGGGGTATCGTGGTTGGGTTGGACAAGAGGGGATCTGGTTATATTGACTGGTTTGTAGCACTGATACTTCCTATATTAAACTCTCAGTAAGTCTCTACCAGTCTCTCCGACAAACCTTTCACAGTGGAACCCTCTCCTCTTCTTCAGATGACTCCACATCACAAACTGGGAAGTGGCAATTGAAGATCCAAGAAGTTGTTTGAGTTTGGTCTCCAGCTGCTGTGTACAAACTACATGTATGTGGAAAAGACTTCAGACAACTAGGCCTACATGTCTGCATATCAAATGTTGTTTCTACTCAAAGCCCAAACACTTGTCACAATGTGTGTGTGTGTGTGTGTGTGTGTGTGTGTGTGTGTGTGTGTGTGTGTGTGTGTGTGTGTGTGTGTGTGTGTGTGTGTGTGTGTGTGTGTGGTGGTCATTGGTTTAATGTCTATTCACTTAAGTGATTTTAGACAAATAAACAAACAAACAAAAAAAAGTAAATAAATAAATAAAAAATAATAAATGCTAATAACAATGATAATAATGATAAATAAATAAATAAGTAAATAAACAATTGAATAAATGAAAAATTAAGTACGTAAAAAAAGCGATGTGGGGAAGGGGAATATAAACAGGAAGAGCAAATGCAAATGTTTATGTGTGGTTAGTCATGGTTAAAAAAATAAATGAAATTTAAGTTCAAATTCATATATCACTTACAGCCCACTCGAGCAGCAAAAAACATATTCGGGCTAAAACCAAGTGAAAAACAAGTAAGAAGCAAGGACAAGGCAAATGTCAGAGGGGAGCGTAAACATAACAAATGAAGTAGCATACTACAACAAATATTTACAATAAACTTGCTAACTGTAACCATGAACAAGAAGATGAACGAATTACAAATATTGAACTATTGGACTTTTTGACAGGCTAACAAAAAATTCGTATGTTAATAATGATGATTCAAATATGTCGGAAATTGTGTGAGTAGAAAGTACAGGAATGAGTCGCTTTATACTAATGCAAGAAAGTAAATGACTGGTCGTTATTTTCTGTCCACAAAGACAGACAATATTTCTGTGCGGGAGTCAAAGGGTTAAAAAAAAAGAAAAAATGTGAATGACACAAGCATTTTTGTCATTAGGGGTATCGTGGTTGGGTTGGACAAGAGGGGATCTGGTTATATTGACTGGTTTGTAGCACTGTGTGTGTGTGTGTGTGTGTGTGTGTGTATGTGTGTGCGTGTGTGCAAGAGTGAATCTGCACCATAATCAGTGTGTGTGTGTGTGTGTCAACATCATTATCAGTGTGCATGTGTGTGCACTTGCACCGTTATTAGTGTGAGTGTGTGTGTGTGTTGTGTGTATGTGTGTGTGAAAATCTTCACCATTATCAATGTGTGTGTGTGTGCTCCATTATCAGAATGTGTGTGTGTGTGTGTGTGTGTGTGTGTGTGTGTGTGTGTGTGTGTGTGTGTGTGTGATGTGCACCATTATCAATATGTGTGGGTTTGCACCACGACTTCTGTGTTGTCATCATCTACGACATGCACTGTAGTGTCCAGCTGGGTCAGCTGTCCCTCTGTCTCTACTGTGAATCTAATACATTATCAACAGAGCTGAGGTAGTGTGTGAACTGCTTATGTCAAAGTTATGTTATTTTAGGAACGACATGTGTTATCAACAGAACTGAGGAGGTGTGTGAACTGATTTATGTCAAGTTCATGTTGTTTTCTGAATGTATTATATGTTGGTGTATGTAACCGGGGTGGTGTGTGAACTGCCTCATGTCAAATTCATGTTGTTTTTGTGAATGCGGAGTTGAGGTGGTGTGTGAATCCCTTCATGTCATATTCATGTCATTTTGTGAATGTGTAGTCTATAGTTGATGTGGTGTGTGAATGCTTTATATCATATTCATGTTGTTTTGTGAATGTGTAGTCAGTACGGTTGATGTGGTGTGTGAACTGCTTTATATCATATTCATGTTGTTTTGTGAATGTGTAGTCAGTATGGTTGATGTGGTGTGTGAACTGCTTTATATCATATTCATGTTGTTTTGTGAATGTGTAGTCAGTACAGTTGATGTGGTGCGTGAATTGCTTTATATCAAATTCATGTTGTTTTGTGAATGTGTGGTCGTTATAGTCGAGGCAATGTATGAACTGCTTTAAGTCAAATTGATGTCATGTTGTGAATATGGTGTCGGCACTCCTGTACCAGATTCATGAAAGATGAGGACATGGATGGAAGGCACAGGTACTAGGTATCTGTGTTGTGAGGCTGATACATAGTAAAAGCTACAATAACTTCACATCAATGACATGCCATCTGCTCACATCACTGTTGTCTCTCTTGCATATAAAACATCACACACACATACACACTATTCACCACCATCATATTAACTCCTCATTCTCTTAAAAAAAAACCCACACAGACGACAAAAATATCATTGCTCTTATTTTATTCAGTAAATGCCAAGCGAAATATCCATGCCCATAAATGTTTATTGATGGGAAAAAGAAAAAGACAAAAGTACTGTTTTACAACCAGGAGGCACATGAACCCTGCAGACACACCTGTCTATTTATTAACAAGCACAAAAACAAAAAGACTAAAGTCTTCTTTTATGACCCAATGGCACATGAACACTGCAGACAAAAACAAAATTGACAAAAGTATATTTGTTACAATCCATGGGCATATGAGCCCTGACAGACTGTTATCAAGTACAAAAAGAAGCCAATAAAGAGGATGGGGGGAAAGCAGAGGTGAAGATGATCGAGGGAATCTGTTGAGAAGCATTATGACCAAGAACAACTAGCTCACTGGACAATGCCAGCATCTGTTTCACAGCATCTGTTTCATGCCATAAAACAGCAAACAGCATAAAATGTCGCACTGACAACGGATACAACTAGCTCACTGTACGATGCTAGCATCTGTTTTGCATCATCAACTGCTATTAATTGTACCACAGACTATGGACAGAACCAGCTCACTGAACAGCACTAGCATCTGTTTCACACCATCAACTACTATTAAATGTAGCGCAGACAATATGGACAGAACTAGCTTACTGAACAATGTTAGCGTCTGTTTCATATTGTCTGTTTAGCAACATCAACCACTATTAAATGTAGCACAGACACGATGGAAAGATGTAGCCCACTGAACAATCCTAGTGTCTGTTTCATACTGTCTGTTTTACATCATCTATTCAACAGCATCAACTACTATTAAATGTAGCACAGACTATAAGGACAGAACCAGCCAATCATGGTTTCTGTGACATATCAAGAAGACGAAGACCTTTAGCGTAGCACTGCCTAAAAACAACTAATTCCTGCACAGAATACTGTTCAGTCTAAACAGACATTGGCTGGTTGGATTAGAATAGCATATTTTTCAAAGTTAAAAAGCACTAGCCAGATACTGAAATACAGATTCCACACACTTACACACACATTGTGTTTTGCACAGGAAGAGCTGGTGAGACAGACATAGATACTTATTGTGTCTGTAAAACTCATACACACAGTGTTTAGCATATATATGTATCCCAATCATCATGACCTCAATCATCTTGACTATTTCAACATTAAATAAACAAAACAGGTGTTCAGTACCGTTCCCTTCCCGCCTTAAAAAAACAACCTCTGTACCGTTGGTGTGGTGTGGTGTATGTGTGCGTGTGTGTTATCTGTATTATCAATCACAAAGTCAATTAAAAATCCCAATCACATTGAACCAGTAAAACAACATTGGAGATAAAATAAAAAAGATGTTTTACCCCTGAATCACATGAAGTTGATCCTGTATTTTTCTCTGGCTGATGACATTATATAAAAGTAACACTACTAAAACGTTTTTTTCCCCTTAGTTTTCTTGAACACTGTTAAAAAACTCGAATAGTTTCATTAAAGGAGTTGTGATAAAACTCCTCTTTCACGCATAGAGACAAATAAAGAAGAGGAAAAATAAAAGGTTGGGGCTACACTGTAGTGACCAAGGAATATCAGTCTGATGTTCACATGGTACATCCACTGGGACAACAACAACATCATAAATAAATACAGTGATGCAATGTTTAACATAAGCCAAAGCTCAAACAGAGTAACAGCACACCACCAGCTGGAAAAAAATAAATTCAAAGCACTTAACTTACAGGACCCACGAAAGAGAGAAAAAAAAAAAAGAGAATACAAGCTGTAAGTTATGTTAAAACAAAAAGACCTGCTGTAAAAAAGGAAAAAAGTAACAGACTTACTCCTGTCTAATGATTACATTCCTCCACTTTATTTCCAGAAGCAACTCAATATATCACAGGAAAAAAAAAGTCACCCTACCCAGGCTCTTGAGTTTCATGTATATTCACCATCAGAAAACATGTTTCCATTATATATGTATATATCTACACATAATAACAACAATATAACAATACAGGGGGTATTCTAACTGCACCAGTACTGTTCCCACAAGGAAAGTGTTGAACACCTGTGATGGTAGACTCAGGACAAATTGTGGAACACCTCTGATGGTAGAATCAGGAATGCTATTTTTGCTCAGAAAGTGTTGAACACCTGTGACAATCGACTCAAGAAGGCTGTTTTCACTAAGAAGTGTTGGAACCCCTGTGATGGTAGACTCAAGAAGGCTGTTTTCATGAAGAAAATGTTGAATATCTATGACAATAAACTCACAGAGGTTATACAACAAGGGCCACATTTCCTGGAATTCTATACAATGCATACTACTACCATGTGTCCTACAACACTGATGTTATAATTACATACACACCTTAATGGATATCAGTCTACTATACATATCTCAGGCAGTTTAACATGTTGCATGCTGTGAGGTTTTTATTTGGAACTTCTTTAGTCAAAGGGTAATCAATCACATTAACACAGCAGTCCTACAAGTTGCATCGTGTGGGGTCTTATTCAGCGTTCCTTTACTCAAACTGTTTTCTTGTACATGATCATATTTCTGAGATTTTGTCCGTTCCTTCCAAAACTGTCAATTAAAAAAAAACCCCTCTTTTGATACAATCACACACACAAACTGACAAGACAACCATGTAGCCTACATTCACTGCTACAGCTGTGTTCTAACATTGCTCATGACACACATTCCACATATTGTGGACCACAGACACAATAAGGGGAGTAGGATGGTCACTGGTGGCCCATGATGAACTTAACAGCGGATGGTGAGGGCTACTACTGGCCACTAGCAGGAGGAGGGGTGAAGAATGCATTCACTTGCCACGGTGACTTTTGAAGAAGTTGATCAGGCCATTGGTGGAGGAATCATGAGAGCTGACGGGGTTTGAACCTGCCAGTTCAGTTTGTATCACTTTGGCCAGCTGTTTGCCCAGCTCCACTCTGTGTGCATGCACAAACACACACAGAGTGACATGAAAACTGTGCAATAAACAATTCTGTTATTGACTAATGGCTACACTGTGCACATGCACACACACTCCAAAACACACACACACATATACAGAGTCACACACACACACATACAGAGTCATGGTACAACTCGTAACACTGTGTAGTTGTATGTGAGCATCCTGGACGCACATGGTGTTAGATTTGATTTGAAAGGTGTCCCCCCCTTTTCTAGGTTGGTTTTAGAAAAACTGATCCATACCTGCTCCTTTCTCTGCAACCCATGCACCTGCATGAACCGGTTCACTCTTTTTTACCTCTAAAATCCACATGTGGATTCAGCCTTTGATCTGTGTTAAGCCACATGTATATGTATGCCAATGTGGATTCCTGTGTGTGTGTGTGTGTGTGTGTGTGTGTGTGTGTGTGTGTGTGTGTGTGTGTGTGTGTGTGTGTGTGTGTGTGTGTGTGTGTGTGTGTGTGTGTGTGTGTGTGTGTGTGTGTGTGTGTGTGTGTGTGTGTGTGTTGTGTGTGTGTGTGTGTGTGTGTGTGTGTGTGTGTGTGGTGTGTGTGTGTGTGTGTGTGTTTTGTGTGTGTGTGTGTGTGTGTGTGTGTGGTGTGTGTGTGTGTGTGTGTGTGGGGTCACCCTTTCAGAACTTGTCCTGTTTTCACCCTCTTGTGTTTCTGGCGTACCAAGTACATGTATAAATGTATGTATCAGATTGTTGTGCTGCATTACTGTATCAACATCGCAATGCTTATATAATGGCTACCTGGTTGAATCTGGCTCTCAGTTACGAAAAAGCCACTTACTGCATAGCTTTCATCGGCGATCCGGCCGACTTCTTCAGCGCAACTGCTGGGTTGAGAACTGGCTTCAGTGCGCACCGCCATTTATAGTTTGCAAAGTGCACCAGCATTCTCTGACATGTATGTCTGCACTATTATTATGACTTGATTTTGCCAACCTGTCTTCTTGGGACTTGATTTGTTGCGAGTTGTTGTGTCCGTGCAGTAACTGGGCAGGACTACATCTTGGGGGGGATGGGGGGTCTTTTTTTTGTTTTGTTTTGTTTTGTTTTGGTTTGTTTTTTTGTTTCTGTTTTGGTTCAGACCTTAGCATGGTTTGATAGAAAGAGAGGTAGAAAGAAACTCTAGGGAGAGCTAAACAACAGGTCTTCAGAGAAGTAACCCCCTTTAGACAAGTGTTTCGGCCCTGAGCAAGTGAGAGAGAGAGAGAGAGAGAGAGAGAGAGAGAGAGAGAGAGAGAGAGAGAGAGAGAGAGAGAGAGAGAGAGAGAGAGAGAGAGATAGAGAGAGAGAGAGAGGACTTACCCCCATTGGTCATAGGAATTGATGTCCCAGATAACGCCTTGCACATGGATCTTGTGCTCGTACATAGCTGGAAAGCACACACACCATCATTACAAGATCTTCATCCCTAGCACATATAGGCGGACAAGATACATGACTATCAACACAGAATATACCCCTGATTTATTCCGTTCGTTAAGTTCATTGACCCTTAGCCTGACTCAATATATGGCAAATAACAAAAACCTATTTGTTGAGAAATTTTAGCAAAAAATAGGCATTGTTGGGGAAAAAAATATTCTGCATTAAATTGTGATCTCACATACCTAAAAACTGTACATCAATTTTCCTCCCATAAAATAAATATTTTTTCCTACGTTAGTTCAGAACTTAACCCAGAATATCTGGCAACAGCATCCAATTCATTTTGCTGTCTGAATCAGGATACAATCCGGAGGCCGATATTCCTAGTCTTCTTCTATAGAATCATTAGACTGCACTTTATACTTATCTTCATCAAGAATTTGCTCTAATTCTTGCTACACAGCTGCTAAATTCATGAGTCAAATGAGTTTTGAGTTGCTCACACTCTGCCATACTGCTTCTTCACATAGTTTTTTTTAACACTCATGTACAGCCGGTAAAACTGCTTGGTAAACACTCCTCTAGGTGACATAGTGGATCTCCCATTCGTAATTAGATTAAAAAGAACTTTGATGGGTCTAAGGCTACCAAGTTTATGATTCTCAAACAGGTAAGAATGAGATAAGTGACTGATGTTCCCGAATGGTGATCATGGCAGTGACAGAGGCGTGATTTATCTGCAGTTCTGGAACGGCCAGCATGGCCCTCTGAAGGTTAAGTTTTATAATCAAATGGTATTCAAAAGAAGGAAATGTGAAAATAGTCACTGAAGATTCCCAGGCTTAAGATTTGTTCCTTTAACCCTTTGACTCCCGCACCCTATCCACCAACTGCAAAAATTTAACCCTTTGATTCCCCCACCCTATCCACCAGTTTCCAGCAGGAAGCTGGTGGATAGGGTGAGGGAATCGACGGGTTGAGTTTTTGCTTTGTTGGCATGGTTAACAATGCAGGATGCTGGCGGACATGGCACGGGAGTCAAAGGGTTAAACGAATTTTGGTACACATATATCAAATCACTGAATATGGTTGGAAGACTGCCTCAGACAATGTTGTAAGGAAAATAGAGGCATGAGAATTTCACTTCCAATAAGACCCTTCTAGTGACAGGATTCAAGTGTGTACAGAGCAAGAACAGTGAGACAAAGAATGTGTGTGTGTGTGTGCATACAAAAAAGGGGGATGGATGGAAACTGAAACTCACCAATCAAAACCCCAAGCATAAAAGGTGACAGTTTCTGGAAAATGATGGAATTGCTGGGGCGATTCCCTTCAAACACCTGCAAGACACATACACACACACATGAAAGAAATTTCAAACACACACACACACACACATATGAAAGAAACTTCGAACAACAAACACATGCAACAACATACACATGAGAAAGCAATTTCAAGAATCTGCAACACACACACACACTCATCATCATCATCATCAGGTGCCCTGCCGCATGGCGTTGGTGATCATGGACTTCCACCTGTCTCTATCTCTTGTTGCCCCTAGCATCTCTCCCACCCCCCTCGTCCCCAGCCACTCTGCAAGTCCGTCCAGCATTTTCTCCCTGGGTCTACCCGGTGCTCTCTTTCCCTCCAGCTTTCCCGTTGTGACCAGGTGCTCCAAATCCCCCTTCCTCATAAAATGGCCTATAAATGTTGCCTGTCCTTTCCTAATCTTCCTTATGAGTGATCTACTTGTGTCTGCCTCCATTTAGACTGTCTCGTTTGTTTTCTTTGCTATCCATGGAACTCTCAACATTCTTCTTAGAAACCACATCTCGGCTCCCTCAATCTTGTTCTGGCTTTGTTTGTTGACTGTCCACGCCTCACATCCGTACAACAGTATTGGTTCTATACAACATTCAAGAACTCTCTTCCTGATGTTAATTGATAGGCATTACACACACACTCACATGAAAGAAACAGCTATAACTGTCAATGTTATGGACTGTCAGTGAGACCACAAGGCTTTCATGTTTCAAGTTTGTCATTGAAATGGGATTCCAAGTCTTTTAGGTCTGTGATGCTGCTACTGTAGAGGAGTCACAAGACCTTTCACACAGATATCACTGACTGAGTGGTCTGGGTGGCTAAAATGATTTGAGACTGTTTTGTCTCTTAGATGTCCAATATCAGCCAAGTGTTCTTTGAGATGAGTATCTAGGTGGGTCCAGTTTCACCAATGTAAAGCTGCAAGCATTCAGAGTTGATCATGTAGACAATTTTGCAGGTTTGACAATTATACTTTGTGATTTCTATGTGAGACTTGGGGCCTTTGACTATGGTGGCTGAGAACACAAAGGGGCATGTCTTACATTCAAATTTGTTGAATGAGGTTGTTCCTAGAGGACGGTTAGCTATTTTTTTAGTTTTGAATGTACCAGCAAGTCATTGAAGTTCCTATCTCTTTGCAGACAATTAATGGTGGCTTATTAAAGACTTCAGTTGTAGCTAGACTGGAGAATGTTCCAGCTGGACAAGGTGACCTTTGTTACACAGTGCACCAAAGGGTTGAAAAGTTAACCGAGAATCATTTGATCCTCTGTAGCATTCTTGGATGCAGAATGGAGGGCCTATGATCAAGAAACAGAGCTACTTTTCTTCGGGTTTTATGAAGAAGATCAAGTGGGTAGTGTCTTTAGAGGAAGAATTTGAACATTTCATCTGCTTTGTCATGAAAGTCATCTTCATCTGAGCAGAGGTGTCACAACTGCAAGAGTTGAGAGTAAGGGATACTGTTTGTGGTATGGGAAGAGTAAGATGATCACAGTCCAAATAAGACTGTGAATCTGTGGGTTTATAGCGGACTGCAGTCAACAGTTTTTCAGGTTGAAGTGAAACACTGAAGTCCAGAAAGCACACAGATCTGTCTGAAATTTCATACATAAACTTTATGAATGGATCAAAGGTCTATGCATGTGGATGAATTCCAAGAGCTGGTCATGACTGAGGGATGTCACACCAATGCCATCATCAATGTGTCTTTCATATATGTCCGGTACTGGTTTCTTGTACTGTTGCTTGATTTGCTGTTCCAAAAATCCCATGAAGAGACACGCATAGCTGGGGCCCATTGTTGTGCCCATTGTGACACCACTAATTTTGGAAATTTGTATGGTAGTCAAACTGTCTTTCAGTGCCTTTCAGTGTACCCTGGTAGAAGTACATCCTTGAAAAATCTGTGCCAGAATTTCTTTCTCAGGATGATCAAAATCACTACCAGTAGACATCCAACATAATCCTCTGTGTGCACATTGATACCTTCACCAACCTGCTGGGGCTTAGACGTCTGAACTTGAATGCTGTCAATGCTACCTTAAGTTTCTGAAATGACATCTTAAGTTTCTGATACTGGTTTGGGTTTCCATCAGCATCTTGAGAATTTACACCTTAATGCATTAATCAAAAGACACAACAAAAATGGTTCAGGTGATAACATTGCTCATGCTGCTGGGCTGAAGTCGTACTGCATTCTGGGACATGATCTAGCAACTGGAAACAATTGCATGCTGGAATATATTTTGTCTATTTAACTAAACTGATGGACACAATGCAACATATGTAAATATGTGTATGAGCATTACAGTGTGTGTGTGTATGTGTGTGTGTGTGTGTGTGTGTGTGTGCGTGTGTGTGTGCGTGCACGCGCGTGCGTGCGTGCGTGCATGTGTGTGTGTGTGTGTGTTTGTACAAATATTTGCCTTAACATGCATATGTATGACTGCCTTATCTGTTTATTTATTAATCAAATTATATATTTCACAATGACAGAATATGTTATGTATCAGGGCTGGTTGTGGTGGTGGAGTGCAAGAGGGACAGTGTGTGTGTGCGAGTGTGTGCTAGTTGTGTGTGTGTGTGTGTATGTGTGTGTGTGTGTGTGTGTGTGTGTGTGTGTGTGTGTGTGTGTGTGTGTGTATGTGTGTGTGTGTGTGTGTGTGTGCGAGTGTGTGTGTTTGTACAAATATTTGCCTTAACATGCATATGTATGACTGCCTTATCTGTTTATTTATTAATCAAATTATATATTTTACAATGACAGAATATGTTAAGTATCAGGGCTGGTTGTGGTGGTGGAGTGCAAGAGGGACAGTGTGTGTGTGCGAGTGTGTGCTAGTTGTGTGTGTGTGTGTGTGTGTGTGTGTGTGTGTGTGTGTATGTATGTGTGTGTGTGTGTGTGTGTGTGTGTGTGTGTGTGTGTGTGTGTGTGTGTGTGTGTGTTGTGTGTGTGTGTGTGTGTGTGTGTGTGTGTGTGTGTGTGTGTGTGTGTGTGTGTGTGTGTGTGTGTGTGTGTGTGTGTGCGTGCGTGCGTGGTGTGTGTGTTACTGTGTGCATGTCTATGTTTTAGTATTGGTGCTTATGTAACCTTGTGAGGAAGGATATGCTTTATCTCCTGGGAACTCATTCCAGATTTCTTCAGTTCATCCAAGGCTTCCTCTTTGCTTTTGCCTAGCATCAGGGCCTCTGTCTGGGCCAGGAAGTTGGCTTGTAGGATCTGTAGACACACCACATACATACAACATTGGTTAAAACCTACTGAAGGATCTGTAGAGACACCACATACATACAACACTGGTTATAACCTACTGAAGGATCTGTAGACACACCACATACATACAACACTGGTTATAACCTACTGAAGGATCTGTAGACAAACCACATACATACAACACTGGTTATAACCTACTGAAGGATCTGTAGACACACCACATACATACAACACTGGTTAAAACCTACTGAAGGATCTGTAGACACACCACATACATACAACACTGGTTATAACCTACTGAAGGATCTGTAGACACACCACATACATACAACACTGGTTAAAACCTACTGAAGGATCTGTAGAGACACCACATACATACAACACTGGTTATAACCTACTGAAGGATCTGTAGACACACCACATACATACAACACTGGTTATAACCTACTGAAGGATCTGTAGACACACCACATACATACAACACTGGTTAAAACCTACTGAAGGATCTGTAGAGACACCACATACATACAACACTGGTTATAACCTACTGAAGGATCTGTAGACACACCACATACATACAACACTGGTTTATAACCTACTGAAGGATCTGTAGACACACCACATACATACAATACTGGTTATAACCTACTGAAGGATCTGTAGACACACCACATACATACAACACTGGTTATAACCTACTGAAGGATCTGTAGACACACCACATACATACAATACTGGTTATAACCTACTGAAGGATCTGTAGACACACCACATACATACAATACTGGTTATAACCAACTGAAGGATCTGTAGACACACCACATACATACAATACTGGTTATAACCTACTGAAGGATCTGTAGAGACACACCACATACATACAACACTGGTTAAAACCTCCACCATCACCACCACTGTATCCTCATCATCACCATTGTCATCATCACCATCACCATCACAACCATATCACCAAGTCACACCATCATTGTATCCTCATTGTCATCTTCATCATCATCACCACCATATCACATAAGTCATCACCATCACCATCATCCTCATTACTCTCACCTCATGATGTAGTCCATCCTGCACCTTGTTGTGGGTCTCTACAGGCATCAGGAAGTCACAGGGAATCAGACGTGTGCCTGTAACACACACACACACACACACACACACACACACACACACACACACACACACCACACACACACACACACACAGAGATACAGAACAGTCATGTCATACTGATAATCTACAGGAGTTCAGAACGCACAATGAATCAGAGGTGTGCTTGTAAAGCACAATGTATAAACCGACTGTGTGCTGTAAGGTTCATGATATATCAACAGACTGTGTGCTGTAAGGTCCATGATATATAAACAGACTGTGTGCTGTAAAGTTCATGATATATAAACAGACTGTGTGCTGTAAAGTTCATGATATATCAACAGACTGTGTGCTGTAAGGTCCATGATATATAAACAGACTGTGTGCTGTAAAGTTCATGATATATAAACAGACTGTGTGCTGTAAAGTTCATGATATATCAACAGACTGTGTGCTGTAAAGTTCATGATATATAAACAGACTGTGTGCTGTAAGGTTCATGATATATAAACAGACTGTGTGCTGTAAGGTTCATGATATATCAACAGACTGTGTGCTGTAAGGTTCATGATATATAACAGACTGTGTGCTGTAAAGTTCATGATATATAAACAGACTGTGTGCTGTAAGGTTCATGATATATAAACAGACTGTGTGCTGTAAGGTTCATGATATATAAACAGACTGTGTGCTGTAAGGTTCATGATATATAAACAGACTGTGTGCTGTAAGGTTCATGATATATAAACAGACTGTGTGCTGTAAGGTTCATGATATATAAACACACTGTGTGCTGTAAGGTTCATGATATATAAACAGACTGTGTGCTGTAAGGTTCATGATATATAAACAGACTGTGTGCTGTAAGCTTCATGATATATAAACAGACTGTGTGCTGTAAGGTTCATGATATATAAACAGACTGTGCGCTGTAAGGTTCATGATATATAAACACACTGTGTGCAGTAAGGTTCATGATATATAAACACACTGTGTGCTGTAAAGTTCATGATATATAAACAGACTGTGTGCTGTAAGGTTCATGATATATAAACACACTGTGTGCTGTAAAGTTCATGATATATAAACACACTGTGTGCTGTAAGGTTCATGATATATAAACACACTGTGCGCTGTAAGGTTCATGATATATAAACACACTGTGCGCTGTAAGGTTCATGATATATAAACACACTGTGTGCTGTAAGGTTCATGATATATAAACACACTGTGTGCTGTAAGGTTCATGATATATAAACACACTGTGTGCTGTAAGGTTCATGATATATATATACATATTGTGTGCTGTAAAGTTCATGATATATAAACACACTGTGTGCTGTAAAGTTCATGAATATAAATAGACTGTGTGCTGTAAGGTTCATGATATATAAATAGACTGTGTGCTGTAAGGTTCATGATATATAAACACACTGTGTGCTGTAAAGTTCATGATATATAAACACACTGTGTGCTGTAAGCTTCATGATATACAAACATATTGTGTGCTGTAAAGTTCATGATATATAAACATATTGTGTGCTGTAAGGTTCATGATATATAAACAGACTGTGTGCTGTAAGCTTCATGATATATAAACACCTGTGTGCTGTAAAGTTCATGATATATAAACAGACTGTGTGCTGTAAGGTTCATGATATACAAACATATTGTGTGCTGTAAAGTTCATGATATATAAACACACTGTGTGCTGTAAAGTTCATGATAATATAAACACACTGTGTGCTGTAAAGTTCATGATATATAAACACACTGTGTGCTGTAAAGTTCATGATATATAAACAGACTGTGTGCTGTAAAGTTCATGATATATAAACACACTGTGTGCTGTAAGGTTCATGATATATATACATATTGTGTGCTGTAAGGTTCATGATATATATACATATTGTGTGCTGTAAGGTTCATGATATATATACATATTGTGTGCTGTAAGGTTCATGATATATATACATATTGTGTGCATGTAAGGTTCATGATATATATACATATTGTGTGCATTAAGGTTCATGATATATATACATATTGTGTGCAGTAAGGTTCATGATATATATACATATTGTGTGCAGTAAGGTTCATGATATATATACATATTGTGTGCATGTAAGGTTCATGATATAAAACATATTGTGTGCTGTAAGGTTCATGATATATATACATATTGTGTGCTGTAAGGTTCATGATATACAAACATATTGTGTGCTGTAAGGTTCATGATATATATACATATTGTGTGCAGTAAGGTTCATGATATACAAACATATTGTGTGCTGTAAGGTTCAGATAATAACATGTTCATAAGGTTCATGATATATAACATATTGTGTGCTGTAAGGTTCATGATATATAAACATATTGTGTGCAGTAAGGTTCATGATATATATACATATTGTGTGCAGTAAGGTTCATGATATATATACATATTGTGTGCAGTAAGGTTCATGATATATATACATATTGTGTGCAGTAAGGTTCATGATATATATACATATTGTGTGCAGTAAGGTTCATGATATATATACATATTGTGTGCAGTAAGGTTCATGAATATAAACATATTGTGTGCAGTAAGGTTCATGACATATAAACATATTGTGTGCAGTAAGGTTCATGATATATATACATATTGTGTGCAGTAAGGGTTCATGATATATATACAATTTGTGCAGTAAGGTCATATATATACATATTGTGTGCAGTAAGGTTCATGATATATATACATATTGTGTGCAGTAAGGTTCATGATATATGTACATATTGTGTGCAGTAAGGTTCATGATATATATACATATTGTGTGCAGTAAGGTTCATGATATATATACATATTGTGTGCAGTAAGGTTCATGATATATATACATATTGTGTGCAGTAAGGTTCATGAATATATATACATATTGTGTGCAGTAAGGTTCATGATATATATACATATTGTGTGCAGTAAGGTTCATGATATATATACATATTGCGTGCTATAAACTTCATGATATAAAAACACTATGTGCTGTAAATTCATGATTATACAAAAATATTGTGTGCAGTAAGGTTCATGATGTATAAACTGTGTGCTGTAAGGTTCATGATGTATAAATTGTGTGCTGTAAGGTTCATGAATATATAAACAATGTGCTGTAAGGTTCATGATATATAAACAATGTGCTGTAAGGTTCATGATATATAAACAATGTGCTGTAAGGTTCATGATATATAAACAATGTGCTGTAAGGTTCATGATATATAAACAGTGTGCTGTAAGGTTCATGATATATAAACAGTGTGCTGTAAGGTTCATGATATATAAACAGTGTGCTGTAAGGTTCATGATATATAAACAATGTGCTGTAAGGTTCATGATATATAAACAGTGTGCTGTAAGGTTCATGATATATAAACAGTGTGCTGTAAGGTTCATGATATATAAACAATGTGCTGTAAGGTTCATGAATATATCAACAGACTGTGTGCTGTAAGGTTCATGATATATAAACACACTGTGTGCTGTAAGGTTCATGATATATCAACAGACTGTGTGCTGTAAGGTTCATGATATATAAACACACTGTGTGCTGTAAAGTTCATGATATATCAACAGACTGTGTGCTGTAAGGTTCATGATATATAAACACACTGTGTGCTGTAAGGTTCATGATATATAAACACACTGTGTGCTGTAAGGTTCATGATATATAAACACACTGTGTGCTGTAAGGTTCATGATATATAAACACACTGTGTGCTGTAAAGTTCATGATATATAAACACACTGTGTGCTGTAAGGTTCATGATATATAAACACACTGTGTGCTGTAAGGTTCATGATATATATACATATTGTGTGCTGTAAGGTTCATGATATATAAAACACACTGTGTGCTGTAAAGTTCATGATATATAAACAGACTGTGTGCTGTAAGGTTCATGATATATAAACAGACTGCATGCAGTAAGCACCTTGATGTATCAGTTGGTAGAAAGCATGCTGTCCATTAGTGCCAGGCTCCCCCCACACAATGGGCCCAGTGGAGTAGTTGACACGCTGACCACTACGAGTTATGTACTTGCCATTACTTTCCATGTCCCCCTGCTGGAAGTAGGCTGGAAACCGGTGCATGTACTGTTCCATGTACACAGACACACATATATACATTGTCAATATCATATTACATTTTGAGTATGTATAATGTCAGAATGACACATACATACATTGTCAATATCATGTATTGTTTTGAGTACATATCATGTCATGTAATGTACGCACATCTATGTACTGTCAATATCATGCTTTGTGTATAAAGCATGTCATATCATGTTACCCACACATATACACTGTCAATATCATGTCATGTCTTGTCTAGTATCATGTCACACACACACATACTGGGTTTCACCCGAAAGTTCTAAGCTTTGGACAATTAAGTACACATATCATTCATGCACATAATCTAAGGAGATGCCCCTGGTATTGACCATTCCGTCCAATTTATCATACTGGGGATTTAAAAAATATATGTGAATACAAATTCAAACATAACTAAGGACACTAAAACATGTAAAAAGGGGCCTAAATCACCTTAAACTGCTTTTGCATATCTTATTTTTCTACAGCCAAAAATGCACTTAATACATGTACCCAATTATCACTCCTAAGGGAAAGTATGCAAGACTTTATCAAACACAAACAGGTGAACTGACCAGCAAGGCAGAAAATGATAGGAAAAATGACAGAAAGCAAAGGAACAAGGCAAAACAAAATAAAGAGAGTGACAGAAACAAGGGCATTTCTAGCACAGAATTTCCAGAAGGTGTGGATACTATTTATGCTGAAAGAGCCCACAGCATCCCCATTTGGTGGTGGGGTGGGGGGACAGAATACCTTTCACAGATGGAGATAAGAATGAAGCAATGCTCACTTGCACCAAGCACAAGCTTTCCATTACAAAAGTTTTGTTTTATCTAATTTGGGGACAACACCGTTGTACTTTCTGGCCCATTTGGTCCCTTTTTATCCACTGGACGAGGCAGCAGGGAAGTTTTTAGTCCTGTTTTTATTATCCGTTGTTTGGTGTTTGTGGTCTGTTTGTGACTGTGCGTTCGCGCTTGACAAACGCCGGTTGGCCGAAAATTTGCGCTTGTTTTATCTTGTTTTGTTAAATACGCGCTTACATTGGTTTTCTTGTTCTTCTGGTTCCTGTTTGCTTGGGCGTGGGCAGTTGCACTTGTTTTGGATCTTTCTGGCCCAGTCAAGAACACTGGTGTTGCTCAAATCTTTGCAGAAATTCATAACCCAAACCTGTCAGTCATGTTACAGTCAACTGTGGTGTTTCAGTTCTGTTCACAGTTATCTTTAAACTTTAGCAGCATCTAAAATCACAGCTTCTCTTATTTTATCTTGTATTAATTATTGTAGCTCTCTACTCTTTACTCTCTACCTTGCCTGCTTTTTCGATTGCAGACAGCATATTCAGAATTCTGCGGCCTGTTTTCTTTTGAAAAAAGAGGCATGATCATATCACTCCCTTGCTTCACTTTCTCCACTGATTGCTTCTTTTTCAAAGGATCTTAAATGAAATCAATATACTATGCTCAAAGTGCATCAATGGTACTGCACCTATTTATCTTTGTAACCACCACCAAATGTACACCAATGCAAGACCTCTCTGATCAGCTTCTAATATTGCTCGTTTACTGGTTTCTCGATATAGATGTTCCACAGTCAGTGGCCACTTTTCCTGTGTCTGGTCCATACAACTGAAATGGGCTTCCCCTGTTTATTTGACAACCACATACTCTGCCTTCATTAAGTCTAACTTGAAGATACCTTTTTGTCCAGCAGTGACTTCCCCCTCTATGTGCCCACCCTTTCCTCCTACCTCCCTCCGTTCCTCCCCCTCCCAGTTTGTGTGCATTTTGTACCCCTGAGTTTTGGTCACTGTGAGTGAATGCTTTGGTGAATGATGAAAGTGCATGCTTTGATTTGATTTATATACCAAGATTTGGCACTACATAAATATTGTTATCATTATTATAATTACTTACCTAGTTGTAGGGCATCTTTTATCATTAATGATGAGAGTGCAAGCTATGATTTGATTTATACATCAAGATCTGGCATGATAATCATAAATGTTTTATTATTATAATTACTTACCCAGTTGTAAGGCAATTTTTTATTAATATTATTAGTTACCTGGTCATAAGGCAGCAGAGAGATGGACTCTGCCTTGAAGAAGTTGTGATACCAGACGCCCAGCAGTGCCAGAATGATAGGTAGCTGTAATGCCAGAATATGTTAGCCATCTGTCTTTATCAATAATCATGTTTATCAACAATGGCATGTTAGCATCTGTTTTTACTCACAATCATGTCTATCAATAATGGCAGTGTTAGGCACCTGTCTTTATCAAGAATTATACATATCAACAATGGCAGTGTTAGCATCTGTTTTCATTCACAATCATGTTTATCAACAATGGCAGTGTTAGGCACCTGTCTTTATCAAGAATTATACATATCAACAATGGCAGTGCTAGCATCTGTTTTCATTCACAATCATGTTTATCAACAATAGCAGTGTTAGGCACCTGTCTTTATCAAGAATGATCAACAATGGCAGTGTTAGTCATCTGTTTTTATTCACAATTATGTTTATCAACAATGGCAGTGTTAGGCACCTGTCTTTATCAAGAATTATACGTATCAACAATGGCAGTGTTAGTCATCTCTTTTCATTCACACTTACGTTGATCAACAATAGCAGTGTTAGGCATCTTTTTCTATCAACAATAATGGCAATGTTATTCATCTGTTTTTATCAAAAACAATGGCAATGTTCATCATGTTTTTATCAAGAACAATGGCAAAGTAAGTTGACTGTTTTTATTTACAAAACAGCAAAGTTAAGTCGTCTATTTCTATCAACAACAATGGAAGTGTTAATCATCTGTTTTTATCAAAAACAGTGGCAGTGTTATCCGTGTTTTTATCAAGAACAATGGCAGTGTGAGATATCTGTTTTTATCAACAACAATGGCAGTGTTACGTCATCTATCTGTATTAATCATCTGTTATTATCAACACTGGCAATGTTAAGTTATCTGTCTTTATTAGTCATCTATTTTTTATCAAGAAAAATGGCAGTGTTAAGCATCTGCCTTTATCAATACCCATGGTAGTGTTAGCCATTCGTTCTTAATCACAGGAATGTTTATCAACAATGGCAAAGTTAGCCATCTGTCTTAATTCACAGATATGTTCATCTACGAAGGCAGTGTAATCCATCTGTCTTTATTTAGAGAAACATTTACAAACAATGACAGTGATAGTCATTTATTTTTATCAACAATGGCAGTGTTAGTCAACTGTCTTTATCAACAATGGCAGTGTTACCCATCTGTCTTTATTCACAGAAACATTTATGAACAGTGACAGAGTTAATCATTTGTTTTTATCAACAATGGCAGTGTTAGTCATCTGTCTTTATTCACATTTACATTTATCATCAATGGAATATTTACATTTGTGTTTATCATCAATGGCAGTGTTAACCATCTGTTTTATCAATGATGGTAGTGTTAGTCGTCTGTCTTTGTTCAGTTATGTTTTTCAACAATGGCGTCAGCCGCCTGTCTTTATCAACAATGGCAGTGTTAACATCTGTCTTTGTCAATAATGACAGTTTAACTGTTTATCTTTATCAATAATGGCAGTGTTAGCCATCTGTCTTTATCAACAATTTTGTTTATCAACGATGGCAATTTTGGCCATCTGTTCTTATCAACAATCATGTTTATCAACAATGTTAGTCATGTCTTTATCAACAATGGCAGCATTAACCATCTGTCTTTATCAATAATTATACCTATCAGCAATGGCAGTGTTAGTCTGTCTTTATCAACAATGGCAGTCATCTGTCTTTATCAACAACAGTCATGTTATCTGTTTTTATAAACACTGGCAGTGTTAACCATCTGTCTTTATCAACAATGGCAATGTTATCCATCCATCTCCATCAGTAATAACAGTGTTAGCCATCTGTCATCATCAACAATGGCAGCATTATTTAACAACAGTTATGTTTATCAACAATGGTAGTGATGACGACCAGTCTTTATCAACACCTATGTTTATCAATAATTCCAACCAGTCAGCCTTAGGAGAAAACCAACATCATCACCAACAAGATATCCCAAATGACTCAAGACAAACAAAACAGATTAACATACATTTGCTTCCAGAGGAGCAGTCTTGAAGTGTTGGTCCATGAAATGTGCCCCAGCCAACAATTTCTCAAGTTATCCATACCTGTTACAACATAACACACAACCATGCCTGTTACAACATACATCCATACCTGTTACAACATACCACACATCATACCTGTTACAACATACATCCATACCTGTCGCAACGTAACACATATCCATACTGTTAGAACATAACACATACCATACCTGTTAAAACATAACACATCATACCTGTTTACAACATAACACATCCATACCTGTTACAACATCACATTATCCACACTGTTACAACATAACTACATCCATACCTGTCACAACATAACACATATCCATAACACATCCAACCTGTTACAACATAACACATCCATACCTGTTACAACATACAATATCCACACCTGTTACAACATAACAACATCCATACCTGTCACAACATAACACATATCCATACCTGTCACAACAACACATATCCATATGTCACAACATAACACCTATCCATACCTGTCACAACATAACATAATTTGATTTCTATCAAGATTTTGCGCTATATAAATATTGTAATTACATATCCATACCGGTCACAACAGATATCCATACCTGTTACAATATAACACATATCCATACCTGTCACATGATATCCATTCTTGTCACAACACAACACATATCCATACCTGTCACAACATAACACATATCCATACCTGTCACAACATAACACCTATCCATACCTGTCACAACATAAACACACATCCATACCGGTCACAACAGATATCCATACCTGTCACAACATAACACATACCCATACCTGTCACAAAATAACACAGTCATACCTGTCACAACGTAACACATACCCATACCTGTCACAACATAACACATAGTCATAACTGTCACAACATAACATTCATATCTGTCACAACATAACGCATATTCATACCTGTCACAACATAACATATTCATACCCGTCACAACATAACACATACCCATATCTGTCACAACATAACACATACCCATACCTGTCACAACATAACACATAGTCATACCTGTCACAACACATACCCATACCTGTCACAATATAACAAACACATAGTCATACCTGTCACAATGTAACACATTCATACCTGTCACAACATAACACATAGTCATACCTGTCACATTACACATAGTCATACCTGTCACAACATAACACATACCCATACCTGTCACAGCATAACACATAGTCATACCTGTCACAACATAACACATAGTCATACTTGTCACAACAACACATATCCATACCTGTCACAATGTAACACATATCCATACCTGTCACAACACAACACAACATGGATCAGTATAAAAATTCGTATTTTCCAAAGACCATCATGGAGTGGAATCTACTAGAAGAATCAGTCATGCATGCCAAGAGTGTCGGGGCCTTTCGATCGGCCATTTGGCAGCGAGACTAAAGACCTCGTGCTCTCTCTTCCGTCGCATATATGCTGAATAGGCCAGGCGACGTAACTATCCAGATCCAGATTCAGATCCAGAACACGTATGGATTGACAGTCATATGGCATGACAGACAGGTGGACGGACAGACAGACAGTGTGGGTGGGTGTATCATAACTGACCAACACACAGGGTGATGAACAATCCAATGGTTGACACACAGACAAACAGACAGACAGTGTGGGTGGGTGTATCATAACTGACCAACATACAGGGTGATGAACAATCCAATGTAACACAGACAGAAACGACTGTGTGGTATCATACTGACCAACAACAGGGAAACACAATGGTGACACCAGACAACAGACAGACAGTGTGGATGGGTGTATCATAACTGACCAACATACAGGGTGATGAACAATCCAATGGTTGACACACAGACAAACACAGACAGTGTGGATGGGTGTATCATAACTGACCAACATACAGGGTGATGAACAATCCAATGGTTGACACACAGACAAACAGACAGACAGTGTGGATGATGGGTGTAATCAATAAACTGACGACCAACAAACAGGGTGATGAACAATCCAATGGTTGACACACAGACAAACAGACAGACAGGGTGGATGGGTGTATCATAACTGACCAACATACAGGTGTGATGAACAATCCAATGGTTGACACACAGACAGACAGACAGACAGTGTGGATGGGTGTATCATAACTGACCAACAAACAGGGTGATGAACAATCCAATGGTTGACACACAGACAAACAGACAGACAGGGTGGATGGGTGTATCATAACTGACCAATATACAGGGCGATGGACAGTCCAATGGCTGACCACAGCGAGTAGCGACCACCAACCCACTGAAACACACAGAGACACCGTTCACTTTCATCATTATCTGTCATAACTTACGCCCTACTCAAGACATTCCATGCATCAATTCTATAATGAGTAATCATCATAACAGAAGTTGGAGGAAGGGGATTGATATGTACATAAGCCTATGACCTCATGAAACAGCTCTTGATTCTGGAAGAGGATCAAAGCCCTATAGGAAATGGCAGATGCAGCTGAAAAAGAGTTCCAGCAGGTTCTGGTCAAGGAGAAACAAAGCTTAAATCCATATGGTTTAAAATTCCCCTGTACGTTGCCAGTATCCAACAGTGAAATGATTAAGACATCTGTTGCAAAGGTGACTTGGCTTTTTTGATGCCTGACCACCTTGGGTGCTATGATTGAAACCTAAGTTGTGGACAATTTTTCACGAAAAAAAATGAAGGACGACATATAGTAGTCATGACCTGGATGCGGCCCAGTCCCCTCAGAGTGTAAGGAGTTAAATGTAAAAAACTTACTTGATGAAGGTTTCTCTTCTGAGGAATTTCCGCTGTCCGACTCTCTCCAGAGTTTATTGCTACTAATCTATCTGAAAGACAGGACGATCTCACTCACCACACACCTGTGCTTTATTCAGGATGTTCAATGTGTAAATTTCGTTATGATTAATAATCTGTTTGAAAGACAGGACCATCTAACTCACTCACACAACCTGTGCTTTATTCAAGACATTCAATGTGTAAAATTTATTATGATTAATAATCTATCTGAATGACGGGACTGTCTGTCTCCCTCATACAACTTGTACTGCACTCAGGACATGCAGTTTGTCTGGGTCCATCCACCAACATTCAGACATACATAACTCAGTTACTCTATGTATCTCCCTATTTGTCTATCTATCTGTCTGTAGATACATCTATATGTATCTACATATATCTTTATATCATACATACAAACCATGTGTTCATTCTTACAATTATCATACAAATGTGTTCAATCTTATAACCATCATATATACAGTGTGCTTAATATTACAATTATCATACATACAATGCATTCAATCTTACAATCATCACACATACAATGTGTTCAATCTTACATCATCACACATACACATGTGTTCAATCTTATCAATCATCACACATACAATGTGTTCAATCTTACAATCATCATACATACATGTGTTCAATCTTACAATCATCACACATACAATGTGTTCAATCTTACAATCATCACACATACAATGTTCAATCTTACAATCATCACACATACAATGTGTTCAATCTTACAATCATCACACATACAATGTGTTCAATCTTACAATCATCACACATACAATGTGTTCAATCTTACAATCATCACACATACATTGTGTTCAATCTTACAATCATCACACATACAATGTGTTCAATCTTACAATCATCACACATACAATGTGTTCAATCTTACAATCATCATACATACATTGTGTTCAATCTTACAATCATCATACATACATTGTGTTCAATCTTACAATCATCATACATACAATGTGTTCAATCTTACAATCATCATACATACATTGTGTTCAATCTTACAATCATCATATATATATAATAAGTGCAATCTTATAATCATCACATGCACAATGTGTTCAATTTTACAATCATCATACATACAATATGCTCAATCTTACAATCATCATACATACAATGTGTTCAATCTTACAGTAATCACATGTGCAATGTGTAAACTTACAATCATCACATATACAATGTGTTCAATCTTACGATCATCATCATCATCAGGTGCCTTGCCCCATGGCGTTGATGATTATGGACTTCCATCTGTCTCTATCTCTTGTTGCCTCATGCATCTCTTCCACCCTCCTTGCCTTCAGCCACTCTGCAAGTTCGTCTAGTGTTTCTCCCTGGATCTACCCAGTGCTCTCCTTCCTCCAGCTGTTGTGACCAGGTGTTCCAATTCCCCTTTCCTCATAAAATGGTCTATGAATGTTGCCTACCTTTTCCTAATCTTCCTTATGAATGATCTACTTGTGTCTGCCTCCATCAAGACTGTCTAGTTTGTTTTCTTTGCTGTCCATGGAACTCTCAACATCCTTCTTAGAAACCACATCTCCGCTGCCTCAATCTTGTTCTGGCTTTGCTTGTTGACTGTCCACGCCTTGCAACCGTACAACAGTATTGGTTCTATATAACATTCAAGAACTCTCTTCCTGATGTAAATTGATAGACATTTGTTGGTAAGAATGCTTTCCATCTTCTTGAATGTTGTTTTGGCTTGGCTGATTCTGCTGGCTATTTCTGATGTTCATCTGCCGTCTGGTGAAATGATCGTTCCCAGGTATTTAAACTTATCAACCTGTCTCAAGGTTGTGCCGTTTGCTGTTATTTTGCATGAGGGAATTTCATGTTTTTTACTGATCACCATGACTTCAGTCTTCCTGCTGTTTAGTTCCAACCCCTTACCTTTGCTTTCTATTTCAAGTATATTCACAAGGTTTTGTAGGTCCCTTTCACTTTCTGCAATTAGCATGGTGTCATCTGCATATTGAATGTTATCATTTTTCCTCCAACTTTTAATCCAGGGTCTTCCTCTAGGTTTCTCATGATGAGATCTGGTGACAAAACACAACCCTGTCTGACTCCTCTTTTGATGTTTTGGAAAGAGCTTATGTCGTTTTTTATTCTCATTGCAGCTGTTTGTTCCCAATACATATTTCTGATTATTTGTAGATCTTTTCCATCAATATTCTTTCTAGTTGGTTGATCAATTCTTCATGTCTTACCCGATTGAAAGCCTTGATATAGTCAACAAAGCATGAATTTATATAAATCCTTGTTCACCTCGACTGGCCTCTCTATGATAGTTCACAGGATGTATATGGCATTAATAGTTCCTTTCCCTTCCACAAATCCACACTGTTCATCTGCTATTTCTCTTTTGTTTCTATTCCTTGTCCTCATCATGATTATTCTTAATAGGATCTTGGTTACATGACTCATCAAACTGATTGTGCGATGGAGTTCGCATTTTATAGCCCCTGTCTTCTTTGGAAGTGCAATGAAAATCTTACAATCATTATACATAAAATGTGTTCTATCTTACAATCATCCCATGTACAATCTTACATTCATCACATGTACAATGTGTTCGATCTTACAATCATTACACACATACAATGTATTCAGTCTTACAATCATCATACATCATACCATGTGTTCAATCTTACAATCATCATACATACATACAGGGTGCTCCATCTTACAATCATCACACATATATACAGTGCGCATGATGAAAATAAATACTCACATCCCAAAACTCAAACATGTTTTTCTCGTCAATGCCAAACTCCTTCACTTTGGGCTGAAAAACACACACACACACACACACACACACACACACCCACACACACACACACCACCCACACCCACACCCACACACACTCACAAGCAACCAAATGAAATCATAGTGTTTGGAAAGGAAACCCGTTTGATTGTAATTCATGTGTGTCATCGCTTAATACTGTAAAGAAGTCACATATGGATCTTCATTCATACATGAGTGAAAATATAGAACTGGTACCCCAAAGGTTGCAGAGCAGTCAAAAATAAAGATAGAGGTATAGTTTTACTTTTGCCATATTTTGAAAGCTAAAGCAATCTAGTTTAAGGGAACATAAATTAAAAAGCTGGGTCTCATTTGGTTTTTTAGTAATTTGCATAATAAATCGAAAATAATCTTGGCGTTGCGTGCATCACAGTGTGACACCACATGGCTCAAAGTTCTGAAATATACAAAAATACAAAATAATTGCTGCATCTTGTGGTTGTTGGACAACAAAGGAACCAAACAAGATAGAAAACACAAATGTAACATTTCATATTGTACAGATATAAGCACTTGAAAAGTGTGACACCGTGAGGTACGCGACGCCACTGTGAAAACATTTAAGATTGATCTCAGTTTGCACTATTTTGTAAGAGTCTGTGCATTATCATTATTTTGCATGATCAACAGCTATTGTGTGCATAAGAACCAGATATATTAAATTAATTTCTAGGCAAAAATCAAAAGTATCATCATGATAATCATGTTTTGTGTCATGTTTTCACATGTGACACCGCTGACATTACATGTGACACCGTGAGGTACATGACATATCTTCAGGCAATGATCAAGTCTAAAACTGGCTTTTCCACTTAGATTTTTAAGACCTTTTATCTTTTGTGTCGATTCATGTCATCTAACAACAGTGGGCATATTTCATCATGCTAAAATTCTTAAAACAGAGACGATGCCGTTACGTTCATCAACGATCAAGTGTGACACACTGTGCCACACACAATCTGATGAGACAAATAAGCCAGTTTTGGGATTTATCGACCCATTTCATTAAAATTACGCTTTACCACACATTTAAACTCATATATACACATCAAAAAGAGATTAAAAAAGGGCATCGTGCACTAATCGCGAACACAGTGAAGGGCTGGAAAAGTCTTGAAGCAAGTTGAAGGGTTGACCTGATTTCGCGCGGGGAATTCTCGTTCCGTTCTTACAAGGACACGATGTGTGACACCACACAGATTTTTTGTGCTTCTGCTATTTTTAGCAGTACACACTTGTGCACAAGCATCATCACTCGATGTGTACATATGATTAGTCGTTTTAGATGGTCGCTCGACTGGCCAGGCAGCGTTCGTCTGCTACAATCGGACTTCGAAGTCGTGGCGTTTCGTGCATCATAAGTGTGACGCCATTCACAAAAAAATATTCTAGAAATTTAATAGTTTGCTTTATTTCTGTTAAATGGTATCGGTTGTAAGGTAATTCATATCTATTTCAAGATGAAAAGCTGAACTTGTGCTTGAGATGAATGGCACCGTGTGTAGCGAACAGGCACTGCACACACCATAGCGTGACTCCGCTTGTGAATACGGAATGGTCATTTTCAGGAGTCTATAATTACGCAACACGCTTTTCAAAATTAATCGCATTGTCGTCACAGTTTAATTGACGTTTTATTGATGATTTAAAACAATCACCACGCAATAAATTGAAACAGTGTGTACGTTTGACTGCAACATTCGAAGCACATGTTCAGCTGCAACTTTTCAGCGGCCATATTTGTTTGTTTTTCGCACTTAAAGTGCACTTTTCTTAAAAATGAAAATTATTGTGGTGCCATCGCTGCTACCACAGCTTCTCTATTGTTAACTTAGTACAATAGTAGCCTTTATGCTACCTGGGAGTTAATTTCTAAGCTGTAATAGAGGAAAATGTTCACTACCCCTTTGGGGTACCAATTCTATATTTTCACTCACATACCATCACTGAATGATGTAAACAAGGAATAAAAATCAGGATGATGATGTTAAAACAAACTTTCCCCAAAGTTCTCAGTAAAATATACTTTTTTCCCTTCTCAATAACGATTTTAAAACAAACTCTACCTCCCAAGGTTCTTGGTAAAATGAACTTTTTCCCAGTATCTCTAGAAACTTTTCTTTCCAAAAGCTTAGTTGATACTGCGTAATACACATCACAACTCATATCTGTGGGCCTTCAAAACTTGCAGCAGAATACTGAACCTTTTGTTTGTCAAAAATGTACTGTGGTCAGACAGAAAAGAGAGAACTGCAATAGTCTAACTTGGATAGAACAATGACAATGAGTGGAATATGTTGGAGGCATGAAACTCAGGTGATATATCATCACAGATCATCAAACCTAAGTCTCCCTACCTAAGGTGTGAATACAATCTCTACCTGAAGGTGTGAATACAGTCTCTACCTGAAGGTGTGAATACAGTCTCTACCTGAAGGTGTGAATACAGTCTCTACTTGAAGGTGTGAATACAGTCTCTACCTGAAGGTGTGAATACAATCTCTACCTGAAGGTGTGAATACCGTCTCTACCTGAAGGTGTGAGTACAGTCTCTACCTGAAGATGTGAATACAGTCTCTACTTGAAGGTGTGAATACAATCTCTACGCGAAGGTGTGAATACAGTCTCTACCTGAAGGTGTGAATACAGTCTCTACCTGAAGGTGTGAATACAGTCTCTACCTGAAGGTGTGAATATAGTCTCTACCTGAAGGTGTGAATACAGTCTCTACCTGAAGGTGTGAATACAGTCTCTACCTGAAGGTGTGAATACAATCTCTACCCGAAGGTGTGAATACCGTCTCTACCTGAAGATGTGAATACAAGCTCTACCTGAAGGTGTGAATACCGTCTCTACCTGAAGATGTGAATACAATCTCTACCTGAAGGTGTGAATACCGTCTCTACCTGAAAGCATGAATACAGTCTGTACCTGAAGGCGTGAATACAGTCTCTACCTGAAGGTGTGAATACAGTCTGTACCTGAAGGTGTGAATACAATCTCTACCCGAAGGTGTGAATACAGTCTCTACCCGAAGGTGTGAATACAGTCTCTACCTGAAGGTGTGAATACAATCTCTACCCGAAGGTGTGAATACAGTCTCTACCTGAAGGTGTGAATACAGTCTCTACCTGAAGGTGTGAATACAGTCTCTACCTGAAGGTGTGAATACAGTCTCTACCCGAAGGTGTGAATACAGTCTCTACCTGAAGGTGTGAATACAGTCTCTACCTGAAGGTGTGAATACAATCTCTACCCGAAGGTGTGAATACAATCTCTACCTGAAGATGTGAATACAGTCTCTACCTGAAGATGTGAATACAGTCTGTACCTGAAGGTGTGAATACAGTCTCTACCTGAAGGTGTGAATACAGTCTCTACAAGAAGGTGTGAATACAGTCTCTACCTGAAGGTGTGAATACAGTCTCTACCTGAAGGTGTGAATACAATCTCTACCTGAAGGTGTGAATACCGTCTCTACCTGAAGGTGTGAGTACAATCTCTACCTGAAGATGTGAATACAGTCTCTACTTGAAGGTGTGAATACCGTCTCTACCTGAAGGTGTGAATACAGTCTCTACCTGAAGGTGTGAATACAGTCTCTACCTGAAGGTGTGAATACAGTCTCTACCTGAAGGTGTGAATACAATCTCTACCTGAAGATGTGAATACAGTCTCTACCCGAAGGTGTGAATACAGTCTCTACCTGAAGGTGTGAATACAATCTCTACCTGAAGATGTGAATACAGTCTCTACCCGAAGGTGTGAATACAGTCTCTACCTGAAGGTGTGAATACAGTCTCTACCTGAAGGTGTGAATACAGTCTCTACCTGAAGGTGTGAATACAGTCTCTACCTGAAGGTGTGAATACAGTCTGTACCTAAAGGTGTGAATACAATCTCTACCTGAAGGTGTGAATACAGTCTCTACCTGAAGGTGTGAATACAGTCTCTACCTGAAGGTGTGAATACAGTCTCTACCTGAAGGTGTGAATACAGTCTCTACCTGAAGGTGTGAATACAGTCTCTACCTGAAGGTGTGAATACCATCTCTACCTGAAGGTGTGAGTACAGTCTCTACCTGAAGATGTAAATACAGTCTCTACTTGAAGGTGTGAATACCGTCTCTACCTGAAGGTGTGAATACAGTCTCTACAAGAAGGTGTGAATACAGTCTCTACCTGAAGATGTGAATACAGTCTCTACCTGAAGGTGTGACTACCGTCTCTACCTGAAGATGTGAATACAGTCTCTACAAGAAGGTGTGAATACAGTCTCTACCTGAAGGCCTGAGTACAGTCTCTACCCGAAGGTGTGAATACAGTCTCTACCTGAAGGTGTGAATACAGTCTCTACCTGAAGGCATGAATACAATCTCTACCTGAAGGTGTGAATACAGTCTCTACCTGAAGGCATGAGTACAGTCTCTACCTGAAGGTGTGAATACAGTCTCTACCTGAAGGTGTGAATACAATCTCTACCTGAAGGTGTGAATACAGTCTCTACCCCAAGGTGTGAATACAGTCTCTACCTGAAGGTGTGAATACAATCTCTACCTGAAGGTGTGAATACAGTCTCTACCTGAAGGCATGAGTACAGTCTCTACCTGAAGGTGTGAATACAGTCTCTACCTGAACATGTTTCTACCTGAACATGTGAATACAGTCTCTACCCGAAGGTGTGAATACCGTCTCTACCTGAAGATGTCAATACAATGTTTGAGACTGACAATATGCATGGAAGCTGTCTGTGGAAATGCAGATTATGATGTTCAACAAAATTATTGATGTTGTCATTGTTCTAAAATTGGTGATTTGAGTCGTTCAACAAAGTTACTGCTGTTGTTATCATTGTTCTAAAACCTGTCATTTGGATTGTTCAACAAAATTATTGATGTTGTCATTGTTCTAAAATTGGTGATTTGAGTTGTTCAACAAAGTTACTGCTGTTGTTGTCATTGTTCTAAAACCTGTCATTTGGATTGTTCAACAAAATTATTGATGTTGTCATTGTTCTAAAATCGGTGATTTGAGTCGTTCAACAAAGTTACTGCTGTTGTTATCATTGTTCTAAAACCAGTCATTTGGATTGTTCAACAAAATTATTGATGTTGTTGTCATTGTTCTAAAATCAATGATTTGAGTCACTCAACAAAGTTACTGTTGTTGTTGTCATTGTTCTAAAACCTGTCGTTTGAACTGTTCAACAAAATTATTGATGTTGTTGTCATTGTTCTAAAATCGGTGATTAGAGTCACTCAACAAAGTTACTGCTGTTGTTGTCATTGTTCTAAAACCTGTCATTTGAACTGTTCAACAAAATTATTGATGTTGTTGTTATTGTTCTAAAATCGGTGATTTGAGTCACTCAACAAAGTTACTGCTGTTGTTGTCATTGTTCTAAAACCAGTCATTTGGATTGTTCAACAAAATTACTGTTGTTGTCATTGTTCTAAAATCAGTGATTTGAACTGTTCAACAAAGTTACTGCTGTTGTTGTCATTGCTCTAAAATCAGTCATTTGGATTGTTCAACAAAATGACTACTGTTGTCATTGTTCTAAAATCAGTCATTTCGATTGTTTAACAAAACTACAGTTGTCACTGTTCAGTCATTAGAGTTCTTCGACAAAGTTTTGTTGTCATTTTTTCTAAAATCAGTCATTTGAGTTGTTCAACAAAGTTAATGTTGTTCTAAAATCTATCATTTAAGTTGTTTAACAAGATCACTATTTTCTCAGCATATACTACTTACTGCATTGGTGGACAGAGCCACAAAGTGCTTGGAGACAGCAGTGGCCTGGAAAATAAAACCACAAAAATGGTAAATATGTCAACATGCACACACATGCACAACACAAAGAAACTGTGAAAATGTCAACACACACATTGTGGCGGTTGAGAATCAAGAAACATGTCAGCACACAAATGCATGGTTGGTTGGTTATTGATGTTTAAAGCCCAGCTGACTGCGTAGAGCCATATCAGGTCTACAACCGCTTCAAAAAATACAAAACTTCAATAGGAAAAAAAAAAAGAAAAGAAAAATAAGTACACATATCAATGCATTCATGCACATAATCTAAGAACATACCCCAGGCAGTGACCACTCTGTCCAATTTATCGCACAAGGGATTTAAAAAACACATCTGAATACAAATTTAAGCATACCTAAGGACACCCCAACATTTATAAAAAAAAGGGCTTAAATTACCTAAAATTTCTTCCGCATATCTCATCTCCCTAGAGCCAAAAATGCACTTAATACATGTACCCAATTATAAATCCTAAGAAAAAGTATGAAAGACTTTATCAAACACATACAGATGAATGGACCAGCAAGGCAGAAAATGATAGGAAGAAATGACAGAAAGCAAAGGAACAAGGCAGAAACAAAGAGAGTGACAGAAAAGAGGAAATTTCTAGCACAGAATTTCCAGAAGGTGGGGACACTATTTATACAGAAAGAGCCCCCGGAATCCCCATGAGGGGACAAATACATGGGGAAAGAGAGGTATATTTATGTTTGCTGTAATAAACTATGCTTGCTTTGTTAGTACTACAGCTTAACTGACATCAGTGATTGGATTTAATGAAGTGTTCACTTTTGATCAGGCCGTTTTGATTATTGTGATGAATATTGTATGCTTCAGAGTAAATGGTTGGATCAGTGTAAGTGTGATTGCATATGCATGTGTGTGTGCTTATATACGTATATATGCGTGTGAGAGAAGAGAGAGAGAGAGGAGGGGGAGGGGAGGGGGAGAGGGGAGAGAGAGAGAGAGGAGAGAGAGAGAGAGAGAGAGAGAGAGAGAGAGAGAGAGAGAGGAGAGAGAGAGAGAGAGAGAGAGAGAGAGAGAGAGAGCAAATAAACAAAAAAATGAAAATGTTTTAGCGAACACAAGCTATGGGTCACAATTCAAACAATCAGGGTTGGGAAGAGGCAGAGGAGGGGGTGTCGGGAGTTTGGTTTATGCAGTCACCTCACTTTCATGTTGTAATGTTAAACAATGCACTGAGAGAAGAAAAAACATCATGCACCTAAGCTGATGCTGTCTTACAGAGATATCTGCACACGACACATTAAATTTCAAACAGTGTTCAGTTTTTATCACACACTTTCTTCTTCGAACTACATGAATTTTGAAATTCGTAATGTACACTTTTCATTTTGTCCTTAAAGAGCACTAAACAGAGACCGATACATGAAATTGTTAAGAATGTTTTGCCTAAGGTTTCTCTACATCGGACAAGCAAAGATAAGATGCTATTCATTTTCAAGTGCATTTTACAAAATGGACAGTTTCTTTTTTGATCATTCTCACTATATCTGTCGAGATTATTATTTACAGAAATACATTTAACCTGGCCTGTGTCATTGCTATTCTATAAAACAATGCATCTCAATATTGCATACATATTTTTCTTTTCTATGAATAGTTTTTTTTATATATGATGTGTAAAAATGATCTGGGATTCTACACCTGCTGAGTAGCATAAACAGAAAAGAGTTTGACAGGATTCAATTTCTTTTGTTAAGTTCACATATGAAATTTCAAACACATCCATAAGCTTCCTGGATATCGAAGTTTCCCTTCAATCTGAACAACTAGTCACTACAGTCCACTACAAACCTACAGACTCACATTCCTACCTGGACTACCAATCATCTCACACTTCCAACACCAGAAACAGCATTCCCTACTCGCAGTTCTTGAGACTACGACGCCTCTGCTCAGATGAAGACAATTTTCAGGACAAAGCAGTTGAAATGACTAGATTTTTCCTGCGCAGACATTACCCACCCGAGGTCATCAATGAAGCCCGGAAAAAAGTCAACTCTGTCTCTCGGCCAAATGCCCTCCATTCAAAGCCCAAAGCTGTCACAGAGGATCGGCCAGTCCTCAGTCTAGTTTACCACCCGTCCGTGCACCTCATAAAAAGGATCATCTTGTCCAACTGGAACATTTTGCGATCCAGTCCCACTACAGGTGAAACCTTTGACAAGCGCCCTTTGATCGTCTACAAGAGAGACACCAATCTCCGTGACTTGCTGGTGCATTCGAATCTCAGCAAACCAGTCAGCCAACCTCCAGGAACCTCTCCATGCAACAAACCTAAATGCAAGACTTGTCCTTTCTTGTGCTCAGCCACCACAGTCAAAGGCCCCAAATCTCATATGAGAATTACAAAACATTTCAACTGTCAAACTTAAAACACTGTCTACTTGATCAGCTGCTCTAAATGTTCCCAATTGTATATTGGTGAAACTGGACGCACCCTTGACACACGTTTCAAAGAACACTTGGCTGATATCCGCCACCAAAGGGATAAAACTATCCCCAATCACTTCAACCAATCAGACCACTCAATCAATGACATCCAAGTGAAAGGTCTGTGGCTTCTACACAATAACAGCACCATAGACAGGAAAGACAGAGAATCCCACCTCATAAATAAACTTGGAACACGCAAACCACATGGTCTTAATGACAAACCATGAGTAACAAAATTCAGACATGCCGTTTCATGTCTCTTCCTGTTCCCACGCCTACCAGATTCTTGGCACCGGGCACAATCTACTCCCTTATCTCTTGCCCTGTGCCTTCTTCAGAACAGGGCTATACCGATATAGCATGGCCACTTCTCAAAATTGCAGAACTCATCTCACTTCCCTTTTGACATCATAGTTGCCTCCCCTCTCCCCTTTTCTTACTACTGCTCATGATGACATGGGCATTCCATCTCTTACCCACTGGACAAGGCGGCAGGGAAGTTTTTAGTCCCGTTTTTATTATCCATTGTTTGGTATCTGTGATTTGTCTGTGACCGTGAGTTCGCGCTTGACAAAGGCCGGTTGGCCGAAAATTTGCGCTTGTTTTGTCTTGTTTTGTTGGAGGCGCGCTTACATTGGTTTTCTTGTTCTTCTGGTTTTTTTCTTTTTCTTTTGTTAATGTTCGAATGACAGATCAAATACAAACACAGTTTTAAGATCCGATTCAAAGTAGTCTGCATGATCAGATTTAATGTTTCATTGAACTGTTAATGTATTTTATTCCATCCACAACCACCTCCCCCCCCCCCCCCCCCCAAGTTATTTAAAATGAACTTCACATTTAAGAGACAACATTCTTTTTTTCAATTTTCACTCCCAAGGTTTGTGAAACTTGATTGCTCTTTAATTTTTTTGATGTTTCACTGAACTTTCAGTGTATTTCACTCCATCTACCACCACAACCCCACCCACCCACCCACTCAAATATTATTTAAAAATGGACTTCGCATATAAGAGATAACATTCTTTTTTCTATTTTCACATCCAAGATTTGTAAGACTTGATTACTCCTGTCACAGTTTAATATCAAGTTACTCTTTCCGTGAAAGAAATGAATCTATGCAAATCCTGCAGTGGCTCAGCATACCTTCCATGGACTTTATGTAGCTTTCTGAGGGAATTATTTTTTTCATATTTGATTTTAAAATGAAGAAATAATTATGGTTCAACCTTCTTGCTTGCTTTAAAAACTGATTTTATATGTGTTCTCATTGCATTCATGTCTACAAAACTGGTCTCCATTGTTCTTGTCATGTCCTTACTAAAAATGTCACCACTGACACTTGCTCATTCTTTCAAAAAGTAAAGGTACAAAAGACAAACTGATAGTTTCTGTGTGTTCTGTTCTTCTGTAGCATGGGTAGATTACTTTCATGTTCATAACTTGGGTAGCATGGGTAGATTACTTTCATGTTCCTTTGCACCTAAGTGAGTGTTTGCATGACATCTCAGAATGTACAAACATGAATTGGTGTCAGATGTGAAAATGAAAACTGTACCACATTCCTCACTTATAAACAGAATGCCATTGTTTTATACATTACCTTAGTAACATTATCCATCTTTCATGAAAGCCCAAGTCTTTTTTGCCCTTGCTCTACTGTTGCTGAACAATTGTAGGTATCTTTTATGTCCAGCATCACAACTGACTTTTCACTGGGTGATCTGACATTTTCCATTATATCAGAAAATATACTGTACAAGTAATCCTTTCCTTTCTGTTTTCATGCACCCAAATGGTTTAACTTTATACAATTACAGAAATTTTTATCTGTTTTCAGTTTTGAAACTCTATGCCGTGTGTCCTGTTTTCTGCATGACCTTTTGTCACTGTCTCATATATACCTCTCAGGACCTGACTGTACATAAAAGTACTTTAATACTGTATAAGCTGATGTAGGGCTACTTGTATCTACATTCTTGAGGACCATGACTACAAAACGATACTTTAGCATAAATGATTTTGCTCTCAGATTCCCTGGATGAATTTGTGGATAATTTTTCATCAAATGTGTTCTCTTGTTTATTTGGAAAGGCAAAACGTGATAATATCAGCAGAAAGATGACTCAAAAATGCATAAAAAACGGAGGTTTAAACATATGGGATGATAAAAATGTCCTGTTTGAGAAAGTTTAAAACAACAGAACACAAATGGAAAAAATATTTTTAATGTTAACAAGAAACACCCTAAGGTGCTGGATGGGACCCAGAGCCAGTAAACCTCACCAATGGCCAGACAATCACCCCCCAGCTCCCACTGTCATACTGTAACCATCTTGCCAAGATCAATATGGTTCTACCTTTGGGTTACACAAAGTCAATAATAACTTATTATGAAAACATTCGTGGCACGCAATAACTTCTGCAGAAATTATATAATTAACACTGAACCACAACCATAACCATAACATAAACAGTCAAAACAGAACCAGAACATATACAGTCAAGAAAAAACAGAACATACACAGTCATGACAGTACCAAAACATAAACTAAGTCAAGAAAGAACCAAGAACATACATGGTCAAAAGAGAACCAGAACATAAACAGTCAACAGAATCAAAGCAGAACCAGAACATAAAGTCAACACAGAACCAGAACATAAACAGTCAACGCAGAACCTGAACACACAGGGTCAAGGCAGAACATAAAGAAATAATCAAAATAGAACCAAACTGTACACATGATGGAACAAGAACATAAACAGTCAAGACAGAAACAGAACGTAAACAGTCAAGATGGAACCAGAGCATAGAGTCAAGACAGAACTAGAACACACACAGTCAAGATGAAACCAGTAGATAAAGAAAACGTCCAGACAGAACCAGAGCATAAAGAGTCAAAACAAAACCAGTACAACATACACAGTCAAGATGGAACCAGAATAATACAGAAACAGTCAATCAAGAACTAGAACACACACAGTCAAGACAATACAAGAACATAAACAGTCAAGACAGAACCAGATCACACACGGGCAGACAGAACCAGAAAACAGATTCACGATGGAACTAGAACATAAACAGTGAAGATGGAACCAGAATATCAACAAGAATCAAGACAGAATCAAAGCATAAACTGTTAAGACAGAACCAGTATATGAATAAACAGTAAGGATGGAACCAGAAGATAAATAAACAGTCAAGGTGGAACTAGAACATAATAAACAGTCAAGCTGGAACCAGAACATAGACAGTCAAGACAGAACAAGAACACAAACAAATCAGCAGAATGGAACATGAACACACATAAATAGGCAAGATGTAAAGGCAGAACCAGGACATAAACAAACAGTCAAGGTATAAGAACAAGCACAAACAGGTACGATGGATGCAGGAAACCAGAACATAGGCAGGATGGAACCAGAATATAAACAGGCAGGATGGAACCAGAACATAAACAGGCAGGATGAAACCGGAACATAAACAAACAGTCAAGACAGAACCAGAACACAGAGAAATAGGCAAGATGGAACCAGAATGTGAAGACACCATGAGCAGTGAAGGGATTGGGGGGTGGGAGTTGTGTCAGTACCATGGGGCTGGCATCTTCCAGATCAGCGTGATATTCCTCTGCCACCTCTCCTGCCACCTCTCCTGACACTTCCACGTGAACATTCACTCGGTGCTTCAACAGCACTAAAGGTGGCTTCTGGTGTGTGTGTGTGTGTGTGTGTGTGTGTGTGTGTGTGTGTGTGTGTGTGTGTGTGTGAGTGTGAGTGTGTGTGTGTGTGTGTGTGTGTGTGTGTGTGTGTGTGTGTGAGTGTGTGTGTGAGTTTAGTTAGTAATTTCTATGTGAACATGTCATCTGGTCTATTTGTGCATGTACAGATAATGCACACATGCATCCACATATATATATATATTTTATATATATATATATATATATATATATATATATATATATATATATATTATTACACACACACACACACACATTACTTCTCTTTTTCTCAAACTCCCACAATTTTCGTCATGCCCGCACGCACACAACACAACACACACACAACACAATACAACACACACACACACACACACACACACACACCACACACACATCCTGTGCAAACTTGAGAAACCACCGCTTCATGAATATAGAAAGAGAGACAGACTGAGACAGACACACACAAAGACAGAATCCTGTTTTTTTAGTTTTCTATGGGAAATAAATGTGTCCTTCACTGCGCAGGCGCGCGCGCACACACACACACACACACACAACACACACACACACACACACACAAACCACACACAGACACACACAGAGACACGCACACTTCTTTTAATATCACATCAGAGCGAAAGACTTCAAATAAAAGAACACATACACAAACACACAGATGGATACATTCTCTCTCTCTCTCTCACATACACACACACCACGCACAAACAGATGGACACATAACTCTCTCTTACATATACAGATAAACATACACACACATGCAAACAAATGCACAAACACACACATGCTTCTATACACACACTTAAACATGAGCATGCATACACACACACACAAACACACACACACTAACTTACATCCTTTGCACACTTAAGGAACCATTGCTTGGCAGAGACGGCATTGGTGATCGTTTCTTGTGTGGTGAAAGTCTGCCAACACAAAGGGGACATAAGTCAGCAGTGACATGATATACAATGGACGTATAAGCAATGACATGACATCAAAGAGACACAGCAGTGACATATCATAGGGAAGACATCATTCGGCAGTGACATGACAAAGGACATCAGTCAACAGTGACCTGACATATAGAAGGCATCAGTCAGCAGTGACATGACAGAGGACATCAGACAGCACCGACATGACATACAAAAGGCATCAGTGACATGACATAGTAGAGCGTATGACGCTAAAATACAATTTCATACAAATGTACTTACCTAGATGAAGGAGTGGAATTTTGCATGAATGACTGTTCTTTGTCTCGCCTTAAAGGCGGAGATACTCTGTCTTTGGAGAGCTTAGGACAGAATTTGGAAGAAACACAGGTGATTAACCTGGAAGGCAGAAATAAAAAAAGAGTCTTGTGAGGAGAAGGACGCATGACAGGAAAGAGGAACCTCCACCTACCTAAAAAGCAAACCAGACAGCTCCTGTGGCGCCAAATAGGGACCAGACCTTAATTTCTGCATCTGCAGTACCCCACTGCAGGTACAGTGACAGACAACCATGACAGACAACACCCTCACTACGTCAACAATCGAAGACAACATAACAAGACAACAGTGGCGGATGTGACAAGCTGTGTTACCTTTGAAGCAATGATGAAGAGCGTGGTCTCAGCGTTGAGGGGTTTGAGGACTTCAGCCAGGTGAGTGCCGTCCACGTTAGAGATGAAGTGAACTTTGAGTTTTTCCCCGTAGGGTTTAAGTGCTTCTGTCACCATCAGGGGACCCTACAATAATAACAATAACCATGATAATAATAACGATAATAGCAATAATAGTAATAAGAACAGTAAACGTTTCTGGGCTGTAATGCTTCTGTCACCATCAAAGGACAGACTACTACTACTACTACTACTCTACTACTACTACTAAATGATAATAACAGTAACAACAACAACAACAACCATAGTAATATGTACAAGAAATCTATCTAACATGGCTGTAGTAGTGCTTCTGTCACCATCAGGGGACTATACAATAACAATGATAACAACAACAGTATGTAATAATGACAACAACAATAACAGTAGCAATAATAACAATAACAATGATGATGATGATGAGAGTGATGATGTCACTACTACTACTGATGATGATGATGACAAGATGATAACGATAATGATAATAATAATGACAGTAGTATGTGTGCAGTAAACCTTTCTGATAAAGCTGTAGCACTTCTGTCATCATCAGGGGACTGTACAATAATTATAACAATAATATAAAAACTACAATAATAATAATAACTACAACAACAATAATAAAACTACTGCTACTAGTAATAACAATATGTACATTAAATCTTTTCGGTAGAGTTGTGGTGATAATAGTAATAATAACAAAAAGCTACATAAACATCTGCCTGGTTTTCTTTTGGAGAGAAAATCTGACTAATTCTAGAGTAATCTTCTCAGAACCATTTCTAACATATATGTGATGGAGAAAATACTGCACGCTATGGGAAATCAACACAGACTCAAACCAACCAGCAGGATTCAGTGGCGCTGCTATTTTTGTGATCTAAAGGAGCAGAACAGTTGATGGTTTGGTTTTCTGCAGCACTGAAGAAAACTTCTACTAGCGTTCCTTTTAGAAGACAGAATTTTCACTCTGTAAGTGCTGTGCTGAGATATTAGTCATCATGTTTCTTTAAATATAATGTAAACTTTATGACTTTTTTAAAACTTGCAACATCTTAGACTTAAGAAAATCCCATATTGATTGCTACTATAACTCTGTATTTACTAATTTCTGTTTTCTAATTCTTCACCCTATTGTAATATGCCAGAGGCCTTTTCATAAAAAAAACCTTTTTGACTTTGATCTTAACACACACAGAAAAACAAACACACACAGACACCCAAACACACAAAGACACCCAAAACACACAGATATTCAAACACAGACACCAAAACACATAAAGACACACAAACACTTCAACACATAAGACATCTGAACACACACAGATACACTACTACATAAAGACACACGAACATACACAGACACCCAAACACTCAAAAAACACAAACACCCAAACACACACACAGACACCCAAACACACTGAGACAAACACATAAAGAAACACGAACATCAACAAAGACACCCAAACACACACAGAAACACAAACACAAAAAGACATACACACATGTACACAAACACACACACAGACACCCAAACACATAGTGCTGTACAGACAGTACCAGATCAGATCCTCCAATGCCAATGTTGACAACATCAGTGATGGCTTTTCCACTGTAACCTTTCCAGCCACCAGATCTGACTTGATCAGTGAACTCTCGTATGTGTTTCAGAACTTCGTTTACATCAGGCATCACCTGAACAAACCAACACACAGTGTAATGTGTAACACTGCATCATCACACACACCCCAGGCATCATCTGAACAGACTAATACACAGTGTAATATGTAACACTGCATCATCACACACACCCCAGGCATCACCTGAACAAACCAACACACAGTATAATGTGTAACACCGCATCATCACACACACCCCAGGCATCACCTGAACAAACCAACACACAGTGTAATGTGTAACACTGCATCATCACACACACCCCAGGCATCACCTGAACAAACCAACACACAGTGTAATGTGTAACACCGCATCATCACACACACCCCAGGCATCACCTGAACAAACCAACACACAGTGTAATGTGTAACACCGCATCATCACACACACCCCAGGCATCACCTGAACAACACCAACACACAGTGGTAATGTGTAACACCGCATCATCACACACACCCCAGGCATCACCTGAACAAACCAACACACAGTGTAATGTGTAACACCGCATCATCACACACACCCCAGGCATCACCTGAACAAACCAACACACAGTGTAATGTGTAACACCGCATCATCACACACACCCCAGGCATCACCTGAACAAACCAACACAGTGTAATGTGTAACACCGCATCATCACACACACCCCAGGCATCACCTGAACAAACCAATAGTGTGTAACACACTTATACCACACCATTCACATCAGGCATCATCTGAACAGACTAATACACAGAGTGTGTAACTAATATGTAAACTCCACACCACTCAAACCAGGCATCACCTGAACAAGCCAACACACACACAATTTCTAATGTAGAAACACCACACATTCACATCAGGCATCACGTGAATGAACCATCACACACTGAGTAGAATGTATAAACACCATATCATTCATATCAGACATGTATAACTTAAACAGGCCACCACACACTGTGTAATGTATAAACATCACACCACTCACAATGGACATCACACCCACCCACCCACACCCACACAGAGGTATAGATACACACAAAAGTATAGACATACACAGGCACAGACACACACAAACACAGCATATGATTTAACTGACATCTTTGTTGTTGGCCATGATGGGCGTGTTAGAACGGTTACGTAGAGCAATGTGCAACACAGCGCGGCCCTCTGTGAAGTTGATCTTTTCCCCACTGAACATGGCATCCCGCATCTGCTCCACCTTCCGAGCTTTGGCCTGACACACACAGAGATATGAACACTTGCACATTAAACCAACGCCACCTTCCAAGCTGTGGTCTGACAAATATTGACATTTGAAGACTTGCAGATTAACCTAACACCACAAGCACAGCACACCAATTAACATACATGAGAACAGAGAAATAACAGACAAAGAGACACAACAGTATGCCTCCTGAAAATCTTTCCACTCGTTTTCTGAAGCTTATGACTGTTATGCTGAGATCCAGAACTGGATGATACAGAACAAACCACAGTTGAACGGAAGCAATGTCTACACAAAAGCACACAGTTCACTTTCCTACTTACCTGAGTGTAAACGTTTCTGTGTATATGGATAATTATTGACATCTGGCTTTGAACCAGCATACCTAAGATATATAACACAATACCAAATGACCATCAAAACACCTGCAAAAGAATGTGACATGAACGATTAGCCACTACACAGACACGACTGATCTCAGCACATAACGCATGACAAACAAAACACACCTTACATTACCAATACATTACACACCCTAAACACCTATAGCAACATAGCATAAATAAACTTTTGAGTACCTCACAGAAACATGAAGACAATGATGAAATGGGACTGGAACCCTAGACCTAAAGACTGCCTGACATGCCACTCACGCCTTCCCTCAGACGTTGATGATCATGGGACAGAAAAGACAAAATGTATGACAAGAAAGCAGGGTGTATTTCTTCCAGGCATTAACAACCATGGGCCAGTATAACAAGCAAATGATGATCTCTTTGATTCTTCAATGTCATAGGGCACCAGGCCCAAAGTTTTATGATGCTGATCTTCTGTCAGACTAACTGACCCAGACGAACCCCCTTGCTGTTCAACTGCATGCAATGGTCCAATCCTAACTTCTGATGAGTGCTACAATATCTTTTTAGTTCTAGGCTACCAGAGTCAACTTCAAGTTCACAACAAACTCAACACAAAATACACAAGTTAGATGTGGTGCCCACAGAACAAACCAAACATGAACATGCAACTTTATGAGAACTTCTATCAGGCTGACATACACACACAAATATGCACGAGTGCACCTAAATGCAAACACATGAACACATACAGGAATCCATATCTGCATACATACACAGGTGGCTTTACACAGGACAAACATGGAATCCACACATGGATTTTGAAGACAGGTAAAAATGAACAGGCCTGTAAAAATCATGTGTAGCGGGAGAAGGGGAGCAGTTGTGGTTAAACTGTTGTAAAACAAACCTACAAATAAAAAGCACCGAGCATGTCAATGACAAAACACCCTGTATAGATTACACAAACACCATATACAGATTACACTAACACCATGTAAAGATTACATTAACTCCTTTGCACAGCAGCCACAAATGTAAAGTCCAGTCTATATCAGTTGATAAAGCCAGTAAACTGAGTTTTTTGGTTTCAAATCTAACTCTTGAATTACAAGACATCACTTTGAAATAAAAATTTTGATTCATTTCAGTTATGTGTAACTTGCGTGTAGTAACCCACATTTGTTGTTGCTGTTGTTGGTGCTGGTATTTGTTTTGTGTGTTTTGTTGTTGTTTTCAAAAATAAAAGAGATCCTGAGCAGTTAAAAAAACCCACTTTTTTCCCTCAACATTCTGACATTTTGTCCAAAAGATTCTGAAAATGTCCTCTACTGATTTTCCTTGAGCTAGGGCATGTGTCCTTATCTTTTGAATTTTCAGAGGAAACCCTGATATACAGAAAACAGTGTATACACAAGCTGTCAGTAAAAACAAAAACTACGACCACCACAACAATCCCTTTCCATCTCTGAAAAGCTTAATTTAAATTACTGGATGTTTCACAAAAAGACAGAAACAAAGATGAAAATCCGACTTCAAAGGGTAAGGAACAGGAACTTCACTGCAATCATCCCTCTCCTGACCCCTTAAAAAATGACAACAACAACATCCAAACCAACCAACCACAATGACAGACACACACATACACAAGCAACAAAAAAGAAATATTTACATTATGTATAATACATACTACAACAAGATTTATGATCCCTGTACACACACACACTCATACATGCACACACACATATATAGGTACATACATACATACATACATACATACATACATATGCTTATTATAACACATTACTATACAAAATTTTATCATCTCTGTACATATGCAGTAATATACAAATTTTATCAACTCAGTACATATGCTTATTATATTACAATACATAATACACAAAGCTTAAACATCTCTGTACATAATGTATACTGCATACAACACCAAGCTTTACAATCCTTGTACATAAGCTATCATTCTCGAGATATTTCACAGGCAATGTATTGTTGTTACATATACACACAGTCAATCACAAACACCACCTATTCTGTCATAAATGTAATGAATACACTTTTCTTGAAGTGGAAGGGAAGAAGGGAAGAACAAAAGAAAAGGGAAAATAATACACTCATCTGATGGAGTACCAAGAAACAAGTAGTATACTGACCAGGTCAAAGAGTTTGGCCCTGACTTCATCATTAATGAGGTTCTTGGAGTAATCCAGCAACAAATCACCATCAGGGGTCTTCAGCTCCACACTGAAATGACATCGTCACATGCGTACTGTTTATACTGACAGATCTACACTGAAACTGTATCATATTATCTACTGTTTGTACTGTACACATTTCTATGACTCTCTTAATCTTATGAACCTAAATTGAAATTAAACCATCATGTCTACTGTTTGTATTCTTTAACCATGTTCATTATAATGTTACAACTTACATGAAAATTATCCCATGTGTACTGCTTGTACTCTAACTTTTCTTGGGGCCAGCATTATCAGGATAGTGCCTATCTCCTGTCCTTGGTCATTGTTACCAGGATGGTACCCATCTCCTGTCTTTAGCATTATCAGGGTAATGCCTACCTCCTATTCTTGATATTAACAGGGTGATGCCTATCTTCTATCCTTGGTATTAACAGGGTGGTGTATATATTCTATCCCTGATAAATGTACTCAGGGTGGTAATCATTTCCTATCCTTTGTGTTATCAGGGCATGCTTATCTCCTGTTCTTTGTCAGTATCATCAAGTGGTGCCTACTTCCTATCCTTGGTATTATCAAGGTGGTGCCTATTTCCTGTTCTTGGTATTAACAGAGTGATGCCTATCTCATGTTCTTGGTCAGTATTATCAGTGTGGTGCCTATCTCCTGTGCTAGATCAGTATCATCTGGGCGGTGCCTATCTCATGTTCTTGGTCAGTGTTATCAGGGTGGTACCTATCTTATGTTCTTGGTCAGTATTATCAGGGTGGTGCCTATCTCATGTTCTTGGTCAGTGTTATCAGGGTGGTGCCTATCTCATGTTCTTGGTCAGTATTATCAGGGTGGTGCCTATCACCTGTACTTGGTCAGTATTATCAGGGTGGTGCCTATCATTCACCCTTGGTCAATATTATCAGGGTAGTGGATATCACATGTTCTTGGTCAGGGTTATCACTAATATCAGGGTGGTGCCTATGAACTGTCCTTGGTCAGTATTATCAGGGTAGTGCCCATCACCTGTCTTTGGTCAGTTTTATCAGGGTGGTACCTATCACCTGTCTTTGGTCAGTTTTATCAGGGTGGTACCTATCACCTGTCCTTGGTCAGTACAATCATGGTGGTAGCTATCACTGTCCATGGTCAGTATTATCAGGGTGGTGCCTATCATGTTCTTGGTCAGTACAATCATGGTGGTAGCTATCACTGTCCATGGTCAGTATAATCAGGGTGGTACCTATCACCTGTCCTTGGTCAGTACAATCATGGTGGTAGCTATCACTGTCCATGGTCAGTATTATCAGGGTGATCGCTATCACCTGTCCATGGTCAGTATAATCAGGGTGGCACTTATCACCTGTCCTTGGTCAGTACAATCATGGTGGTAGCTATCAGTGTCCATGGTCAGTATTATCAGGGTGATGGCTATCACCTATCCTTGGTCAGTATTATCAGGGTGGTGCCTATCTCATGTTCTTGGTCAGTATTATCAGGGTGATGGCTATCACCTGTCCTTGGTCAGTATTATCAGGGTGGCACCTATCACCTGTCCTTGGTCAGTACAATCATGGTGGTAGCTATCACTGTCCATGGTCAGTATTATCAGGGTGGTGCCTATCTCATGTTCTTGGTCAGTATAATCAAGGTGGTGCCTATCACCTGTACTTGGTCAGTATTATCAGGGTGGTGCCTATCATTCACCCTTGGTCAATATTATCAGGGTAGTGGATATCACATGTTCTTGGTCAGGATTATCACTAATATCAGGGTGGTGCATATCACCTGTCCTTGGTCAGTATTATCAGGGTAGTGCCCATCACCTGTCTTTGGTCAGTTTCATCAGGGTGGTACCTATCACCTGTCCTTGGTCAGTACAATCATGGTGGTAGCTATCACTGTCCATGGTCAGTATTATCAGGGTGGCACTTATCACCTGTCCTTGGTCAGTACAATCACGGTGGTGGCTATCACTGTCCATGGTCAGTATTATCAGGATGTTGCCTATCACCTGTCCAAGGTCAATATTATCAGGGTGGCACTTATCACCTGTCCTTGGTCAGTACAATCATGGTGGTGGCCATCACTGTCCATGGTCAGTATTATCAGGGTGATGGCTATCACCTGTCCATGGGCAGTATTATCAGGGTGGCACTTATCACCTGTCCTTGGTCAGTACAATCATGGTGGTGGCCATCACTGTCCATGGTCAGTATTATCAGGGTGATGGCTATCACCTATCCTTGGTCAGTATTATCAGGATGTTGCCTATCACCTGTCCATGGTCAATATTATCATGATGGCACCTATCACCTGTCAGTATTATCAGGGTGGTGACTATCACCTGTCCTTGGTCAGTATTATCAGGGTGATGGCTATCACCTGTCCTTGGTCAGTATTATCAGGGTGGTGACTATCACTTGTCCATGGTCAGTATTACCAGGATGCTGCCCATCACCTATTCTTGGTCAGTATTATTAAAGTGGTGCCCATCTGTCCAGGTCAGTATTACTGGGTTGGTGCTCAACTACTGTCCTACACTGCTTTACCTTCTTGAACCCTGAACAGGGTCAGGTATCCATTCAAAACTGAGTGAACTAAAAGCCACATACACAACGTAGTTCTCCAGCATGACCTGACCCATGCAACCAGACTGAAAGATGGGAACGGAACTACTTTACCAAGCATACCTTTAAAGCAGAAAAAACATGACTGACCAAGACATGACATATGAAAGAATGGTTAAGATCCAATGATTACATTTAAAGACACCTGTTTTTTCTTTTTTTCTGCCCTCTTCCAAAACTACACCGAATCTCACTTCCTTCCATAAATTCATTTGTTCAAGTAGCCTGTATTTGTGCTTACACAATGACTGTGGTTGTTACAACAACTGTCACATCACTCAATATGACTGATACAATACGAGTATGTAGCTCCTGTGTACACTGCTCTAATGGTGTTAACACTAGAGGTTTACATTAATACCATTTCCAAGTGACTTAAAACAACTAACATGGCCAGTGCACTGAGAGTTTTAGTTCTGAGAATATCACTTCAAACAGGTTCAGACAGTAAGGCTTGAATCTCTGAAGGTAAAAACCTGTTATAGCAATAATGACTGCCTCAAGGCAGATCTGAAATGATAAAAAGAAACAAAACCTGTTACAGCAGTGATGACTGACTCAAAAATATCTTTCAACTAAAAGTACAAGATGGTTTACCTTCTAAATGCTACGACTGCATGTTGCCATGTGTACATGTGTATGTACATGCATGTGTATAAGCATATGTATGTGTGTGTGTGTGTACATGCATGTGTATGTCTGTGTGTTTGTGAAGTGTGTGCGTATGTGTGTGTGAATGTGTGTGTGTGTGCGCAAGTGTATGTGTGTGCGCAGGCATGTATGTGCTTGTGTATTTGTGTACATATTTGTGTGAGCATGTAATGTATTTCACTCATTCAGTCACTATGCCTGGTGGATAATGGCATTAGTAATGCAATGTATATGCTGTGTGTAGATACTGTAGATAACTGTATGGGTACCGTTTTCATTGATGGACATGGCAGTCAAGTGGGTAAACATCAGACTTCCAATAATATGATTATGGGTTTGATCTGCCAAAACATTTCTGCCTGGTAGGTAAAGCATGCAGATTTTTCTGAGTTCCCATGTTAACGGGTGTCTGAAACTGCCAGTGTCTAAATCCCATTTGTGCTGATACACATGTAAAATATTAAACATGTACCTAGAAGATCCTGTAAATCATGTCAGTGGCTGGCTTATGGAAATATAAAAACACCCAACATGCAGGCCTTCAAAGATGGAGTAGGCAGACAATGCAGCAACATGCTGCCTGCACAATGTGGGCAAAACAGCCTACATACACGCAGCAGAAGAAAAAATCAGAACAATAAAAATACAACAATCAAAACAAACATAAACAAACAAACAAAAACTGAAAACAATCCAACTTTTCAGTCTGTTTAGGTTTACTTTTACTTTCAGCTCAGTAAGTATTTAACTAAAAGGCAAGCTGTTAATACTGTTTTAGACAAATTATCATAAAACACAAATTGTTCACAAACTGACAGATAGCCCCATACTCTCAATACAGTACTAGTATTATCAGTTCTTGTCTTACACCTGAACATGATGCAAACGTCTGATGTGCTGAAAATAAGGTCATAAAGGGCAATTCTATATGTTACAGCATATCAGCACGTACTTTGTGCTCAGCTTCAAAAGTACTCAGCTTCAAATCTCTTTCCCTATAGGTTGATAGATTTAAACTATCAACTGTCAGCCTGCATTCTTTTGCTGTTTCAGGATCATCTGCCTGGAATAAACTTCCATTCTCCTTTCGCCAATCACCTACCCTTCCTGTTTTTAAATCAAATTTAAAAACCCACCTCTTTTCCTGACAATGATTTCTGCAACTGCCTCATTCCTATGGTTTGTGCATGTGTTGTTTAGTGTGTGTGAGTGAGTGTGTGTGTGTGTGTGTGTGTGTGTGTGTGTGTGTGTGTGTGTGTGTGTGTGTGTGTATGTGTGTGTGTGTGTGTGTATGTGTGTGTGTGTATGTGTGTGTGTATGTGTGTTGTAAGGTGGTCTGCAATGATTGCATGCATGTCTGGAGTGTGGGTGCGCCTTGATTTGAATTGTCAAGATTTGGCGCCATATAAAATCTGTAATTATTATCATTATTATATCAACCAGTAATAATAGTAATAATAATAACAATAATAACTGCATCTGTACAGTGCAAACAGTCTGTGTCAAAGAATGCTCATTGAATGTAAACAAAATTAATTGGAAAGGAAGTGGGGCAGGAGAAGAATGGTGCCACAACAATACATTAATGCAGTATAGTCAGACAAACACACACCAATACACCAATGCAGCATAAACATAGTTATTCAAAAACATAAACAAATCATATTTAGATATCAGAAATAGATGATAGTGATTCCTGATTCAGTGATTGTTTTATAAAGGGGCTACTTGGCTGTAATATAAATAGTGAAGAGGACAGGCCCCAGAACAGAACCATGTGAGACATATTTTGAAAGCAAATTATGAGCTGGCTACAGACCTCAAAACGTCTAATATCACCTATAGTGAAAAGACGTTAAATCAAGCAACGAACGAAATATTATATCTTTCAGCCATCGAAAGTCTGTCGTTGGATGTAGGCCTTCTCCAGCTGCTTTCATTCAATTTGTTCCAGCGTTTTTCCTCTCCAGTTCTTGTAAAATCCATCCAGATTGTCTCTCCATCTAGTTTTTGGTCTTCATCTATTACGAGTGCCATCTCTTGGTATCCAGAAAGTGTTTTTTGTTGTCCAACAACTGTCAATTCTCCGGGTGAGATGTCCTGCCCAGTTTCATTTAAGTTTGTTGATGGTTTCCTGGATGTCTTGCACTTTTGTTCTTTTTCTGATCCACTGAGCCGTTTTGCAAACTTTCCAGGTGGTACCAAGCATGATTCTTTGAAATGCTCGCTGTATAGTTCTTAGTTTCAAAGCGATTTTTTTTGTTAGCTTCTGCATTTCTGCACTGTAGGTGACTGTGGCCAGTGTGGGCAGAATGCACTGGTCTTAGAGTTTTCACTTCAGGACAGTTGGAATTTTGTCATTCTTGAACACCGGACTTGCTCTTCCAAACGCCTGCCAGCCAAAGGTTATTCTTCGTTTAAATAAAATGAATAAACCAAATGTAAGCAAATTAACCTTTGGTTTATCTATAGTACAATCTGATGCCACAAAGTCCCATGTATATGTGCCATTTACACGCTTGAATAATCAAGCTATTACATTTACAGCCACTTCAGTCTGAATCATCATGACACTGCAATCCTCATCAAAGGGTTGACATTCCCTCCCTCCCCACTGCCCCCAATCGGGCTAATGTATTGTAGGTCATTCTTATTCTACGGTTTCCTTGCATTATCATTATGATAATAGAGCGGCCAAACAATGAATGCAAAATAATAAAATCACTGACAAGAAATTCACTTCATAAGTACTTTAAACGGATTTCAAATACAAGCTTTTGGCAGACTTGCTGAAAGCAGACTGGAAAAAAAAATCTGCAGCGAAGTGAAAGTGCCCTCTCAATAGCCAATTACTGAATTAGTGAATTACTAACTTGTCGAAGTCTCTTCGAATTGGTGACATTACTGTGTGAATAAATATCCATTAAAAATTACTCCACCAACCTGTATTTTTTGAAACGTTCACAGTCCTGCTTAAACATCTCAGCCATGTTGAGATTCGAGGCATGCTGATTGTAATATTCCTGCAAGGCCTTCCAGGCCGGCTCGTCTGTCAGCAGTATTTTCTGTTCGTTAGCCATCTTCTTCGCTGATACCCTCCTGTGACCTCTCAAGTAAACAACCTTCGCCTCAAGCGACCTTGAACCCTCTGTGCCGGAAATGTGGGCAGACTTCCGGTTGGACGGCTGTGCGTCTTGAGGTAGGGGCGTGGGAAGAAAAGGAAGCCAGGAGCGGGTGAGTCAACGTTTGACTGACTTCCTAAGTATTTTTTATCCGACAGATTGTATTGATAAACGTATTAAACAAAAGTTCAACTATATATGCATCTAATATTGAGCAGTCTACCACCGCTACAACAACTGCATGTTTCGTTCGTTGATGCCTTTTAGGCTTAAAACAAAATGTAGGCCTACCAAACATGACAACAAATGTGACAAAACACAAACAGTTGAAACACACAAACAATGAATCTCAAGCAGTGCAGAGTACAACAGTGCAAATACATATTATGATTTTGTATTGAATTTGGGAACGTTATGATATTTTCTGGAAGATGGATTGAGTATGAATCTTCGATGGAAGTGGGTGTATGCCCTATACGGTAGAGGAAAATTTGTGTAGCATAGAAACAGTGCTCTTCTCTGCGTCCATCTTCTGCTCTTCTGCACTTCTGCACTAACTTGTCAGCTTAAGGATTGCCGCAATGACAACTGGGTCCTCTCCACATTGATTTTATTCAGTGCAAAGTCGATTCCATTTACAGTCAGTGAGTGGGTAGCCTATGGATTTTCAGTACCGTTGAAGTTGATGACAACTTGTGAAGGACAGTGCTGGAAACACACACACACACACACATGTGCGCACACATGAATAGACATGAATAGACAGACAGACACAGAAAAAGTAAAGGAGTGTAAGAAAGCTTTTGAAAATATGATGGGGGTGCGTAGGGACGAATTTTGTGTGGTGATGGTGTATTTTTTCCCTTTTTTTTTGAAAGCATTGAATTGACACAAGGCTGGATTATTGTCTATACACAGGTACAGGAATTCAATTTTCAGCATGCGGTATTTAAAAAAAAATGTACCTACACTGGCTACAGCTACACACACACGGTCTACACACACACATACACACACACACACACACACACACACACACACACACACACACACACACACACACACACACACAATATATATATATACCCCCCTACACACACACACAGTAACACACACACACATGCACACACACACACAGAGCAACACACACACACAGAGCAACACACACACTCACACACACATACACAGAAGAACACACACATCTCATCATCCCCAGATCACAATGGCAAAATTTCTTCAAAAATGGTTTGTTGAAATTATGCTACAGATTGAGAAGAACCAAGATCAGCCAAAACTGACAGTCAAATAGACTGCACTGTCAGAATCTGACAGACTTACTTCATTGTCAGCAATAATCACACTAACAAAGAGAAGAGTAGACAGAAGAAAAGAGAGACAAAAGTAAACATAGAAAGATAAATAGAAGAACAGACAGACACAGAAGAAAACAGGTAAAAGATAAAAGAACAGACATACACTGATACAGACAGAAGAATAGACAGGCAAAAGAAAAGATGGACTGTCATGATCAACACTTTATCATTCACCTAGTTTTGATTTGAGATCAGTTATGAAATTGTCTGCCTTTGTTATTCTTTAGTTTAGAAGTTTGGTCATGTGCAGTTGAATATAGTTTGGTAATAATTTTTCATAATGAAGTAATATTTTCAGCTGTGGTTTTGAACTGATATTAAACTTCAGAAACTTAGCTCATTATTGGCATGAAGCATTAAGCACCCCCCCTCCCCCCAATTAGTAAGCCCAGCAGGTAGGTTAAAATAGGATTGAAATGCTACTTCTGGTATTACCTTTTTGTTTTGGTGGTGTCAGTACTCACCACAGGGAAACCAGCTTAGTAAAGATTACATTCTGTCTTCTGCAGGAGATTGGAAGGGATTCCGCCCCATATCATCATATGCCCTGCCGCATGGCGTTGGCAATTATAGCCCTCCATATGAATCTATCCTTTATTTCGGCAAGCACATCTCTCACCCTGTCTGTCTTCATCCACTCCTCAAGTCCATCCAATATTTTCTCCCTGGGTCAACCTGGTGCTCTTTTTCCCTCCAGTTTTCTTGTTGTGACTAGATACTCAAATTTCTCTTGTGTTATAAAAGGTCCTACAAATGTGGCTTGTCTTTTAGTTACTAATCTTCATTAATCTTCTTCTTTTTGTGTCTGCCTTCTTCAGCTTAACTTCAGGACTGTCTCATTTGTTTGCTTTGCTATCTATGGAACATTCTTCATAGAAACCACATTTCAGCTGCCTCAACTATGTTCTGACTTTGCTTGTTGACTGTCCACACTTCACACCTGTACAACAATATCGGTTCTATATCTCGTCTCATTTCACTTCTTTGCTGGCATTGGCGGTAAGAGCCACATTCAACGACATGCGTCTTCTCTAGGTCACACGATTGAGACATCTATGGGTGACTTCCTGGATTCCCAAACCACAGACATCAGCAATGTTGTTGAACTAGGAGCTGTGCGGTTGTCCCTTCCTTCTCACCTCAACTTTCCCCTGCAGGACCGTTGATATCAAATCTGTTTTGGTATTTCTGATTGCATGGCCTACATATTTCAGCCTTCTTTTGTTGATCTCTGTTAACTGTTGGTGCTTAACATTCAGTTCCTTTCATATGCTATCGTTTGTTCTTCTTTCTGGCCATTTGACTCTGAGAAGTTGTTTATAGAGCCAGGTTTCTGCTGCATTGATTTTATTTTCTTCATCTCTTCTTAGTGTCCAGACTTCGCAAGCAGCCACTAATACAGGCCAAATCAAAATTTTCAGGATTCTTAATTTTAACTCTTTTGGGAAGCCCTGTGTCTTTCAGTCCATTGTTTAACTGGACCATTTTTTGTTTTGCCATGCCAATTCGTCTTTTCATATCTTTAGTGCAGGAGCTGTCATTTGCTTTTAGAGATCCCAGATACTTGAAATGTTGGCCATTTTCTAAGTCTGTTTATCTGAATGTTTGGATGTTCCTGGCCTTCTTTTCTTGCAATGAGTATGACTGGTTTTTTTTATTATTCATTTTCAATCCTGCCCTGCAACCTGCTGGATCCACTTGGTAGAGAATTCTCTTATGTTTGTTTTGTTATCTGCTGTTAATGCATTGTCGTCTGCATATCTCAGGTTAGTGATGTTTCTTCCTCTGATCTTTATCCCTATCTCTTATAAATCTGTCTCTCTAGTGACCTGCTCTGTATGTAAGTTAAAAAGATGAGGCAAGAGGATGCAGCCCTGCCTGACTCCATTTTTAATGCCAAAATATTCACAGTGTGCGCCATTCCATCTCCTGGTCACTTTTTGGTCTTCGTATAATGCTGTTATAAGTGACATGACAGCAGGTGTGTGGGGAAGCCCATCTTTGCCAGAAGAACAGAGACAGAAGCACAGAGAGACAGAACAATGGACAGCCAGACGACAGATGAACACACAGAGGAGCAGATGAACACACAGAAAGAATAACAAACACAGACAGAACAATGGACAGACAGACAGAGGAACTGATTGACAGACAGAAGAAAGAAGAATAGCTAGATAGAAGAATAGAGACAGAAGAACATACAGAAGAACAAACAGACAGGAACAGAGACAGAAAAAGAGATACAGACAGACACAAGAACATAAACAGATGAACAATCAGACAGAAGAACAGACACTTTGAAGAACAAACCAAAGAACAGCAAACAGAAGAACAGAAACAGAAGAACAGACCAGACAGAAGAACAGACAGAAGAAATAAGCAGACAGACGAACGGATAGAAGAATGGACAAGAAAAGATTGGACCAACAGACAGAAAAACAGTCTGAGACTGACAGAAGAACAGGTCGACAGAAGAATGAACAGACAGAAAAACACACATACAGAAGAATTGACAGAAGAAGAGACTAACAGAAGAACGGACAGACAGGCAGAAGAACACACATACAGTGGACAGACAGAAGAACAAACAGAAGAATGGACAGACAGAAGAACAGACAGCAGAATGGACAGAAGAGCAGACAGAAAAACGGATAGACAGAACAGATGGACAGAAGAACGGATAGACAGACAAAAGAACAGAGATCGAACAGCCACGGCCAGCCAGCCAGACATGATATTTTGACAGTTCCATCATTAACAAGTACAGGACAGGACAAAATGATTCATCTATGAAGACAATGGAGACAGGAAAAGTATGAGAGGACTGCAGGAAAGCTGTGAGAAGATTGTACAAGGGAGGCACACCAGTTCAGTAGACAGATATGGTAGTAGAAGAAGAAAGGGAATGAGAGGATTATACAAAGCAAGTACACCAGTTCAGCAGATAGATATGGTTGTAGGAGAAGAAAGGAAATGAGAGGGCTGCACAAGGCAAGCACACCCATTGAGCAGAGAGATATATAGCTGTAGGGTAAAAAATTGGAATGAGAGTGCTGAACAAAATAAGCCCTACTTCAGTATTACTAGAGGTCATCGTAAACGAATAAAGGGACATCTGTAGTTAATTACTGATCTGTGTTTGAAGTGCTGTGTGTGTGTGTGTGTGTGTGTGTGTGTGTGTGTGTGTGTGTGTGTGTGTGTGTGTGTGTGTGTGTGTGTGTGTGTGTGTGTGTGTGTGTCTAAAGAGGTGGTTATGGATAGGATAGTGGAGAGTGAAAACTGTTGAAAAAATTTAGGTCTGTGTGTTCCTCTGTGCTTCTGAATACTGCATACATTCTGAGAAACATGTTGTACACACATTCTCTCTCTCTTTCTCTCTCTCTTTCTCTCTCTCTCTCTCTATCTCTCTCTCTCTCTCTCTCACACACACACACACACATAATATGCACTGGTGGATTAGATGCACACACACACACACACACACACACACACACACACACACACACACACCCTCTCTCTCTCTCTCACACACACACACACACTCTCTCTCTCTCTCTCTCTCACACACACACACACACACACAACACACACACAGAGGCAACAGCTGTGTGGAGAGAGGGAGAGGTGTTATATGGGGTCTGTGAATTATAATAATGTGATCTAATAATACGCATTGAGTCATACGTAAGATATTTGGACGTACCTCATTCTTTCTGTTGTTCAGTTGGTCTTCATCTCTTCTTTCCTATAGCCTGGTCATCTTGTCTTTGTGGACACTGGTGGTGGTCATCAGGCTGGTTACATCTGTGTGGACATTGAAGTGGTCATACGGTCACAGTTTTGTAGACCTTGAGGTGGTCTTCAAGCTCTGGTCATATCTGTGTGGTCACATCTGTGTGGACATTGAGGTGGTCTTTGTCTCTGGTTACATCTATGTGGCCATTGAGGTTGTTCCCTGGCTTTAGTTACATCTAATCTATATGGACATTGCCTCTGGTCACATCTATGTGGACATTGAGGGGGTCGTCTGTCTCTGGTCACATCTTTGTGGATATTGAGGTGGTCCTCTGCCTCTAGTCACATCTGTGTGGGCATTGAGGTGGTCACCTGCATCTGGTCACATCTATGTGGACATTGAGGTGGTCCTCTGTCTCTGGTCACATCTGATCTATATGTGGACATTGAGGAGGTCCTCTGCTTCTGGCTATGTCTGTGTGGACATTGAGATGGTCCTCTGTCTCTGGTTACATCTAATGTATATATATGGACGTTAAGGTGGTCCTCTGTCTCTGGTTACATATATGTGGACGTTGAGGTGGTTTTCTGTCTCTGGTTACATATATGTGGACATTGAGGTGGTACTCGGTCTCTGGTTACATATAATGATATATGTGGACATTGAGGTGTTCCTCTGTCTCTGGTTACATATATGTGGACATTGAGGTGGTCCTCTGTCTCTGGTTACATATATGTGGACATTGAGGTGGTCCTCTGTCTCTGGTTACATATATGTGGACATTGAGGTGGTACTCGGTCTCTGGTTACATATATGTGGACATTGAGGTGGTCCTCTGTCTCTGGTTACATATATGTGGACATTGAGGTGGTCCTCTGTCTCTGGTTACATATATGTGGACATTGAGGTGGTCCTCTGTCTCTGGTTACATATATGTGGACATTGAGGTGGTCCTCTGTCTCTGGTTACATATATGTGGACATTGAGGTGGTACTCGGTCTCTGGTTACATATTCATGGTTGGACATTGAGAGTGGTCCTCTGTCTCTGGTTACATATATGTGGACATTGAGGTGGTCCTCTGTCTCTGGTTACATATATGTGGACATTGAGGTGGTCCTCTGTCTCTGGTTACATATATGTGGACATTGAGGTGGTCACTCTGTCTCTGGTTACATATATGTGGACATTGAGGTGGTACTCGGTCTCTGGTTACATATATGTGGACATTGAGGTGGTCCTCTGTCTCTGGTTACATATATGTGGACATTGAGGTGGTCCTCTGTCTCTGGTTACATATATGTGGACATTGAGGTGGTACTCGGTCTCTGGTTACATATATGTGGACATTGAGGTGGTACTCGGTCTCTGGTTACATATATGTGGACATTGAGGTGGTCCTCGTCTCTGGTTACATATATGTGGACATTGAGGTGGTCTCTGTCTCTGGTTACATATATGTGGACATTGAGGTGGTCCTCTGTCTCTGGTTACATATATGTGGACATTGAGGTGGTACTCGGTCTCTGGTTACATATATGTGGACATTGAGGTGGTCCCTCTGTCTCTGGTTACATATATGTGGACATTGAGGTGGTCCTCTGTCTCATGTTACATCTGTGTGGACATTGAGGTGGTCCTCTGTCTCTGGTTACATTTATATGGACAGTGAGGTGGTCGTCTGGTTATATATAACTGGACATTGAGGTGGTTGTCTGTCTCTGGTTATATCTAATGTATATGGACGTTACGGTGGTCCTCTGTCCTGGTTACATATATGTGGACATTGAGGTAGTCTTCTGTCTCTGATTACATATATTATATGTGGACATGAGGTGGTCCTCTGTCTCTGGTTACATATATGTGGACATTGAGGTAGTCCTCTGTCTCTGGTTACATGTATGTGGACATTGAGGTGGTCCTCTGCCTCTGGTCCTCTGTCTCTGAACCCCTACCTACTTTAATGGCCTGTGTACATATATGAATGGTGGTTGGTACAACTACAAGGCTGTTAATGCCCTCTATAGATCATATATTGATGATGGGTGGTATAAAGCTGTTAATGCACTGTGTACATCATTTGATGGTGGGTAAAGTTAATCTAAGTTGGTTAATAATGCCCTGTGTACATCATTGATGGTGGGTGGTACAAAGCTGTTAATGCCCTGTGTACATCATTGATGGTGGGTGGTACAGAGCTGTTAATGCCCTGTGTACATCATTGATGGTGGGTAGTACAGAGCTGCTAATGCCCTGTGTACATTATTGATGGTAGGTGGTACAGAGCTGTTAATGCCCTGTGTGCATCAATGATGGTGGGTAGTACAGAGCTGTTAATGCCCTGTGTACATCATTGATGATGGGTGGTACAGAGCTGTTAATGCCCTATGTACATCATTGATGGTGGGTAGTACAGAGCTGCTAATGCCCTGTGTATATTATTGATGGTAGGTGGTACAAAGCTGTTAATGCCCTGTGTACATCATTGATGGTGGGTAGTACAGAGCTGTTAATGCCCTGTGTACATCATTGATGGCAGTTGTGCAAAGCTGTTACTGCCCTGTCAACATCATACATTGATGGTGGGTGGTACAGAGCTGTTAATGACCTGTGTACATCATTGATGGCAGTTGTGCAAAGCTGTTAATGCCCTGTCAACATCATACATTGATGGTGGATGGTACAGAGCTGTTAATGCCCTGTGTACATCATTGATGGCAGTTGTGCAAAGCTGTTAATGCCCTGTCAACATCATACATTGATGGTGGGTAGTACAGAGCTGTTAATGCCCTGTGTACATCATTGATGGCAGTTGTGCAAAGCTGTTAATGCCCTGTCAACATCATACATTGATGGTGGGTGGTACAGAGCTGTTAATGCCCTGTGTACATCATTGATGGTGGTTGGTAGAAAGATGTTAACGCCCTGTGTACATCATTGATGGTGGGTAGTACAGAGCTGTTAATGCCCTGTGTACATCATTGATGGCAGTTGTGCAAAGCTGTTAATGCCCTGTCAACATCATACATTGATGGTGGGTGGTACAGAACTGTTAATGCCCTGTGTACATCATTGATGGTGGGTGGTACAAAGCTGTTAATGCCCTGTGTACATCATTGATGGTGGTTGGTAGAAAAATGTTAATGCCCTGTGTACATCATACATTGGTGGTGGGTGGTACAAAGCTGTTAGTGCCCTGTGTACATCATTGGTGGTGGGTGGTACAAAGCTGTTAGTGCCCTGTGTACATCATTGATGGTGGGTGGTACAAAGCTGTTAGTGCCCTGTGTACATCATTGATGGTGGGTAGTACAAAGCTGTTAGTGCCCTGTGTACATAGTTGATAGTGGTTGGTACAAAGCTGTTAATGCCCTGTGTACATCATTGATGGTGGGTGATACAGAGCTGTTAGTGCCCTGTGTACATCATTGATGGTGGTTGGTAGAAAGATGTTAATGCCCTGTGTACATCATACATTGGTGGTGGGTGGTACAAAGCTGTTAATGCCCTCTGTACATAATTGATGGTGGGTGGTATAAAGCTGTTAATGCCCTGTGTACATCATTGATGTGGGTGGTACAAAGCTGTTAATGCCCTGTGTACATCATTGATGGTGGGTGGTACAAAGCTGTTAATGCCCTGTGTACATCATTGATGGTGGGTGGTACAGAGCTGTTAATGCCCTGTGTACATCATTGATGGTGGGTGGTACAGAGCTGTTAGTGCCCTGTGTACATCATTGATGGTGGGTGGTACAAAGCTGTTAGTGCCCTCTGTACATAATTGATGGTGGTTGGTATAAAGCTGTTAATGCCCTGTGTACATCATTGATGGTGGGTGGTACAAAGCTGTTAATGCCCTGTGTACATCATTGATGGTGGGTGGTACAGAGCTGTTAATGCCCTGTGTTAGTGTATACATCATTGATGGTGAGTGGTATGAAGCTGTTAATGCCCTGTGTACATCATACATTGATGGTAATTGGTGCAAAGCTGTTAATGCCCTGTGTACATTGGTTGTGGGTGGTACAAAGCTGTTAATGCCCTGTAAATGCACACTGTACATACTCTGATGGTGATAGTGGTTTGATTGCCACCAGGTAAAGAGTGATAGATGGACGAGTTAGGTTATACTTATAGTCATTTGGTTGGAACAAGTAAAGGGTATTAGGTGAATTTGGTAATAGCAACAGGTAAAGGGTGTTAGACAGGTGAGTTAGGTGATAGTGGTGACATTGCTACAGTTAAAGGATGTTAGAGGTGGTAGAGGTTTGGTTGGAACAGATAAAAGGTATTAGATAAGTGAGGTAGCTGAGAATGATTTGATTGCCACAGGTAAACTAGGTGATGGAGGTTTAGTTGGAGCAGGTAAAGAAATTAGAGAGTTGAGTTAGATGATTGTGGTTTGCCAGGATGAAGGGTATTATTGAACTGGTGAGTTAAGGGATAGTGGTTTGATTACCAGAGGTAAAGGGTGTTAGGTGAAATAGGTGACAGAGGTTTGGTTGGAACAGGTGCAGGGATGAGTCAGGTAATAGTGATTTGATTGCCACAGATTTGATTGCCACAGATTAAGAGTAGTAAACAGGTGAGTTAAGTGATAGAATTTTGATATCCACAGATAATCATAAAGGGTGTTAGACAGGTGAGTTTGGTGATAGTGGTTTGATTGCCACAGTACAGAGTGTAAAATGGTTGAAATAGGGATAGTGGTTTGATAAGAACAGGTAAAGACGGTTTGACAGGTAAGGTAAGTTAGATGGTACTAATCTGATAGTGTCTTGTATATACACACTTGATAGTGGTTTGATAAGAACAGGTAAAAAAATGATAGGTGAGAGCAGGCAGTGATTGACAGGTGAGAGCAGGCATAGATACAGTCAAATGACAGAAAGTCAGGTTGACACAAGAGTCCATTTATACCTGGGGCTGACACAAAGGAGTGGAATGAGTCATCTCTTTTTTCTCTCATATTGATCGTCAACATTGTGAAATGAGTCATTGTTGTCTTCTTTTATAATGATCGTGAGCAGCATACATACTGAAATGAGTTATCATTGTGTTTTGTTAGAATGATCCTTAACATCATATACAGAATGAAATTAGTCATTATTGTGTACTGTCATAATGACAGTCAACGTGCGTGAAATGAGTTATTGTTGTCTGTTATAATTATCCTCAAATGTCTGTATTGAGTGAAACATGCCATTGCTGTCTTCTGACATGATGGATCCTCTGCATCATAATATATTGAGTGAAATCAGTCATTGTTTTCTCCTGTCATAATGATCCTCAACATAAACATATTGACCTGAATAGAGTGAAATAAGTCAAGTCTTGATGATCCTCAACATCATACTACATTGGTTTAAAATGAATTATTGTTGTCTTTTGTAATCATGACTATCAGCATCATCTGTGAGCTGAATAAGGTACATGCAGAGAGGGAGCTGAATAAGGTACATGCAGAGAGGGAGCTGAATAAAGTACATGCAGAGAGGGAGCTGAATAAAGTACATGCAGAGAGGGAGCTGAATAAGGTACATGCAGAGAGGGAGCTGAATAAAGTACATGCAGAGAGGGAGCTGAATAAGGTACATGCAGAGAGGGAGCTGAATAAGGTACATGCAGAGAGGGAGCTGAATAAAGTACATGCAGAGAGGGAGCTGAATAAGGTACATGCAGAGAGGGAGCTGAATAAAGTACATGCAGAGAGGGAGCTGAATAAAGTACATGCAGAGAGGGAGCTGAATAAAGTACATGCAGAGAGGGAGCTGAATAAGGTACATGCAGAGAGGGAGCTGAATAAAGTACATGCAGAGAGGGAGCTGAATAAGGTACATGCAGAGAGGGAGCTGAATAAAGTACATGCAGAGAGGGAGCTGAATAAAGTACATGCAGAGAGGGAGCTGAATAAGTACATGCAGAGAGGGAGCTGAATAAAGTACATGCAGAGAGGGAGCTGAATAAGTACATGCAGAGAGGGAGCTGAATAAAGTACATGCAGAGAGGGAGCTGAATAAGTACATGCAGAGAGGGAGCTGAATAAGTACATGCAGAGAGGGAGCTGAATAAGTACATGCAGAGAGGGAGAAAGAATAGAACATCACACACACACATACACACGCACGCACACACACACATGCATGCACACACATGACTATCAGCATAATCTGTGAGCTGAATAAGGTACATGCAGAGAGGGAGCTGAATAAGTACATGCAGAGAGGGAGAAAGAATAGAACATCACACACACACATACACACACACGCACACGCACGCATGCATGCACACACACGCGCGTGCGCGCACACACACATACGCACGCACGCACGCACGCACGCACGCACGCACGCACGCAGCACACACACACACACACACACACACACACACACACACACACACACACACACACACACACACACACACACACACACACACACAACACACATTCACAGATACTACAGGTCTGAACCTATCACTTTTTTGAAAAAATAGAAATATAGAAAAAGAAAAGATTTTTGTATGATTTTTAAGATGGAACCAGTTGCGATTGATAAAATATTGGATGATATTACTGTTGTTCTTTTTAATGCTGGCAGTTCAGGATAGCAGCGTAGTTATGAACCAGGTGTTTACACTGTTTACATTTTTGATAAAATATGACTGTTGTTCTGTGTCAGGTATGCAGTTAAGGATATCACCATGGTTGTAAAACAGATTTCTACACTAATTATATTGTTAATAAAATGATGGAAAATGTGACTGTTATTCTGTTTTAGGTATGCAGTTCAGGATATCAGTATGGTTCTAAAAGAGATGCCTACATTGTTTACATTGTTGATAAAATAGGGATAATGTGACTGTTGTTCTGTATGCAGTTCAGGATATCAGCATGGTTCTAAAACAAATATCTACACTGTTTACATTGTTGATAAAATGTGTGACTGTTGTTCTTTTTCAAATATGCAATTCAGATATGGGCACAGTTGTAAGACATATATATCTATGCTGTTTACATTGTTGATAAATTATGTAACTTTCCTTTATCAGGTATGCAATTCAGATATTGGCACAGTTGTAAGACATGTCTATAGATGCTGTTTACATTGTTGATAAATTATGTAACTTTCATTTATCAGGTATGCAATTCAGATATTGGCACAGTTGTAAGACAGTTGTCTATGTTGTTTACATTGTTGATAAAATAATGGATGATATGACTGTTATTATGTTTCAGGTAAGCAGTTCAGGATATCAGGATGGTTGTAAAACAAATGTCTACACTGTTCACATTGTTCAGTAATTTTCCCAGTGGTCAGTAATTTTCCCAGTGGTCCATACCAAGCAGGCAGCATCCTTTGTGGTCAGCAATGAGCAGAGCCTTGATGAGACTGGACACAGGTTGTGTTCCCACACATCAAGGCTGTCATCTTTTTTTTCGTTGGATTACAGGAGGCTGTACTCGAGTCATCTGTTTTTCAGTGCAAGAAAATGCAACTTTTGTTTAATGAAAACATTTTGAGTCCACCAATAATGTGTGTAGTGGATTAAAAATGAAACTGCCCTGAGAAATATACAGCAATAAAAATTTGTTGCAAAGAGGCACAGCCTAAGAAATTCATAGCAATACAATTATTGCAAAGTGGCGCATGCCAAGAAATATGCAACAATACAATTGTTTAAACATGGCACGTGTCAAGAAATACACAACAATACAATTTTTTTAAAAAGTGGCTCTAGCCAAGGAATACACAACAATAAAATTGTTTAAAAGTGGCATATGCCAAGAAATACGCAACAATACGATTTTTTAAGAGTGGCTCAAGCCAAGAATACACAGCAATATGTTTAAAAATGGCACAAGCCAAGACATACACAACAATACAATTGTTTAAAAGTTGCACAAACTGAGAAATACACAACAATATAATTGTTTGAAAATGACAAACCAAGAAATACACAGCACTACTGTTGTTTGAAAGTGACACAGGCTAAGAAATACACAGCAATACGATTGTTTAAAAGTGGCACAAGCTGTGAGATACACAGCAATATAATTATTTGAAAGTCACACAGGCTGTGAGATACACAGATGTACAATTTTTTAAAGTGCCTCAAGCTTGACCAGTCTGCCTGAAAAAATACTGAGCAACACAGATGTTTCAAAGTGGTGCAGCTTGTTGAAATTGTTAGTGAAGATACCCATCAGTTTAGACTGCCAACATGTCAGAAGGAGAGGCGTAGAATGTTTTCAAGAAAGACTGATTTCATTTTCTTCAGCTGCAAGGGCAAGGAGTTTGGCTGATCAGGATGCATGTCATCAATGTCTGTGGCTGTTTGGGTAACTCTGAGATAATGTAAGGTGTGATCTAAGTCTGGTTCAAGGGGTGGGGGTCAATGATATGTTTTGTTGCAAGCAATATTGACGTATTTTTGAATTCCCATGTGAAAGCTCAACTGACTGATTTCATCAGCATAATACTGGAACTAGTTACATCATTGAAAAAGGACGATTTAAAGAAAACAGATGCAAGTATTTAATCTCACGTATGAAAAAAGCATTCATAAGGAGAATAGATATGTTTTTGATGTCGTATTACTGAAAACTGATGTTTTGAAGAAACATACCACCTTTTTAATTGTGTCATTCATGCTCATTGTGAGCCAGCAGGTTTTGTGCAATAAGATTTTTCATGACACTGTCATCATGTTAGTCAGACTTATTTCAGTGATCCCAGTGCTTGTCAGTTATTGTAAACTTGGACATCCTAAATTGAAGGAATGCCTCACACCATCACAACTCACATTTGCTTATTGATTTCTTCAAATGTTGTCTTCAGTTTTATTATTCATGTCAATATGTATGGTGCTTGATAAACAGAAATCCTAATAGGGAAAATAATGTTTTATTGAAATAGTCAGTTTCTGTTCGCATTATTTTTTGATTTTTGCCCATTTCATTTGAGCTTAAAACCCAGATGGAAACGTAATGGTGCCGGTTAACTCTTTTCCTGCCATGGTCGCAATCAAGCGACTTCCCGTACAACCACCATGGTCGCATTTGTGCAACTTGGAGGGGTCATGCTAAACGATAATTTTTCACACGGGTGCAAAGTTTCTGTCAGCTGCAGGCGACTGTGCTATTTTTAAATTTTACCCAGCGACCTGATTTTTCAGTAGTAAAGTCGAAGTGTGGCTTTGTTAACTGTCGGAATTTACGTCATGTTTTCTCCAAAGCGTTTTCTCCAAAATTGCTGCAAATCGACACGCATTGTCTACCACTCCGAGTAGAATAAGCAGACAGCTGACTTTGTGTGTAGATTTTCCATTGCTTTTCCGCATTTATTATAATGATATATGGTGCACAACTCACGAAATATGGTCAGTAGTACAACTAATAAAAAGTATGAAAAAAAATTGTTTTTCTTTATAATATGATTATCTGTGGAATAATCAATCAAGCTCATAAACATAAGCAAGCATTCATATATAAATACATCTGCCCTTTACACAGCAAGAAAAAAAAAAGTAAGTGAAAATCTTCAATAGTCTTTGAGATATAAGCTTTTGAAAATGCGTACTGCGTTGCAAAATTGGATGTCCAAAATATACTTGGCACTGAGGAGTGCCGTTTTGGGGGAAACTTGGCGGTGAAAGAGTTGATAATGCGTAATAAGTGTCACATGTTAGATGAAAACATACTGGTCCTAGTATCATGTTTGTCGCATGAAAACATAGTAGTCCTTGTTTAATGTTTGTCACATGTAATGAACTGTGTGTCATATTTTAGATGGATACGTGCTTGTTTAATTAATATTTGTCACTCTTAACTCTTTGAAGACGTAATATAGTTGCCTCGCACAACCACTGTGGACGCGATCAACGGGACCTGCCACAACCCTTGGAGACGCACGATTTTGGGGGGTTTTCAAAAAATTCTCAAAAATACAGATTTTACAGCACAAGAACATATTTTATATCAAAATAAAATTCAATTTACACTCTTTGAGCTGAAGCTACATACAAGGACAATACATCTATTCTACTTACCTTCCTAGAAGGTGAAATGGGGTAGGGTTTTGGCTCTGGGAAAGAAGTTTTTGATTGACAGTAATCCAACACATAAAGTCGGTAAAACACCCATTCTTGACCAGGTAATCCAGAAATCCAGGTAATCACAAGTCCCTGGTATGACCAGAAGATATAAAAGAACAAACACAGCTTTGTTTTCACACAGGTGAAGCAGCAAAGTGATTATGACGATCCTTTGAAGAAGAAGAAGTCCTAAATGTCGCCATTTTGGTGCAAGGACAGTCACTCCGGTTGGTTTGGATAAAGGCAAAAACTGTAACTAATCGGGATAAAATCGATGCAAGGGAAGTAACAAACACTTCAGAAGATACCAAAGAGTGTTCCTATATGTGTAGTTAGTTCCCCTAGACCAGTGACCGGCTTGTATCTATTTTTAAAAACCGCAGCGGAATATCCGCTATCACGTCTCTAATGATTTGGCCAGCTGCAGCGGAATGTCCGTTGTCACGTCTCTAATGGTTTGACCTGCTGCAGCGGAATATCTGCTGTTACGTCTCCAAAGAGTTAACAATAGCAAACTGTGTTGTGTTTAAGGATGGACAAAGGCTAAACCAAAGGAAAAAAAGGAAAAGCTGAAACCACCTCTGAACAAAAGCATCTGACAGTATGAAAAGGTGTGTTCAAATAAGCAGGTTTGAACAAAAATAATAAGCAGGTTTGAATAAAGTAATATTAACCCCAAACAGGTGATTTTGCAGACATTATGTTGACACAAGCAAATCCATAGAGGTCACATGACGGACATCAGTGATTAAAAGAAAGTGTGACAGTCAGCATGATGGGTATTGGCCAATAAAAGAAGGCGGAACAGTCAGCTGAGAAAAATGGAGAAGATGCGCCAAATCCTGGGCAGCAGGTCTGCCGTAGGAATGCTACCCCCAGGGGGCGGTGGGGAATCACGGTCGGTGTTCCACATCAATACTACAGACAGCCTGACGCAGGAAATGCGGGACTGTTACCAGGGCATCGAGGAGTTTGGACGGGCCATGAGGAATCTAGATGGGGCAGGTACTCATCTGACAGAGTCCCTAGCCCAGGTGTTGAGGGGCACTCAGTACCAGCAGGTGGGGGAACAGGTGGCTGCTTGGTTTCGACAGGTGTATGGCAGTCAGGGGTCGCTGCGCTTCATGGAACAGGTGAAAGAGATGGAGGCTGTTCTCCTGGCGTCACATCTGCCCTCTGACACCACTCAGGATGAAGGCAGGAGGCTCTATGCACAGGTAAAAGTACTAATACTGCTGAATTGGCTTGGTTCAAATCTTTTCTTTCTCCCTCAGCCTGTCTATTTCTGTCTCTGTATGCAGGTAATAGTACTAACACTACTTCCTTGACCCGTCTGTGTTTTCCTCTCTCCTTCAGTCTGTGTCTCTCTGTTTCTTATCATGGCGTTTGCGATCATGGCCCATGATACAAATCTATCTCTGGTTGCTGCGAGTACATCTCTCCATTTTTATGTACAGGAAATACTACTAATACAGCTTAAATGACCTGTCCATGTCTTCCTCTCTCCCTCAGTCAGTCTGCCTCTATGCACAGATAATATATTGCATAATCAACCTGTGCATGTATGTCCTCCGTCAGTCTGTCTCTATGCACAGATAATACTGCTTAATCAACCTGTGCATGTATGTCCTCTCTCTGTTAGTCTGTCTGTCTGTCTCTATGCACAGATAATACTGCTTAATCAACCTGTGCATGTATGTCCTCCGTCAGTGTCTGTCTGTCTCTATGCACAGATAATACTGCCTAATCAACCTGTGCATGTATGTCCTCTCTCCGTCAGTTTGTCTGTCTCCGTGCACAGATAATACTGCTTAATCAACCTGTGCATGTATGTCCTCTCTCCGTCAGTCTGTCTGTCTGTCTCTATGCACAGATAATACTGCCTAATCAACCTGTGCATGTATGTCCTCTCTCCGTCAGTCTGTCTGTCTGTCTCCGTGCACAGATAATACTGCCTAATCAACCTGTGCATGTATGTCCTCTCTCCGTCAGTCTGTCTGTCTCCGTGCACAGATAATACTGCCTAATCAACCTGTGCATGTATGTCCTCTCTCCATCAGTGTGTCTGTCTCTATGCACAGGTAATACTGCCTAATCAACCCGTGCATGTATAATGCACAGGTGATATTGCCTGATCAATCTGTGCGTGTATGTCCTCTGTCCCTCTGTCTGTCTGTCTCTATGCACAGGTAATACTGCCTAATCAACCTGTGCATGTCCTGTCTTCCTCAGTCTGTCTGTCTGTCTGTCTCTATGCACAGGTATTACTGATTGATCTGTGCATGTAATTCCTGTCTCCCTCAGTCTGTCTCTATGCCCAGGTCTCACCTCTCAGCGTCCTCAGGTTTGGTGTTGGCCACTGCACATCTGGATACCTCCATCTCCCTCCAGGCCGCTCTGTCTTGACTTTTGTGGACAATTTCTTGAATATTTAGGCCACTGCTGTTGGTTATGTTCTCAATGTATGAGATGGGAGGTCTTCCTTTCTTCCTTTTTGCCACTGTTTTTTCTTGAAAGATGGTTGACATGAGGTCCGTGTTCTTGTTGCGTGACACATGGCCAAGGTATTTTAGTCTTCTCTTGTTGATGTCTGCTAGTAGATTCCTGGTGGTATCAAGTTCTTCCAGGACACTTTCATTAGTTCTTCTGTCTGTCCATTTGACACATAGTAGTCTCCTATAAAACGACATCTGTATTCTTCTGCAATCAGTTTTTCTCAGATTCCAGGCTTTGCAGCCATAAATCATGAATGGCCAGATCAGACATTTTAGAAGTCTTAACTTTCAGGCCATTTGGTATGCCTCTGTCTTTCCAGAGTTGTTGAGTTGGACCATTTTTTGCTTTGCCATTTCAAATCTTATTTTGATATCTTTGGAGCAGGTTCCATCATCAGTTTTTACAGAGCTAAGATATTTGAAATCCTTACCATTTTCTAAAGGAACTTTGTTAATTGTGAGTCAAGATTGTTTTCAGTCTTTGCCTTCGATATGTAGCACTTTTGTTTTCTTGGCGTTCAAGTTTAGACCAGCCTTTTTTACCTGGTGCATCTACGCTGTATAGAATTCTTTTTATGCTGGTAGTGTTGTCTGCTAACAGCGCAGTATCATCAACATAGGGCAGGTTTGTAAGATTTTTTCCTCCCATCTTTATGCCTATGCCTTCTATATCAGCATTTCTCATGACATGTTCTGTGTAGATCTATGTTAAAGAGGTACATTGAGAGGATACAAACTTGTCTGATTCCCTGTGGATTTGTAGAATTCACATATCTGATTGTTCCATCTAATTGTAGCCTTTTGGTCTTTATAAAGAGGCAATTAATGCAGTGATGTGTTTGGGAAAGCCCATTTTGACCTTTGTGCTGAACAGGCGGAGATGAATGACGCTGTCAAATGCTTTGCTATAGTCTATGAAGGAGGCAAAACATTTTTCTGTGCTTTTTATTTTTTCTTTGAGGGTTTGTAGCACAAAGAGCATATCAGTTGTGCTTCTATTGGATCTGTAGCCTGCTTGGCAGTCAGATAGTTCTTCTATCTTGAGCTTCAGTCTGTTGAGAATAATTATGAGCAGGATCTGGCGTGGCTGATTAGGGCAATGGTTCTGTAGTTGTGGAAATCTTTGACATTGCGGCTCTTGTGAAGCATCACAAATTCTTGAAGTTCCCAATCCTGTGCACAGGTAGTACTGCCTAATCAACCTGTGCAAGTGTGTCCTCGCTCAGTCTCTCTCTCTAGTATGATGTTGATGTTTTTTAGGAGATGACCGGTATGATGTTGATGTTTTAGGAGATGACCTGTATGATGTTGATGTTTTAGGTGATGACCTGTATGATGTTGATGTTTTAGGTGATGGCTGGTGTGGTGATGATGTTGTGGTGATGACTAGTGTGGTGATGATGTTTTAGATGATGTCTGGTATGATGAAGGTGGTGATTGGTAATATGATGTTGTAGGTGATGACTGGTGTTGATGTTGTAGGTGGTGACTGGTATGATGTTGATGTTGTAGGTGATGGCTGGTGTTGATATTGTAAGAGATGACTGGTATGACGTTGATATTGTAGGTGATGGCTGGTATGATGTTGATGTTGTAGGTGATGGCTGGTATGATGTTGATGTTGTAGGTGATGGCTGGTGTTGATATCGTAAGAGATGACTGGTATGAGGTTGATGTTGTAGTGATGGCTGGTATGACGTTGATGTTGTAGGTGATGGCTGGTGTTGATATCGTAAGAGATGACTGGTATGAGGTTGATGTTGTAGGTGATGGCTGGTATGACGTTGATGTTGTAGGTGATGGCTGGTGTTGATATCGTAAGAGATGACTGGTATGAGGTTGATGTTGTAGGTGATGGCTGGTATGACGTTGATGTTGTAGGTGATGGCTGGTATGACGTTGATGTTGTAGGTGATGGCTGGTATGACGTTGATGTTGTAGGTGATGGCTGGTATGACGTTGATGTTGTAGGTGATGGCTGGTATGATGTTGATGTTGTAGGTGATGGCTGGTATATGTTGATGTTGTAGATGATGGCTGGTATGACGTTGATGTTTAGGTGATGATGGGTGTGATTTGTAAGAGATGACTGGTATGACGTTGATGTTGTAGGTGATGGCTGGTATGACGTTGATGTTTAGGTGATGACTGGGTGTTGATATTGTAAGAGATGACTGGTATATGTTGATGTTGTAGATGATGGCTGGTATGACGTTGATGTTTAGGTGATGACTGGGTGTTGATATTGTAAGAGATGACTGGTATGACGTTGATGTTGTAGGTGATGGCTGGTATGAGGTTGATGTTGTAGGTGATGGCTGGTATGATGTTGATGTTGTAGGTGATGACTGGTGTTGATATTGTAGGAGATGACTGGTATGACGTTGATGTTGTAGGTGATGGCTGGTATGGCGTTGATGTTGTAGGTGATGGCTGGTATGACGTTGATATTTAAGGTGATGTCTGGTATGATGAAGGTGGTGACTGGTAATATGATGTTGTAGGTGATGACTGGTGTTGATGTGTAGGTGGTGACTGGTGTGGTGTTGATGCTTTTTGTGATGACTGGTATGGTGTTGATATTTTAGGTGATAACTGATATGATGGTGTTGACTAGTGTGTTGATGTTTCAGACGTCGTGCCACGTGCTGTTGCTGTTTGCCAAGCTACAAAAACAGTATTTCCAGATGTGTCACCAGAAGATGGCTCATCTCCTACATCATCTCCTCTCCCAAAAAGACCTTGATCCCTCAGGAGAGGTTACAAAGTTCATCCTAAAGTTAGGTCTGGCAGAGGAATTGTCCAGCGACAAGACCATCACCAGCCTTCCCAGCACTCCCTGGGGTAGTCCCAAAATGCGTAAAGCCTCACTGGCATCGTCTAAGCGTGGATCAGGACTGAAGCTTTTTTCGCTGTTTGACCGCAAGTCTTTGCCCGAAGAGAAGAAGAGCCAGTTCTACATCAATGTGGGGAACACAGAGGAGGGTGGTGGGGAACACATCCAGGACGTCCTAGTGGATGTGGATTCCCACAACAGTCAGGCAGATGGTTCAGGCACTGTGGGTTCCCTGGTGGCAGCCCCTGAGGGTTCTCTGCTGAGCAGGGTTCCCTTGGTGACCAGGACTGATGAAATGAACAATGAGTGTGCTCCTGAGTTTACTCTGGGTGAGTGGCCCGTAGGTTTTTCTACCTTCTGTCGTTTTTGGGTTTTTTTGTACATAAGGTCAGAGATATGAATTTGACAGGCATGAGTTTAGAACAGATTACCTGTTTGTGAGGTGCTTAGAAGTTTGTGAGGTTCTTAAAAGACTCTTTTCATATTGCAGGGCATTAATGAAAACAAAACCTGTTTGCCTGTTGCAGAGAATAAGTTGTATTGTCAGTGTTCAGTACAGAATTATTGAAACCAATCTGTACATGTGTTTCAGAGGACAACGTTAGCAGCTGTCTGGTGCCAGAAGACCTAGCAGTTCTCTGATGATATAAATCATTGTGTATATATGTGTTTCAGAGGACAATGCCACTGGTCGCTTAGCATCAGAAGAAGACCTAGACAGCGTGATTAATCTTCTGTCAGGTGTCACCTGTTCTTCCCCTTGCCCCCCTCCCCAACAGGGGCACCCCCCACCCCTACCAGTATGCTGTCTATCCCTGAAGACCCCCTAAGAGACACCTCCCCCTCCACCCCCAACAGTTTACCCCCTGATCTCCTCCTTCCCTCACGCAGCCCTGATCCCCACCATCCCCCACGTAGCCCCATGCAGCTGGCGGTACCCAACATGTACCGCATGCGCTCACCTGCCTCTGACACTCAGGTGGAAGAACTGCACCTGCCTAAACTACAGGCACAGGTAAGACAAGTGTGTGTGTGTGCATCTCCGTGTGTGTATGTGTTTATCTCTGTGTTTGAGTATGTGTATCTATGTATGTCATGCCCTTGTATTGCTTCCAAAGAGATGTTTTGTTTTTAAGCAAGAGAGAGAGAAAGGAGAAGAGATAGGTGTTAGATAAACAGATCTGTTTACCCTTAAGAGTTTGACGTATTTTACTGCTATTTTCAACTTGAATTAGAGAATACCACAATTTTTACCATTCGATTATGATTTTGTGAAAAGTGAAAGTATGAAATCGGTAATGGTACCACACAGATAAGTGATGGCTGTCCGATCCAGCTTTTTAAAAGTATTGATGAATTGCTCATTGCTGCTACACATCTTCATTCATTCCTGTTTTGAAACAACGGGTTGTCATTAGGCTTATCTGCACTGGCATGTGTTTTTCACTGCGCTTGTCATTCTTTGTCTTGAACAAAGCCTGTTGGCCCCCAGTTCGACAAAATGAAGCGAACAATTGCAGACAACAACCACAAAACTGATGACAAAGAGTCTGGTGGTGCATCGAAGAATAATAATAATAATAACAACAAAGTTTCACAACAGAAATATCAGAGCTGTGGTTTTTGTCAAGGACCATCATCAAAAGGCGCGACTTGTGTTCACTGCAAAGTGTGCTACAAGGGCTTTTCCTGCAGTCATGATGGCAAAAATGACTGCAAGAAATTATCCCTTAGGATGTCGTGTAGATGTACATAGAGAACTTTTTTCTGTACCCTTATTTCATTGTGATGGCAAAGATAGTGTATGTGGACATGTCTGGTTGTTTGATGACATTTTTTTTTTTCATAATTCTTATGAACTGATTCCTTTCAAGTAGAGTGTACCATTTTCAGCTGAAATGACCTTATGACAGCAGTGAATACTGTTCTGTATGGATCTTCAACATTTGGTGAACATATTATCACGTAGGCGCCAACTACTCGATTACTATTATTGTTACTGTCAAACTACTATGTTTGGCTTTGGCCACTTCAGAATCTTTTAAGGATAAACAGGTCTGTGTAAAAGTGAGCTCAAACAGACAAACCTCAAACATTATTATTTTAGGATAGTAGTGTTAGGTCCCACTGAACCTTCCTACAGCAAGTCATTGTTTACTCTACTCATGTAATAGATGATGTGGTTATATGATAATGTGATTATCTTTGTTAATATCTCTCATATGTGCACAACAATTTAGTGTGATTATCATTGTTCATATCTGTCATATGTACAGGTGTAGGCAGTCTCCGTGATGTGGCCATAAGGGATGATGTGGTTGTCATAGTGTTGTAAACCATTGTTTGCTTTACTTTCTTCTTTTCCTTATAATGTTTTTGTGTGTGTGTGTGTTTTTAAAAAAAAAAAAGATTTTGCTATTTTCTTTGTTTTTAATGTTATAACTAAATGAAATTGAAATTATTCTGCTGCGTCTACTATTTTTATGATGGAGTATTATTGGTTTTATTGTTAATATTAGGGATTGACATATGTGTGCCTTTGTCTCTTGTGCTTTTATAAAGTGCCTAATCAATTGATGTGGAAGTCGATATTTGAGTATGATTGATTTCTATGACTAATATATGACTGTGTTATGATTCATCAGATTTCACTAAATCATTATGCCAGTAAAGTTGACATACATATCTTCTGCCGCCTGCCTTGTTCATTTGTAATGCTTCCTTTATCTTCTTATTTTCCTTTGTTGCTGTGTTTGTAATATAAGTGTTTTGTTGGTTGGTTGGTTGTTGTTTTTTTAAACAATTCACTTTTGTTTACTTTTAAGCAGTTGTATCTCATTTTGAATTTTTTGTTTACCTCATACCACACAACCATATCAACTGTCACATTTACCACACAGTCACATCATCCTTTATGTTTACCAGACAACCACATTGTAATGTTTATCATATAACCACATCATTATGTTTATCAGAACCACATCATTATGTTTATTACACAACCGTATCATTATGACATTATGTTTATCACACAACCACATTATTTTTACCACACAGTGACAGCATTATGTTTATCACACAACCACATCATTATATTTATCACACAAGCACATTATTTTTACCACACAGTGACATCATTATGTTTATCACACGACCACATCATTATGTTTATCACACAAGCACATCATAATGTTTATCACACAACCACATCATGTTTATCACACAAGCACATCATTATGTTTATCACACAACCACATCATTATGTTTATCACACAACCACATCATGTTTATCACACAACCACATCATGTTTATCACACAAGCACATCATTATGTTTATCACACAAGCACATCATTATGTTTATCACACAAGCACATCATTATGTTTATCACACAAGCACATCATAATGTTTATCACACAACCACATCATTATGTTTATCACACAACCACATCATAATGTTTATCACACAAGCACATCATTATGTTTATCACACAAGCACATCATAATGTTTATCACACAAGCACATCATAATGGTTACCACACAACCACATCATTATGTTTATCACACAACCAGATTACATTTACCACACAACCACATCATTATGTTTATTAGTATATTACACAACCACATCATTATCTTTACTACACAGCGGAATCATCAGGTATGTTTACCACACCATTATGTTTATCACACAACCACACCGTTATGTGTACTACACAACCACATGTATAACATAACCACATCATTATGTTTACCAGACAACCACATCATTATTTTTACCACATAACCACAGCATTATGTGTATAACACATCCACATTATTTACCACACAACCACATAATTGTGTTTACCACACAACCACATCAATATGTTTACCGCACGGCCTCATCATTACGTGTACAACAGAACCACATTATTATATTTACCATACGACCACATAATTGTGTTTATCACACAACCATATCATTATGTTTACCACATAACCACATCATCCCAGTCACTAAATGGTGTATGGTCATGACTTCATACTGTACACAGCCTACCAGAGTGATGTGAGACTGACTTTAGAATGTTGACATCACTGCTAGGTGAGTGATGTGAGAGTGACATGAGAATATTGACATTATATGTTTTCTATACAATCAGGTAATTTCTAACATATGATGCTTTCCAGCTACACCGTAGATCTGAAGGCTGTCTTGACCTGTCAGGGATGGGAGGAGGGACGTGGGGACATCGTCACCAGCACCATCATCATCATCACCGTGCCAGTCTGCCGGCTGTCCAGCTCCACACCTCCTACAGACATAGCCTTGACCCCTTCCCTGACTCCCAGCCCCCTGCAAGTCGCTTCCTGCCTTCACAGGATTATGTGGTGCCATCACGACCACCCCCGAGCTATCTGGGATCCGGGGGAAATGTGGGGGTGGGGGGGAACGGGGGAATGTGCGGGGTGACGGGAATGATGATGTCTGGGTCACAGTGGTCATCGTCATCGCTGGGTAGCGGTGGAGGTGGGATGGAGATGAGGGGAAGTGGGACATGGCCGCTGTACCACCCCTCCAACATTCTTGTGGGGTGAGTACCAGTATGTGCATGGCACTCATTGTTACATGAACCTTTGTTTTGTATTGTTATTACCATGGCTGCTCTGCCGTCTGGCCAACATTCCCATGGGGTGAGTACAAGTATATGCATAGCACTTATTGTCATATGAACTTTTTTTCATTTTGTTAATTAACTAGCAGCTGTATCATTCTGCCAATATTGCCATTGGGTGAGTACCAGTGTAAGCATAGCATTCATTGTTATATAAATATTATTTACGTTGTTATTAATATAGCTGCTCTATCATTCTGCCAATATTCTCATGGGGTGAATTACCAGTGTATGCCTAGCACTCATTGTTATGTGAACTTTGCTTTACATTGTAATCAGTGTGGCTGCTCTACCATCACAGCAGCATTCCTATTAGGAGAGTATCAGTATATATTGCACAGTACTTGTCATGTGAATGTTGTAGGTACTGTTATTACTTTGGCCGCTTTACCACTCTGCCAACATTCCTGCTGGGTGAGTACCAGTATAAACAGGGCACTCATTTTCATGTGAACAGTTGCTTCACATTGTTATTAATGTGGCCTCTATACCAACCTGCCAATATGTCCATGTTGTGAGTACTGAAATACACGTAGCAATCTTTGTTATGCCAACTTTTCATTCTTGGTATTGTTGGTGATATTGCTACTTTAATATGGAAACACACATCATTGATAGCATTGTCAATGTTTGTTTATTTATTTGTTATTGTTGGTGGAGATTCTCTTTTTTTTTTTTTTTTTTGCTTATAGCAGTTATCATATTTGTGGGTCAGTCACACAGCTCCAGTGTCATACATTAAAATGATTAAGAGTTTTGTCACTCCACAACACCTTCATATCTGTGAGATAATCACACTTACGTCATAAGTAAAACGTTTTGCCATTCTATAGCAGTCATTATACCTGTGAGGTAATCACACTGACATCATATGTAAAATGTTTTTCCACTCTACAAGTCATCCTGTCTATGAGATAATCACCTAAATACAGAGCGCTGATGTCATATGTTACTAAACTTTTCTGGAGAAGGAAGTGTTTTTTTCCTGGTGTCTGGTAATTGGTCGATAACTTACATGTGTGACAATTGGTTGATAACTTACATGTGTGATAATTGGTTGATAACTTACATGTCTGGTAATTGGTTGATAACTTACATGTGTGATAATTGGTTGATAACTTACATGTCTGGTAATTGGTTGATAACTTACATGTCTGGTAATTGGTTGATAACTTACATGTCTGGTAATTGGTTGATAACTTACATGTGTGATAATTGGTTGATAACTTAATGTCTACACAATTATGTTTGTATTAGGGATTCCCTCAACAGCAGCTGGTCTGGAGTTCACGATGGCAGTGATGGAAGTGATGACTCTTCAAATGGAGATCATTTCTTTGCTGTTGGCAAAGACTTAGTCAGTGCCATTGACTCAAGGTGTGTGTGTGTGTGTGTGTGTGTGTGTGTGTGTGTGTGTGTGTGTGTGTGTGTGTGTGTGTGTGTGTGTGTGTGTGTGTGTGTGTGTGTGTGTTTGAATGTGTGTGTGTCTGTGTGTGTCTGTGTATATGTGTGTGTGTAAAGGAAAACTTTCCAGATTTCATGGACAATGGCAGATTTCTTGTTATAATGTGAAAACAGAATGTCAGTATTTTTGAAAAATTTCTGAGAAAGTGCTGTTCACACACCTTTCTCTGGAAGTGTTGATTTTGGTTCTTGGTTCTCCCTTCCAAATGTACGCTTCTGCTTCTCCTCAACAGTCCACACCTTTGGAACAAGTTTGGTAAAGATTTACTACCAGAATTATCTGAGAAAATCCTGTTAACACATTTATCAGACAGACAGACACGTACACACACCAATACACATCTCTCTCCTCTTGATATGAAATACGCCTTCCTGCTGCTGATATGAAATGCACCTTTTTTGTTGATATGAATTAAATTCCTATCAGTAAGGAACACACCTCTCTCCTGTTAATAGGTAATGCATCTCTCTCCTGTCATGAGGTAATCCACTCATCTTCCTGTCGATAGGTAATATACCTGTCTCCTGTCGATAGGTAATAACCTCTCTCCTATTGATAGGTAATAAACCTGTCTCCTGTCAATAGGTAATAACCTCTCTCCTATTGATAGGTAATAAACCTGTCTCCTGTCGATAGGTAATAACCTCTCTCCTATTGATAGGTAATAAACCTGTCTCCTGTTGATAGGTGATAACCTCTGTCCTATTGATAGGTAATAAACCTGTCTCCTCTAACCTCTCTCCTATTGATAGGTAATAAACCTGCCTCCTGTTGATAGGTAATAGCCTCTCCTATTGATAGGTAATATACCTGTCTCCTGTCGATAGGTAATAACCTCTCTCCTATTGATAGGTAATAAACCTGTCTCCTGTTGATAGACCGCACATCTCTACCTAGTTGATAGGTAATATGTCTCTTTGTTGTTGGTAAGTGATACATCTTTCTCATGTCAGTAGGTAATGCACCTGTGTTCTGGTGTTAGATAATACACTTCTCTCCTGTCAGTAGGTAACACACTTCTTTCTTGTTGATAGATAATATTACCTGTCTCCTGTGAGTGGGTAATATACCTCTCTCCTGTTGATAAATAATACACCTCTGTCCTGTCGATAGGTGATACACCTGTCTCATGGTGTTAGTTGATAGACCTCTCTCTTTTCAGTAGGCAATACGCCTATCTTCTGTTGATAGGTAATGCATCTGTCTCCTGTCAATAGGTAATACACCTGTCTGCTGTTTATAGGTAATATACATGTCTCCTGTCAACAGGTAATAATCTGTTTCTTCTTGATAGGTAATACACCTGTTGCCTATCAATAGGTAATTTACCCATCTCCTCTGAATAGGTAATACACCTGTATCGTGTCAGTATATGACACACCTCTCCCCTGTCAATAAGTAATACACCTCTCTCCTGTCAGCAGGCAATACATCTCTCTTCTGTCAGTAGCTGATACATCTCTCTCTGTGTTGATATGTAGCACGCCACCCTCCTGTCAATAGGTAATACACCTCTTTCCTGTCAATAGCTAATACACCTGTCTCCTGTTGATAGGTAATACACCTTTCTCCTGTTGATAGGTAATACACATTTCTCCTGTTGATAGGTAATACACCTTTCTCCTGTTGATAGGTAATACACCTTTCTCCTGTTGATAGGTAATACACCTTTCTCCTGTTGATAGGTATTACACCTTTCTCCTATCGATAGGTAGTACACCTCTGTCCTGTCGATGGGTAACACCCTTTCTCCTGTTGATAGGTAATACACCTTTCTCCTGTTGATAGGTAATACACCTTTCTCCTGTTGATAGGTAATACACCTGTCTCCTATCGATAGGTAGTACACCTCTGTCCTGTTGATGGATAACACCCTTTCTCCTGTTGATAGGTAATACACCTGTCTCCTGTCGATAGGTAATACACCTCTCTCCTGTCGATGGGTAACACCCTTTCTCCTGTTGATAGGTAATACACCTGTCTCCTGTCGATAGGTAATACACATCTGTCCTGTCGATGGGTAACACCCTTTCTCCTGTTGATAGGTAATACACCTTTCTCCTGTTGATAGATAATACACCTCTGTCCTGTCGATAGGTAATACACCTCTGTCCTGTCGATGGGTAACACCCTTTCTCCTGTTGATAGGTAATACACCTTTCTCCTGTTGATAAGTAATACACCTTTCTCCTGTCGATAGGTAATACACCTCTGTCCTGTCGATGGGTAACACCCTTTCTCCTGTTGATAGATAATACACCTGTCTCCTGTCGATAGGTAATACACCTCTGTCCTGTCGATGGGTAACACCCTTTCTCCTGTCGATAGGTAATACACCTGTCTCCTGTCGATGGGTAACACCCTTTCTCCTGTTGATAGCTAATACACCTGTCTCCTGTTGATAGGTAATACACCTGTCTCCTGTCGATAGGTAATACACCTTTCTCTGTTGATAGGTAATACACCTGTCTCCTGTCGATAGGTAATACACCTGTCTCCTGTCGATAGGTAATACACCTTTCTCCTGTTGATAGGTAATACACCTGTCTCCTGTCGATAGGTAATACACCTGTCTCCTGTCGATAGGTAATACACCTCTGTCCTGTCGATAGGTAATACACCTGTCTCCTGTCGATAGGTAATACACCTTTCTCCTGTTGATAGGTAATACACCTGTCTCCTGTCGATAGGTAATACACCTGTCTCCTGTTGATAGGTAATACACCTGTCTCCTGTTGATAGGTAATACACCTGTCTCCTGTCGATAGGTAATACACCTGTCTCCTGTTGATAGGTAATACACCTCTGTCCTGTCGATGGGTAACACCCTTTCTCCTGTTGATAGGTAATACACCTGTCTCCTGTTGATAGGTAATACACCTGTCTCCTGTTGATAGGTAATACACCTGTCTCCTGTTGATAGGTAATACACCTGTCTCCTGTCGATAGGTAATACACCTGTCTCCTGTCGATAGGCAATACACCTCTGTCCTGTCGATGGGTAACACCCTTTCTCCTGTTGATAGGTAATACACCTGTCTCCTGTTGATAGGTAATACACCTGTCTCCTGTTGATAGGTAATACACCTTTCTCCTGTTGATAGGTAATACACCTGTCTCCTGTCGATAGGTAATACACCTGTCTCCTGTCGATAGGTAAGGTAATACACCTGTCTCCTGTCGATAGGTAATACACCTCTGTCCTGTCGATAGGTAATACACCTGTCTCCTGTCGATAGGTAATACACCTGTCTCCTGTTGATAGGTAATACACCTGTCTCCTGTCGATAGGTAATACACCTGTCTCCTGTTGATAGGTAATACACCTTTCTCCTGTTGATAGGTAATACACCTGTCTCCTGTCGATAGGTAATACACCTCTGTCCTGTCGATGGGTAACACCCTTTCTCCTGTTGATAGGTAATACACCTGTCTCCTGTCGATAGGTAATACACCTCTGTCCTGTCGATGGGTAACACCCTTTCTCCTGTTGATAGGTAATACACCTTTCTCCTGTTGAAAAGTAATACACCTTTCTCCTGTCGATAGGTAATACACCTCTGTCCTGTCGATGGGTAACACCCTTTCTCCTGTTGATAGATAATACACCTGTCTCCTGTCGATAGGTAATACACCTCTGTCCTGTCGATGGGTAACACCCTTTCTCCTGTTGATAGGTAATACACCTATCTCCTGTCGATAGGTAGTACACCTCTGTCCTGTCGATGGGTAACACCCTTTCTCCTGTTGATAGGTAATACACCTGTCTCCTGTCGATAGGTAATACACCTCTGTCCTGTCGATGGGTAACACCCTTTCTCCTGTTGATAGGTAATACACCTGTCTCCTGTCGATAGGTAATACACCTCTGTCCTGTCGATGGGTAACACCCTTTCTCCTGTTGATAGGTAATACACCTGTCTCCTGTCGATAGGTAATACACCTCTGTCCTGTCGATGGGTAACACCCTTTCTCCTGTTGATAGGTAATACACCTGTCTCCTGTCGATAGGTAACACACCTGCCTCCTGTCAATAGGTAATACACCTCTACCCTGTAGATAGGAAATACTATCCAAATTTGGAAAAAAAATGTGAGATTTAAAAAACTCCTTGTTTTAAACGTATGAACACAATGACGTTTGGCGTGTGTTGACTGCCAAAAACTCCTTGTTTAGATGTATGAACACAATGACGTTTGGTGTGTGTTGACTGCCAAAAACTCCTTGTTTTAAATGTATGAACACAATGACGTTTGGTGTGTGTTGACTGCCAAAAACTCCTTGTTTTAAATGTATGAGCACAATGATGTTTGGTGTGTGTTGACTGCCAAAAACTCCTTGTTTTAAATGTATGAGCACAATGATGTTTGGTGTGTGTTGACTGCCCAAAACTCCTTGTTTTAAATGTATGAACACAATGACGTTTGGCATGTGTTGACTGCCAAAGTCTCCTTGTTTTAGATGGCGTGTGTTGACTGCCAAAAACTCCTTGTTTTAAATGTATGAACACAATGACGTTTGGTGTGTGTTGACTGCCAAAAACTCCTTGTTTTAAATGTATGAACACAATGACGTTTGGTGTGTGTTGACTGCCAAAAACTCCTTGTTTTAAATGTATGAGCACAATGATGTTTGGTGTGTGTTGACTGCCAAAAACTCCTTGTTTTAAATGTATGAACACAATGACGTTTGGCATGTGTTGACTGCCAAAGTCTCCTTGTTTTAGATGGTGTGTGTTGACTGCCAAAAACTCCTTGTTTTAAGTGTATGAACACAATGACGTTTGGTGTGTGTTGACTGCCAAAACTTGTGTTAAATGTGTGTGTTGACTGCCAAAACTTGTGTTAAATGTATGAACACAATGACGTTTGGTGTGTGTTGACTGCATTGATGTTTCTAGTCTGCAGCTGTGTGTGTTCTACAGATGACACACTTGTCTAATTGTGTGTGTGTGTGTGTGTGTGTGCGTGCGTGCGTGCGTGCGTGCGTGCGTGCGTGCGTGCGTGTGTGCGTGTGTGTGTGTTTCAGACATGCCAGCAGTGATGAGGAAGGGGAAGGGGGAAAGAACAAAATCCACAAGGACTTTTTTGATTATGTGAGTATTGTTGGTGTATAGCTGGTAAGTATTGTCGGTATATAGCAGTGAGTGTGTTAAGTCACAATGAGTGTATAGGGAAGTCACACTGAGTGTATTGGGGAGTCATAATGAGTATATTGGGGAATGACAATGAGTGTATTGGGGAGTCACTGTGTATTGGGGAGTCACAGTGAGTGTATTGGGGGCACAGTGAGTATATTGGGGGATCATGAGTGTATTGGGGGGTCATGATGAGTGTATTGAGTCACATTGAGTGTATTGGGGAGTCACGATGAGTGTGTTGGGGAGCCACGATGAGTGTGTTGGGGAGCCACGATGAATGTGTTTGGGGAGTCACAATGAGAGTGCTAGGGAGTCACAGTGAGAGTGCTAGGGAGTCACAATGAGAGTGCCAGTGAGTCACAATGAGAGTGCTAGGGAGCCGCAGTGAGTGTATCGGGGAGTCTCAGTGAGTGTGTCGAGGAGTCACAACGGCCGTATCGGGGAGTCACAACGTGTGTATCGGGGAGTCACATTGAGTGTATCAGGGAGTCCTCATGAGTATCGGGGAGTCACAATGAGTGTATTGGGAAGTCATAATGAGTGTATTGGGGAGTCACAATGAGTATATTGGGGGAGTCACAATGAGTGTAGCGGGAAGTCACAATGAGTGTACCGGGGAGTCACAATGAATGTATTGGGGAGTCACAGTGCGTATATTGGGGAGTCACAGTGATGTATTGGGGAGCTGCAGTGAGTGTACTGTGGAACTGCTGTGAGTGTATTGGGAGTCACAATGAGTGTATTGGGGGGTCACAGTGAGTGTATCGGAGAGAAACAATGAGTGTATTCAGTTACAATAAGTGTATTGGGGAACCGCAGTGAGTGTTGGGGAGTCACAGTGAGTGTATGAGAGTCACAATGAGTGTTTTGAATCACAGGTGTATTGGGAGTCGCAATGAGTGTATTGGGGAGCTGCAGTGAGTGTAATGGGGAGTCACAATGAGTATACTGGGGGAGTCACAATGAGTGTATTAGGGAGACACAATGAGTGCATTTGGGAGCCACAGTGAGTGTATTGGGGAGCCACCGTAAGTGTATTGGGGAGCCACAGTGAGTGCATTGGGAGTCACAATGAGCGTATTGGGGAGTCACAATGAGTATTAGGGAGACGCAGTGAGTGTATTAGGGAGCCAGAGGAAGTGTATTAGGGAGCCACAGTGAGTACTGGGGAGCCAGAGTAAGTGTATTGGGGAGCCACAGTAAGTGTATTGGGGAGCCAGAGTAAGTGTATTAGGGAACCACAGTAATGTTATTGGGGAGCCAGAGTAAGTGTAATGGGGAGCCAGAGTAAGTGTATTGGGGAGCCACAGTGCATGTACTTGGGATCCACAGTGAGTGTACTAGGGAGCCACAGTAAGTGTGCTAGGGAGCCACAGTAAGTGTATTGGGGAGCCAGAGTAAGTGTATTAGGGAGCCAGAGTAAGTATATTGGGGAGCCACAGTGAGTGTACTGGGGAGCCACAGTGAGTGTACTAGGGAGCCACAGTAAGTGTACTAGGGAGCCACAGTAAGTGTACTGGGGAGCCAGAGTAAGTGTACCGGGGAGCCACAGTAAGTGTACTGGGGAGCCACAGTGAGTGTATTGGGGAGCCACAGTGAGTATTGGGGAGCCACAGTGAGTGTACTGGGGAGCCACAGTGAGTGTACTAGGGAGCCACAGTGAGTGTACTGGGGAGCCAGAGTAAGTGTACTGGGGAGCCAGAGTAAGTGTATTGGGGAGCCACAGTGAGTGTACTGGGGAGCCACAGTGAGTGTACTGGGGAGCCAGAGTAAGTGTACTGGGGAGCCAGAGTAAGTGTACTGGGGAGCCACAGTGAGTGTAGTGGGGAGCCACAGTGAGTGTAGTGGGGAGCTACAGTGTATTGGGGAGCCAGAGTAAGTGTACTGGGGAGCCACAGTGAGTGTATTGGGGAGCCAGAGTAAGTGTACTGGGGAGCCACAGTGAGTGTACTGGGGAGCCACAGTGAGTGTACTGGGGAGCCACAGTGAGTGTACTGGGGAGCTACAGTGTATTGGGGAGCCAGAGTAAGTGTACTGGGGAGCCACAGTGAGTGTATTGGGGAGCCACAGTGAGTGTACTGGGGAGCCACAGTGAGTGTACTGGGGAGCCACAGTGAGTGTATTGGGGAGCCACAGTGAATGTACTGGGGAGCCACAGTGAGTGTATTGGGGAGCCACACTGAGTGTATTGGGGAGCCACACTGAGTGTAATTCAATAACATTTAGAAAGACTGAAGCATACCAACAGCCCTTGAAATCAAAATTGAAAAAATGTCTGATCTGGTCAGTAATGCTATATGGCTATGAAGCCTGGACATACAGAAAAGCAGAAGAAAATAAGATCGAAGAAGCAGAGGTGTGGTTCTGCAGGTGACATCTTAGGGTCAAATGGACTGATAAAAGAACAAATGAAAGCATTTTGAACAAACTGACAGTCCAACGTCAACTGCTGGCAGAAATCAACAAAAGAAAATGAACTACATCAGCCATGCAACCCGCAACACCAACACAACTGTAATGACAGCAGTTTTGCAAGGAAAAGTTGAGGCCAAAAGAAATCCATGCAGACCACCCACCTCCTGTATGAACAACATCACCAACATCAGCCGTTTGAAGATCTATGAAATGGCATAGAGAAATCAAGACCAGAAGTAATGGAGGAGAGTTGTTGTGACTTGTGCTGCGGCAGTTGCCATCAAATGCCGAACAAAGAAAAAAGTGTGCTTGCGCGTGTTTCAGGATCGTCAAGCGGGGTGCACCAACACGTGGCCCATGATGCAACACTTGCCGGGGGCAGGACTCCATTTCCCTCCCACTGCTGACTTTCCTGATATTGTGGACCCTCCACCACCATCCCCACACCCTCCCCTCCAGATGCAGTGGAGTGACCCTGTGGCCTCACGCAATATCTGGTCTGCTGCCAGTCCTGGTTAGTATCATGATTTGACTTACATACACATGTATATACGCTCACACACATGATAATAGTAATAATGATATGATAATGATAATAATAATTTCAGTTATTTAGTGCAAGCAGTCTAGGTCAGAGAATGCTCATTGTACTTCACAAAAAAAAACAGACAAAAGAAAAAAACAGAAACATACTCTGTCTCACACTTCTTCAAACAGCAGACAGGAACAAAAGAAGAGTACATCCATATACAGTTAACAACATCAGACCGTTTAAGATCCCTAGTAGCCATCATACTAAACGATACAGACATTTTTTCATTAAAACAGTAGAAGTCTGAAATCACGTAGAAGGTGAAGCAGTCGCTCAACCATCAGTTGACTGGTTCTGCTTACGAATTAGTCAGCACTTTGACATGCTAATACACCGAGCACAGTATCTTTTCCCATCACATATATGCAATGGTAGATTCTGTGACTTACATATTAATTTCAGCTTTTGATATTGTACTCTGTATTGTTTTGAAGACAAGAGCCTTCACTGGCAGGGTCAACATAGAATCATTCAGTATGATATTGTTTATTACAATACAGCCATCATAGCCAGAGTGGACAGAGAATCTTTCATTTTGATATTGCACACTACACTATAACCTTTGTAGCCAGGGTTAACAAATAATCATTCATTTTAATATTGCACACTACAGCCTTTACAGATTCATTCGATTTGATATTGTGCACTACACTACTTCTTTTATGGCGAGGGTAAACAAGCGTTCATGTTGATATTGTATGCTACAGCCTTTATTGCCAGGGTGAACAAATAATCATTCATTCTGGTCATGTACACACAGCCTTTATTGCTGGGGTGAACAAATAATCATTCATTTTGGTCATGTACACACAGCCTTTATTGCCAGGGTGAACAAATAATCATTCATTTTGGTCATGTACACACAGCCTTTATTGCCAGGGTGAACAAATAATCATTCATTTTGGTCATGTACACACAGCCTTTATTGCCAGGGTGAACAAATAATCATTCATTTTGGTCATGTACACACAGCCTTTATTGCCAGGGTGAACAGAGAATCATTCATTTTTGGGCATGTACACACAGCCTTTATTGCCAGGGTGAACAAATAATCATTCATTTTGGTCATGTACACACAGCCTTTATTGCCAGGGTGAACAAATAATCATTCATTTTGGTCATGTACACACAGCCTTTATTGCCAGGGTGAACAAATAATCATTCATTTGGTCATGTACACACAGCCTTTATTGCCAGGGTGAACAAATAATCATTCATTTTGGTCATGTACACACAGCCTTTATTGCCAGGGTGAACAAATAATCATTCATTTTGGTCATGTACACACAGCCTTTATTGCCAGGGTGAACAAATAATCATTCATTTTGGTCATGTACACACAGCCTTTATTGCCAGGGTGAACAAATAATCATTCATTTTGGTCATGTACACACAGCCTTTATTGCCAGGGTGAACAAATAATCATTCATTTTGGTCATGTACACACAGCCTTTATTGCCAGGGTGAACAAATAATCATTCATTTTGGTCATGTACACACAGCCTTTATTGCCAGGGTGAACAAATAATCATTCATTTTGGTTTTGTACACCACAGCCTTTATTGCCAGGTGAACAGAGAATCATTCATTTTAATATTGTGAACAGAGAATCATTCATTTTGTGCTGTGTCCACAGGACTGGCGGGCCACAAGACGTCACAAGGCGGACAGCCACCTCACACCTCCTCACACGCCATCCACCCCTTCTCTAGACTCAACTGACCACACACACCATCCACCCCTTCTATATACTTCATTGACCTGTTCGTACAACATACCATCAACCTGACCTTTCATACAACATCTGCCATGACCTCCTTCATACAACATCCACCTGATACAACATCCACCTGACCTTCAGACAACATCCACCTGACCTTCATACAACATCCACCTGACCTCCATACAACATCCACCTGCTCATACAACATCCATCTGACCTTCAGACAACATCCACCTGATCTCCTTCGCACAACATCCTTTCTGTAAACTTCATGACCTTCTTCACGCAACATCCACTTGACTGTCATCACACATCCATCCACCCCTTCAGTTTACTGACCTTCACACAGTATCTACCATTTCCAGGACTTGGTTTACTTTGCAGACTTTTTCTCACTGAGCTAACAACAGGAAACAGATGTCTCCATTTGGGTGACTTGTGTGAACCTTGTGATCTATACAACTCAACAACTTTTGGGTGGCTCATGATGCAGACTTCTTGCCTTGTTGGACAAGAGAAGAAGAGAATATATGAAACTGGATGGCAAGACTTACCTGAAATGTTTTGATCACGATCATTTCAAATCAGCATGAACAGATGATTTCAGCTTCACATGAAACTCAAAGCAAATGTTTATGTGTGTGTGTAACTGCTTGACAAACTTCTCCAAATCTGGGAGTGTAAATAACATAACTGGTGCATTCTTTGCCTTGGCTGAGCCATGGAAGCAAGCGTGCACAGACAGCTAGCAGAATGTCCCAGAGTTCTTAATTGTTCTGTAAATAAGTTTCTACTGACAGTGACCTTCTTGCTTGATGTGTTAACCTTGAACTCTTAAGTGAGAAAAAAATTGTGTGCGTGTGGCTGATAATATGTGTGTGTAAAACAGTGGTATAGGTCATACCCCTTTGTGTGTGTTGTGTGTGTGTGTGTGTGTGTGTGTGTGTGTGTGTGTGTGTGTGTGTGGTGTGTGTGTGTGTGTGTGTGTTTGTTGTGTGGAATATTATTCGATATCAGTGTGTGTGTTTGTGTGTGAAGTGTTCTGATATCATTGCGTGTATGCGTTGCATTTGTGTAGAACTGACCTCAATCACTCTGAGGTAGCTGAGTGCTGAAAGGAAGAAGCAAGTGTAGGAGCATTGTGGGAGGGAGCCTACATCATGACATGATTAGAACAATCTCTCGTGTTCCCTTGCCGGTGTGGGCAGTAGGAGCCACGCTCGACGTCACAAGGTTTTCTCAACAGGAGGAGAAGGAGAGGACATGTTGCTGTGGACCATCCATCAGACACAAAGGAAAGGTTGCTGTGAACTGTAACTTACATGCAAAGGACAAGGACAGTGACTAACTTAACAGCTGTTAAGATTTGTGTCCCTTGTTTTTCATGCCATCAACAGTCCCACAGTAGCCCCGACTTCCTGCAGCACTGCTGCATAATGATCTGTAGGTGGTGTTATGATGTGATTGATATGTGGGTGGTGTAATGATGTGACTGGTATGTGGGCTGTGGGTGGTGTAGTGATTTTCACTGACATGTGGGCTGTGGGTGGTGTAGTGATGTGACTGATATGTGGGTGGTGTAGTGATATCACTGTCATTTGAGCTATGGGTGGTGTAGTGATGTGACTGATATGTGGGCTGTGGGTGGTGTAGTGATGTCACTGACATTTGAGCTGTGGGTGGTGTAGTGATGTGACTGGTATGTGTGGGCTGTGGGTGGTGTAGTGATGTGACTGGTATGTGGGCTGTGGGTGATTTAGTGATGTCATTGATATGTGAGCTGTGGGTGGTGTAGTGATGTGACTGGTATGTGGGCTGTGGGTGATTTAGTGATGTCATTGATATGTAAGCTGTGGGTGATTTAGTAATGTCACTGGCATTTGAGCTGTGGGTGGTGTAGTGATGTGACTGGTATGTGAGCTGTGGGTGGTGTAGTGATGTGTCACTGACATTTGAGCTGTGGGTGATTTAGTGATGTCATTGATATGTGAGTTGTGGGTGGTGTAGTGATGTCACTGACATGTTGGCTGTGGGTAGTGTAGTGATGTCACTGATATGTGGGCTGTGGGTAGTGTAGTGAATTCACTGATATGTGGGCTGTGGGTAGTGTAGTGATGTCACTGATATGTGGGCTGTGGGTGGTGTAGTGATGTCACTGATATGTGAGCTATGGGTGGTGTAGTGATGTCACTGACATGTTGGCTGTGGGTAGTTAGTGATGTCACTGATGTGGGCTGTGGGTGATTTAGTAATGTCACTGGCATTTGAGCTATGGGTGGTGTAGTGATGTCATTGACATGTTGGCTGTGGGTAGTGTAGTGATGTCACTGATGTGGGCTGTGGGTGGTGTAGTGATGTCACTGATATGTGAGCTGTGGATGGTGTAGTGATGTCACAGGTATGTGAGCTGTGGGTGGTGTAGTGATGTCACTGATATGTGAGCTGTGGGTGGTGTAGTGATGTCACAGGTATGTGAGCTGTGGGTGGTGTAGTGATGTCACTGGCTTGTCTGTCTTTGAGGTGTGTGTGTGTTATGATACTGTGTAGTGACATGCGTGTTGTCCTGTGATAACTAGTTGCTTACGGTCTGTGCTGTGTGTAACAGTGAGTGTACATAGAGACACTGTCATGACTGTGTCATCTGTCTGCCTGTGTTTTTTTTAATTAGTATATGTGATGTTTATTTCTTTGAACTAATTATGTGTTAGTGTGTACTATGCTAATGGTGTGATATCCTTTTGTGTGTATACGTGTGTGTTGATGATGTGTGTAGTGTTATGTGTGTCAGTGTGTACTGTATGATGGTATGACCATGTACTTTAATATGTGTATTAAATGTGTATGATATGTGTAGTGTTGCATGTGTTTTGGTGATGGTGTGATGTCCTTTTGTTTATATACTTCGTGTGTTGATAACTGGTATGTGTAATGTTGAATGTGTCAGCGTGTTCATGATGTTTGTCGTGTTGTGTTTGTCAGTGTGTTCTGTGTGATGATGTACTTTTGTCTATACTTAGTGAATTGATGACGTGTGTAGTGTTGTGTGTACCAGTGTGTTGATGATGTGTGCAGACTTGTGTGTGTCAGTATGTTGATGACGTGTGTAGTGTTGTGTGTGTGTCAGTGTGTGGATCATGTGTGTAGTGAGACCATGTACTTAGTTGCTAAGTGTGTTGATGATGAATGTAGTGTTATGTGTGTCAGTGTGTTCTGTGTGATGATATGCCATGTACCTTTGTTTATATATTTATTATGTTGATGATGTGTGCAGTGTTGTTGTTCGCCGTGAGCTGAGCTCTTGGTGCTGGTGTTTGTGTAAATAGAGGCCCTTTATGTCATGTTTAGACAACTGTCTTGTTGTAATCCTAATGATGTTATTGTATGAAGAGGAAGACAGTTGTTGCGCGATCCTAGAGGTGTTATTGGCTAAAGAGGGAGACAGCTGTTCTGTTGTAATCCTAGTGATGTTATTGTATGAAGAGGAAGCTGTCCTGTTGTAATCGTAGCGATGTTATTGTAGACATGAAAAGGAAGACAGTTGTTGTACAATCCTAGTGATGTTATTGGCTGAAGAGGGAGACAGCTGTCCTGTTGTAATCCTCCTCTTCATCATCATCATCATCTGCCTTGCCACATGGCATTGGCAATCATGGCCCTCCATACAAACATTTTTTGTCACTGCAAGTATATTTCGCACCCCTTTTGTTCTCACGTATTTTGTCAAACTGTCTAATAATTATTTTCTCCCTGGGTCTACCTGGTGCTTTTTTCCCTTCTAGCTTTCTTGTTGTGACTAGGTGCTTGCATTTCTCTTGCCTCATAAAATGTTCTATAAATGTTGTCTGTCTTTTGTTCATTAATGTTTTTTTTGTTTTGTTTTTGCTTGTTATAGGACTGTTTCATTTGTTTTCTTTTCTGTCCGTGGAACTCAAGTCTTCATAGAACCACATTTCAGCTGCTTCAATCTTGTTCTGACTTTGTTTGTTGATAGTCCAGGTTTTGCATCCGTACAACAGTATTGGTTCTATTACATGGAAACACTTCCAGATATCAGTTGATAGGCATGTTTTGGTAAGAATGTTTTTCAGTTTCTTTAACGCTGTCTTAGCTTGACCAGTTCTGCTGGATATTTCTAATGTGCATCTGCCGTCTCGTAAGATGACTGTTCCCAGATCAACTGTTCTCAATGTTGTGCCATTTGCTTTTATTTTATTAAAGAGATTTCTTGTTTTCTTTCCCTTTTTAAAATTTTTTTTTTTACTGATTTAGTGATTACCATGATTTCAGTGAATGCATTGATATGTGTTCTTACTTTTCTTTTCCTTTTTTTTCCTGTTGAAGTTTTGTATATGTTGTGAAACGGTTATAACCCTGATATGGCTCTGCACAGTCTGCTGGGCTTTAAACAGAAATAACAGTAACAATACTAGCTCTAGCCCTTTATTTCTGCTTTCGATTATGTTCACAAGATTTTGTAGGTCATTTTCATTTTCTCCAGTCAGAATGGTGTTGTCTCTGTATAATGAAGATTATTTATGGCTTTTCCTTCAACTTTTATCCCAGGGCATTCTTTTAGGTTTCTCATGATGGTTTTTGCTGTAAAGTAAAACAAATCTGGTGACAGAACATGTCCCGTCTAACTCTTCTTTTGATATTTTGAAAGGAGCTTATATCATTTTCTACTCTTGCTGCTGCTGTTTGTTCCCAATACATACTCGTTTTTATTCTTAAATATTTTCCATCAATGCTGAGCTTTTCCAGTCGTTTGATCAATTTTTGGTGTCTTACCCGATCTAAAGCCTTGGTATAATCAACAAAACATAAATGTAAATCTTTATTTAACTCAACTGATTTTTCTATGAGAGTTCTTAGGACATATATGGCATTAACAGTATCTTTCCCTTCAACAAATCCACATTGTTCTTCTGCTATTTCTGGTTTGATTCTATTCCTTGGCCACATCATGATTATTTTAATAGAATCTCTGTCATGTGACTTATGAAGCTGATTGTATGTTAGAGTTCGCATTCTATGATTCCTGCTTTCTTTGGAAGTGCAATAGAAATTGACTTTGATGTATCTTTAGGGAGTTTTCCATTGTCATAAATTTGCTTTTGGAGAACTGTTCACTTTTTCCAATACCACATTCATCTAGAGTCTCAATTATTACTATTGTAATATTGTCTGGTCCTGGGCCTTTTTCTGTTTCAGCTTTTTCAGTGCTGCTCGTAAGTTCATCTTTCATTGTTGGCAGTCCTTTCAAATTCTTTCTAATGATGCGTTCTTCCCTTTCGTCAAAAGGGCCTTCAGTGTGCTTCCCCATCTTTCTAATATTTTGTCTTGTGCCACGATAATCATAAAATCTTTTGATTTTAAGTAACCATTTGATGTGCATGTCTTTTTCCTGTGAGCAGTTTCTTCAGTGTTTCTGTACAGAAACTTAGGGCCTGTTATGTGTTGATCTTCTATTTCTTTGCATTTTGTTTCCAGCCAAGCTTCCTCAGCTTCATTACACTTGATTTCCTTATCTGTCTTTTTATATTCTTCCTCTTTTGCCTGTACCTTCCTATGTTCATCCATCAAGCCTGAAATTTCTTTTGTCATCCAGTTCTTTTTTGCTTTTCTTTCAACTGTAGGGATTTCTTCACAAGTTTCTTGTATTGAGTTTTTCATAGTTGTCCATTGTTTCTCACTGTCCCTAACATTTTCCAGAGCACTGAATTTGTTTTGAACAGATATGCTAAATTTTGCATGAGTTGATTCATCTGTCTTTAAGCCTTCACGATTTAGCATGGTGTGATTTTTGATTTTTCTTCTCTTTAGTTTCAGCCTAAATTTTCCCATTACAGGATTATGGTGACTGTTGCAGTCTGCACCTGGCAGTGTTTTTGCTATCAGTAGAGAGTTTCTAAATCTGTTGTTTATCAGGATATAATCAGTTTGATTTCTTGTGCTGTCTGTTTGATTTATCCATGTCCGTTTTCTTCAGTTAGGTTGCTCAATCCAAGTTTTCCTATTGTGAATTCATTTACTTGTGCCCACTCAACAGCTTTCTTTCCCCTTTCATTTTTGTTCCAAGGCCATGAGGTCCAACTATGTCGTCTGATTTTTTCCTATCCCACTTCAGTACTGAAATCTCACAGTATGATTGTAAGATCCTATATTTACATTGAGCCTTGGCTGTCTCTAATCCTGCGTAGAAGTTGTCAGTTTCTTCCTCAGTACTTGTGGATGTTGGTGCATTTTATACGTGGACAATGTTGGTATCATGTTGCCCTTCAGCTAATTAGTAAAATGTGGTTCTGATAGGACAATGTTGGTATCATGTTGCCCTTCAGCCTAATTAGTAAAATGTGGTTCTGATAGGACAATGTTGGTATCATGTTGCCCTTCAGTCTAATTAGAAAATGTGGTTCTGATAGGACAATGTTGGTATCATGTTGCCCTTCAGCCTAATTAGTAAAATGTGGTTCTGATAGGACAATGTTGGTATCATGTTGCCCTTCAGCCTAATTAGAAAAATGTGGTTCTGATAGGACAATGTTGGTATCATGTTGCCCTTCAGTCTAATTAGAAAAATGTGGTTCTGATAGGACAATGTTGGTATCATGTTGCCCTTCAGCCTAATTAGAAAAATGTGGTTCTGATAGGACAATGTTGGTATCATGTTGCCCTTCAGTCTAATTAGAAAAATGTGGTTCTGATAGGACAATGTTGGTATCATGTTGCCCTTCAGTCTAATTAGAAAAATGTGGTTCTGATAGGACAATGTTGGTATCATGTTGCCCTTCAGCCTAATTAGTAAAATGTGGTTCTGATAGGACAATGTTGGTATCATGTTGCCCTTCAGTCTAATTAGAAAAATGTGGTTCTGATAGGACAATGTTGGTATCATGTTGCCCTTCAGCCTAATTAGAAAAATGTGGTTCTGATAGGACAATGTTGGTATCATGTTGCCCTTCAGTCTAATTAGAAAAATGTGGTTCTGATAGGACAATGTTGGTATCATGTTGCCCTTCAGTCTAATTAGAAAAATGTGGTTCTGATAGGACAATGTTGGTATCATGTTGCCCTTCAGTCTAATTAGAAAAATGTGGTTCTGATAGGACAATGTTGGTATCATGTTGCCCTTCAGTCTAATTAGTAAAATGTGGTTCTGATAGGCTTTGACTTGTTTTTGTCCATTACAATGCCTACCCTTCTTTGTTGTGTGTCTTCTCCACAATATATCATTTTATGCTAGCATGATTGTATCATGTCTCACTTTTCTTAGTCCTCAAATACTGATGTTCATTCTTTCCATTTCTGTCTTGACATTTTCTAGTTTTCCCTTCTGGAGCATTGTTTTAACATTCCATGTTGCAATTCTCATCTCTTTTAATCTAGTAGCAGTACCTTGATTAGAGTCTAGTGTCACCTCCCTAACATGACTTCCCCTATTAGATGAAGTTGCTCCAGTGGATTCCTTATTCATATTGTTCACTTTTCTTCTATCCATATTTTGGATTATGATGTTCTTGGGACAACATGATGGTGGTTTCCTGTTGTTTTCCATCAGTTTTTGTTTAGACTGTCTGCTTGTTTTGTTGTTCTCATGACTACCACAAGGCAATGGAGTCTGATTTTCTGTCAGAGTTTACTCCCTTAGCCTTGGTCTCTCCCAAGAAAACCACAAAGTAGTGGTATGAGACAACCACAAAGCAGTGGTAATTTTCTGTCAAGGTTTACTCCCTTAGCCTTGGTCTCTCCTGAGACAGTCACAAGGTAGTGGTGCTATTTACCCACAGCTGGAGGTCTGGTTCATGGGCACCAAGGTATGTCCACGCGCTGGTGAGCCTGCATGCTGCATGTCTGGGGGTCAGACTTCCTCCGAGTCCCTTGAGGGTTCAGTCTTAGTCCATTAGATGCATAGTTAACATGTGTCAGCACAGGGAGGCTTTACATAGGGCTTGCTGATGGAGAAGCTTTGTATGACAGAGAGAGACTTATGCACTTGCTGTCTTTTTTGCAGAGCTGCAAGCAGCAATGTTGGCCAGCAGTGTGGTTGAAAGGGAGAGGTGACAAGCACACAGTCAGTCACTAACCAACATACTAGATATGTCACATCAGCCATTAAGACACAGATTGTAATCCTAGTGATGTTATTGTTTGAAGAGGTAGACAGCTGTCTTGTTGTGATCATAGTGATGTTATTGTCTGAAGTGTGTGTGTGTTACTGCCATTTGGAGATGGTTTGTCCTAAAGAAATGAAGCTGTCAGCCTAAAGTGTCCAAAAATATGCAAATTATGTTAAAGTATGCCGCTGATCTAGTCATATGCTGATCTCATATTACTTGTTCAAACTCTCGCGTTCCCCCTGTTGTACAAAAAGCAGAATTGCCAGCAACAGCACTTGTCATATTCTGTCCAAGACGTATATAAAGAATAATCTATTAATTTGTATCATTAGGCATAGTGCTTACATGAAACATCCATAATCACTGTGATTATTTAATTTACTTGCTTATTTACTGAATAATTTCATGTTATGAATGTATGGTTTTGAACATTGTAATATTGCTTTTTATTGTTTGGTTCGTTTCTTGATGTACAGATTGTTTTGTTTGTATGGTTGATGGTATGGGCATTAGTATTGTATTAATATTGCGATTTTTTTGTTTGGCCGGTTTCTTGATCTGCAGTTTGTTTTGTGTGTATGATTGACAGCATAGTTATAAGCATTGTTTTAACTTCATACACTCTACCATATCCAGCTACCAACTTATGCAGAGTGGCATACATGATCATTCTGTTTTTGCCTGTAACCTACCTAGTGTCTGCTGACAGTTTGGTCAAACGATGCCTCCACATTCTACGTGATCACCCAGGTCATGCAAGAACTTGAGTGTCAGTCCTCTTTTTCTGGCCAGACGCTTTAGCATGTAGCATTCTAGTGAATCCACCTTTATGAACTATTACTCGAGAGATGTTAAGGTCTCCTTCATTGCAGCTAATGCTGTCTTGAGTGCCTCCAGCAGATGGACAGCCCAGATCTGCCCCACCTTCCAATCTTTAAATTCTGCGTTATTTGGATATGGTAGAGTGTATGACACTAAATGAAGAGTTTTCAAGTAAATATCCTTTTAGGTAGTGCACTTATGATATCCAACTCTTAAGCCCGCCGTGCCTGACCCCTCTCAGGACTCTCCTTTCTGGCCTGGTGTTCAAAGTCCATAAGAAGAGGGTTGACAGTCAAGTTCTCATGCGAGCTGGGCAGTCAGGTGGGATGTGGCGCCAACTGCAGGCATCTCTTTGAGAGAATTCTCGGCAAACACTGGGTAGGTTGCGTCCAAAAATAGAGCAATTTGTTCGTTACTCTGCATTAGTCAGATGTGGTAAGTGTAATAGCTAAGTAAATGGGAATTTGAAAATTCCTCAGTTCAGGCTCTGTCGTTGGGTTTTGTTTTGTGTGCCATCTATGTTTTGTTTATAGAGCTGAGAGCAATTCCAGGTTGAAACAGCAGGCTGTGTAGGTCCTGGAACAGATACTTGCATCAGTATCTTTTGTCATGTTGTGTAGGATATGATACAGTTATGTGCAAACTTGTTATCAGTTTTGACTCAAATGCACACCTCTTCAGAAGTGTCAAGTTACTTGTAAAATCCATTTGTTGATATTTGTTTCATCACATTTTTTGCTATTGCAATAATAAATTCTTCCTTCATATCCAAAATTCAAGAAAGGAATGGATATGTTTAAAAAGTATAATTTGTGATTATATTGTGCAAATTAAGTGCTTTTCCATTCAACTTACAAATTAAATGAATTTTTTCTCTTCAACTTTTTAAAAACTATTTAATGGAAGTGATTGGTTATTTCAGTTTTATATGAGTCTTCCTTGAACTTTGAAAGAAGAATTATGACTGGAAATATGTCTTGTGTGTTATTCTGACGTTATGATATGAATCATGTGACATTCTGATGTCATTAAATGAATCATGTGACATTTTGATATCATAATGTGAATCATGTATTCTGACATGATATGGATCATGTGACATTCTGATGTCTAATGTGAATATGTGACCTTCTGATGTCATGATACAAATCATGTGACAAACTGACATCATATTATGAATCATGTGACACTCTAACATTATGACATAGATCATATGAATCATGTGACATCATGAATTATGTGACATTTTTTTGTTTTTGTTTTGATGTCACAAAATGATATGAATCACATGACAGTTTATGTTCTGATGTCACAATATGAATCATGAAATTCTGACATTGTAATATGAATCATGACATTCTGACATCATAACATGGATCATGTGACATTCTGATGTCTTCATCCTCTGTGTGTGTGTGTGTGTGTGGTGTGTGTGTGTGTGTGTGTGTGTGTGTGTGTGTGTGTGTGTGTTCATGGGCTGTGTGTGTATGTGTGAAGACTGTAGATTTTGTATTCATTTATGTGATATTGCATTCACTTATTCTTTACAACTTCTTCATAGTTTGTTATTACATGTTACATTTGATAATATCTGTTGCTATAAATTGTGACAGGTGACTGTAAATTATAATGAGATGGACAGTTTGCATCATGTGATTTAATATTGATATGAATAGAGATATGTCTTCCAAGAACCTAGAACTATAGAACATGAAAGTATATGTCAGCATAGAACATAGAACTATATATCACCATAGAATGTGGAACTGTATGCCTCCATAGATCAAAGAACTGTATGTCTATAGATCAGATAACTATATCTCCACAGAACTATTTAACTTCACTGAACATAGAACTATGTCTCCATAGACCACAAAACTGTATGTCTCCATAGATCATAGAACAGTATGTCTCTGTAGAACATAGAACTATATCTCCATTGAACAAAGAACTTTATGTCTGCTTAGAACACAGAACTATAAGTCTCCATAGAATATAAAACTATGTACGTCTCCACAGAACAAAGAAAATTATGTCTCCATAGAAAAAACTGCCACATATGACATTCTGATGTTGTCCAGTAAATTGTGAGTGTCCCAATAACTGTATGCCCTACTGATTAAAAAAGTATATCCTAATAATTTAAAAAGGGCTTTTTTCACCTGATCAGGTTATTCTGTGATCTAATTATGGAATCAAATTTACATGCATATACTGTTACGCCAAGCATCACGGCCATGTTTAGTGTTGAAGAGCAGCATGCTTTAATCAAACTTGAATTTTATAAGGGAAGTCTTGGCGCAGATATATGAAATTCAGTACAGAGTGTATGTGAGACACAAGTTCTTTTGCAGGCTTAAATTTATATGTGGATGTCGTTCTTAAAAGACAGTGATAGTCCAGGGACCTTCATGCAAGAAGTAGAAGATTGGACTTCATTGACAACATCAGCCTTCTCTCACATAGGCACTAAGATGCCAAGAAAAATTGTTCTGTGTAGCAGAAGAAGCAGAGGAGACTGGCCTCAGAATTAAAACCACGAAGACAGAGGTATATGAGTGAACAATAAGCAGCAAGCTCCCATCTGACTACAAGGAGAAGACATCAGAGAAGCAGAAAAGTTTGTTTATCTGGGAAAACGGTAAGCTAAGATGGTGATGCAGATGAAGAAGCTGCTTGGACATGGCCAGGCACGCCTTTGATGTCCTTAGCCAATATACAGCTGTTCAGCCCTTTCACTTCACAGTAAAAATCAGACTTGTTAACACCAACCTAAAGTCAGGTTTGCTTTATGGCTCTAAAACATGGAGGATAAGCAATACAACACCCACAAGTTCCAGGCATTTGTTAACAGATGTCTCAGGACCATCCTCTACATCAGGTGGCCTGATGTTTCCAACACTGGCTTTTTGGACATGACTAGAAAAACTCCAGTTGAAATAGAAATCAGGAACAGGAAATGGGGGTGGATAGGCCACACTCTGCGGAAATCTCCCCAAACATCGTGTGACACACAGATGATTGGAACCCACAGGTAAAATGAAAAGTGGAAAGACCAAGACAGACATGGTGCTGGAGTACTGATGCAGAGTTGAAGGCAGCAAGAACGACATGGGCACAGCTGAGGAGAATTTTCCAGAACCATGAGCATTGGAAGAACGTTGATTTGGCCCAATGTTCCCCCAGGAATTCAGAGGTTGAAAGTAAAAGAAATAATCCAGGGAGGCCACTTCAAACTACTAATGATAAATAATCCAGGGAGGCCATTCAAACTACTAATGATAAATAATCCAGGGAGGCCATTCAAACTACTATGATAAATAATCCAGGGAGGCCATTCAAACTACTAATGATAAATAATCCAGGGAGGCCATTCAAACTACTAATGAAAGAAACATTCAGAAAATTAGAACATGGATATTTCTCTGTTTGTTTGACATTATTTGAATTTTTCATTGTCTGTTTGACATCATTTGAATATTTGTCTGTCGGCCTTGCATCCTTTGAATATTTCTTGTCAACTTCATTTAAATTATAGAGTTAATGTTTTACTTTCCAGAAAGTCAACTGTGTAATATTTCCATTCAACTTTTTAAATCACAGGCTAGTTTTTCATTTTCAGATAATCACCAGTCTTATGAAGAAAAACATCTTTGTCTGTGTCATGTATATTATGCTTATTTGTGTTGTGGTGTTTTGTTTTTGTTTTGTTTTGTTTTCCAATTTCTGTGTTATGTTTAGTATCCTTTGTGTGATAAAGCATTCATCATCTTCACTGTTTGTTTAGTGCTCTTTGTGTAAGAAAGATTCAACATCTTTGCTTTGTGTGTTGAGTGTCCTTTGTGTGATAAAGTAGTCCTCATCTTCATTTTTTTTGGGTGTTCAGTGCCTTTTGTTTGATAAAGTATTCAACATCTTAACTTTGTGTGTTGAGTGTCATTTATATGAGAGAGTATTCATTATCTTTGTGTGTTGAGTGTCATTTATATGAGAGAGTATTCATTATCTTCGCTTTCTGTATGTTCAGTGCTGTTTGTGTGATGTTTAGTGCCATTTGTGTTATAAAGTATTCAGTCTCTTCATTGTGTCTGTGGTAGTGCCCTTTGTTAAAGCATTTATTATCTTTGTGTGTATTTAATGTGCTTTGATTCATAGAGTATTCATTACCATTTTGTGTGATAAAGTATTCGTTATTTTCAGTTTGTGGATATAGTGCCCTTTGTATGATAATGTATTCAGTATCTTTGTGTGTATTCCATACCATTTGTGTGATAAAGTATTATCTTTGTGTGTTTAGTAAACTTTGTGTGATAAAGTATTCATTATCTTTGTGTAGGTCCAGTGCCCTGTGTGATAAAGTATTCAGTATCTCTGTGTATGTTTATTGCCCTTTGTCCCTTCACATTGTGTGTATTGTGTTCCTTTGTGTTGTAAAGTATTCATTATCTTTATATGTATGTTTAGTGATAAAGTATTTAATATCTTTGTATGTAGACTGCCGTTGTGTGATAAAGTTTTCAAAATCTTTCTGTATGTTGAGGGCCCTTTGTATGATAAAGTCTTCATTATCTTGATGTGATTTGTGTGTGTAGTGCCCTTTGTGTGATAAAGTTTTTTGTTTATTTTTGTGTGTTTACTGCCCTTTGTGTGATGTTTAGTGCTCTTTGGGTGATCAAGTAGTCAGTTCTCCACTTTGTGTGTTAGGTATATTAGCTCCTCCCCACCCCCTTTGAAGTCATACAGCTGTCTTTGTGTGTGTGTGTGTGTGTGTGTGTGTGTGTGTGTGTGTGTGTGTGTTGTGGTGTGTGTGTGTGTGGTGTGTACATTGGTCAGATGTCGCTGATGAAACGAGAAAGGAGTATTGCGCTTCAGCCAGTGTCATCAAGGTAGAAGTTTATTTTTCTAACCAATGTGGTCTGTACATATTTGTGTGTCAGTGTGCCTTACCAACAGTTGGCTGACAAGAGGTCAGAGGCCATTGCGCTTCGTTGCCATCTTTTCCTTCATTTTTTTCTCTAACAGTGGTGTTGCTTTGTGGGTAAGATGATGTTTTTGGTGCTGTCGAAAGGACTGCTTGCTTTTTGCAATTTATCAACATTCTGTTTGTGGGGAATTAACGGTGTATTGTCCTGTTGTTTGTGGCCAGCTTTGTCTGTTGATGATTACAATGAAAGTTTGAGTTTATTGATGTTTGGCCAGCTTTGCCTGTTGATGATTACTGTGAGAGGTTGAACTTATGGGCATTGACATCTTATCATTGATGCTTGTCATTGACCATGTGATTATTGATGTCTATAGCGGTGACCATGTGATCATTGTCTTATAGACCATGTGATCGTTGATGTCTTATCAGTGACCGTGTGATCATTGATGTCTTTTCAGTGACCGTGTGATCATTGATCTTATCAGTGGCCATATGATCATTGATGTCTTATCAGTGACCATATGTTCATTGATGTCTTATCCGTGACCATGTGATCATTGATGTCTTATAGACCATGTGATCGTTGATGTCTTATCAGTGACTGTGTGATCATTGATGTCTTATAAGTGACCATGTGATCGTTGATGTCTTATCAGTGACTGTGTGATCATTGATGTCTTATAAGTGACCATGTGATCATAGATGTCTTATAAGTGACCATGTGATCATAGATGTCTTATCAGTGACTGTGTGATCATTGATGTCTTATCAGTGACTGTGTGATCATAGATGTCTTATCAGTGACCATGTGATCATAGATGTCTTATCAGTGACCATGTGATCATTGATGTCTTATAAGTGACCATGTGATCATTGATGTCTTATCAGTGACCATGTGATCATAGATGTCTTATAAGTGACCATGTGATCATTGATGTCTTATAAGTGACCATGTGATCATTGATGTCTTATAAATGACCATGTGATCATTGATGTCTTATTAGTGGCCATGTGATCATTGATGTCTTATCAGTGGCCATGTGATCATTGATGTCTTATCAGTGGCCATGTGATCATTGATGTCTTATTAGTAGCCATGTGATCATTGATGTCTTATTAGTGGCCATGTGATCATTGATGTCTTATTAGTGGCCATGTGATCATTGATGTCTTATCAGTGGCCATGTGATCATTGATGTCTTATCAGTGACCATGTGATCATTGATGTATCAGTGACCATGTGATCATAGATGTCTGATTAGTAAGCATGTCGTTGATCATTGATGTCTGATTAGTAAGCTTGTCATCACTTATGTCTTATCAAACTGTGATGTCTTATCAGTGACCATGGAAGCCTTGTATTTCATTCGCTCTCTCAGTTCCTCATCCAGTGGCCCAGCTTCCAGCAGGAAGGGGTGAATTGAGGGAGTGAAAGAATGAGCTATATACAGTGAGTGACAAGTTGGCCGTCAGTCATCAAATACAATAAGTTACAAGATGGCCATCAACCACTAATTCAGTGAGTTACAAGGTGGCCATAAACCACTCATACAATAACTTACAAGATGGCCATCAACCACTCACACAGTTAATAACAAGATGGTCATCAACCACTAATTCAGTGAGTTACAAGGTGGCCATAAACCAATCATACAATAAGTTTACAAGATGGCCATCAACCACTCATACAATAAGTTTACAAGATGGCCATCAACCACTCATACAATAAGTTTACAAGATGGCCATAAACCAATCATACAATAAGTTTACAAGATGGCCATCAACCACTCATACAATAAGTTTACAAGATGGCCATCAACCACTCATACAATAAGTTTACAAGATGGCCATCAATCACTCATACAATAAGTTTACAAGATGGCCATCAATCACTCATACAATAAGTTTACAAGATGGCCATCAACCACTCATACAATAAGTTTACAAGATGGCCATCAACCACTCATACAATAAGTTTACAAGATGGCCATCAACCACTCATACAATAAGTTTACAAGATGGCCATCAACCACTCATACAATAAGTTTACAAGATGGCCATCAATCACTCATACAATAAGTTTACAAGATGGCCATCAACCACTCATACAATAAGTTTACAAGATGGCCATCAACCACTCATACAATAAGTTACAAGATGGCCATCAACCACTCATACAATAAGTTACAAGGTGGCCATCAACCACTAATTCAATGATTTACAAGGTGGCCATAAACCACTCATACAATAAGTTACAAGATGGCCATCAACCACTCATACAATAAGTTACAAGATGGCCATCAACCACTAATTCAATGATTTACAAGGTGGCCATAAACCACTCATACAATAAGTTACAAGGTGGCCATCAACCACTCATACAATAAGTTACAAGATGGCCATCAACCACTCATACAATAAGTTACAAGATGGCCATCAACCACTCATACAATAAGTTACAAGATGGTCATCAACCACTCATACAATAAGTTACAAGATGGCCATCAACCACTCATACAATAAGTTACAAGGTGGCCATCAACCACTCATACAATAAGTTACAAGATGGCCATCAACCACTCATACAATAAGTTTACAAGGTGGCCATCAACCACTCATGTAATGAGTTACAAGGTGGCCATCAACCACTCATACAGTGAGTTACAAGGTGGCCATCAACCACTCATACAGTGAGTTATAAGGTGGCCATCAACCACTCATTACAGTGAGTTACAAGATGGCCATCAACCACTCATAGTATGAGTTACAAGGTGGCCATCAACCACTCATGTAATGAGTTACAGGTGGCCATCAACCACTCGTACAGTGAGTTATGAGGTGGCCATCAACCATTCATGTAATGAGTTACAAGGTGGCCATCAACCACTCATCGTTGAGTTACAAGGTGGCCATCAACCAGTTTCAGTGTAGAGTGAATGACGAAGGTGGCCATCAACCAGTCATCGTGTAGAGTGAATGACAAGGTGGCCATCAACCAGTCATCGTGTAGAGTGAATGACAAGGTGACCATCAACCAGTCATCGTGTAGAGTGAATGACAAGGTGGCCATCAACCAGTCATCGTGTAGAGTGAATGAAAGGTGGTATCAACAGTCATCAGGTGGCCATCAACCAGTCATCGTGTAGAGTGAATGACGAGGTGGCCATCAACCAGTCATCATGTAGAGTGAATGACGAGGTGGCCATCAACCAGTCATCATGTAGAGTGAATGACGAGGTGGCCATCAACCAGTCATCATGTAGAGTGAATGACGAAGGTGGCCATCAACCAGTCATCATGTATGAGGGGGAATGACGAGGTGGCCATCAACCAGTCATCATGTAGAGTGAATGACGAGGTGGCCATCAACCAGTCATCATGTAGAGTGAATGACGAGGTGGCCATCAACCAGTCATCATGTAGAGTGAATGACAAGGTGGCCATCAACCAGTCATCGTGTAGAGTGAATGACAAGGTGGCCATCAACCAGTCATCATGTAGCGTGAATGACAAGGTGGCCATCAACCAGTCATCATGTAGAGTGAATGACGAGGTGGCCATCAACCAGTCATCGTGTGGGGTGAATGACGAGGTGGCCATCAACCAGTCATCGTGTAGAGTGAATGACAAGGTGGCCATCAACCAGTCATCATGTAGAGTGAATGACGAAGTGGCCATCAACCAGTCATGTAGAGTGAATGACAAGGTGGCCATCAACCAGTCATTGTGTAGAGTGAATGAGAAGGTGGCCATCAACTATCATCATATATTATGAGTTACAGTGTGCTGACTGCTCACGGAGAGTGCCAGAAGGGAAAAGATGTCTGAATCCTTCGTTCCTTACACAGGTGTGAGAACCAAAGTTCAAACTTAAGTGAGAAATCTCTGGCAGGAGGATTGGAACAAGCAGACAATCAACAAACTTTTCCAAATCCATCCCGACCTTAAAGAGATTGGAGATTCTCCTGTCTGTAGGAAAGAGACCGTGTTATGTAGGTTACACACGATCACACATCCTACACTCTTTCCTACCTTTTAAAAAATGAAGAAGCACCATGGTGTATACCATATGATGAGCCGCTGAGCATCAGACACCTTGAATGCTTAGACTTGCACGATGTGAGACATAAGCACTATATGGTGGACTCCTTAAAATACTTCTTCAGAGATATTCCTTCGGATGCATTTGATACGATTCTACACTTGTAAAAGATTTTTTAAATGCATTTTAGACTTGAAAGGATAATGGTGAACTTGGTTTTTAACTGTTGTCTTTTTACTTAAAACTTGGGTTGTGTTTTTTGATGTGGTGTTAGTCCTGATATGGCTCTTGTAGTCAGCTGGGCTGTAAGCAGTATGAACCTGAACCTGAAGGTGATCATCAACCACTTATCATGTAGCCTACCGTGAGTTACAAGGTGGTCATCAACTGCTCATCTGGTACTTTGAGTTACTAGGTGGCCATAACCAGCCATCGTAGTGTACTTCTCCCCACTGTTGGTGTTCCGACTTTTCTTGGCTGTGTTCGTAAATACTCGTTGATGTATATTTTGTGCATGAAATTGCTTTTAACTACATATGCTGATTTTGTTCATCAATTATTCTGTAGTATGAACAACTTGTGTATTGATTTTGTGTATTGATATTGATATTTGTTATATATTGAGTCTGCCTATCATTTTTAAATAATATTTTTCATATATGTTACTTATTGCTGTATGTTGAATTTTTTTTATCAGTTACTTTTGTCTGATTTCTAAACGAATTATTCTTGATGGTTTGATATTATCAGTTTTGTTAAGGTCTTTTTTTTTGGTAAAATTGGATTTTGTTTACAATTATGCTGATGTAAATGTTGGTGTTGGCCTATTTCCCATATCGACTGCAGCTACAAGTAATAATCCGCAGCATACACACTTGCACATCTTCATACTCAATTGGTCTCTTACACACACAATGCGTCCAGTCATGAACACACACGCACGCACGCACGTAAACGCACGCACACACACACACACACATACATACACACACATTCATTTTGGTATTTGGTAAATTTGAGTTTGGAAAATGACTTCTTGTCTTTTAGTTGTGTATGGAAATTTGTTTGCTTGTTTGTTTTTCTGAAATCCATAGATATCCTTGTCAGTTGTTGATGATTGTGTCAGCGAGATCATTTCTATATCCATCAGACTTTGTCAGAACATATGTTTTATGTAAGTGTTGTATGTGTATGTGTGTGTGTTTTTGTTTTTGTTTTGGTGTTGTGTTTGTCAGACCATGTCCTGTGTCATGTTATATCTTTTGTTTGCCAGAGTATGTCATGTTTGAATTGTGATCTTGTGTTTGGTCGGTCATTGCAAAGAACAATGCAAATGATGCAGTGAAAGCAATAATTGATTCATCCATTCTGATGCAGCTTTGTCAAAATAGCAGTCAGATTATTTGTTTATGTGTGTTTGACCATTTTAAACATTGACGTCTAGGGACTGGTTATTTCACATGCTGTTTACCCATTGAGCACAGTGACTGGAAAGTCGTGGTGAGCTCTGTCATTGCTGACATTTTTGGTTCTTCAGTTCTTCAGATTAGAGTTGGAGTTTGTTCAAGAAGGATTCATCGTACAGCCAGTTCCATGTGTATTTCACCCACATCTACCAGCAGTGATCTGGCAGACTCCCTGTGTCAGCACAAAACTGTATGCACTGGCAAGATCTTGAAATGGGGAGGGGGGGGGGGAGGGATCTATAAAACACTAAGCTGACACCACCAGAATGATGGAAACATTAAAGTGGGCAGTGAACAGGCCAGTTTTTAATATAGCAGGCTGGGGTTGAATTCGAGATTTCAGATCTTGAACCCGCAGCTGTGTGAAAGGAACCAACCAGTCTACAAAATGAAATGTGGACTGCGCAAGATTTGACTCCACAAGCCATGTATTGCGAACATGACAAGCGCACAACTGAGCTAATGGTAATTTTTGTTCAGGATGTGGATAGAAATAAGTGTTTTCTGACATACCAGATGTGTCATCAGAAATTTCTCGGTGAAAACCCGCCATGATCAAAGTCAGTTGCTGTCACAATACACACATAGTGTTAACTCCATTGTATATGGTATCAAACAAAACAGTACCAGTATACACATAGATTTAGTCGTGTACATAGATTGTGTTCATCCCAGTGTTGACTGTGTGATATAAAAACAAAACAAAATACAAACATAGCGTTTACCCCATTGTTATCTGTATGGTATCAAACAAAACAGTGTAGACATACATCTAGCGTTCACTCTACTGTTAATTGTATGGTGTCAAACAAAACAGTGTAGACATACATCTAGCGTTCACTCTACTGTTAATTGTATGGTATCAAACAAAACAGTGTAGACATACATCTAGCGTTCACTCTACTGTTAATTGTATGGTATCAAACAAAACAGTGTAGACATACATCTAGCGTTCACTCTACTGTTAATTGTATGGTATCAAACAAAACAGTGTAGACATACATCTAGCGTTCACTCTACTGTTAATTGTATGGTATAAAACAAAACACACACACACACACACACACAGAGTATTATCCCCACTGTAATTATGGTATAAAAAAAAAATCAGTGTGCACTTGGTGTTAACCACACTGATAGTTGTATGGTATAAAACAAAAAACACACACACACACACACACACACACACACACACACACACACACACACACACACACACACACACACACACACACACAGAGTATTATCCCACTGTAATTATGGTATAAAAAAAAATCAGTGTGCACTTGGTGTTAACCACACTGATAGTTGTATGGTATAAAACACAGCAGTACACACCTAGTGTTGACATCACTGTTTTACACAGTATAAAACACAACAGTACACACCTAGTGTTGACATCACTGTTTTACACAGTATAAAACACAACAGTACACACCTAGTGTTGACATCACTGTTTTACACAGTATAAAACACAACAGTACACACCTAGTGTTGACATCACTGTTTTACACAGTATAAAACACAACAGTACACACCTAGTGTTGACATCACTGTTTTACACAGTATAAAACACAACAGTACACACCTAGTGTTGACATCACTGTTTTACACAGTATAAAACACAACAGTACACACCTAGTGTTGACATCACTGTTTTACACAGTATAAAACACAACAGTACACACCTAGTGTTGACATCACTGTTTTACACAGTATAAAACACAACAGTACACACCTAGTGTTGACATCACTGTTTTACACAGTATAAAACACAGCAGTACACACCTAGTGTTGACATCACTGTCTTACACAGTATAAAACACAACAGTACACACCTAGTGTTGACATCACTGTTGTACAGTATAAAACACAACAGTACACACCTAGTGTTGACATCACTGTTGTACAGTATAAAACACAACAGTACACACCTAGTGTTGACATCACTGTTGTACAGTATAAAACACAACAGTACACACCTAGAGTTGACCTCACTGTTGTACAGTATAAAACACAACAGTACACACCTAGTGTTGACATCACTGTTTTACACAGTATAAAACACAACAGTACACACCGAGTGTTGACATCACTGTTGTACAGTATAAAACACAACACTACACACCTAGTGTTGACATCACTGTTGTACAGTATAAAACACAACAGTACACACCTAGTGTTGACATCACTGTTGTACAGTATAAAACACAACAGTACACACCTAGTGTTGACATCATTGTTGTACAGTATAAAACACAACAGTACACACCTAGTGTTGACATCACTGTTGTACAGTATAAAACACAACAGTACACACCTAGTGTTGACATCACTGTTGTACAGTATAAAACACAACAGTACACACCTAGTGTTGACATCATTGTTGCACAGTATAAAAACACAACAGTACACACCTAGTGTTGACATCACTGTTGTACAGTATAAAACACAACAGTACACATCGAGTGTTGACATCACTGTTGTACACAGTATAAAACACAACAGTACACACCTAGTGTTGACATCACTGTTGTACAGTATAAAACACAACAGTGCTCACCTAGCATTGACATCACTGTTGTACAGTATAAAACACAGCAGTACACACCTAGTGTTGACATCACTGTTGTACAGTATAAAACACAACAATACACATCGAGTGTTGACATCACTGTTGTACACAGTATAAAACACAACAGTACACACCTAGTGTTGACATCACTGTTGTACACAGTATAAAACACAACAGTACACACCTAGTGTTGACATCACTGTTGTACAGTATAAAACACAACAGTACACACTAGTGTTGACATCACTGTTGTACAGTATAAAACACAACAGTACACACCTAGAGTTGACCTCACTGTTGTACAGTATAAAACACAACAGTACACACCTAGTGTTGACATCACTGTTGTACAGTATAAAACACAACAGTACACACCTAGTGTTGACATCACTGTTGTACAGTATAAAACACAACAGTACACACCTAGTGTTGACATCACTGTTGTACAGTATAAAACACAACAGTACACACCTAGTGTTGACATCACTGTTGTACACAGTATATAAAACAACAGTACACACCTAGTGTTGACATCACTGTTTTACACAGTATATAAAACACAACAGTACACACCTAGTGTTGACATCACTGTTGTACAGGATAAAACACAACAATACACACCTAGTGTTGACATCACTGTTGTACACAGTATAAAACACAACAGTACACACCTAGTGTTGACATCACTGTTTTACACAGTATAAAACACAACAGTACACACCTAGTGTTGACATCACTGTTGTACAGTATAAAACAAAGCAGTACACACACCTAGTGTTGACATCACTGTTGTACAGGATAAAACAAAGCAGTACACACCTAGTGTTGACATCACTGTTGTACAGGATAAAACAAAGCAGTACACACCTAGTGTTGACATCACTGTTGTACAGTATAAAACACAACAGTACACACCTAGTGTTGACATCACTGTTGTACAGGATAAAACAAAGGAGTACACACCTAGTGTTG